>BSDF01000007.1:35892639-36628889 GCA_027925045.1 Hypotaenidia okinawae
TGAATTACAATATTTGGGAGAAAAGATGACAGTATTTTATTGCAGACCCGTGTAATACGTTGAATTATTTTCGTCTTGCACCTCTAAGTGTTTGAAAATTGTTGCAGGGTTGGCTAACTACATTTTGCCCCATGTTTTAAAGAAAATGGGCACTATGTGGGGAAGCTGTGCGGCTCTTATCTAAGGATATGATTGCTTCTGAACAGCCGATTGGATTAGGGGGTCAGCTGGCAGATGTTCTTGGCTGTGTGGTGCATGTTAAAAGAGGTGTAGCATTTACATTTTTCTATTTCTGCTCTTATTTGAATGCACTTACACAGCATGCAGTTGCTAAGCTATTTAATATGTAGTTCTACATGATGAAAGGTTAAATATGAGTTATGGGGGGTTTATTGCTTGAATATTCTTTTATAGGTTTTTAGGATTACTACAAGAAAATGCATCTTATTTTAAAGACTCATGAATTCCAAGGATTATCTTTTTATTGATTGCTCTAATATATATTCTTGTCAAGATTTTCCCTCCCTCTCCTTCCTCCTCTCTCCTACTTACCCAGTCTTGCTAAAGGACAAATATCACAGCAAGTAGTTTATTCCCTTTATATATGCTGTATATATTTAAGTAAACATTTTTAAAGGATGACAGCATGTGCAAAGGCAAGCATAGCAGGGAAAAAGTGTAATGTGTTTGAAATGTAAACTTACCGCTTCCTTTAAAATGAGTATTTATTCTTAATGACATTTCTCTGGTGTTCGCTCTAGAATACGAGAAATACAGAGACCTTGCACATTGCAATTTTAAATACTTCTCCTGAAATTGCACACAGGAGTTTAAAGAAAGGGAAATGGGGGACAGTGGTACATTTACAGATCAGATTTCTCAGAAGCAGGTGTGAAGATGTATGAATTTCTGGTAACCTTTTCATAGAAAATGACTGGTTTAGTCCTCCTTCCACTTCAGAGAAAACAAATTTTTTTTGATCATCAAAAAAAGTGTTAAATTTCTTTTCAAAAGTGAAAAATCCTACAAAATTACAGGCTTTGAAAACTCACCGGTAGTATGTGTAAGGCAGATGGGCTCAGAGACTGCGTTTAATTGTAGCAGCTGCCGGCTGTTCTGAGGCAGAGCTGGGCTTGGGTGAGAGGTGGTCTGATCTTGGCGGGGATGTCATCTCTGCCCTTTCATAACCTGCAATGTTAGGAAAGATCTCTTCAGGAATTGCCTTTTCTTAAGATGTTTCACACTTTAATTCCTCAAAAATACCCACAAAGAAAGCCGGCGTAGTGCGGAGACTGATCTTTGTCTTGCGCACATCCATTAGCCATTTCTCTAGGCAGGTTTTGGCTCATGTTGGGCAAGCTAAGTTTCTGTGACCCAAAAATGCTCTTAAACTGTGCCCTAGGAGCTCTGGGTAATGAAGAGAACTGCAGTGAAACTGAGTCCATTTTTATTTAGGTAGGTAACTGATCTCAGAGAAAGAATTTCGTAAAGTTTCTGAATAGCAATGTGTATCACAACTGTATGTCTCTTGGTTTCCTTTCTTCAAGTTACGTTCTTCTCCTTGCTGACTTAAAATGCTTACAACCTCTTCCATTTATCTTTGTCCCTTAGAGTGTGAATTATTAAAATAGTATTTATTCTCTTAATCTTGAGTGTGTCTGACGGTAAGAGTTTATTTTCATGCTTTGTTTTGGTGTAATACTTGGTTGTACTCTTCCCTTGCATAAATACACCTTTTCGTTGTATGTGTGTATGTCTGTGTTGTATGAGGGTTTTCAAATCTCTTAGAAGTTTGAACTCAGTCTCTTTGTTATCACCAAATTAGCTCACATCTAATACTTGGATGGTGAGTTGCATGTATAGCTCTTACCTTTCAGTATCAGCAATTAGTCTTCAAGAATTCATTAATAATGTATTAGCTATAAATAGTTCCTGCTTAAATCACTTCTTTTATCGTATAGATTCCCATTTGTTGTTAGAAAAGCCACTGGACTTTTTTGAGACGCTCATAAAAATGTTTCCTCTCACCAATTTTAGCTGCCAGGAATTTATTTCTGAGCCTGGTGCTATGCTGCTGTATCAGTAGCATCGTCTGTGTAAGATCCCTTGCTGCGGTGTGCAAGGACAAGGCTGACCTATATTTTCCTCTGGCTCTGTCTATCAACGTTCATTTACTTCACGTGCAACGTAACTTCTGGAAACAAAAATCCTATCTGTAATCTTGGTTTTACCTTCAGAAGGTCTGATTTCCTCCCACTCAGCCTTAAAGGAAGGAGTCACAGCACAGAAAACATTGCCCTCTGATTCTCATGAGTTTTTTTACAGTATCATACCAATGACAAGGGGTTTTTGCCTGCTACACTAACGTGGGAGGACTTTCAGTGTCAAAAAATAGCAAGAACCTCCTGATTTCCTTACACTTTCCTTGATTTGACTAGAAGTTGTCATAGTAAACAGTAATTTGCTTCATTACATGAGCCAAAGTAGCAATGCAGACCTGGATAGCCAGAGAGCTAACTCATCTTCCTGAAGCAAGCACCTGAAGAGGAAAATAGAGCCATCACCCGTGTTGCCCTTTAGGATCACAACCCCAAAGTGTGTACTGTGACTCCCAGCATATATTAATTTTGTATTCAGCCTCGCTAGCTATATCCACGCTTGATTTTCATTTCTCCCACAGGTTCTCTGTTGAATAAAGAGTTGTATAAATGTATTGTCACAATTGCCAGCCATGAAAAGCGTTAGCCTTGCAAAAATCGAGCAGCTTAATACTAGAAAGTATTTTTCACTTCTTTTTTTTTTTTTTTTTTAAATACATATATATAGGTCGTTTAAGCCACTGTGTAATACTAAAGTATATTAATGTATGATCTTTGTGGTTTAACCTAAACCAACTAAAACTCCACCCCCTCTTCCTCCCCTCCCTACACACACAGAGTAGAGTGGGGGAGAGAATCAAAAAAAAAGTAAAGCTCATGAATCCCAGATAGATATATAGACATACAGACTGGGAGAAGACCTGCTTGAGAAGTAGCCCTGCTAAGAAGGACATGGGGGTTCTGATGGATGAGAAAGTTAATATGAGCCAGCAGTGTGCTCTTGCAGCTGGGAAGGCCAATGGTATCCTGGGCTGGAACAGACTACCCAAAGAGGTGATGGATGCCTGGTCCCTGGAGGTGTGCAAGGCCAGGTTGGCTGGAGCCCTGGGCAACCTTGTGTAGCTCCAGGCCTGGAGGTTGGTGGCCCTGCCTGTGGCAGGGGGGCTGGAGCTCTATGATCCTTGGGGTCCCTTCCAACCCAGACCGTTCTATGATTCTATGACTGAGACAGAAACAGTTTAACAGGACAGAAAAAGATGATGATGATGAAAGAATATACGAAACAAGTGATACACAGCACAGTTGCTCATCACTCACATACTACCCATGCTCATCCACTTCCTGAGCTGTGGTCATTCCCCCAGACAGCTTCCCCCCAGTTTATATACTTACCATGATGCCAATTGGTATGGAATATCCCTTGGGCCATTTGGGGTCAGCTGTCCCAGCTGTGTCCCCTGTGAGCAACTTGGGCACCCCCAGCTGGTGGGGCAGAATGAGAAGGTGAAAAGTCCCTGACTTTATGTACTACTTAGCAGCAACCAAAACATCATTGTGTTGTGAGCACAACTCTCTTCCTAAATCCAAACTGCAGCACTGCACCACCAGCTGCCAGGAAGAAAATTAGCTCTGTCCCAGCTGAAACCAGAGCAATGTTGTTATGCTGTTTTCTGTAACTGTGAGAATACCTTTCCACTTTGTGAAATGAAATCTCATACAATGCCAGTCGTCTTCCTAGAATTGCTCTGGATACACAAAAGTTAGCAGCCTTGTGCAAACTGATTAAATTGATTCATTTTTCCATCTACTACAGCCCTTACCAAATTCAACTCGGGACTTTTTGCTGCAAAAGGAAGAGACATGTTTGCATCTCTGGAGCTGAAAATTTACCTGTGGTTATTTCTGATTCCAGTACAGAGTTCCTGTGTTTGTTGTTGAAGAAATTTATTGTTTAATATGAATGCATACTGTAAAATAAGGTGAAAGACAGGAGTTATACCAAAAGTGCTTTGTCCTGTTCCTCTGCAGAGAAGGTGGAATTAAATGGAAAAATCAGCTGTAGACAGCTGGGTAGCCCAGTGGAGAAAGTATTAGCATTTCACCTAAGGAACTGAAGTTAAATTGGTTTGGGCAATATTTTTTAAGGAAAGAAGTTTGGTTTGTGCTGAATCTCTCGTGGACTATATGTCATGTTGGAGGACCAGCAAACACTGTGTGTCATAAATCAGTGTGACAGCGTCTAACACTGAGACTGAACTTACTCTTGCTTGTCTTTGTCTTAGGAGCAGGAGAACACCAAGGATTGATGCCTTGGTTTTTCCTTGGCAGCAGATTTAATCTTAAGGTGGTGTGGTTTTTTTTTACCTTCTCCTTCCTCCTTTTTGAAATCTTTCTATTTAATTTCAGCCAAGTTTTGCACTGCAACTTGTTCTCAGCTTTAGGTTTGCAGTCGTTAAGGAAGGGGAAATGCTGTATAACAGTTAAAGAAGGATGTAGGTTCTGTTCAAATTGGAACAAACCCAAGAATATTCAGAATAAAAAATGTTGGTATGTCTTTGCCTTTTCATATGGTAGAAGATGTGAAAAACAGCTCTTTGGCATTGCAAATTCTATCATGTGTGACTTAGTCTTCAGAAACAGTTACGCAGAAGTATCCCTTCTCTTCTTTTGGCAAGTTAAATGAAGGTTTTGACACATTTTTCTTCTCTTTACTGTCTTTTATAATTCCTTTCTGTACAAAATGAGTTTCCAAAATACTGTCTTGCTGATTACAAAACAATGGTTGCTATAATAGAAGTCATGAATGTGGAAATTTCTTTTGAAATAGGTTCTAAGTCAGGTAATGAAATTAATTACAATAATTTCTACTTCTGTAGAACCTACCACATGATTTGAAAACTTTTTGAAGCGCGAATGCAATGAGATACTGGCGAGATGTGGAACAGGAGCACATCAGGCAGGAGGCAGCCCAGCTCTGCCCTGTCCCACCTAGGGAATCTTGCGTGTGTGACCTGGATCACAGTGCAGAGCATCTGACCTAATTGAAGGTTGGGTTGGTAAATTAGGTACAAAGTGCTGGCGTTGGCCTGATATAGCATTTGCTACTGTCAGAAACCAATGTGAGGCTATTCTAGGAAGCAGCTTTAAGAAAGGACGTCACGGCAGTCTGCCCTGGCTCTGCCATTGGGAGACTGCAATGGAGAAATGAGTTTCCTCTACAGGGCAGAGTGTCTCATATATATTCTTTGGTCAACGAAGTCTCTGTGTGTCTCCTCCAGACCTCTATACTGGGTCTTCTGTGCTGGCTCTGCTAGGTATGCAGCTCCAGCTTGGTTATTAAGAGCTTGATCACTTTAATTTGAATTTCCCCAGTGGAAGCAGTGACTTTCAGAAAGACTGAATGTTCTCATAAATATATAGCAGGTTCAGGTGGCTGGCTTTATTTTAAGAGGAACAGAGTTTGTTAAAGATGGTCTGACTCACCAGCATGCTGTGAACATACCCTGAGCTTTCAGGGCAGGAAATTCCTCCTTTCTGATTTTCCTTTATGAATAAGAGAGACTAATTGGAAATGAAGGTGCTGTTCAAACCGGGAGGATGGATGTGAAGGTATACGCTATGTTACTTCATCTGTCAGTGCTGCAGAGAAGCCTAGGACCGCTCAGGCGCCTCTTGCATTATGGTCCTTAGAATAACCCTGGTCTTGCCTTTTTTAAGTACTTAATATTGCTGTGTTGTTCCGTCTACCGCAGTTACCATTGATTAATACTTAACAAGTGTTAATATTTTTTCTGGTGCAGACGTTTCTGGTGGCTGTTTCCCAGAAATTATAGCCATCTCATTTGTTCAGTTTGCTTTGTTTTATGCGCTGTAGCTGATTGATGGATTCAGGAATGGATTTTATTTTCTTTTTATGTTGTTTAATTGGTTTCCTCCTCCAAGACAGCAGAATAAAAGTGTAAATGACCTTCTCTATTCCTCTTGATCTCTCCTCACATGACTGGAAGGATATTGCTGGGCTTGCCGTCAGCCAAATGCGTGCATTTGAACTGCAAGTTGAATATATGAATTTCACATCTTTTTTAGGTGACAGCATCAGGATTGTCACCATTACCAGATTGCTAGCTGGAATGTAAACTACTTTGAGATTTTGGCTTTCAGGGCCCAATTAGAGCTTTCTGAGCAGTTGTCAAACACAACCCCCGCGTCAGGGAGGTCTGTTGTTTGCAAGGGTTGTTTTCCAGAAGTTGGAATTCATTCTAGTCACATGCACATGGGTGTGGGGAAAGAAAGGAGAAATTAAAGCCGTCCCCACTGTAATGTCCCAGCCTCCTGAAGTCCCTCTTTCAGCAGGGACACTGAGTTGCAAATGTAAGGTTGCATGAATTCAGCTAATCCTTCCTTGAAAGCTATAGATCATGACACGTTCTTTGTGTCATAAGTAAGTGTGTTGCAACCTATAGCCACCAGTAGAAAACCTAAAGATGAGTGGATTTTTATGTATGAACGAAACGCCGAAGGATAGATTCTTCTTCTCCAGTAAGATGTATATTCTGTCCTGTCTAATTTTATTTACTGCTTCTCACTTGAGGAGTGCATAAATCAGCAGTCCTCTCTAGTCTGTTGTGATTCATTGCTTAATTAAAAGTTATGAGGGCTTTTAATCCATATATATTTTATATTATTTTTGAGTCAGCTGTTTCCCATATTGTAACTTAACCAGGAAACCTGCATTATTTTATGAAGGGAGTGTTTTGTGAACCCCCATATTCACTGACAGATGTGGCACATGACAGTGTCTCAGATGTTCCAGATCGACTTCTGAGCTCAAAGTCAGAACCAAATATAATTAAATATCAGTGCACTTAATAAAGATTACCCACCATCGATTATAGTTTGATGGCGAATATAGTCTATGTGTTTGTTAGAGTTGCAGATTAATTTTAAAAGGGATGAGACTCATTTGTGGTTTCACAATAAACAGATGTTAGCTACACTTTAATAATTTAAAAAGCAGTCTTAAAATGGTTATTTACATTTTAATGGAGAATTAATTTTGCTCTAGTATTGAACCACAGTCTGTTGTCAAAACAAGAGAACAACCAGTTTTAATGTTCTGTTTTAGTTTGGTCATTGGGTGATTGCTTTCTCTTTAGTTGGTAGGTTACTGATGTGTTTTTTCCTTAATTAAGGTTCTAACCAGTATGCATTTTTCTCCCTGTAAGTCACTGTTGAAGAACAAATACAGTATGCAAGCTCCTTTTTCTTGTAGTGATAGCTGAGCTGTCTAGCAGCAGAATTTCTGCAAAGTGTGGAAAAAAAAGGTAACAGTTTTGAGTTGGATGTTTCTGAGCACTCTTCTGGTTTGAACTTCAATGGGTTTATTTCCTACTTTCTCAAATCTTTATTATTTAAAAACACATGCTACTTCCACTATAAAAGCTTTTAAATTTCTGGGGAGGTTTTGGTGTCCGGTCCTGGTGTTTTAGATTTCAGATGAGAAGATCAGTTTGAATTGTGTTGGTGGCAAGGGGGTTTTGCCATGGGTTTCAGCTGGAATCAGAATATCATATAGCTGAGAGTCAGCTGCCCTCTGATGGCTAGTTCAGTTCTGCTGAGATTTCATTTGTGTTTTTGGGGACTTAGGGTGGGATGGATGGGAAGAGCCTTGGAGTCCTTCTGGTAACCTGCCATGCACAGCATCCCTTTGGCAAACTGCTTGACTTCTCTTAACCTTTCTTTAACGTTTGGATTTCTTAAATAGCTTTGTTTGCAACTCCAGTGTTGTCAGTCAACGTCCTTAACTGTTTCTGAAACAAAATCTGTTCCTGGATTTTAACTCTTTTTTAAAATTAAATTTTAGAATCATTAATAAAAATTGTGAAACACCTTTCTGCTTGATAAAAATGGTGATGTTTTTCCATAAAGTTGTGCATAAAAATGTCTCATATCTTATTTTGGATAAAAGCTGTAGATGTCAGATTTTATACAGGCTGTTCTAAAGGAATTTGAGAATTGGACAATTACTGTTAATTAGTATGAAATTTGGAAATTAGAAATGCTAAACTAAAGAGTGTCTTTCAGCTCTGCTGCTTGGTCTGCATTCAACAATTTATTGCAACATCTGTTAAATTTAGATGTCCTTTATTCTCATATAAGTTAGTTTTACATTATGATTTGACTAAGTAAAGCTGAGGATTTTCCCTTTTTTGAGTAAGTGACATAATGTGGTACATGAACTTTCTAATTAACTGCTGAGCATATTTTCAAGCTTGTTCTAAAGAGTCTGAATAAAAATAGTAAAGTTACCAGTCTCTTCTAAGCAAGGCTTTGAAAACTAATGAAAACATAGTCATGTGCTACTTCAATAATGTCTTATTATATATGTATTTAACTGGTGAAAAGAGTGAATGTGTATTTGGTAATGCTGTTATACAGAGGTGTATCTAATACATGGAGTTTTGATTTTTCCATTCAGTCCTTAGTGCATAAGAAGGCAGATGCCCCTTGATCTGTGCCCGCTGGTAATGCAGCTGCGGTGGCTGGACTTCACTGAAACACCTCAGTTGGTCTTGGTTTTGGTGGGGATGCTTAGTGGTCACCAAGTCACAACGTAGGGTCCTTCATGAGTGCATAAATGTTTAAAATTTCTTAAAATAAATCCAGTTTGCTCTAATTTAAATTCAGTGTACTCTCAGCCAGCCATCTGAACATGTGTTTCTATATGTACATCACTCTTGACAGTGCAGTGGTGCTGTTTTTGCTGTTGTTAATGCAGTTATTAAGAAATTGCTGCTTTGTAACTAGGGATCCGAACCAGGATCAAAACATACTTGCCAAATTTTTATCCATCTTGTACACAATGTCCTCTCTGAGAAGTTAAATCCTAGCTTTAAATCTGGATTTTAAATCCAAGTCTTGCTGTGAAGTTATATCCTATGTCAGACCCAGGGCTATTAATTTTTGTTAACGTAATGCTTATTTTTAATACAATTACAGTGCAGCAAAGCAGCGCCTACAAGTTCTGCTTTGGTTCAGCATGTAGTTTAGTTAGAATCTGATTTACAGAACGTAATCACGTTGCTTTTTAATAAGGCTCAGATCTTGTTAATGTGTGCTACCGGACAGAGGAATTTGCTCCTCTGGGTAGTCACAGGGGAGGGGCTGTGAGACGGTGCTCCTGCCAGGCTGCCAGTGTGGAGCTGAACCTTTCTAAATGCACTGGGCATTGATGATGCTCTTTCATGTTGCTTTTCCCCAGCAAGTAGCTGGTTGTAAAATTGGGTAGTAAATAAACAGATTTATATTTGTTGGCACACAAACATCAGTGAGTACTTTAGGAACTAGAGTAGCAATAGATATTCATTAGAAAATCCATCGGAGAAATCAATTATACTTTGAGTTTGTCTCGTTGAGAGAATGGAAGTACTCGGTCCGTGTAAACCAGATATTACTCGAGTGATCAGCAGGTGGGCAGACAAAATAGGCTTTATGGATAGTCTCACAGGTGAGGAAAATAATAAGAAAAGATTAATTTTCTAGTCCACGTGTTCCCAGAGCAGCCATTGACAAAAAAAAAATTGCTTACTTTTTGAGAATGAGATATGGAAGATTGTATCTTACAGTGCACAGTACGTACACAACTCATCAGTCCCGAGAAAGAGAAGTGATGATTAAACTCGATCAGATTAAACATTTGCATATAAAAGAGGTTTTTTTTCTTAATATTCATTTCAGGTCAGTGTTTGATAAATGGCTCGCAGATTTTTCATCAGCATTCTCACGTCTTCATTTTTGCATAATAAGTATCCTCTCAGGAGTTGTATGCAAACAGCAGCGTTTTCAGAGAGGTTACTTATCGCATAGGAAACTCTAAGTACAGGTGGTGTTTGGGTGATATCTGCCTGCTATCCTCAGAAATTAATCCCAGCTAGAGGAAGAATAAATAATTTTTAAACTTAATTTCCTTGTTTTCACCCTGTCATAATAATCTAGCGTAACGCAATACCTGAGACCTTAGCAAGGGAAGGCAACAGAGGTGATTTCTTAAGTCCTTCAGACAACACTGAAGTATTTACTTGTTTTGGGGTAAAATGTTAATTTTAGGCAGATTTCTTTTAGCCTCTATGCTATAGCTTTTAAAAAAGATAAAGTAATCCTTTCTTACAGGTCCCCTTGCTTGCTAGACTGCAGATTCCTCGCCACACTAATTCTGTGTTTTCATTTTGTGGCTGATTTCTCATCACCCAAGTGAAAACTTACTTGTATTCTAATCAAAAGAACAATCGGTGCCTGACAGGTATTGATTTTTTGTGATGGTGCTACCTTTAAAACGGAGGATAGGACTCTCTTAGTTTGGTTCCAATGACGTTAAGGGAATGACTTCATCTTCACGTCAGGCGTTGGATGGTAATTCTTCTTGCGGTATCCCCGTATCAAGAGGCTGCACTTGAAACTCAACTGTGAGAAGTTTGAGTAGGGATCCAGGCTCTACATGGCTTATTTCTTCTTTCCCCCCTGTAATTCACAGTAAATTGTCTGTGCCTGACCTGGTGATGGGTACTTTGTGAGAGCTGGGATGTGTGCTCCAGCTGCTCGGTGCTGCCCGGCGGCTGCGCTGCCTGGCTGGGTGGAGTTTATGGCGGCTCTTTGCTTCTGGAGCCTGCCCATAAATTCGGGGCATATTGTGTGATAGCAGATGCAAACACCGTTTTTATGTCCTGTCTTCCAGCTAGTGTTTTTCTAACTACTCTGTTATTCTAACCAAACGTTATCCCTATAGTCTCTGGCCTAACTCTCATCATTTAATTAAATAAAGGCAAATTCCAATTAACTTTTAAGAGACCCGGAACTGGCTCTGCTCTTTCAGAAAGTAGGGTTAATTTACTCAGTATTTCCCTTTTTTCTGTCTATTCTGGGAAGGCAAGACCTTTGATCCGACTCATATGTAACGCCCTATGAAGTGGCCTCCCTATAGACTAGTCAGTTGTTTCATATACCAGAAGCTTGCCTGGTTTTGCTGGATTGCCATCTAATTTGCAGAGTGGGTAACAGATGAAGTTTTGACTCTAAAAACAAAAAGATAATTTTTCTGGCTCAAACTGATGTTTATCAATGGAGTTAATAATAAAAGGAACAATCAGTCTCCACATGCTTCCCTGAAATGTGTCCAATAGCATTTGCAGCACTATTGGAGCATCTTTTAAATGGTGAAACAGGGAACATTTGTTTCTTGAAAAAGGTTTAGCATGTTGCAGAGAGAAAAATAGAAAAGTTTGGAGCGTGTCTCAAAGTCACGTGGATGTAAAATGCACTCTGCGTTGTGCTGCAGCATCTAAGGGAAAGGAATATGCTTCTCAAGAAGGAATTACAGCAGAAGCAGGTAAGGCCAGAATAACCCAAGGTAATGAAATTCTATTTAAAGTAAAAAATTATTGTCAGAGGTCTGTGCTTTATGTTCCCTCCCTTAAGTGTTGTGGAAGAAAATAATTTTTAGTTCATTTTAATGATGTTGGATAACTTGCAGTGTGTAAATAGTTAGATGTTAGATAGGGAAGACCTCCATGTTTCTACCATGTAAAACTTTTGCTGCCATTTATCGTTATATTTGATGTGTAGAAGTGTAACTAAATCACGAAAAGTAACCTCCTAGTTTTGTAGTAGAGTGTAAATTGTTCTTTTCAATAATAGACTTTTTCCTATTTCCATCAAATTCAGTTGATTCCTCATGGCTTGTATGGAAACCAGAATGGGCCAGTATTGTGATGCTTCCACCTGGCTTTGCATACCAGCCTTGCTCAGTTGGGAAGCTGAAGCTGTTGGTGCTCAGTGTTGCAGACATCAGTGATGGGGAAAACAACTTTTTTGATCTGAAGGCAGTTGCTAAGAATGGAGATTTTTGTTTGCTTTTTAATTACATTTTGTAACAAGCTGTAAAAAACAAGAGTTTATCTTAGTCATTTTGCATTAGTCATTGCTCAAGTCGATTTATCTTTTCTTTGATATCCCAGAACTAGCTAAACCCAGTCAACAGCTGCTGAAGACAAACCCCAATTCATTATCGGCTTCTAGTCAAAGATCATATTTTCAGTGGTCTTGTATTTAATTTGCATTTAATTTGAGGTTTCATCGAGATAATTGTCTGTTTGGTTCACTTCTCTAATTGAAGGTTTGCAGGAAAATGAATGTATGAGCATCCGTGGGAGAGGGGAGGTACTGCAGGTGTGACACCACTTTCTTACATGTTCACAGGGGAAACACTGGTGGTATTTTTCACAGGACGTGGGACACTCTTCTCCAGCCACCACAGAAATAGAAGGCAACTTTATTGGCTGGTTGAAAACATTATTAAATTCTTCGTTGTCCTTAGGCTGGTGATCTCCATTACTCAGTGAAAAGAATTGACCCATCCTCTCCTGTTTAAAAACCTTATCATTCCTAGGCTGAGTGGATGGGTATTTTTTTCTGTCTCGTCTTTGCTGAGGTTTCCATTAGCACTAAAAGCTCTGCTCTCTGGTATTTTCTTGCCCTGCAGACTTTATAGGGAGAAAACATCTCTATTCTCTAATGATAAGAGAAGCCATCCCTCACAGCTTTCAGTTGGCAGACATATCAAACCCTTTTAGCCTCTCCTTGCAAGAAGGGAGCTGCGTTCTCACAATCACCCTGATATTTCTCTTCTGCATTTGTTTCTGTTTTAATTTGGGAAACTAAATGTCTGGATTTGTTCGCAGCACCCAGAGAAGGTCTTAGCAGGACTTTGTAAGACACCAGTGATTGCATCCTGTCTTGCAGGGAAATTCTAGTGTAATACCTTCCTGCTTTGCGTTTTCTTCTGGATTATTTTGCAGCCACGTCGCATAGCGTTTCATCTTGTCATGCCCCACTGTAGTTTCCCAAGGCTGATTTATTATTTTGGGGTTTTTGTCTCTAAATGCATGGTCTTGTACTACTGAACTGCAACCTCTCTCTGGTACTCCGGTCAAGGTGCAGCGCAGTTCTTGCTCCACATTGTCCCAGGTCTCTGTATCATTTAGCTGCTTGTCTTGAGTAAACTTTTACCAAGACCGTAGCTATTTGTGTGCCAGTGTGACTGGTGAAATATTAGCCAAGACTGGCTCTACGAAAGGTCCTTCAGCAGTGATGCTAATAACCTCCCTCTCCCCAATGTTCTCCATTTAATGTTGCTGTTACTGTCCTACCTCTAGCAGTTTCAGGCCAATTTACAATTTTTGTGCTAATCCCCCATCTTCTTCAATTTAACTAATAACTTCCCAGGTGACATGATGTTACAGCTTTACCAAAATCAGACAGCTGAGATTTCCATTCTTCAGGAAGTGAGTTGTCTTCTCTAAGAAAGATGTCAGGTTAGTCTTCTGTCCCTTACCTGTATTAAACCATGTGGCATTTTCCTCTTACCTTCACTGGTTTTGATTATTCTTTCCTTAAAAATTCTTCTCAAGCCTTGCAGCTACTGAGCTTAGAAGAGCTTTTAGTTGCTCTTACCATTTTTTTTTCCTCTTTAAATATAGATATGACATTTATTATTTTGGGTCACATGATATCGTTCCTGTCTTGATTTCTTTAAGCTTGCTACCCTGCATGCAGTTTCATATGCTGGTGGTTCTTTCACTAGTCTGGATGGAATTTTCTTAATTCCTCATTTTTGGACATTTGATTTCTTGAGCTATGTGTTCATCCCAACCGTGATAGTTTCTCTGTGGTTTTATCATCATTGACTTCAGTGGTAATCGAAGCCAGAGTTCATGTAATTTGGAGTTATGTACTGTCTTTAATCTGTAGTCCGGCCTTACTGTGTAGTAGCTCCATTTCTTGGCAGGTCATCTCTTCAATGGATCTTTCTTTGCTTGATTTAATGTGTTCTGAGGCAGCTCCCTTGGCAGGGCTAGGGTAGCTGCCCCTTGCTCCCTCTGTGACTGTTGTTGAGCTCCGAGTTGGGGCTTCTCTTTGGTGCTTTCTTCATCTCCACATGAACTCCGATATCCCCACAGGACTTTTTCTGTCTGTGGGTCTGCTTGAGGAACAGGCAAGCTGCTTTTGAGTTTTTACTTCCTGAAATATGGATCCTGTAAGTACTGGCATCTCTGACTTGAAAAATTCTGGTCTCCTTCCCCAGGCAGATCTTTCAGCCTCTTGATTAGTGACTTCCCTGGCTGGTTCCCTTGCTGTGCTGAAGTTGCTCCTTTGAAGCCAGGAGCTGTGAGTGAACACGCCAAACTTCTGCAAACATCAGTGAATAATTTTGAATCAGCATGTAATCATGTACTCCAAATGTATTTTTATAACCAGCTCTTTTATTCCTCTTACATATAAAGAAGAAATCTGGAATAGCATCACCTTGTTTCAGTGGCTGAATCCACCTGTCAGTGACAGTTTTTGGGAATCTCTGGTTCTAATATTATTGTTAGCAGCATTTGTTCTCTAATAAATAAGAAGTTTTGGGTTTCTTTTTTTTAAAAAAAGGCTCTCTAATAACTCTGCATTTATATTAAAATCCAACTCTGGAGGTCTGTGGCATGTTGCCTGCCGGCATCATCACAATGGAACTGTCACAGTGCTACTGTATGGTCCCCAGATAATTTCAGCCTGGTTTTGATAAACCTCTTCAATAATTTAATTCACGGGGTCTCATTTACCTCTCACTCTGGTGAATCTCCATGACTTGAGGGAAGTCCCTCCTGATTTAGATGTCTGTATGGAGAAACTTAAGCTAGCTAATGTCATCTTTATTTAAAACCTTCCAGAGCTGTACTGTGCTGCATTTCAGCAGGTAATGCAAATGTTTGCATTTATTTCCTTATATGTGAAGCCTAATTTGCTGGAAAGAGTTCAGACTTTTCAGTAATCCAACTAAAGCTGTGTGTTAGTACAAATTTTACTTAAGATGTGTGTGGGTATTAGGACGTATGCGGATATACAGAGGAAAAAATAGCAGAGAAAAGAAGTGAAGAGATGAGCTGCATTGAAAGTAGACTGTATACTTGTGTATTTTGATTGCCCTCAATACTGTCAGTAGTCAGTTGGAAGGAAACCCACATATAAGATAGTGGAGTGATTTGGATCCTTTCAAAGTGTGCAGAAACCAGCGGTTCAGTTTGGTTTCATTGTATGGGCAGCTTTGTAAAAGCCAAAGGTGCCTTCTTCCTCTGGCTGTTTGGTTATCGCCCTTACACCGAGGATTTGGTCATATATTCACTTGTACCTCCCCACTCTTTAGCCTCAAACTGAAGATAAGTTTAAGATTTCAACTGAAAGTATCGTTGCGTTAGGATGAAAGCATCGTCATGGAATTGGTGTTTGATAGGCAGTTATTTTTCACCTTGTAATTAAATAAAACCTATGAAAGTTCATGTGAAAAATAAATGCGTGATGCTGACCAGGAGGTCATTGAGAAAATTAATTCAGAGCAAAATTTTCTTAGAGGTATTATGGATAAATGAACTTTACAAGTCCGTGGCCTGGATGCCTTTACTGAATACAGTTTGTAGCATGCAAATATAAAAATACACAGATTTACAACAGAATAGAAAAGTTTAAGATCAACTTTCAGCTGTTGATTTGTCCTGTTTGTTGCCTAAAGATGTTCACCTTCGGGGATGCTAGCTGTGAGGTCAAAGATAATAAAGACAAAGACCCACATAAACAGTTTTCAAAAAGGTCTTCATTTATAAATAGTGCAAATCTAGGAAAAAACCCCTCTTTTTCACATTGTAAAATACCATTGTCATTTTTTCTCACTTAGCCCTAAAGCTACTGAACGTTAAAAGGTCAGGCTTGACGGACTCGTTTGGGAATGTGTGCCCATGGAATAGTACAAAATGGAGAACATCAGATGAAGTGTCACTGTTCTGTCTCACCTGTCTGTCTCAAAGAGACTTAAATGGCAAATTATCTGCATTGGGAGCAATGGTCCTGTCTTAGTATTCATTTCACCTCTGGTCTTCTACCTCAGGTTCTCATTAGACAGCCCAGTCATTTGGTGTGGTGATGGGGTTCAAGAAGGACACTCATAATACATTTTAGTCAAACCCTGTCTAGGTAACACTTCTAAATAGCAGTGACATTCCTGGAGTGACTGCTCCATATCACGTAACAAATTTGACATAGGAGAGACCATAGTTGTGAAGGTGCTTCTAAACTGCAGGTGAGCTACCTAAAAGTTGCACTTCTCCAGTTCCTCACTTTAATGGCATTTCACAGGACCTGTTTCCCCTTCAAGCAGCAAGTAAAAGCCATCTGTCAGAGGAATACCTGCGTCTTATGCAAGAGGAACTGAAATGATGCTGCTTATACTGAGTATTGGAGAGACATTAAATGATTTTGCAAAGACACACCCTGATAAAAAGCATTTGGGTCCTTACCTAAACAGCAGAAGAGAAAATCTGATCATCAGATCAGACTGGTTTAGATAAAGGAGTAATGAGCATGAGGGCTAAGTAATGACTGCCAGATTGGATTCATTGTTTGTGTGGTGCTTTGGGCTGAAAAGTGGCCATTTATATGATATGTGATGATGACAGCTTTATTAAAAAGCATTCTTTTGGTCCCAATACAAATATCACAAGTATCCAAATCTCCTGAACAACCACGTTCTCTTTTTAATTTGCAATTCCTTTTATTCTTTGTGACTTTTCTGAATTAGTGAAGCATTCTTATGTCTGTCACATAAAATACACTTTTTTCTTTCTTTCTTTTTTTTTCTTCTGTGCATCAACTCTTACCAGTCACCCAGACACATCAACGTAGAGGGGGATAATAGGCTGAATTATCCTTAAGCAATTGCAGTTGTAACAGCTTCTTGTCTTATTGTGCTATGTAAATTTGATTCTTTGCTGGGTCCCATGGACATATCTTCATTTTGACTACTGGAAGGCACAGTAGGATAAATGGATTAAAGTAGAAGAAACTAGCTCTTAGCACTATTTCTTATCAGTTTTATGGTAATGCCTTCACTGATGTAGTTTCTGTATGTACACAGAAGACAGGTTTCTTCAAAAGTGGTTGCCTATCAGCATGGAACCAAATGTAAAAGAAAAAAACCCCACATCCCCAACACAAAAAAAAACAACTCACAAAACAACGTGCAAGGATCAAAGAGCAATGAAAAGGGTGGTAGTGCTGAGATTGTTTGGTCATGCAGGTTTAGCAGTAGACATAATGGGATGGTGATGCTATTTTTGCAATGTTATTTTTTGAAAGAACAAGGACAATAAAGAGCAGCCAGTATTACCAAGAGCCGTGCAATGTAGATGTCATGTCTGGCTGGTTTTAGGGAGGAGAGGTGAGGCTTCCAGCAGGAGAAAGTACTGAACGCTGGGAAGGGGAATGATATTTCATATTAATTCCAGTTAAGTATTCCGGGGGGGCTGCATAAAGAGAGGTATAACAGAAGTTCAGACACGAGTGCTCCTCGCTTGTGTCATTGACGGAGTGAGATGGAGACAACTGAAGTGAGAGTGAGATGGGCTAAAATAATGTGTTGGCTGGAGAGGAACACTTCAGATATGACAGCTAAGTGCTAGTTGAAAATGGAAGTTGAAGCCATGGGGGAGATAAAATTAGCCACGGACAAGATAGAAAGAAAGAAAAGCAGGTGAGCTGAGGGATAGCTCTCCTGTGCCCCATAAAAAGGAGTGTAAGTGGAGGGAGCCAAGTTATGAAAGGCATAGCAAAGAGACAGCTAACTCCTGTTCTCTATATAGTTATTCCTTGGTGCAATATATGTATAAAATAGCATGTAACATCTTTGGATTACAGACCAGCTTTTTTATTTCTGGTTTGAACCACAGGCTTTTAACACCATGCAGACACAAATCAGCAGTGACACGCTCTGGCAGGAGCACTACATCTGGATGGTGCGTGGTGCATACACTCTTGCCGGTTTGGGCCAGCCTGGGCCAAGCAATTTTGGATGGCAGCTTGTGTCTGCTGCTGATATTCCCACGCTGGAGAGTGCTCTGGTGGGCAGAGATGCACGGCTTCTGCCTTTGCAGATGGAAGTACCTCTGCAGGGAACATTCCCAGTTAGGAGGAGGAGGAGGGAGAGGGGAAGTTCATCATCACCAGCAGGTGAGAAAATTTGCTACTGGTGCTTATCTCCTAACTTCAGAAAGTTTGGTCCAACCTGGCACAGGGCTGTTTCATGACCATATGCTCTCTGTGAAGCTTTTCTTATTAGAATGGTTAGTCTACTCATTTTTTTATTGGGTGTTTTCTTGCCAGGTTATTCATTGGTGGGGCAAGCTGCAGACGTAGCTGAGGGGTTTGTTCCCCGTGATGGCAGTCTCAGGGGGTTCCTCTGTGCCCAAAGGAGCAGGGACCAGCTGCTTTGGCACAGAAGCAAGGTGCGCATGAGACAGTGTTGCATGAGGGTCAGGCAGGAAGGGCTCCAGGAGGAGCCAGGATTGGTGTTTCCTGGGCTGGGAGAGGTGTTTGGAGGAACAGGGTTAACTAGCTGCCCAAAATGAGTGGCATCTAAAATACAGTCATTCCCCCTCCTTCCAGCCTTGCATCCCAAAGCTCTCACTGGCTCCCGTTGGTCCTCTGTGCCTTTTCTTGGACACAGCTCTACTGCTGCCACCAAATTCAATTTTGCAGCCGGTAGAGTTAGGACAAAATAACTCATTCAATTTTGCCTACATTACTGAGCAGCCTTGGGCTGGCTTGGAAGGCAGATGGGTATTTAATTTGACATTTGTGCCTCTGTAAGCTGGACGAGCTAGCAGCATTGCACGGGCCAGCTAATGCAGGTGAGCAATTGTCAATGGTGAACTATCTCTTGAAGAACAGTAATGTGTCAGGTTATACTCCAGGCTTCTCTCTGTGGGATGATACTGCTCAAGGAAATTAAGCCTAAGAGATAATTTGGCAACAGTCTTCCTTTAAATACTGATTAATGACTACTGTGTTAGTGCAGCTCCCGCTCTACTCATGTGATGTTTTAATATGGCAAAGGAATTATGATTAGTGCTTTTAGGTTTTTAATGCTCAGATAGTTAAAATGCCCTGTAATAATCGCTCCCTTTAATATTCAGCATAACTATTACAGAGATATAATTGCGCTTTGGTGTTGAAAAGAAGAAACCGGGATCCCAACACGATCATGAATGCCTTTTTCTGGTAGCTTAAATCAAATCCTTAAATTTCAAAGTCCTTGGCAGCAAGTTTTAAGAACTTTAATTAAAAAAAGAAGCCTTACATAAATAAATCAAAGCTGAAAGACTAAAAATTTGTGAAAGGAGTTACTGCAATAATTGCAGTAAAAATTACAGCGCGATATGTATCAGAAAGCAGAAGTTAAAAGCATCAAAATCAGAAAGCAAATTCAGGTTCAGGAAGCCTGTAATCCAGAGATGTACCTGTGCAGCATACAGAGTACCCCCAAGATTTGTAATCGTTATTCTCATGACATTAGCATATTTTAGATCTGATTCTGCAATATCTCATGCTATGGTAAGTCAGGAGTGATTTTCTAATAGAATTAGAAAAAAAAAAACCCAACAAAATAATAGAAGTGAGAGCAGGTGCCAGCTTCACAAATTTGGCCGATCCTTGGCAGAAGTGAGGAATTTTTGCATACATTTCCCCTCTCCTGCCTCAGAGGTGGTATCTTGCATGCAGTAGTTAGTTTTCATCTCTCCCAGCTTGTAATTCTGTTGCCTTCTGTTCTCCATATCAGGGAAAAAATATTCCATTGTGGTTTTGTAAACTGTGTTAAGAGGCAAAGGAGTGCGAACTCAGACCTTCCCTTGAAAAGAAGAATCCCCCCGGCACGTGTGCAGGACTGCCACAAGGTGCAGAAAAGCATCCTTTGGAGTTTGGAGTTGCAGAACGTGCTGCAAGGGGTTTGGCAGTTTGTCTAAGAGAATTTTTTATGTATGATTGCCTCTCGCAAGAAGCACAGTTCTGCTGTGCAGCCCTAAGAGCTCTGCCTCTCCTCAGCTACATCGACTTGTCCTTGCCTCTGCCTCCTTCTAGTGTTGTTGCTCAGGATGTGCTGTGGGTTGTGCCACTTCCCACAACAGCCTCCATCACACACTTGCTCCTGTCTTCCCTGCACATCTGGGGCAGCATCCCACACCGCCTTTGTGTGTGGACAAAACTTCCTTAGTGCCTTAAAGCATTACCTTACCTTCTCTTAAACCCCAGAATCCCTGACTGGTTTTGGTTGGAAGGGACCTCAAAGTCCCATCTAGTCCCACCCTCTGCCATGGGCAGGGACACTCTCCAGTAGCCCAGGGTGCCCAAAGCTCCATCCAACCTGCCCTTGAACCCTGCCAGGGATCCAGGGACAGCCACAATTTCTCTGGGCACCCTGTGCCAGGGCCCCACCACCCTCACAGGGAAGGATTTCTTCCTAATATCTAAATCTGCCATCCTTCAGTTTAAACCCATTCCCCCTTGTCCTGTCACTCCCTGCCCTTTTAACCAGTCCTGCTCTAGCTTTCCTTTAGCCCCTTCAAGTACTGGAAGGCTGCAATAAGGTCTCCCTGGAGTCTTCTCCAGGCTGAACAAGCCCAGCTCTCTTCAGCCTGCCCCTGCTGATGTCAATCTGGCTATTCATGAGACTCCTGGTTTTGGTGAGATCTTTGCCTTGGATTCTCTTCCTGTGTTCCCTCCTCGCCCCTCCCTGTGTCCTGACTGGCAGAGGCTCTTGTGATCTTGCTGTTCTTCCAGGTCTGCTAAAGTGCTCACAGTTACCTATTGCAGCATCCTTTTTTCTGGTGGTTTATCTGATCTTATCTATGTATTGACACACCACAAGTGTTACGGGTCCTTTGCCCCAGTATATAGGTTATTTTTCAGCTACAGGTCCCCCTTTTGCCTTCTCTTCTTCCCTCATTTACCATAAAGCTAGGTATGGGTGATTGATGACCCTCATCAGCTTCCTGGCGTGGCATTTCCCACTTTTGCAGGATGAACTCAGGGATGTCACATCTAGTTAAACAAGAGTTAAACGAAAACTAAGCAGCTAATTTACCAGTGGGATAGAGCTGGCTGCTTGTTTCTGTAGGACACCAAGGAAAGGATAGAAAGGGCAGGAAGCAATATTGTTTATATGAGTGAGTAATTACCTGTAGTGAGAATGTGGTACCAGCTCCTGGCTTTCCCTTATGTGTTTCTCAGGTAAGAAGGAGATGGAGAAAAGGGAGATAGTGGAATATTTTGTTTCTCATGCAAGTTTGTGTGTGTATTTTACGATGGTGATAGAAGTAGTAACCTCACCGAACTCATTGTGGACAGCAATGGACTGGCTAAAGTGTGGAACTAGAGCACAGAGCATGGCAAGGGAAGAAGAAATAGGAATGGCTTAGCTTCTGGGGGATGGGAATAAGTTGGAGGTTGAAAGAAAATTGGAAAAAACCCAACCCGGACACTGTGGAGAAATTCCCATTAAAGCTGGGAGGCTGCCATCCTCCCATAGTCAGTGGAAGGAGGTGAATGCCTCTAGCACACCTTAACTAGAAACCTAAATTAGAGGGTTTTAATGCCACCTGTTTTATTGTTGTGATCCATTATCTTATTAATGTATTTTTAAAATGAAAGAAAGTGTCAGACGTCAAGAAGGATAAAGGGTAGGTGGAGAGCCTGAGCATCTGGTAGATGTTCTTTTCTGTTCATTTTAATCATAATTTTGGGTGCTTTTTCCTTTCGTGTTTCATTATTTTAGTTAAATGAGATTGCAGCTTAGCGTTAAACTGATTTGGGAAAGAAATTTGAATGCATTTTCCTCTTGCAGAGGTGGCTTGATCTCTGTAATGGGATTCCTTGCATTAATGCATGAACTTCTCTATGTATATTACTTGTTTGCAATGCAGTGAGCTCTTCTGTAAAGATGTGTCCTCAAGTGTGGATTACTAGATTGAAGAGTTTGGCCACGTTTGTGGCCAAAATCTTTTTTTTTTTTTTGATCTGTTTAACTATGCTTTTTTTGAACAGGTACAGTGCTGGCCAAACAACTTCTAGTAAGAGCAGCTGCATTTTCTCATATGTTTGTATTACTGAAGCTCCTGCATTTTTGACAGGGAGGAAAAAAATTTGCACACCCAAAGACAGCCCTCAGCTATTGCCAGCTTAAAAAGCTTTGCAAATGCAGGAAGTGTTTGAGTGTCTCTGGATTCAGTTTTCAGAGAAAGTCTGTAGGAAATAGAAGAATTCTCAGAGAGGCATACAAATATAGCTCCGACCGTTTTCTTCTGTGTTAAAATATGTCAGAGCTGATGCCTGGGAAATCAGTGCCTTCCATTAGTGCAACGCTAAACCTCAGACAGGTGCCTCACTGCTGACTGACCCCGATATAATTGTACCGGATCGGCAGCAATCAGTTGTCCTCTCGTGTGTCTCTCCCACACCATCATCACTTCCCTTAACTTTTACTGTAAAACCCTGTCAAGCTCATAAACGCCTTTCCCATTTTTTTTTATCTCTGAGGGCTAAACATCTAGCTGACATTCTGATGGATTTTTATAAGAAAATGCCTATTGAGCACATTTTTGACAGCAGTTCTTGCACCTGACCAATTAGCAGAGCTTTACGGTAGGTGTCTCCTGGAAGGCTGCACAGGCTGAAGTCCACTCAGGATGATAAGCTAGCAGTTAGAAAACAAGTGATGTCTCATGTGAGTCAGTAATTACTGGCTCCTCCATAACTCTGTGTTCCCATGGTGAAAATTGAGATGAAAGTGCTTTTTAGCCCCCACATCAGCTTTGAAATCACTCCCATCTGCCTCTGAAGTTACGGCACTCGGAGCATATTAATGATGTGCTGTATGTGGCTATCTGCAGAGGGTTTATGGACACTTGAGCCCTTAGCCCTGTTCTCCTGCTGACAGTGTGCGCACCACTGCTTGGGGTGCACTGTGAGAGAGGGTTTCCATAAAGCATCGCAACACCATGACTGGGAGCAAAATAGTGCCACTGTGAGAGGAGGACCAAGTAGCTTGGTGGTGGTCACTTGAGCTGTTCAAGCTCAGCTAGTCACGAGTGGTCACTTAAATTCAAAGCTACGTATGTTGAAATTTGGAGCTAAAAATCCTCAAAGGGTATCTTAAAACTCATTGTGAATGAACACTGAGGTGTGAGTTGGGGTGATACTTATTCTTTCTGGAAATTGTACTGATGCTTGAAACATCAGATTAACCCAGAGGTTTTTCAGCTCTGTTTTCAGAGGTGCTTTAGACTAAATACTAAGGAGAAAAGAGTTATGCACAGTGAGCTAATATCCCAGGTAACCTGATAAAAGCCCTATAAATAACTGTTTGAAAGTAAGACTTTATTATAGTGAAACTAATACTGTATTTAACTAGTTGAAAACTTACAGTGATTTTATTCAATAATGTTTTATCTCTAGTATTTGTGATTCTACGCTGTGAATTTATTAGATGTTAAATTTGGGAAATGGACATCTATCTATTCCTCTAAGAAAGGACATTGAGCCAGGAGTCAGCACCTGGCTGAACAAAAAAGAAGTGAGAAAATTAAGTTTCACTGGGAAAGTAGAGCAAAAGTTGAAAAAAAAATAATAGTTATATCTTTTATGATGTGGCTGAATGGAAACAGATAATCTAGGAACCAAAGTTTACCTGTTGAACCAAATAAATAATTCAGGAAGACCCTGGGTCCCCAGGGACCTTGGGCTGAATTGGCAACAGAGCTCCTGCCTGCTGATGCGAATCGATACCTGACAGCTCTGCTGCAGCTGTGCCGGAGGCTGGAGTCCCTCTAGGCTGATCTTGGCGGTCTCCATCATTGGCTCACGTTGCCCTGAGACAGCCATAATCCCCATGCCTCGCATTATGGGGTCTGCTCTCAGAAATTAACCTCCCGCTGAACCGAAGGCCAACTCATTGACCTAGTTCTCCTGCAGGAACTTCCATGCCCTACATATGCGAGGCTGTGCGCTTTGCATAAAGGCTTAACATGAATGAAATACCCTCAGCTGAACCTCCCAGTGTGGACAAGAATGTGGCAGCCCAGGCAGGGGTGACCATGTTTTGAGCACAAAGCTGTCCTTGGGGTGAAGTCCCACTGACACTTTCTGCTGCTTGGTCACATCAGACAGTATGATTAAAGTTTCCGAGGTGCCTCGGGGTACTTGCATTTTAACCTCACATTGTTCTTAATGTACACATTAAATAATCATAACCCCTACAGAGCGATGTTGTGCTGCCCAGGCAGAGCTAGGTCAGGCAGTAAACTCTAGTCCTTGTATTTCTTCTGACTTCCTGGAAACCTTGGCAGTTCCTTTGCCTCCAGGTTTCTGCAGTCCAACGCTGTGATGAATCTTGGTGGCTGGCAGAGCGAGTGATTCTGGAAAAACCAGCCCATGTCTATCAAACACGAATTGCAATAAATGCTTTCAGATGATTGTCCCGCACGGTGTATTGAAGGAAGGAATGAGTGAAGGAAAGAATGATAAAATGAGCATGTTATTATAAAGAGCAAAACATAGAGGGAGACCCTGGCTATTTTTCAGGCCTTATCATATAATCAGAAACATTCTAAACCGGGAAGTGTTGGAGGGAGATAAGGGACAGGTACGCAGGGGCAGTGACGGTGTGGGTGATAATCTGCAGGAACCTGAGAGAGTATGACTAGTCTAATCTTCTTAGGTTTGTCTCTGAAAAGAGTAAAAACAGTTATGCAGTATTGAGAAACATGATTCCAGTTTGTGGGAGAATGCAGATAAAAGCAATGTGGAGCATCCTTGGAGCCTGCGCAGCCCAATTAAGGGAAAATACTGAACTTAATACTCTTAAGACCCAGCTCAATGGCTCTTTGTTAAGGCAGTGGAGTTCAGTGTAAACAATGTAAATATACTGATATGAAATGGAGTTAGGTAAAAAATGTGGATAGAGAGCTTGCCTTCCCCTTTAATGCACGGGAAGAGAGCGCAGTAAATGGACCAAGCAGCCAGGGGAGTGCAAGTAATGTGATGTTTGAATGGTATGTTCCTGTTTCCCATCAGAGGATAAACCTGCGTGCCCTTATGTTAGGGGCTTCAAGGGCTTGCATGGGGGCTGTTGCTCAGGCTGTTCCTCAATGAGGATTCGTGCTGTATTTAACGCCAGCCATATTATCTGGCTGCTGGGGCTGTGGGAAGAGTGAAGTACTGGCGTGAAAAGGCTTCTGGGGCTGAGCAGTGTCTGTGGGGGTTCATAACAGTTCCTGAAGACATAAAAGGTGTAAATATCAAAGAAAGACGGTGGTTATACAGGATGGGGCCCAGGGGTGTAACTAGGGTAATGGGGTGGAATTAAGAGTGGAGATAGAGGCTGACTATAAGGAAAAATCGTCCTAGCTAATCAACCTGTACAACAATGCCCTTTTCAGACTGAAAGAACTATAGAAACAGGAGCAAACTAATTCTTCCTTCTAGAGTTCCTCAGGTTCGTGAGGTGCTACCCGAGTCCTGGGAGTGGATTACTGTTGCATGCAGTTCTGCTGATGGAGCTGTGGAGAAGAATAATCCTGTGCACACTGTAAAGGGCACGTGGGAATGGCCCCGTTATTTCTACTGTGGGGAACAAGCTCTCAGCTCTCTGCTGCTGTGTCAGCCTGATGGAGAACATGACCTTGCTAGAGACATGCTTACTCCTGTCTGCTATTGCCCTGTCTGCGCTTTGCGGCATGGCACCCTGCAGAGATGCCTGAACACGCTGGAGTGTTTGTGGTGTAATGTGATGCTGTCTGTAGAGATAAAATAGGGTTGCATCAGTGAAGCCCTCTGCTTCTTGGCAGCAGTGGTTAGGTGTTGTGCCATGCTGTGTGAGTCCAGCTGTGCCATGTTTGCGTGTGGAGTTGTGCTGAGCGCAGCTGAGCCTGTGAAATATCCTGAGGTATGTTTGTTGTTACTGCACCCAGATCAGATTGAAACAGAATTTTGCAAAGAAAACAATCTCAAAGTGTCAGAGAAAACTCTGAATGATGTTGCTTTGGGAAACCCAAGAAAGTTAGATATCTGTAAGTGTTCAGTCCAAGGGGGCTGGTTCCCACCCTGATCATTAGAGCTATTAACGTTGGTGGTTGTTAGCAGATATGCTATAAAGAGGTTTGACTGCGTGTATGGCTGCACCCTGCAAAGATAAGCCTATCTTCCTGTATCCTACCTTGTTCTCTGTGTTTTAGGGCTGCCATTGAATATACTTGTGTTGGAGACCACTGGGCTCTTCCTGCAGTACCTGACCTAATTTTCTTTAAGCCTCCTGTAATTCTTTCTCAAGGAAAAGGAATATTTTAGCCACTGTGACATCTCACCTCATCCTCAGGAGGTCTTAAGTCAGTGTCAATTATTGGTGCTTTCTCTGCCCCAGGTCCTCCCCACCAGTGATGTCTTGTTGACTCCAGGAGTGCAAAAATCTTGAAGACTGTAATATCTGGAAAGCAGAAGAGCATCTTCTCCAGTGTAAGCACAGGAGAATTGAGGCCGCTCTCTCTCAGGTTGGCCATCTGAGCACTGCAGTTCCTCATGCTCTTTTATACGTACCAGAGTTTCCAGCTGCTGCTTCTTTTACGCCTGGTCCAGGGGGCTGCAGGGACAGTGATGAGGGGCTCCGGTGACTTTCAGTGATGGAGAGATGGCATTTCTGTGTGCACATCCCTGCTGTCGGGTGTAATTCTCGAGTGCTGGGCATAGGGGCATCTCTGATGTCTTCTGTGTGCTGTCTCTGCAGCTCCTGCCTAGTGTGTGATAAGGCTTTTCCTTTAGGTGCTTTGTTTTCACTCTGCAGTGTTCAGGTGCGGCCGCAATCATTTTCTCTGGATGAGTGAGGAAGGGAAATCCCCTTTCCTTCATGGTAGGAAGGCTCAACTCAGAGGACCAGCCGGCTGGCAGCTCACCACAGCCACCTGCTCGTGTTCCTTGTGCTTAACAACGCATCCTGCTCCAGAGCCACCCATCCAACACATGGGGAAGCTAGGCAGGAACAGAGAAGTGTTAATTTTGTGGTTTGGGTTTTTTATTCTGAGTACCCTGAGTTTTGCTGACCATCACAGCGATAAACCTGGTTTGATGTCATTGGTATCCAGCGTTTACCTTGAGTTAGAAACAGGCATTGTCCTTGAGAAGTATTGCTCATGGTATTTAAAAGGGAAACATGTTACTTCAGGCTTCTGTTTTCCTCCAAATGGCAGTGTCTTTTGCTTTTATGAAGAAAAATGTTTTCATGTCTAAATATGCACAAGCACAAATACCAGTGTGGGTTGGCTGGTTTTTCTTCATCTCCGTGGTGCCCAAGAGGGAATTTGTTTGGCACTTTTCCTCTCTGATAATTTTTGTGGATATAATAGAAGGTAACAGAAGGCAGCTCTATTATTCCATTATACCATCTGAAAAAAAAAATTAAATCCACACTACCCAACCCAAACTACTGTTTGTACCTAGTGCAGGGGATTTTTCAGTGATCTCTACCCAGGGTGTATTTCTCTATATACCCATCTGAATCAATGTGCTATATGTTGGTCCTTTGCAGCCTGGCCCTGTCAATTTTTGATGATTAAAAATGTTATTTGCAAACTGTCTGACGTCTATATGATGAACAGAGAGGAATGAAATGCCATGCTTAAGTATTTTTAAATGCAACTTTGAGTAAGCAATTATTTTCCTTGCTGCCTGGCGTTCATCTCAAAGTTATTTATGTCTCAACGAAGAGGCGATTAAATGTGAATTGTTTCCTAATTCAGCATCCGTGGGCAAGGAGGATTTGTGTGTGCACAGTCTGTTGGCTCAGCAGGCCAAAAGTGACTGTGGAAATGCCTGTGCCAGGACCCTCTGCGCTGGTGTGCAGCTGCGCTGCGGGAGAGGCTTTGATACAGAGCGGATGGAGCTTGACTCTAACGCCTGCATCGCTCACTGGAAGCAATGATTTCCAGAAGTGACTTTGTAAAATAAGCTGAAAATAACCGTGGGAGCGTTGTGTATTGTTCGTATATAGAGCAAGCGATGGCACTAATGTCAATATTAAACTGTTGGGTGATAGCTATAAAAGCGTTAGCCTTTTAAGCATTGCTTCTTTTCCAAGTATGCTGATCTATTGGGCCTTTCTCATGTAATCAGAAGCTGTTACAGGACTCGCCAAACCACAAAGAAACAACCCAGTAGAGCCCAGCAGGGCTCCACGTGTTCCCTACTGCAAAGTACCTGGCACTGCCTCCGTCCTGCCTCAGCCTCATCTGGCTTCGTGCTGTACTTGTCAGGTGTTTGTAAAGCCCGACGAGTGTTTCCCTCTAGTAAACCCTCTAGGATTTCCCTTTGTCTTTTCCTTGCCCTTGCCCCTTTCTGTCTCACCACTGGTATTTCTTCTTCCCACATTTCTCCTCTTTTATTTTTGTTCCCACTGCGATGCATTTCAGTACCATGAACGTTTGCCCTCTTTTGCTTGCGCACACTGAAGTTGTCCTCTGTGTTTTCTTTCTTTTCACTTCCGTGCCAGTCAGCTCATGCTTATTCTTTGTGATGCCCATGCATACCTGCACATACCTGTCCATGTGCTGGGTACTGCACACTGACCCTCAGGAGGGACAGAGAGGCACTGCTGAGCAAGGGGTGTTTGGAGTGAAACCCTCGGGAGCAGTTGGCCAACAAGCAACCCAAAGTCTGGCACCTCTTTGACCCACACCCTAATTACAGCTGAGAAATGGCACAAGTCATTGATGAGCAGATGCAGCCAAGTGTTTGCTTTATTTAAATAATGGCCTTTTTTTGTTTGCCTCCTCCATCCTGCGTGATGGTGGTAACACTGTGACCTAGCTATTAAAGTTTTCCCCCTCTGATCAATTCCGGCCACTCTCTTGGTTTGAGTTTAGTAGCTAGAGTTAATACAGTAAAGAAGTTATTGTCATCTTTGTGGGATCATTGGTTATGATCTCCAGCAAACTCTGATGTGCATTTATCTATAAAGTAGAGCTATTTATTTATTTATTTGACCCATCAAAATTCATGTCAATCCACTCAGGCACACTCCCTCCCGTACTTTAATGTCCAGTTTATATTTTAAGTACGTAATACCGGTTAATTAATGCAGTGCTCCCTTAATGATTAATATGTAAATTATTATTAATATGTCTTCTGTGGAATTCTTCATTGAGAGCTCCTAAGGCCATGCGCAGATGACAGTGGTGATGTTCTGTTATGCTGTACAAGTGGTCTGTTCTACCTCTTGTATAGCATAAGCTACTTGACTTTGCAGTAAAATTTTGATGTACCTGTGGAGTTGGAGCAGGTTTGTGGAATGGCACCCCACCTTGGCACACGCATTGGCTGAAGGCGGATTTACCTTGCATAAGCTGATCCAATAATTAATTTCCTTCATGCTTAAAAAGTTTCCCTGTTTTCATAACTTGGCTATGAATTTGTCTAACCACGGCTCTCAACCTTGGGAATGTACTTCTTTATCTACTAGCTTAAAAATAGGTCTTCTCAGAGAAATCCCCTTTGTCTATTCCCAAAAGTGATCGACTCTCCTTTTCTCTACCTCCCACCTGAAACCAAGAGCTCTAGGTTTCTTTAGTCTGTTATTGCAAGACAACTTCTTCAGACATTGCATTATATTTCTGGGTTTCCTTCAACCACTCTGTCATTATCAGGGCTACTTTTACAATGTGGGACTAGGACTGGAGGCAGTGTTATAACACTGCTGTTAATATTTAATACAGTGGTAATTCCACTGCCTGATTTCTGAACGAGGTAGAAGAGAGTCCCTGGATTCCAAAATGCAGTCTGGCAGTCTGTGATTTATTCAGCAGAGCTCAGTGATGCTACAGATAGATAGTTTCAAGCTGCTGGAAGATCTCTTTAAAGCTCTCTCAGGTGTCTTTCTGCTACTCTGCATCTGCTATGATACAGCAGAGTTATTTTTTTTTATGACTCTATATTGCTGTTTTATCTGACAATGATACCGTGCTTTGTTGACAGACCTGCCATAGTATGGATTGTCACTAATTACACTGATGTTTTCAACATTTACTTGTAAAGCAACAGCAGAAATGCCACCACTCACCGTGGCAATTTGCATCTGGTCTTGCTAATCTTAGTGTCATCCATGGCTCTCAGTTCAAATCCTTCAAAGTTCTCTCAGAGTTGAGTGCACGTGTCTGGACGTTTCCTGAGCTGAGTCTGGGCCATAACTGAAGTGGTACCTCCGTGTTTTACGCACTCTACATTTGTCTTGTCTTGTCTTTTTATGATATTTTTGAACCATGTTCCCTTTATGGTTCTCTAAATCTTCTGGATGCAGGGCAGCTGGCTGTAATCCTGTGTTCGCTGGTCAGTCTCTCCTCTGTGTAGTTCTGTACTTCTCTTTCAACCGATTTCTTTCAGCCCATTTCTTCAATTCATAAAGCCCATTTTGAATTCTCTTCCTGTCCTCTGATTGCCTCTCTGTCCCTCTCACCTTGGCAGCATCCGCAGAGCCAGTAAGAATCATTTTCAATCCATCAGCCCCAAATTAATGGAAACAAGGAATATGATTGGATACAGAACATAAAGCTCTGCAGAGCCACGCGCGAGGTATCATGCCTGTTTTACACTATTAACTATTTGGAGCATGATTTTCTAATGGCATACTCACAGAGTATATTCATCCAGACTGTATTTCCTTAGCCTGAGAGGCGATGTGGAAGGCTTACTAAAGTCCACATAATGCCTGCCATTTCATCCCTGTCCGCAGCATCTGTTATCCTGTTACCGAAGGATGTCGGAATGATTTCTCACAGTTTGTTCTTGACAAACCCATGCTGCCTGCTACTCATCTCCCTGATGTTCACTGCTGCTTATAGACAATTTTCTATAGGAGAAAGACTGTTCCAAGAATAAAAGTTTATCTGACTGCTATGCAGTTCACTGGGTTTTTTTCCGCTTTCCTCCTCCATCTTCCTTGCATTGCATCTTCAGAAGAAAGCTGGGCAATCTTGTCTGTGACACAAAGCTGGGAGGGGTGGCTGACACCCCAGAGGGTTGTGCTGCCATTCAGCAAGGCTCAGGCTGGAAAGCTGGGTGGAGAGAGGTTTAATGAGATTTAACAAGAACAAGTGTAGGGTCTTGAATCTGGGGAAGAACAACTCCAGATACCAGTATAGGCTGGGGACTGGCCTGTTGGAGAGCAGTGTAGGTGAGAGGGACCTGGGGGTCCTGGGGAACAGCAGGATGACCGTGAGCCAGCAATGTGCCCTCATGGCTAAGAAGGCCAACAGCATCCTGGGGTGTATCTATGTGAATATAAGGAGGAACTTTTTCCCTGTGAGGGTGATAGAGCACTGGAACAGACTGCCCAGAGAGGTTGTGGAATCTCCTTCTCTGGAGACATTCAAACCTGTCTGGATGCGTTCCTGTGTGATTTAGTCTGGGTGATCCTGCTCTGGCAGGGGGTTGGACTAGATGAGCTTTCAAGGTCCCTTCCAATTCCTAACATTCTGTGATTCCCTAAATAACCCCATTGATACAGAAGATATTTTTCAGATCTGCCATTCAACTTGTTTCTTGTCTCTGCCTTTTAGTTTTCTTCTCTTTCTAGAGGAAAGTGGCCTGTCCAAGCAAATACTTTCTTTTAGACTGTGTGATCTTTAAGGTACTGTGTCCTCTAATCTGTACCACAGGCTGTTTGCTCTTTTGCATTATTTAATTCTCTAAAAGGTTTCAGGCAGAGTGGTTGGCGTGCAGGACACACAGCAAAGCACCACTGTGTTGCGTGGTCTCTGTGTCTACTTTTTACTCACTGTTTTGGGAAACAGCCTTTTTCACTCCATTATTTCCAGAGTCATGGATGCGTGAAGGTGGTGCTCTGGGGAATGGCAGAGGTGTGAGAACTGCTGAATCACTCATGCCCTCACATACCCTTCCTGAATGCCGCAGTGGTAAAGAGCTGGACTGGTGCTCTGATGGTGGTTATTATGGGGTACGTTACCTACTGGGTACATGAGCGAGTACAGAATGATGGTTTCTGGTGGGGTTCCAATAGTCAGATGCTCATAAGCTTCTAAGAACAAGGCACAAATAAAACAGAGATACTTGCTAAATGCTGGCATTGGTTGAAAATGGGTATGTGTTATGTAGAGTTATGTGGTCATTCCTTGTCAGATTTAGTCCAGAAATGTCTGTCTGGTTTTATATAGCTTCTCATTAATGAGCAATGCAAAAAGGTGCTATTAATGCACATTTTAACTAAATAGGTGCTGCAGCAAAAATTCACCATGATGCATACTTGGGTTTCTTTTCTAAATTTACTGATGTACCTGTAGATGTTCAGACGACCCCTGCTTGCTGCAGCATGACCTCAACAGTGGAAGTCATTTGAAGACTTTTCATTGATTCACGTGGATTTGTACAGGTCCATGTGAAGCATTTAAACTAAAAATACAGGTCAGCGATAGAAATGTATGAATCTGGAAATATATATATTCTCTGCTCAGAGAGAAACGAATGGAAATGCAGAAGAAAGATACCCAGAACTAGAGATGCCAGCTACCCCGCAAGGTAGTGGCTCACAAGCACTCCCCTCTTATCTTTTGGCTTGAGGGATACTTGCGCTCCGATGTTTGAAGTAGATTGGTTGGAATTTAACTTTTGGCTCAAGGGAGCCTTTAGTTTATTAAATATGGATGTTCTTGCTGGGGAGCGGTTGCAGGTAGAAGCATGGTTTCTCTCTGTAGCACGTCACTTTTTGTGAGTGTACACGTTTGGGAAAGAAAGCTCAGCTCTTCTGTGCCTAAACCATTTCTGTCGGGATCTGCCTGTAAAAAATATCAACAAAAACTGTCAGATTGTTATAATTTCAGGATTGTAGCTGCCTTCAAATCTGTGAATTCAACCAGCCCATCACGAGGCTGGCCTCTCAGCAGCACTGCTAGGAGGTCTGCATTACCTGTAATTATACTGAGAAAATTGCTCAAGGTAATGCCACATCTAAACGCAGTACTAACATCTGCCTGTCTTGGCAGTAAGACAGCTACCATAAATACACGATGCAACAGGCTGTCAAATATCCTGGCTCCTGCAGTAACTTGCTTTTCTAAGGAAAATTTTTCCAGCTCCACTAATCAGGCTATGGGTGATCTTTCCAAGCTCTGAAGCAATGGGATCTATCACGCATCCATCGGTACCTGTTCTGCTCTCCATACGAGCATCCATTTCTGTGTGGATGCTGATGAGGAAGAATCAGACCTGCTGCTGAGCAGGCTTGGGGGGAGAGTGACAGTCTCATCCTAAGGAAACAATTGGGTTATGAGCTGGTTTGCATTTCTATTCCTGCTTTTGCAGGAACCTAAAACCACGCTGTTTCTTGTTGTGACTGATGGAAGCCCCAGGAGCACTTTGCAGTTCTCTCTGCCTCGAGCCTTTGGTGTAGTCTCAGGGAAGTGCACTTCTGAAAACATAACTTTTAACCAACTGACACTTCCCAATCTCTTCTATTTCTAGTCTATAGTGCTATCAATCAGACTGCTTTTGTTGGATAATCCTGTTTTAAGTTTCATGTGGAAAATTGTCACTCCAAGATCATACTATGTAAGGACAGATGTGGGACTGCTCCGCCATGCAAATTCATTCTTGCTTAGGACATGAAAATAAACTAATAGAATATCAATTTGAAGTTTTTAAGCCTTGAAACGATTTAAAATCTCTTAAAGACCAGGGCTGGAACTTTGTCTCCAAGGCATCATTTCCAACTTAGCAGTATAAGCTCTGATGGTCTTTTCTTTAAATTGCCTATTGTACAGATGCCTACAAAGAAAGTGCTTCTTTGGGACTTTTTGTGTTTAGTACCAGCATTTATTTCATTTCATGTGACAGATGACTTGGCTTCTAGATCTAGTAATCACTCCTTCATATCCCACTGGGGCAGGTTTTTGGCCTGCTGAAGCGCTGTGATTTGGTTTGGGAGTGCAGGCTGGCTAGACAGAGGACTATAGTGGCTGCAGGCTTGCTCAGGACCCCCATGTTCCCCACGCCCGGATGGCTCCTGGGACATGTCTGAGGGGGCTTTGTTTGGCATTTTGATCAGATGAGAGGAGTGGGAGCAGCAGGCTGCGTGGGCCCTGTTAGCTGATGTTTCTGTTGTCTGTGCTGCTCGGTGAGGCTGCCTGCAGGCTGCGGGACGATTTGATACGGATTTAAATGCTGCAGCTCCTGCACCGCCAGTGGATCCCTGGGGATAGCGGTGTCGGCCGCCTCCGTACATCCCTCCTGGTCTGTCAGATGTGCATGCGCTGTATGCCTGCCTTATTGAATTTTTATCATTTAATTATATTTTTCTGTAATGAAATCTACTTGAGTTATTGATGGTGTTCAGAGAGATCGGGTCCCACCTGATAAAGGCCAGCTGGCTGCGTGCCGCCTGGCATGCCTTCTGCATCTCACCGGCGGGCTTTGCTAAAGACAGTGCCACCTCATTAAGATTTAAATGTCTGAACACCTTTCATTCCTGTTGTGATTGACATTCTGGAACCATGGGGTTTCTTACCAGATTGCAGGTTAAGCTATGGAGATTTTTATAGGGGTTTCTTTATTATCCTGAGGCTTTGATTGTGAGACACACTTACAAAATCCAGAGGATTGCTGGATGAAGCTGAATGAACTTGTGCTTTATTCTTCAGCGTAGTTGTGCTTTTCATTCACTCACAAATAAGGGCCTGATTTCTGCTTGAGGGATTTTTTTTCTTTTTTCTTTTTTTTTTTTTTTGAAAGATGGGGAAATCGAAGAGTTGAATGCAACCTTACGTTGTAGCAGTTTTATTTTAAGCAGATTTTCTGCTTTTTTTTGGTGTTTTTTTTTCTTTGCAATATTATACAGCAGCTAAACTAATGAATATATAATTTTCTTTCCTTTCTGCTTGTCATGCCCTGCTAACATGGACTTCTACAAAGGCTCAGGTTGGTGTTGCGATCTGTCTTCATCTTAACTTATTGTTTTAATTTAGTAAAAAGGGGCTTCGATGTTGTTCTCCATCAGTCAGCTTTCCTCCCCTTCCCCCTTCCTCTCTTTGAAACTGGATCCAACATTATTACCTCATGACAGATTCATCCAGAGAGGTGCCACCTTCGTTTGTTACCCCTGAAACTGTCCTCCAGCTGCAGCAATATGTGCTCTTTCGAAAACACAGGGCACTGATTTATTTTATATCTACTTAAATTTGCTATGCTTGCCAACCTTTGTGTCAGGGAGAGAGAGCAGAAGCTACGGCACCTACAACTTCTGGAATCGGTGCAGAAATGCACTGAAACACTCTCTCACAACTTTCTGCCCTGCTTTAGACCCCGATATTTTACAACACACTGAAATGGCACCTGTCAATACCTTGTGCAGATTCAATATTATCTTTATGGTGAAGCATAATTAAAAAATAAAAAGCAGAGCCACAGGAACTGGCCTTTTGTGATGGTGTTCACATGTCCCCCATTCACACCTCAACATCATTTTGCAGAACTCTAAGAGCAAATTATCTTGCCTGAGTGCATCAGGTAGAAATAAATGCCTACTGTCCATAAGGTTATACTCTGTGCTGTGTTCACCTCAAAGGCTATAGTTACAGTAAAACCTCGAGTAAAACCAGGGAGGCAGGTTCAGGAGCTACACATTCTCCCTTATTTTCTCAGGTTGAATGATCCCAACTTCTTTTAACCTCTGGGAAGACACACTCGCACTTTACAGTTTGGTGTTTTTAATGCCTGCACCAATCTTAGGGAAAAGAAAACCACTTACCACTAGGAAATATGAATTAATAAACCTTGCTGAGCAATGTGGTAGTTCTCTAAGTGTGAGCTGTAATGACTGGGCTTCGGCAGAGCTCACTTCAATTAACTTTTTAAACAAGGCATTTTCCGTTCGTTGCACTTAACAATTTGAAATACAGTGGTGTCTGTCTTTGCATATTTAATCATCCATTAGAAGAAAATAACGGATTTACTAGGAGCAGTTTTTAAAGTCCAGCAAAAGACTTGGTACAGTAAAAGTATCTAAAAGCCACTGGCGAGGGAATACAGAGCATCCAGATGGCTCTATAGCAAGAATACTCTGCTGCTCTCCTAATTTCTCTTCTCTTTCCTCATTTTACAGACAGAATTTTTTACAGCGTAGCTCTTTTTGAATGGCTTCATCCTGAAATGTCTTTATCTGAACTTTTCAGTATCTGATTTTAAGCTGAGATGTCATCCAGTTAGTGCAAGAAATAGGGCATTTCCAGATTCGGTCCCCCAGTCCCTGAGGGCTCCCTCGACAGCCTCGAATAAATCACTTAATTCTTCATCCTCAGTTTTCTCATGTGTAAATTAGGATTAAAGTTGAGCGATTTTGAGGGTCAGCCTATAAATAGGTAATCAGGAGCTGGGAAAGCTTCAGAGGATTCATAATTGTTTTTACCCTTCCTCCTATGCGAGAATCACTTTTTGACAGTGTGGTTGGACAGTGTTTTTGAAGGCTGTCACCATGGTTCATCCCTTAGAGTAATGGCGAAGGGTCTGCTGCTGTAGGAGCTTCCATACTTGCCTGTAGGGCGGGCACTGGGAATTGGGATGTCTTTCAGTCTATATTATAGCAATTATCGCCTAGAGTCTTGATTCATATTTGGTACTTTGAATAAAATTGATCCCATCCTTTTGACAGCTACAAAGTTTTTAGGCAGGTCTAGGTTTTCTAGAAGCTTGGTACAACTCCAGCGAAGGGTTTTCATAACCTTAGCAAAGTTCTAATTGATTTTCTTTTTTCTGTACCGCAGAGAAGGTAAGAAACACTAACTCCTTTGGCTGGGGTGTAAATGAAAACTAAAAGTGCTGAGTTTGCTTCACGAATATTTGTGCAGGTATCTGCTAAAGGCATGAAAAATTCAGGAATTCCAATAGTTTCAAAAGTCTTTCTGCATGCTGATCTATTCAAACTTTTGGGCTGTAAGTCATTCTTGAGCAGCTGTGGGGGTTTAAATTTATTTTGGTGGCTATTTGCAGCATCCAGATACCTAAAGATAAGTATTCATCACTGAAACAGCTGCTTTGCAAAATCCAAGTTGTGTCAAAATTAATTGTTCAATCAGTTTTAATACTGGTGAGTGGTTAGCATATTCCTGGCGATTGTGATCAATAAATAAACTAGCATGAAACAACATCAATTTTATTTTAAAGAGAACTATTTAATGTTGAAATTTTAATGAGGTCATTTCTGTGATTCAGTGTTTGTTAATGTGCAAGTACTTGTCCTTCGGATATATGGTTAATTCAGTAGAAATTTTAAAAGTGTGCTTAGATCTGCCAAATCAAACATGCTCTTAAGTAATTAACAGAGTAACTACTCCATTTTGAATTCAGCTTTTTAAAGAATTCAATCAAAGCAACTCATTATTAGAAATTAGCTGGTTTGGATTAGAGCATTATAAAAATGATGCAGTTAATGTATGGACAACCAAAAAGGAGAGTCGAGTGAACTAGATGGAGTTGAAGTTTCAGGTGATTCAGTGAATGAACGTGTTTTGGAGCTGTATTTCCCAGCATGCTCTGGATCCAGTCGCATGAGGCTGTTTGCAAGAGAAACGCTGGCTGTGGTCCAGGTTTCACAGAGTGATGGCCAGAAGCTGGAGGAGGAGGAGAAAGCCACTTTTGCATGGTGACATCCCGCTACTCTTGCAGCCTGGAGGTGCAGGGAACATAAAAGTGGGTATGCAAAAAGTATTAAAGGTGAGCGACCTGCTGGCCAGTCTCACTGGGAGTGGTTTTAATATTTGTGCTTGAAATTCCCTACCACCAATGTCTTTGCAAACCAGAGCATATCAGCACTTCCCTACAGGAGATCTTTTCTAGCTTTAGTGTTATTCATGGTGGTCTCTGTAGTTTAAAAGTAGGTTGTTACTTCTTCAGTTCTGGCTGTTTCAATATATTAGTTCTAATGTAACCTTGGTGTAAGGGCAGCAATGTGAAATGAACTTATGTTAGCAATGAATTTAGCCCATTTTTATTAGAAATGAATAGCACAGAGGTTGTCCTCGGGGTCTCAGGCAACTGCTACAGTGATCAGTTTGGTTGTTCTAATATAATAAGCAGATATTGACTTTAGTTGAGGTGAACACCAAGATTTACTGTCTTGAAAGCTAAAATATCGACTGAGGGAAAACCAGAGTCAATATTTACCTTGAGGGACAATAAATCTTGATGTTCACTGAAATATGAAGTCACTGTGATTTTCAGAAGAGTTGAACTTCGCTCTAGTTTAGTCTGCAGGTGCTCATCAGAAAAGCTACCCGAACTATAGGTATGAATTTCTTTTAACGAATCATGTCGGTTGTCTGAGTGTGCTCATTTCTCTGTGTCCTTTGCAAGGTCAGTACTATTCCTTACCTACTTTTAAATAAACAAGTTACAGAACATTATAAATCACACCAAAGCTCTCTGGTGGTTAGATTTGCATTAAAATGCAAGTATCAGCTGTTAAAAGAGAAACTAAATAGGGTAGTGTTTGTATATCTTCTTGAAGTAACTGGAGATGTCAAGATACTTGAGCAAAGACTTGAGGTTTGGATTGGAGTGAATGGGAGCTGGCTTATTTGTTTAGAGCAGACCTATAGCAGCTTGTCTCTTAAGAAGTACCTTTTGTCTCCCCTTTATTTAGAGCTGTACCCATCAATTTGATTTTAGGATTCAGGTGTTAATATATTCCAGATAATGGTGGCTACAAAGGTCGTGTGAAAGTCAGTAGTAAAGCTTTTGTTGACTTCATCATTTCACCCCTTGGTTCATCAAGCCCAAAACCCAGCACGTGAGTATGAAGACAAATTGAGGAAAAAAGTTCTACAAGTGCTGGAAGTATTTTGATTGTTGTTATTTCTAAAGAGGATTGGAGGCGAGGAGATAAGGGACAGAGCCAAGCTGGTCCTCTGGCCTCTCTCCCACCTGAGCAATGCAGAATAAGCCCCTGTGCCCAACCTCCCAGTATCCGTCCTTCAGGAGAGGGATTGTGGTAGTACAGCTCCATATGTATATTGGACGGCTTGGTCTGAAGTTTTTTGTACGTTCACTGTTTGCATAAGTTTGGGGATTGGTGAGCATTAAGCAGATTATTTTCATAGGAACTGTTTTCTTAGGGCTTGGGAAGATAAGTGGTGTGGTTGCACAAGAGATTTTTGTATCTGTGGTGGATGGCAAACACGATGTGCGCCAGGATACGGAGAGTTTGTTGAATTTGAAGTTTGGGCACATTCCATGTTGCAGCCAAGGATCCATGGGAGCACACATCCCAACGTCCTCCCAGCTCAGTCTCTTTGGGTCCCTGGGGTGGGTGAGAAGTGAAGGAACCAGAACCTGTCCCAGCCTTTGTTGAGGGTCAGGGGAAGGTGCTCTGTGGCCCCAGGATGTGAGAATTGATCCCAGGTTACCCTGGGTAGTGGGACCCTAAGAACAACAAGGCTTGGCCAAGATGCTCTGGATATGCAAACTCAAGAACATCGTCTGTTTGACCTTTTTACGTACTACAGCTCTTAGCAAAAGACAGGAATGGAAGGCTATGAGGCCTTTTGATTTTTAAATGCACAGAAAAAGAAAAAAAGAAAAAAAAAAGTAGAATCAGAAGTGATTGAAAACAAACAATGGAAAACCAGCAGAGAGAAACAGGAAGAAAACACTGTCCTGCAGAGGAGGGAACACATGCTATGTCACCATGGTTTTTAAATGCAGTCATAGAGTCACAAATTATATTCACACCTTCCAAAATGCATATCCACAGAGTTGCAGCAGTGGAAATCTTGCATCTCTTTCAGATTTAAAAGGTATAACAGAGTCTACTGATACCTGTTGTAACTTGCTTGAAAGAAATCTGTCATTGCCAGTGGTGTGTGGTGGTTATTTACACCTTCCCACTGTCTCCGAGGTACTACTGGAAATGGCATTGCTCAGCACCGACTCAGGGCAGAGCGGGGCAGGGTTTATTTGCAGATGGGATGTGCAGCAGTGTCAACACAATAACTTAGTAAAACAGGTTATTTGTAACAATTACATTTTGGGCTTTGGTGGTGGGTGTGCCCTGGGAATCCTGTAGGAGGAGGAGAGCCAATGGTCCTTCGTGTGCAATTGTACCAGCTTCACGTGACTTGGCAGCAGAACACAACTGCTAATAGCTTGGTTATTGCCATCCTGCCTGCTTGTGGAAGAGCACATTTGAAGTATCACTTCACATCACGTGTAGTGGTATCACCGCATATGGGGTCTCTGTCTTGTCCTCGCACATTTCCTTGGGTAGGTTTTAGTTCAGGTGGCATCCCATCCCTGCCCAAGTCCTGCTGCTGTTCTTACACAGACATCCTGCCAGGAAATGCTGCAGGAAGTTCTGGCCACAAGATCCCAGTTGTGGTACATTCCTTGCGTGAGTCGTGTTCTGCTGTCGACAGCTGTGTTCGTGTCGGTTTGGAGAGGTCTGAGCTTTCACTGAGTTTAACACCAAGGGGTCACTGAGAGAACAAGCTGGGATTTCCGAGCTCATGGTCTCACCCAAGCGAAGGGCAGGGGTGAATGCTGCAAGGCTGACAGCGCTCGTGTGGTGACCAGCGGGATTCACAGCGATGTGCTCTAACCATGAGGATAGTTAATTAGAGTGAGGAAAAAGAGTCTTAAATCCCTCAAGCCGCTGTTTGTGCTGTGCCTGCCCCAGCTGCCTGGCTGTGCTTTCGGAGGCACACAGGCAGCACCCACGCATCGGCTCGTGGCCTCTCCCAACCTCATCTTTCTCTCTAACAGGCTGAAGAGCAGAAACAGGCACCCACCTGGCTCTTAATAAACTTACTAATAAATAAGTTTTACCTTAACACTGCCAGGTGTTACATCCCCTCACGCCCCTATTTGCAGGCCCTGCCCGCTGCCAGCCATTCTTGCGATGTTCAGCACTTTGCTTTCACTTGGATTTGCCTCCCCTCTGTGACAAGGAAACTCTGATCAGGCCTGAAGCACACATTTCCCTCTTCAGCTAATCGTCTCCCGCAGACGGCACTATGTTTTGTCAGACAACATAGCCAGAGCATAGGTTGTTGGTGTTTTTCCTTCCTTCCCTCAGCCCCCCTCCCCCTCCCCCCCCGGAGAGCAGGGAAGCTAATAAATACTCCTTGTCTCTACATCCATCTCCTGGCTGTCTTTGGGGAAAGTGACAGCTCTGCAGTGCCTGAAGAGGGGTTTTCTACTCTCCCTGAAATCTAGAGAAGGAGCTACCAGGAGTTGGCAAGTGGCCCAGGGCAGGATGGTGGCTCTGTGCCGGGCTGGCTGTGCCGCCATGTCCCCCCACGCCTGCCTGCTCCCCGCTTGCTGGTGCTGAGAGCAGGTCCTGCTCAGCGTATGCGGGTTTGCTCTTTGCTCTTGTGTACACCAGTTAATGAGCATGGCTGTACAGCTAATTAGGGACACTTCTGATGCTGCTTGCTCAGTCTAGGAAACAGCCTTTATGTGCACTTTATAGAGTATATACATATCTATACCTCATATAGTCAGGCCTAATGTCACCGCCCTGGTGTGCAGAAATCCTGTTCCATATTAAGTTTGTGCTGCGATCCTTCGGAGACCTCTGTGCAGTCCCAGTGCAAGCTGGAAACATCACATATCACCTCCCCATGCTCCCCAAAAGGCTGCGGGGTGACCCCCTTGCTCATGCAAGACAGTTGTTCTGCCAGGTGCTGTCACTGCGTGTTCCCACCCTGCCACACTAGTCCTCCTAAATTTTGTGTGTTCTCTTGTGTTATTTGTGCATCGACTGTGGAAAAGGATTTGTGCTTAACATATAGGGAAGAGCGTACTAATTGTACTACTGCCTTTGCCCGCGTCCTTCCCCTCCCTTCTCCTTTCCCAGCTTGAAATGTGATGCTCATATGTGTTCCTGCTGTGCTTCTCCCCGCCAGTCCCGACTTTTACTGTTCTCAGTCCTTTCTCTTTCGTGTATTTTGCACTTTGAGTCTGTCTTACTCTCTCGTCCCTGCTAAACCTATGCACAAGGTTTATATGGCCCACGGTTAGAATTAGTTTCTGACTCTTGCTGTTCCTGAGGGGTTTTCTTTGGCAAGGTACCTCCTTTTCATTTGATGTGAAGGTCATTTTCTGATGGGCACCACTTTTGCTTTCTGACTGGTATCTTGATCTCCTCATACCCCCATCTCCAAAATGTTGCAAATAATGTTCCTTTATTGTTGTGGCCACAATGTGTGTTGTCATAATCTGTTATTTTAAAACGAAGCAATCATTTATTAAACCTGTGGCTGAATTATTTTGGGGGGGACGGTTGGAAGGGAGGCTGTTGACCCACGGTTATTGTAAGGTGAGAACTGAATGGCTCCCCAGTGGCAAGGCCAAGGAGAGTTTGGTGTGCACAGTAGTTTTTTCGGGGCAGTGCATTGTGCTTCATACAAAGCAGCAGAGAACACTGTGTCTTCAAATCAGCTTCTGCAGACAAACCAGATTCCAAATAAATAATTTTATTCATTACTGTAACAGAAGTGTTGATGCATTCATTTGTTTAAACCTAAAAATCTGCTAAAGTACCAGATCTCAGTGTCTTTGGGGAACCTAACAACCTGAATATATGTCACCTTTTAAAGATGTTTATTCATCTCTACATAGATATTATAGTTCAGGTGAATGCATGATGCTGTTTGGTTGGGAGATGTGTTAGGGATAAGTTGCTTGCAGGGAAGAAAACATTTAGAGTTTTTTGTGTTTAAAAATGAAACTTACAGGACATGTGAAATTTCATTCTTTTATGGTAAATGACTTACAAGGATACCCAAGAAGCAAAGGTAAATGAGTGCTGATTTGAAGTTTGTACTTTCTGAAGCACAAAAGGATGCAGCACATATGGCCCTGCTGAATGACGTGTGATAGATTACAGCGGGAGCAGTGTGAGCAAATGAAATTGTAATGGAGTTCTGGCTGCAGGAAATAGCTGTTATTTATCCTGTTTCCTAAGATGCTGCATGCATACTGCTGTTTATTATATACTTAAAAATCCCTTGGCAAGTCAATAATGAATAAATGAACTTAAAGGGTATTACAACACCCTTAACGTTAGGAGCGTAAGCCAGGATATTTTTTTGTGTACTCTTACCCATGTTTGGCTGAGGTGTTTCTGCAGAGATGCTAACCTGGATAGTTCAAATGAACTGTTTTGATTCTTTCTCCTGGCAGGTGTACGAGGCAGTCCCATGCTACACCGAGTGCAATCAGTATTCCTGGGCAGTAGAACCATGGTCTCCGTGCAAAATCAACAGTGAACAAAATTCCCTCCACTGTGGAGAAGGAATACAAACGAGGAAAGTAAGGTGCGTGAAGACAAAAGCACGGGTGCTCCAGATTGAAAAGAACTGCATTAACAATACTTGCATAAAGCTGAAATATCTGGCCACCTGACAGTGAGTATGCTGCTGAGCCTGGTGTACTTCAAACGAAAAGAAACGTGGATTTATGTGCAGTGGTTACAGGAAAAGCATCTCAGAGGTGCAGCCTTGTGTTACAATCGAGATGTCTTTCAGGAAAGAAGGCATGATGTTTAAATTAGAAATTCCTCAACCTAAATGCCATATATACATAAAGCCCCCTGAGGTGCAAAGCCTCCATATTCTGATTTGCTAACATTTTCCCCAGTAATGGCACTGCACACGCCGGCGTGGTGTTCATTATTAGTGAGCATTCGTTCCCCAGGCGCGGGGAAGCGCTGAGCTATTTCCAGACGTTCGGATGTTACTAGCAGGAGCATGAAGGTTTGGTCTTGCTGCTTGTCGTTTTCTGTTCGCTCATCTGTCAGCCGATCAAAGCTAAAATCCCTCTGTAAGAAGTTCTGAGATGTTTATTTAAAGTAGTTATTGAAATCTGAGAGTAACAGAAGCACGTCGTGCATGTAGCCGGATTTGATTTGCATTAACATGATTAATTCTACGATTTGACCAGCCGTGCTGCATATAGCTATTGTGCATCCTATATGGGGTTGAGCAGGCCTGCTGACAAGCTCTAATGAAAGTGTCTGTTCTCTGTTTTAGATGTGTGAGTACCACTGAGGACCATGGAGGAGAGACCGTGCCCAATGCGCTGTGCAATCAGGCTGAAACCCCCGACACAGTGCAGAAGTGTAGCCTGTACTGTCCCACTGAGTGCGCCATGTCTGAGTGGGGACAGTGGAGCACGTGTCCACAGGTAGGCAGGCTCCCCTGTTTGTGTCTTTGGCAGTGTTCCTCATCCACCAGTCTTCTCTGTCCTTCAACCATTTCACAAGATGATTATTTTCTAACAAAGAAGATTATTTTCTGAGGGAAGTCGGGCTTGATGGATCCTGCCAGCATGGTTAAGTTTGGAGATTTTCATATTTCTACAGAGCCTGAACTATAGAAAATGAGTTAGTAAAACATGTAGTTAGGACTGTGAAGGTTGGTTCCATTCATCCTTCCACTTGGTCTGCAGGAGAGGACCCACCTCAGAGGTTGAAGGGACCAGAATTGTAGCTGCAGTAAGGGTTGGCTGTGTTAGGAAATGTTTGCAGGGGAGAGCTCTCTGAATGATGCCCAGCTTCCATAACCTGCTGGGAAGTGGTGGTGGCAGCAGCACTCCTCCAAACAGGTCTTAGCCCTGAGGAATCACAGCTCTCCCTTCCCAACAGACACTATTTCTGTCTGGTATCTCCTCCTCCTCCAAAACTTGAGGGAAGACTGGGGACAGCGGGAAAGAGAAAGGCATGGCAGGAAGATGCCTGGACAATTTGTCATGTCATGGAAATACCAAAACTCTGAGTTAGGCAGGGGTTTGAGCCACCACCAGCTGCTCAGCAGTAACCTAAGTATGCAAAATGGAAAGAAGCTGTAAATTCTGTCTTGTGAACACTCTCTGGCCTCAAAGCGTGTCATTTCAAACCCTTTGTTTCTCTCTGTTGAAATAGATGCCAGGTTTAATCTCAAGGGTTTTGTAATAGACTTGCTTGATGTATTTAAGTGACAAACACCTATTCACTGCCCCCGTGTTAACAGGGCCATTATCAAAAGTCTGAGTGATTATTGGACAGGTATTTGTACTACTGCTGACACAGGTAATTTCCTTCCATAATATTTTGTGTAGCATATCAATATACTTGGTAAGAACATGTCAAATAAAATCTTGTGTTTCATTTCCTGCGTTCGCCTCCTCCTGAGCCAGCATAGCTTTGATGAAGTATAACACTCTTGCAACCGATACAGATGCTTGGATACCTTTCAAAGTTCCACTGTGGTTGGGCTGTTCCTTTGTCATTGACTTTTTTGAGAGATAGATTTTCTTCGTTTTAGCATGCAGTAAATCAACGCAGAGATCCTTGAGGCCAGTTGGTATTTTCCAGGTGCCTTGGTGGCAGTCAGTTGGTTGCAAAGGACTGCTTGAAGCTTTAAGCACCCTCATATCCTTAAGACACCCTGATTTTTTGCCTGAAGACTCCTTTTCGGGGAGTCTCTGTAGCCTGCAGAAGCAGGAAAGGGATCCCCAGAGCTTGTGGGCTGTGCTCCATCAGGCAGCACAGCTCTTGGCAGTCGCAGGGCCCAGCGCCACAGTCCCCATGTCTCCTTGTATGTCCTCTTGCCACAATAGGAGTTAATTCACAAATGTGAGGGCATCTGCATGCCAATGCAATTAACTGAACAATATGTTTTCACAAGCTGTTCTGTAATGCTTTGTTGTGAAACTGAGATGACTGTGTATGGATGGAGCATGTGTTTAAATAGTTCTGTCCAGATACCAGGCAATAAACAGCTTGAAGTTTGATGGACAGATAAAACCCTCCCTTTGGAGACTTTACAGCAGTGCTGTCTCCCTTTTAAAGGGACTCAGGCTGTTTGTGTTCCTTTGGTTTGGAGAAAGGACTACACAGCACAGTCCCTCCCATGCTGCACACATTTAACATCTCCAAGGCAAGCGGTGGGCTTGCTCTAAGTGCAGAACGGTTGTACCACATCTTTGGTATGCGTACCGGTGTGATGGGGCAGGGATTGAGGGAAACGTGGTGGCCAGGAGAGAGGCACTGCCAGGACCAGGATAATTAATGCAGGCCTCCATCTCCTGAGTCATCACTAGGAAAAGTGGCCACGGAGAATGGCCACAAGCTGGTGGGCATGGTCCGTGGAGCTACAAAGGCAATGGAGCCTATGGAGGATTCCATTTCATCGTGAAGGGAAGAGCTACATGTGGCCAATTGAGTAGCTGCACCGGTTGCAAGTGAGATCTTGGGTCTCGACCATCCATGGAGATCCTACATGTAGACATCCAACTATAGGAGCCTGTGTCTGGAGCTGAATCTCTTGCTAAGTCTTTTGGTCAGACCTACTGTTCCTCTAGCCAACTTGAAGTCTCTTCCTACAGAGCCCAGAGAACATATTGGTGAGTTTGCCTGCATAGAACCTCTTGCTCATTAGGACTGTCTGTTTAATTGTGCTTGAGAGCATTTTGCCCAATAGCTGGTATAGTCATGCATGGTTTCTGATTTATGCCAAACTGGAAGTAAATACCTGTCTTCTGAGGATGGATAAAATGCTTTTTGAATATTCACCGAAAATCTGTTTTCTAAGCATGGCTCCTTTCTCTACCCTAAATAATCCAAAAAATGGGGAGGATTGAAATGAAAAGAACTAAACTGTACATCCTGGCTGCTCTTTTTCAAGCACATTTACATTTCATATCAAAATAGTTGGCAGTCTTTTAGTGATAGCACTCTTGTGAGGCAGCTGCCAAAGAGCATTCTGGGAAATCTTCCCGTAGCTCTGGTCATGTTTGGCTTGCTGGAGATAAAGAGGATTTATGAAACTTGACAAATTCTAGTTTGTAAAAAATGAGCAACCACATTTTCAGCCTCGTCTTAGCCTGAGTAGCTCTTTGATTTGAGATATTTACCGAAGATTTGGGTCAGGTGAGAATTCTTTTCCAGTCACTTTGGTGCTCTGCTCTTATTTTATAGTGTTGATAATAAATTTATCCTGATAGAGGAATAACTAACTCTTATCAGCTGAATATAAAAAGGCCTTTTAGATTATCCAGTTTACCTTTTGTCAATATGTCATTGTACTCTGGCTACTTTCTAGGGTATTAGTTGGTTTTATCTGTGTAGCAATACCCTTCCCATGTGAATTTTCCACTTTCAGGATGGTAAATGATCTTGAATCATGTTGAAATCAATGATTCATAAAGGTGGCAACTGCTTTGTCAATAGGAAGTACTCGCTTCAATACTTCTTTCTGCTAAAACATTGTATTTCTTCTACCTTTTTTGGCAGCATGTCCCTTTGCTTTTAAATATTTGTGTTTCTAGGGTGGTCTTTTGTAATTTCAGATGCTCCCACAATTCTTTTATGTGTATTTTCCAACTGAATTGCAATTTTTGCATCTTTATTATAGTGCTATTTAACACCGCTGTGCAAAGCTAAATTTTAATATTCCCTCTAATGGCACTTTGCCGTGACCCAGAAATGCAGCTATCTGAAATGTAATACCTCAAGGTTACTTTTGAGGTTTTCTCTCTTCACTGGATTCGAGAAACTCATAATTACTGATTTAAAGCTTCCCTATTATCCTCACATTCTCTATTGTGTGAAGTAAATTCGAAATGGTTTTCCCTCTGATTGAAGACTTTTTTGGCTCGTAAAGTTTTCTTCTTTGTCGCTAAGTAACATCCACGTAACTTAAATATCAAGGCTTTAAAGCCATTTAAAATAACAGTTTGAAGCTTGCTAGTCAGGAAAAAAATAATCACAAGCAAATTAGATCGACTTGCATTTTGCTTCAGAGATTTCGTATTCGTTCCAGCTACAATAGCGTGTTCTGTCAGACATCATCACTTGATTGCTCAAAGACCCAGCTAAACAATCTGGAAACCGAAATCCTATCATCTCTGTTGCATATTCAGCGCCTGAGTAACATGCACTACCTGCAGTGTCTCGACTTTGTGTTCATCTGACTTGGAAATGTAATTAATTGACTTCAGTTGAATTCATCAAAGCATTCATACAAAGAGTTAATAAGTGAGTTGCGCTACAAGGCCCCAAAATAATTACCTTAAATTTATTTTTCTAGCTCTCCTCTGCCACGTGGATAGCTGTCGCAGCCCTCATAGCCGATCCGAGTGGCCTCCTTGTTTGCCTCAGCTGTTGGCATTTCTAGCAGCTAATTCTGAGAGGTTTGAAATTAGTTAATTAAAGGAGGTTACATGTCTAGTGAGTGCGCACAGCTGTCCTTGTCTCAGCGAGCACTTTCCTCGCGGATCAGTAGTGATGCACAACACACAGGATTTGAACAATCGAATTATTTTCCTCTTGCGTCTGTGGGGGCTGTGGGGTGTGTAGTGCACCCGGTACTACAGCTGACTCTTGGATTAAGGGGTGGCTTCGATGCGAGTTGGAGTCGTTAGGGTTTGGAAATGCCAACCAAACGAGGAGCGGTGGACTCTTGGAGACGCTGGGGCTCACGAGGTGTGTTGCATCGCGACTAGTGCCTTTAGATGTGGGTTTGGCAGAGGAGCTGCGCTGTGGAGGCTGGACTGAAGAGCAGAGCTTGTGGAGTTGTATTTCTAGCCTGAGAGATGCTTTTTTCAGGTCAAACATGAGAATTATGGTGGTCCAAGGCTTTTCTGGAAGAACATGTGGAAAAAAAAAATTTTTTTTTTATGACTTTATCAAAAAGTTGGTAACAGATTTTTTTTTTTAATTCATTGTTTGATTTTAATTCATCTTTATTGATGATAGCATTCATCTTTATTAACAATAATTTTTAAACAAAACATATGTGTGCTTATACAAGGTTTGAGGGGCCCCATGCATCTCAGAAAGAAAATTTATGCAGGAGCATTTTCATTGCAAAAGACTGCTGGTGTTATTGTAAATGGCTTGTTAAATTGTTACAAAACATCCACATCGCCACCAACAATAAAACGGTTCGTTGCACTGTTAAAAATAGTCAAATCCTGTTGCTGCCAACGCATTTACCTTAGCTTGAGGTTGCATGTTTCCTTATGAATACCCAGTTAAATGTAATGTGGCCGGCTATTTATAGCGCAGTGTACATTACACAAGCCGTTTGCTAAATTAAACAGCTTAAAGGGCTCTCTAATGGGTTACAACCTTTTTGCTGTACAATTATGATGCATGTGAAAGCCTAGATCAATGGGCAGGTTTTAAAATCCCTCACAAAGAAGGTCTAATAGTGTGTATTAACATGCAGTGCGTTAACAGCTCTTATTCTGGATCTTCGCATTTGTAACCTCGCGGTTTTTATTCTATTTAATATCCTTCTCTTCCAGAACAAACTTCTTGGGCTTTGTCTGTTGTGTTATTGTCTGGAGCAAAGCCTGGGTACATCCTTTGTGTAGGTTTGTGTCCCTCACTTTTTATGGGAACTTAAAATAGTGACAAGTGGTCGTGGTGGAAAGATGTGATTGGCTAAAAGAAATATTTAAAAATGGGGTAGTTAATAGTGCCAAGAATTCCTCCATAGAATCAAGATGGTGGCTTTTATAATTTCTAAATGATCCTTTGGGGAAAACTCTGATTCATTCCTACTTTAACATTTTAGATGCCTCTTGCTGCTTTGGAATATTTTGTTTGTGTAGTGGTTTATATAATCTGGCCTGTACATCCCTGGCTCTAGCTCAGCTTTTTTATACCTCATAGAAAAGGATAATGGAAATTGTGAGATTTAATACGATAAAGTAGGCTGAGACAGTATAGTTACACACGTGAAGAAACTTACTGTGTCTGTGTATGAGGTCCTGTTGCTGTAGGCTATTAACGTGTGACCTGAGGCAGGACTCTGTTATTATTTCCATCAAGAAATTAATTCCATTCCTGTCACTGATACCAGAGGAAGCACATGCCTGAATCACACACCCCTTGCTTACAGTCATCAAGGAGGAATCTGGACTAAATCCAACAAGCAACACAGTCCATTAAATAACCTCCAAACTGAGTTGGCACCTGACCTTGAAGGTGCATGGAGCTCTCCAGGCCTCCAGCCTTCTAGCTGCACACATCACAGTTACCTCCATTGCTTAGGACTTGTTTCCTCTCTTATATTTATTGTATTCATTGTCCTTTGTTGATCCATAAATCTCTCTGTTTCTAGCCTGGATGGTGTCAGAAGTGGGTTTCAGGGGTCCAGAACAGAAGCAGAAATTGGACAAAGGTTTTCTGCTTGCTAGGCAGGCACTAAACTCTGGTGGTGCCCAAGCTTCATCAACAATGACCTGTCCTTCATGGTAGCACTGCCTCTCTGAGCACAGCCTCGGTTTCCTGGAAAGATCAGGTGAAGGTGTCAAGTCTCCAGAGTTGCTCTTACTGCAGCTCAATGGACATCTCCCTGGAGCTGAGATCCAAGCGAGAGGCTAAATTTCACCCCACCTTCTTTTCCCATTTCCCCTGCATGAACTCTGTGCAGGAGTTGCTTCATCTGGATCCCAGCATGGAGCAGCGAGCTCTGCACCTGCACAGTACAGAGAGCTTCAGCATCTGTACAGGCTTCTGCATTGCACTCAGTTCAACCATCACCTGGCTTTGACACTATATAAATCTCACTTTGTAAATCATTGTGATCTAAATCTATCACCTTGACTTTCACTTTCTGCATAAGGAGATTTGCTGTGAAGCCCGATTCTACCCTCTTGTTAACACCCCAAATTCTCCAGCTATGAAATCTACTTACAGGTTTCATAGCCCTAGGCTTAAAATTACATAGCGTGACCATAAGGAGAAGATGTCAAAATGAAACTCTCACTACCGAATGCTTCTGTTGTTTGTACCAGCCTTTCTCTTCGTGGTGTGGTCAGCTGCACCTTTCCCTCTTTCCTGGTACTTCCACTGTCAAAGTGTTGGCTAATGCTGAGCCCACAGCAGTTGTGATTACCTTACAGGAGGTAATGGGCCACTTAATGTAAAAATAATGTAAAAAATCTTCATATATGATCAGTGAAAGTAGTAGGTATTAGTAGAACAGTAGGAAGTAAAATAGCGTCTTTGTAAGTGTAGCATCCACTTAGTGTGAAGAGGAGTTGGAAATGAAGATAGTAAAGGATTGCTCAATCACAGTGGGTTTTATGTATTAACCTCCCTCCCCCCAAAAAAACCCAACCCAAACCAACCTCTAGATTCATGTGTGCTTGTGATAAGAAACTTGGGTTTGTGTTGGGGCAGAGCAGATTCAGTCTTGACCCATATATCTGAATGGCACCTTTACTGTTTCACGTGGAAGAGTATTTGAGCAGGTGAGTTGTTTTTGTCATTTTCTTCATTTGTTAGAACATTCAGAGACAGCCACTTCTGTAATCTTGCCCAAATCTTTCTTAATTGGGTGCTAATTTCTTTAATTACTCAAGTCATACTTCATTTTGCTGCCTTTTCTGTAATATTACTGACTGCTGTTTCCATCCTACTTCACAGAATCACTAGGTTGGAAAAGACCTTTAAGATCAACTGTTCCTGTCCTATGCTAAACCATATCCCTAAGCACCTCATCTACCCTTTTATTAAACATATCCAGGGATGGTGACTCAACCCACTCCCTGGGCAGCCTGTTCCACATTCCAACAGCTCTTTCAGTGAAAAATTTTTTCCTAACATCTAATCTGAACCTGCCTTGGCACAGCTTTGTGCCATTCCTCCTTGTCCTATCACCTAAAAAGTATGGTTTCAAACTCAGGACCAAATATGTACCATTGGTAGTGATGGCAGTGGCGATTTAATACCTTCCTCGTTGCTAATACTCACACCATCTCCCCACAATGAACAATCCCTCTTCTTTAACTTTCACCATTCACTTTCCCCAGTGACTCTGAGTTTGCCAAGCCATTCCTCAGCCTAAGCTGTGCAGTAAATATTTAACTTTTCCAGCCTGGGATGTTGGAGAGGTGCTGCAGGAGCTGTGCACCCAAGCCCTTTGAGATGCTGCAGCAGCTGGATACTCAGCTCGCTCTTGCTCCTTTGAAAATCCCAGCTTTCATCTTTTCCTTTGCAAGTCATTCCCTCCTGACGCTTCCTCAGTTCCATATGTGTTTGGCTCAATTTTTTACATAGTTAACTTGAAAGAGTGAGGCCAGAAAATCAATTAGAAAACTAAATTGACTTCTCAATTGACGTAAAGAGAAATGCAGCAAATGATATTACAGGATATTAGTTACAGTTTGCCGACTTTGAATTTTTGCATGTATCCTGTGTACTCAGCTTGATTAAATGAACACTTTTCCTACTGAGATTCTTTATTATTCAAAACTAGTGAAAGTGGGAAGCTTATCACATCCGCTCCGGCTTCTGAACAACACGGCTCAGCAGCGCGGTGAGAACACCAGCCCCGAGCTGCAGTGACCCAGGCTGCCCTTCGGATCCTGCCAAGCAGGGTGCACGCTGGGCAAGGGAGGGAAAGCCTGCCCTGGTCAGGCCCCACCTGGAATATTGTATCCAGTTCTGGGCTCCCTGGTATAAAAAGGACAGGGATCTCCTGGAGAGAGAGTCCAAAGAAGGGCTACGAAGATGATAAAGGGCCTGGAGCATCTCCCCTATGAGGAAAGGCTGAGTGAGCTGGGACTGTTCAGTCTTGAGAAGACTGAGAGGGGATCTTACTAATGTTTATAAATATCTCAAGTGTGGAACACAGGGGGAATTGGCCAGCCCCTTTGCAGTGGTCTGTGGGGACAGGACAAGGGGCAAGGGCTGCAAGTTGGAGCACAGGAAGTTCCACACCAAGATGTAGACGAACTTTTTCACAGTGAAGGTGAGGGAGCCCTGGGACAGGCTGCCCAGGGGGTGTGGAGTCTCCTTCTCTGGAGAGATTCAAGACCCGTCTGGATGCTGACCTGTGTGACCTGTCCTAGGGAGCTGCTTTGGCAGGGGGTTAGACCTGATGATCTCTTCAGGCCCTTTCCAACCCCTGTGTTTCTGTGAATCTGTGATTCTGTGAAAAGATGCTATTTTATTCAGAAAGGTTACTTACCTACCAATGATGCGTGTTTTCTGTCTGCAGTTTCTTACTTTGAAGGGAGCAAAGCCAGGTATTTCAGAGGCAGCAGACTGAACTTCAGTGTTCATTGATTTTTATATTTTTTTCCTTCCTTTCCTAACATAATGCAGACACACATTAATGAGGAGTAGCTACTGAGATACCTTCTTTGATTATTTATTTACTTATATCTTTTTATCGGCAAATCATTTAACTTATTAGTCTTAGTTGTGAGGATGAGCAGTCAAGTAAGTTGTGGAAAAGGCAGCAAACTACTGGTAAGCACTTTAGCACAGCTCTAATTTTCAGACAATTAAGAACAACTGTGTGTTTCAGGTGACAATGGCTATTTGAATAACGTTACCCTTTAAAATGATTTGACAAGGTGTGTGTCAGCAATAAGGACATAATAGAATTTCCTTCACACACAGCATAAGCGTAAGGAAAATAGCCTTGACAATGTATTTTAGTACCCAACCATATTTGTAATACTATTTGTCCTAATACCTACTCTGTTTAGTTATGCTATTGTCTGGGCAACTAATCCAGTTTACAGCAGTCTGAGATCTAGATTTACACCACGATGCCATTACATTTCTCTTTAATATTCACAGTGCAGGATTTATCCGTACTTTCACCTCTGTAGGGTTCAGGGTTTGCAGGCAGTTCATTGCATGATAATAAGCTTGTGGTTTTAAACTGTTAGTTATTTCTTGTAATTAAAGTACTCTATAGGAAAATCATGTTTTAAATTCCCAGGCGTTTATTAAAATGTATTTCTTTGGCTTTTGGGGTTGGGGTTTTTTTTGTTTTCTTTGTTGTTCCTGAGCAGTCTTTAGTCCTAATGAAGAGACAGTTAGGAATTAAATAGCTCACCTTCTTCAGTGAATGGCTGTGAATGCCTTTAATAGGGATTTCTTTCCATTAGGTTTGCTGGGATGTACCAGATTGTGGGCAAACTGTGCTGAGTTTCAGGGGGTCAGAGCCCCTGCCCTTGGGGCTGCTTTTCTTTCACAGCATAACTGCTATTACACCTTCCTCTAATCACCCTGGCTTCAGTATAAGCTTATTTAGACTTTTGTGTGTGTGTGTGATTTCATTTATCGAGGCAAAGCAGCAATCCTTAGTGCCCTTCGCCTCAGCTGTCATGGTCATGTGGTCTTTGGTGCCACGACTTCTTCCTCCTGAAATAGTTCCCCTTGGCATGAGATGTGGATGTGACAGCTGGGGTGGGGACACCGGCAGCAGCAGCACCACGTTCTCTGTGGCCCAGCCAGTGCTTGTGCCATCGCCCTGAATTAAGTATACAAATGGAAAACCTTATGAAGTGTGTGGGCAGAGCAGGGTGCCACCTCCGAGTGACATCCGCGGCAAGGAGCTCTTGTGTGCTGTGGAGGGAAGGGTAAGCAGGAGGCTGCACGAAGGGATTCACGGGGATGAGCAGATGCTGAGAGAGAGGCAGGATGGAGGCCTGCTAGAAACAGTTAAGTTTTCATGCCTGTGATGTACAAACACAAATGAGAGCAGCCTCAGTTAGCTCATATTCACGTGAAAATGTGAATGAGCAAAATCCTGGTTTTTAGGCAGTCAGGCATCAGTAGTCGAATCACATACTTTGAAAAGTCACCCTGTCTTCTTGTCAGCATCATAACTGACTTTCAATTGCAAATGTCCATCCTAGTAATGAAAGCTTTACTGTAACATCAGTTACTACTTAAAACCACATTAATTGTGTCAGAAAGGGTGGCCCATTATTCAGTACCATGGCATTTTACTGAAAGTTTTGGGAGGAGGTGGAGAGCAGAGCACAGCAAAATGCCTCAGGTTTTATTCTGTTGTCCCCAAGGATCATCACCAGAAAAAGTATGGGTGTACGTAGTATAGGAGTGCTGAAAATAGCCAAATCAGGGTGGACAAATAGTGATTTTTAGTAATACTGGATTCTTACATTTGAACCACATTTCCTTTCCTTCATATGCTTTTAAGTATCATTAGTACAGCAGCATGGTGAGATTGTACCTCAGTATAGCCACGGATGTGCTTGTGACCACCCCAGGGAGTGGATGTCTGTATGATTTACTGATGTCTCATGTGCTGTCCATCACTTTTGTATACAGGTGTGTGATCCAAACACTATGCAAACCCGAACTCGACACGTGCTAAGGTCTTCTGTCAATACCAAGCCCTGCCCTGAAGATTCACAAACAAAGCCATGTATTCTTAACCAAAATTGCTTCCAGTATCATTACAATCTAACAGGTAGGCACAACTTTTCTCATAGCAGGAAGTGATGCCAGTTTCAATGTACATTAAATTGATGTTCTGCTTTTCCAGGTATTTTGGAATTAAACATTCATGTCCTTAAAGGCTTTCTCCAGTTGTGTTTTTAGTTAAGTTTGCTTGTGGTGTTGGCAAAAGCCTTAACACTAACAAATTTCTGTGTAGGCATCAGTGATTGGAGTAAAGTTAATTCCATGCCTACATCTTTACAAGTTACTGGACAGGTATACAAATTTTGTATTTAAGTTGCCATTTCGGCTACACTGGAAATAAAACTTGTTAGATGGAATCTCTTCTTTTTGATGGGTTATCAGTGGAATTAGTTTCAGAATTCCTGTTAAAAATAGTGTATCATCTGTATGATTTTGGGGTAGCCACTAATGCCAACAGGTCTGTGGTTTGAAGGCAGTATAGGTGGGCATTAGATATTCTGAACAAAAATATGTTATTTAGGACCTTAGAAGCAATTAGATCTGTTGCAAACAAATTAACCACCAAAAAAAGAAAAAAAAGAACAAAAAAGGAATAAAACCTTTTGTTTTGTGCAGCTCAGATAAATGAGAAAGGCAGAGAGAGAAGAGGAGCTCTGAAGAGGAATTTTGGGGGCTGGTGGGAAGGGAGAACAAAGCAGGAGAAAATGTTCTATCTGAATATAAACTCAGCCTGTTGGAAATAAAAGCAGGGAGCAGGGTGATGCCTTTTTTATCATTGCATTTCAGAAATGCCAAACGTTTATATGTTCGTGTTTATCTGAGGTGGAAGACACAAAGTAATAGGTTTTCTTCTCATACACTTCCTGTTTGGTGGTGGTGTATGGAAATTTTTGTTGTTTGTGTTATGCTTTTTTGTTTATTTTAAATGGTGCTTTAGTGCTTATTTTAGATCAGTTGTGTTCTGACCATCATAATTTCAGGCAAGGAATAAGATAGGAATTTTCTTCTCCTGGAAATACTGTTTTTATTTCACGAGTATTAAAGCGTAGTTATAAATAATGGAAAACTTTGCCTTGAGGCAAGAAATAGGTTAAATCAGAGTTACCCTTCAGAAACTTTCCTAGCTCCTTTATCAAAGTGAAATTTTACTTCAGACAATGCAGTCTTGTAAATGCACCAACTGGGTTGAACTGATACACTTTATCAGTGTTCAGCAGTTTCCTGTGCGCTCTGATGTATGGGCTTCGTTAAGGGGATACCTGAGAGCAAAGCAAAGGGTTTCTCCGATGAGACTTTCCTGCTTTCAAGAGTGACTTTCATTTGTGTGGGGTGCTCTTGTGTTTGGGGTGCTCCAACGTGGGGGAGCGCTGCCTTATGGGAAGGTAACCTGCGTGTCGAGTGAAAGCAGAATGACGGCCGTGCCCTGCAGCACTGCATCCTTTGCTTTGTGTCTGCAGGCTGGAGTGGGTGCCAGCTGGGTGCCAATGCCACCTGTGGGCATGGAGAACGGCATCGTCTCTTGAGCTGTCGGCGCAGCGATGGGGCCATTGTCAACATGCAGCTCTGCCAGCGGGTGAGAACGTCATATGTGGGGCAGGGATGTGCCAGAGCTTCATTTTGTTTCTAGAAAGCCTGTGCCTTCTGATCCACACCAAGACAATGTGCATAGGTGGTGGAGAAGTTGCATTTGATGCTGGGAATGTGGGAGTTGGGTACTTTGGGAAACAAAAGTACGGGTTGTTTTGGGTTTGGAGTAGAGCACATGGGGCACAGCTATAGACCTGCACTGTGGCTCCAACAAAGCTGGCACGGGGGAGATTGTGCCCTACTAGAAGTTTGGGATTGGCTTTTCAGAGTAAGACCCAAACCTTGAAGGATGTGAAATGCTTCAACACTGATACTGCTTCAGCAACTGCATCCTTGGGAGAACTCCTTGGAAGCAACAACGTTAGCATCCCAGTGGAGTCACTGCCAGTTTTTGGTTTCCTGACTGGGTACCCAGCCGTGGCAGGAGGTTGGTGGCGGTGGGTGACCTGGGGAGTCTGACGCCTGTGTTTCTTTGTCATCCCACAGCTTCGCCTGGAGAAGCCTGTGCAGACGAGCAGTCATTGCATGGTGAGCTGCGCAGTGGACTGCCGCCTCTCAGCATGGTCAGCCTGGTCTCCCTGCTCCCACACCTGCGGAGCTGGCGGTGAGTCCCCATCTACCCCCTTCCTTTTTCCCCCACCTCAGATATGCAGTGCAGATGAAACCCCCAGACACAGAAGGGCTTACACAGCCCCTGAGCAGGGACACAGAGCGCAGGGATCGCCCAAGCCACAGCGAGCCCTTTGGAGGTGGATTTTTGGACACTCGAGCTCCTGAGGTGTTGGGTGTTTTGAATAAAGCACACTATTGTCAAGGTACTCAAAAGTGGAAAATGCAATTTAGGGAAACCAAGTGGAGAGATGCCTGGAGAATTCTATTAATTAATTCAAACTCTGAGTACTCAGTCATAGGAAACATTAACCCAGAGACAGGAGGCATATGTAGAGCTAGTGAAGTGCTGGAGAGAGTAACAGAATTCTCCAGAAATGGATGAATAAGTAAATACAAATCCTCAAGTGAGGTTACTTTTAGTCACGTAATTACATCCCATTGGAGAAAACCCACAAAGACCCTTTTTCATCATTTAGTTTATGCCTCTGTCTCCATCGTGTATCCACAGGTCCCTTCATACTTGTATGACTTGAGCCATTCAGCAAGGTTTTCTATAGCCAGCAACGCTCACCAGCATACAAAAGTGAAAGATTAGGACGTTTATTTTCGACTTGATATGATTTAAAGAGCCCTTTGCGTATTGGCACAAGGAAACACGCTGAAGCTTTTATTCAAAATAAGCTCACGACATTATTTGCCAGGCTTCTGATGTGCACTAGATGTACAGCTAATGGTCTTTAAGATTCGAGAGCCATAATGTATATCTGAATCAAATTCACTTAAGGTCAAAAAGAAAAAAAAAGCTTTTAACTTCCATGAAGCGATTCCTTCAGATGGATTTTTGGAGATCAAAGCATATTACAGAGAAAGCTTAATATTTGGATTAGTGGTGTTCTTTCTTTGCAGAGCTTTTAGCCCTTTTGTAAAGTAGTGCTTTCCTAGCAGAAATGAATAATTCATAGGCAGTGTTTTAACAACAACACACTAGGAATATTATTAATTCCAAATGTTAAATTTTTTTTCTTCAAAATCTATTTTGGAGTGGTAATACTCACATTGCTGAATGGACTTAAATTATTTTTGGAGTGTTCAATCACTTACTAAAATAAACAGAGCTACGTGTGCAAAGGCAAGTTGGTCCTTCTTTAGGGCTTTTAGCATGCTAAAGGAGCGGCTTATCCTGTAAAATGCCTGAAGGTTTTTGTGTCCTGAGCTCTTACATTGCATAGTCTGCAAAGGGATGTGCTCGAATAAAGGTATGCCCTGTATTCTGCTCCTGTTTCTGAAGTGCTTATCGAACTCCTAAGGACTGGTTAAATTGCTGATGGTTCCCAGTGCTCGTATGAAGCAACCAGTTGCTTCATGGCCAAAATCGGAGCCGGACTTCTGCAGAGGAAAACTGGAAGCATTTTGCTGAAGCAGAGCTCGGCTCTGCCTGGGAACACCCTGGCTGTAGGAGCCAGACCTCAGTAAAGCTACTTGAGCCAGTCAAGCCCAAGATCAGCTCAGTTGGTGCATCATCATCTGCTCCCCAGAGATCATTACTCCATTAAACTGCTCACCAGAGAGCTGGCTTGTGCCATTCAGAATACAGACAATTTAATAGCTGGAGATTCTGTTTTGTGAACCTACAGCAGCTAAACAGATGGGAAAGTCTCAAAAATTGTTTCTTTTACTGCAGCCCTAGTCACGATAGGAGTTTTGCTTCAGCAACCATCGAGCATGTAGCTACACCGACATCTAACCTCCATGAAGGAGGGACCTTGGTACCAGTTCTACAGCCAACAGCAGACATCATCATTTCAGCTTCTTCACTGAATTCCAGTTGGTTATAAAGACTCCTTGATGATACTATTAATGGAGAAGAGACTAATTAGTTACTCATCCACTTCACAGATGAATACAACGAGGGTTTCCTACCCAAAAGTTCATAGGCTGCAATACCTTTGAAATCATCATGAGTTTCTGAGGATATGACGAAGCCTCAAATTAGACAGGGAAAACCAGAGGATGACAATAAACGAGCTGTGGGAATTGGCTGTAGTAAACACTGCATTGCCTTCCTTTTGCCAAATAAGTAATTTCTCACTGTTTGATAAAGCTAAAACGCAGGACTGAGATTCAGGAAATGCAGAAATCATTCCCAGCTCATCAGCTGCACGGGATGCATCAGTGGGGCAGCACTGTTACTGGCCCCACTCACAGCAGCACTCTGCTCTTCTGGCTTTGCTCAGAGAGCGTGCGCAGGACCTGCTGAAGTGCCATAAACTACTTCAAAGAGAAACATAATTTAAATATTCAGATCAAAATTTAGTGTCTCTGGATTTACCTTTTCATGTGTTTCTTAACTGGAGTGTAGTCACTAACATTTTTATTCTGTTCATCTCTCCCAGTAATGGTTTGCTGTGATATATTTTAATGGATGGTACCTTTCTCTTGCTTGGGTTTTATTTTATGGTACGATGCATTTAAACATGAAGTGGTGCTGCTGTGTATGTGGCACTGACAGCTAATATGGTTCTGGTACACAGCAGCCAAAGGCGAGTATATTGATTTTTATAAATGATGATGAGTAAAGTATCTCTCTTTCCTGCCTGCGCTGAGCCTACGGAGATGTGTAACTGATACTTGCCTGTTGCAGCTGTAGTTCTGGGCAGCATCTGTTCGGGATGCTGGCTGGGGGCTTTAGGCTGACACTGTGTAATGTATTAGGGATCCTCGTATCAGTTGCTGAACTGCTATGAAGAGATGTATAGTACTGCCTGAAGAAATGATGCTCCCACAGCCCGAATCAAAGTTACTGGAAAGATGTTTGGTGCGGATAATCCTCAACAAATTGTGTTTCCTTTGTTAAGGCAAATGAATACATGAGGATGTTGAATTTTTCTACATAAATGGAGTGCTACATAGTACAAGAACACCTAAATCCAAGCTTTGTTACTTACAAAGCTGACTTCATCACATAAATTATGGGACATACCTCAGTTATCCGAAGTTGAACAGGCTGCCTTGCCCAGTCCTCAGAGCCCAAAATGAGACTGTAGCGGGTTGCAGAGGTGTGCACCCCAACACCAGACTGAAATGAGGGGGACAGGGATGCGCAGCCATCTGAAAAAGAGTCACTGGTTACAGTTTTACTGATTCGCCAGCAATTTGGGAAAACATTGTTGGTTTTGCTGCCCAAAGAAGAAACTTCCATGGCTTTTTCTCACTTGCAGTGCAACCTTGGCAACCTCCAATGTGACAGTGCTGGGAGACGTTGCTGGAAGAGGAGCCACCTCCCAGAGCTGTGGATATCCCAGTGCCTGCTGGAGGGACTGGCAGCGGGAATTGGATGAAAAGCCCCGTCTATCACCAGTCCTACGTGCTTATGACTTAACCCACGCTGACCCCTGGGGCTGTGTTTAAGTAACTCAACCCTGCTCTGGTCTTGTGGCTACCTGACAGGGCTGTGTTTTACAGGCTGTGCTCATGCCTGTCAGAGAATGACATATTGGTAATTTTGACCTGGATGAACTCCAGCCGGAATTTTAACCGTCTTGGTTTCAGCTGCAGTGCATCACTTTGTGGGGATAAAATGCAACAAATGGCAAGATTTTTGGAGGGTAGAAAGCTCTTGTTCTACTGATTGGAAAATATGATCCCTTCTTTCTGAGATGGAGTTCTACCTGCTGATGCAAAGCATCAGCGACCGGCATTAACAAGGTTCTTTTTTCCTCCTTTCAAAACCAATGACAAATTTGAGGATACTTAAAGGGATATTTAAGAAATCCTTATTTTCAATTTTCAGCTCTCTTTCTGTCTTAGTTTTCCTATCATTTAACACTGAAGAGCAGGGGAAACAAAGACATGGCAAATTTATTGGGAAATTAAAGAAGCAACTAAGATTGCTTTGACTCTTCCAGAGTTTGTATTGGAAACAAATTAATTTCAGATGCAATGAGAGTCTGTTCACCATAGGCAGCAAATAAGAAGGTATTTTAGAAGTAAAGATGGGGAGTGTTCCTGCTACTTGAATGGTAACCGACCACCTGGATAAAGTTTATGGAGTGAGGGAAAATAAAATAAAACCACATCTTTAAGGAATTCTCCACAGCTGTTGCGCAGAGAAAGATTTCAAGAAAATGCCTTTCTTTGATGATTTGCTTGCAGTACAAAAAGAAAGTGGTAGTCTAAAAGAGTCAAGCACCAGCTGACCATGATGGATGTGATAAGTTTAAATGGTTTGGATAACCAACTGTAGGAAAGTAGAATGTACATAAATACAGATGGTTGTTAATTCCTCTTAAAAGGAAAGTTGTGTTTTCTATTCTGACATTTTGCTAGAAAGATGTTAAACAGAGTATACCAAAGGAAATTATTTCTTTAATTAAAATAGCTTGATGAGTGCTTCAGGCTTTCAAGTCCCTCCTAAGGAAATCAGATCTTTTAAGCTTAGGGGAGCTCATTGCTATAGCTGCTGCAGAGCTCCCCCGTGGGGGTGAGCTGACTGCCGCAGGGCATCCCAAAAACCTCACGGCTTTGCTGCCCTTCCCCAAAGAGCCTTTTCCATTGCTCGCCGCCCCTCAGCTTTCAGGAGTAAGAAGAACCTAGCAAATTTGGTCCATTTCTGAAGAGCAGGGCAGAAATGTTGGGCAGGGGAAGGTTGTCATGGGGTTTTCTGGCGTTGGGCTGTAGGTTTCTCTTCCCTTGCTCTGACCCCCATGAACCACAGGAGTTTCTTACCTTTCCTCTCTGCTGGTAGGGCTTTTTCCACCTCCTAATGTCTTTGATTCCATGGTGGCTGAATGCAGAGTCATGTGGATAAGAGCTTTTATCATCACTTCTGTGGAAACTCCCCAGGTCCAGGGGATTAGAACTGGAAAAGGAAGAAGTCTTAAAATTGGTTTAAATGGCTTTAAAAGTGGGATTCAGTGGGTCAGAGCAAGGGAACAGCATTGTAAAGGTAAAGGTGCTTGCTCTAAGGTATCTGCCAGTAGCCTTTTCAGGTGTGTCTGCTTTTAATTTGTATCTGCTGAAATGCATTTGGAACCCGTCCTCTCTAGACAGTCATGACGGCAGTGAGTAGAAATGCCCCTCACAAGCAGCTGCAGTCCTGTTAATTAAAAACTGCGTGCATAAATAGCTGGGAGAGGGATCTGCCAGGATATCACAGCCTCTCCACTTCACAAGGGCACCTGCCACCCCCCCAGCTGCGTCCCCTCTACTCACGACTGCAGCCAAACGACTGCTATGCAAATGGGAGAGCTCCACAGCAACACCTTATCTCTTCCCCTTTCAGTGGGTTAGCAATTACTGCTTGCCTCTGCCTTGTTGCATGTCTGTGCCCTTATTACACAGGCCTTTTTATTTTTCTTACCACCTCTCAAATCCTCACCTATTGAGAGGCAGAAATTTTATCCCCTGTACAACCTGCTGCACCCCGTTGCATAAGGGCTTTTCCTTCCCCCACCCCCACCTTCCATTTTTCTTTTTAATTGGAGCAGGGATTCTAATTGAAACGTTTTGAGTGAAAACATTCCTGGACATAAATGGACAGCAGAGAAGGAAATGGAATTGCTGTAACTTTAATGAATATATTCAGTTTTATTATTTCAAAAGTAGTAACGTAATTGCTTTTTCCATTCACTAGCTGGAGAAGTTTTCACCAATAATAAATAGGGTTTTAATGGAAATGGCAGAAGTGGTTATGGACGGTAATAGCCACTGGAGTGTTTGCAGTTTTCAAATTAGATGCATATAATTGGTCATAAAAAGAAAATTTCATTTGTTAAAAAATCTCTGGAAACATACTGAATGTGTAACGTTAGAAATGATGCTGCCACAGGAATTATTTTCTTGTCATATTTAATAATCAGGATTTAGTCAAGTATTTAAATGTGTTGCATAAACAAATAATATATTTGGAAAACACACAAAAGTGCATTTAAAAACTGTTGTTTGAAAACACCAGTGACAGCATCACTTAGACTTAACAATTACATCCGTATTATCCAAATAGTCTTCCCAATTAATTGCTTTTTAAACAGATTTTAGTGGTGGAAAAATGAACTAGGAATAATGACAAATCACAAAACCTGCCTTTCTTTCATTATTTCTTTCTCTCTTTTCTTCCTCTGGGTCTCCTTCACTGCGTCCTGTCTTCTCCCCTCGCCCAGGCCAGATGGTGCGTGGGCGCTCGGTGGTCCTGCGGGCAGCGGGTGAGGGCAGACCCTGCCCAGAGCAGCTCACCCAGCACAGGAGCTGCCCGGTGAAGCCCTGCTACAGCTGGCTGCTGGGACCGTGGTCTCCCTGCAGAGTCCAGGTATGGCTTTCTCCTGCACTGTCCAAGGGCTCCTCGGCTTCCCCATGCCCGGGGTGAACTGCAAAAGTCATCATTATATGGCAGAATTGATTGAGGGCGCCGTTCGCGGGATGAAGGGGTCTCTGTGGCCATCGAAGGCGCTGGCAAGATCCCTAGGGAAGCAGGGGGAGTTCAGGAGCGGTAAACCTCTGCACCTCATCTTCTAACCATCTGCAGCAATTTATAGCAATACGGGTTCAAGTACTGTGGGTTTATAGAGGTATTAAAGGAGATTTATGGTCTAAATGTGCTTGAGTGGGCATAGTCATGGTGACCTATAATTTAATTATATAAAATAACGAGAAAATAGATTTCAGGATTTCAAGAGAAGCTTAGTCGTTTTTATCACATTTTCCCCCCTTCTCTTTTTTGTTCAAGTCCTGTATAGCAGGTCTTTCCCCACAAGGTCTCTGGCACAATAGGGTGGGTTATTGTTTGAAGTGCTGGTTTCTGCTTTCTCCTTAGCCTGGCTATCTTTCTAATGATCTAAAAATGGCCAGATTCAGATGCGGTGTGCTGTACCTGTGTTCAGCACCACTGCATTGTCAGAGCTGGAGCTGTCATTTTCTCATTGCCAGGGACTTCCATCAGCCTTTGATTGATTTTTATTTTTTTCTTCTCTCCTTATCTATTAAATCACATTTCCAATATTAAAACATGTTAGTCGGTAACCAAGTTTAGGCAGAGGTGAATCTTTCACACTGAAGTTTATCTCACTGAATGAAGTCCACTCGGGCTACTGAAAGCTGGCTTTGCTGAGATGCTGGTGGGAGAAGCGTGGTTGGGGTGGAAAAGTCCCTTTTTGGACCCAGGGGCACAGGACCTCTGCATGGATCTGTGGCTGCTTCTCCACATTATACCTCGTAAGAGATTGAAGCCAAAAATCACAGAATCACAGGATCGTAGGGGTTGGAAGGGACCTCGAGAGATCATTAGGTCCAACCCTCCTGCCAAAGCAGGTTCTCTAGGACAGGTGACACAGGTCAGTGTCCAGATGGGTCTTGAATATTTCCAGAGATGGAGACTCCACACCCCCCTGGGCAGCCTGTCCCAGGGCTCCCTCACCCTCACTGTGTAAAAGTTCTTCCCCATGTTGGTGCGGAACTTCCTGTGCTCCAACTTGCAGCCATTGCCCCTTGTCCTGTCCCCACAGACCACTGAGAAGAGGCTGGCCTTTTCCCCCTGTGTCCCACACTGGAGATATTTATAAACATTGATCAGATCCCCTCTCAGTCTTCTTTTCTCAAGGCTGAACAGCCCCAGCTCATTCAGCCTTTCCTCGTAGGGGAGATGCTCCAGTCCTTTAATCATCAGACACATCCCTTGTGTTTTCTGCTCTGCCATCCACCACACTGTGAATCCCTTGAACACCTCCTCGGTTTCTGGATGCGGCTAGATGGACACGTAGCGAATGCTGCAAGTGGCAGAACAGATACCCAGAATTTTCCCTGGTTTTTACAAATGAATACTCAAGCATGACAGTCTTTGGGCAGACCAAATTCGGAGATACAGAAATGTATTTGTATTTTACATGATGAACAGCAGCTCATTGCAGCTAGGGATGTGGATAAGGTCCTTGTATGTATTTATGTATAACACAAATAGAACAAAATGATAGCATCGCTGATAATGTGTCCAGCTAACGTAAGCAAATTCTGTTTGACATTAGGGAAAAGACCTTCAACCACAGGAACTACCACAGCTGATAAAAGAATTAGTAGGGAAGCTGAATTAACACCCTGGCATACTCCAGATAAATAACACGTCGTGCAGATTAAAAGCATGCGCGCCCAGAACCCAGCCAAATTTCAGCTCAGAGCAAGTAATCACAGCCTTCCCTAACCCAGATAGCATCCCGTGCTTTCAGTGAGATACAGCCTGCTTCTCTCTTTAAATTACTGTGATGTAGTTTCTCTACTCTTTGCTTTGTTTTGGAGGGGAGGCATTTTATTCGTGTTCAGCTCTCTTTAATGAGGTGCTTAGGAATTAAATATAGTTCATAAATACAGGGTGATTTATTCCCATGCTCTACTGGAAAAGAAGCTTAAGCTAAAGGAAGCTTTTAGGAGTCCTGTTTTCAAGGATGCTTTGTTAAATAAGGTAGGTGCATCCTATGGTGAGACCAAAATGCATATTGCAAAAATGTCTTCCTGTAGTGATATAAACAGGACAATTAATTACAAGGCTAAAATATTTTTTCCTTTGTATTATGAGATAACTGAGACTTACATTTCTTAATTGTAGAAGGACTATTGTACGCTAAATTGAATTCATGTGAATAATTAGTGGTGTCTGCATGTTTAGGAGCAGAGCTCGCCAAGTGTTCTGTATTTTCACAGTGTGGAAATCAGTGCAGTGCTCTCCAGGTAATTACACTTGTCACTGGCACACCTCTGGTGGGTGTGGGGCATTTCAGAGGGATGCACAACTTGGGAAATGCTCACTACCCCCAATCTTAAAGGGTTACATTGCATTCATCATTTTCCTACTGGATTTGAAGGGATTTATCTTGATTAGTAAAATAAATAATAGATTAGCAGTGGCTGACACAGTTCACAATTTTTCCATTAAAGGAATATAAAAGTGAAATAACTAGACATTATCAAGCACCAGCTGCCTAACGTTCATAAGAAGACTTAAGAAACCTTCTTTGCTAAAGTGTTTTAAAAGCTGTGCCTTAAATGTGATCACGCAATGCTTCCTCATTAAAGGAAACTTTTACCTGATTAAATGCTCATCAGCCTGTGAAAGCTTTGCCCAATCAGCTCTTTCCCTAGAATAATTACAAACACACATGAACCCCAGTAAAAGCCGAAAAGGGAGAACTTTTCTGAAAGGCATGTCTGTGCAAAGCATCTCATTAGGACTGTTACCTCTTGTCTTAATAGTTTGTTAGATGTGGGAAGGCATCAGAGGGCGATGGGAGAGGTTTGTTGGGAGAGGATATTTCCTGCCAGGAGCTTGTGATTCAAGAGGCAAATCTGGGTTCTAGGCAAACCTCTGGTGATCACATCTTCCAAGGAAGAGAATTTACAATACAGATTTGATCCTCTGAGTTTTGAATATGTGATCATGCCCTCTGATCAGCAGCTATTCCCCGCACCCTCAGCGTGCCATTACTGCAGCGAACTTCCACTGCTTCCACATCTATTAATTAGATCTTCAAATGTATAATTTTGGGGGCATGAATAATCTTTAAGATGATAAGGGATTTAATGCAGTGCTCCTGCATTGCTCCTGCATTGCTTCTGATGTTGCCAAGCACACCAAAACCCATCTCCCTCTATAAGCGACGTATGTCATTTTCTCTATCAAGTGTGTTCAGTTGATTGTAAAAGCACACCGTTGGTCTTGAAAGGAAGCAGGTAAATGGAAGCCACTCTTAAAAGGTGAACCTTTGTTTGAGAGCCCATGCTTTATTTTTTTTTTTAATTCTAAATGTTGGAAAATATGAATCTATGTCCAATATTGTGTGATGGGAGAATGAAGAATGTTGCGTGTGGGCTTTATGGTGGAGACTGCTGTGTGAAAAAAAAACACAACTGTTTTAATCCATTATTTATGTTTGTAACTTGGTATGCATATAACTATATATATCTCAATATGCATATAAATGCATATATATGTATTGTATTATATTAACAGTTGGAGTTCAGGATCTTAGTGTTTTCCAACCTTGTGATTCTGATATTGTTTATACAAGAATAAGTATCCTTTTAAAAACTTTTTTGGTCCTTCCCAGAAATCTTTAGGCATCCCTGAGCCACCTTGAGCTGGAAATGCATTGCAGTTTGATTAGTGCCCATTTCCCCCCCAAGAAGTTTCTCCACATCGTCTTCTGTTTCCACCAGCCATTTCTAAGAGCTCTAACCCCGCTGACAGCTGCATGAGTTATTCACACACCATTAATCTCAGACCGCAATAGGGGTTTCAGTGGTGAAACAGTAATTTAGAACAGTAAGTTACATACTGACTGAAGTGAAACATGATGTTAAAAACTTGAAATCTGGCTGAATATGGTAAATCCACACTTAACAATTCTCTAAGATGCTTTTGTTAGCAACTGCCCTAAATCCAGCTAGTTGGCCTTTTATTTCCATTTCATGGTGTGCCTGCAACAGAAGGGATGGAGAGAATGGAAAAGCTACCAGGTATATGCAGGAGAGCCATTCCTGCTGGCAAACCCTCTGCTGAATGGATGCACTCGGTAGGAGCCATTCCGTTCTGCAGATGTAGTCCATTATTTTAAAAGAATCCCCCAAGTGATCCAAAGCAGTGCTTCCCTTGGTTATAGAACAGCAACATTTCATCCTTCGGTTTTCTTCACTGAATTTTGCAAAGTGATGTTTCTCTGAGGCTTCAGGCACTCGTTTTCAGAGCACGACGCAGGTTTAAGGTGTGCACCTGGAACATCAGGGCAGCTCTGCTCTTCAGAGGAAAATGAAAGAACTCCAGCCTCTAGAAATAGCCTCAGTGTTTCAGCTCGTACTGCATCCTCAGCCCTTGACCATCGCTTTAGCCAAACTATATCAATTTTTCCAGGAAAAGAAGTCTTCTTCAGCAAGTAGTTTGTTTTATGACTACTTATTTCAGAGTTGGGCTGATGAGTGTGGGGCAGCTCAGGTGGTGCCTCCTATTGGATGTTCAAATGGGGTTCAGTGCTAACAGGTGATGGCTGACTGGGTGAAGTTTTAGTAGAGTATGTGACATGAGCTAGGGATCTCTACTCCAGAACCAGTTGCTCCCTTTAATAAACAACACAGCCTTGTGTGCAGTAACCCTTGCAGTCTCATTGAATGTGCTGGCAGTTTCTTGCTGTTGTGGGGTTTAAACCATCATAGAATCATAGAATGGCATGGGTTGGAAGGGACCCCAAGGATCATAGAGCTCCAACCCCCTTGCCACAGGCAGAGCCACCAACCTCCAGGCCTGGATCTACACAAGGTTGCCCAGGGCCCTGTCCAACCTGGCCTTGAACACCTCCAGGGTTGGGGCATCCACCACCTCTCTGGTCAGCCCATTCCAGCACCTTACCACTCTCTCTGTAAAAAACTTCCCCTTAATATCTAATCTAAGACATTCTAAGATAATCTAACCATGTAAGTGTTTCTGTTGGGCTCTATCGTCAGAGGAGGTGGGTGGAAATGTCCATTCCTTATGGCAGGCTCTGCTCTTGGCCTCTTTAGACAAGCCAAAAATTTCTACATTCATGTCACTGAGCTCTAATTAAATGAACATTCATTAGCTCTAGTAAAGTGCTCAAAAGGATGACCCCAAAGACAGTATTAATCTTTTCTGGTACCCACCTCTTCTCCTGCTTTGGATACAAGGCACATTGCTGTGTGGCTCTGCGCCTGCCTCGGAGCTTCTGTGGAGATGTGTACCAAGGAGATCTCCATCTGTCTTCCCATAACTGGGGATACTATTGCAGTCCAAAGAACAAATTTGTGTCTTTGAAGTCTTTTTTAGCTTGAATCAGACATATTTCTTCTGTCATCTGCTCGTGCCAGTGATGTGTGTCTCTGTTCCCTTCTGTCATTTCATAGGGTGGGCAGTGTGGAGATGGATTGCAAGTCCGTAACCTCACATGTGTAGTGCACAATGCATCTGCTTTGGCTACATCCAAACCAGTAGAAGATGTGTTATGTGGTGAGCTGCCATTGAAAGAGAGTGTGCTGCAGTTACCATGCTCTGTGCCCTGCCCAGGTACTGTCTTCATAAAGTCCCTGTGATTTTCTGCCAATGATAGCTGTGTTCCATGGAGATGCTTCCATAGCTCTCCATGCTGTCAGCTGGTGTTCTAAGAATTTGTACTTTCAGCAGATCAGATAAATGCTCAGTCTGCTGTTTCTACATCATCTGAAAAAGACTATTTTATTTTATTTTATTTTGAGAAAATTACATTCCCTGTGAAGCAGAAAATCTGGATAATTCATACCACTGGGCGATAAACTGGGAGCATTTCACTGCTACAGCTGTTGCATGCTCAGGTTGTCCTGATTCCTTCTGAAAGCTGTTGGATGCTTAGGTTGTCCTGATTCTTTTCGAAAACCTGTGATTTATTCTTCCAATGTGCAGGTGACTGCCACCTGACGGAGTGGTCACAGTGGAGCTCCTGTGAGCTTACCTGCATCAATGGCAGGAGCTTCGAGACAACAGGCCGCCAGTCCCGATCCAGGGCGTTTATCATTCAGTCTCCTGAGAACCAGGAGAGCTGCTCCGGACAAGCGATGGAAACGCGGCCTTGCTCAGGTAGTGTGGCCACAGTGCTGCTTCCTCCCCGTCAAGAATACATTCTGGCTTGGCTGCAAGGTAGTTGAAAACTAACTGGTATTGGTATCTGCAGGAGGGAAGTGTTATGACTACCTGTGGAAAACCAGCCTTTGGCGAGACAATGTACGCACGGTGTGGTGTCAGCGCTCAGATGGAATAAATGTTACAGGTATATCTAAAAATTGCTGTGCACAGCCATGTATGGAAGTCTCCATCCAGGTTTTTCTTCTTCTGCTCTGGTTCTCAGAGGACAGTTGGGCAGTCTTCCTAATTCCTCCAGGATTTCAGTTCGGGTCAGTGTGTAGGAAAGGCAGATGGGAGCTCACCAGCCTTACTTTCAGGGCAACATACAACAAACGCATGTCATTACATGAGAGCATTTGAGTGAGTTAGCCTCGCTGTTGGGCTGCTCATGGGAAGAAATGAGTTGTACATGTGCTGAAAGGACTTCCTGGGCTGCTGTGTGCAGCTGTTAGAGCAAACTTCCTGTAGCTGTGGAGAACAGAAGAGAACATCACACGCAGGGTAGAGAGCCCAGCTTCTGTACCTCTTCTGTTCCACACACAGGAAGCTCAAATCACTCAAGCTGTGAGATTCCTGCTGTTGCCATGACCTACAAATTCTGCCTGCACAGGATGAAAAGGGAAATTCATGGTCAGCACTTTGAAGATCCACGAGAGGCTGGCAAAGGCAGTAGGACCTGCACATCCATAGGCTCTCTCTAAATATGCAGAGGGTGAATGATGAGAGGGTAGAAATGAAAAGGCAGATGTTCTTACCTAGTTCTATTTATAATGACTAGTTAAGATAATAACGAAAGTTTTATGTGCTAAGGTTGCTGAATAGTTAAGAACTCAGTAAAATGGTTTTATTCCTATAGAAGTGCAGACTTCTCCAAGTGAGGATGGGCAAAGGTGTTATGTGGACTGTGTCTTCTTACGTAGAGAAGACATCAATGAGGACACAGATGATCTGCATCTAATTCCTTATTCTGTCCCCAACTTCCTATGTGGCCTGTGGCAAATTGCTTAAATCTGTATATCTCTGTTCTCCATTAACAAGATGGGTATGATAATAATTCCCTGCCTTGTTAAGGCAAATTAATTAATGCAGTGCCTACAGATATTATGCTAATGTGCTCAGTAGACTAGTATTTAACTATATAAAATAAGCAAACAAGCACACACACGATGGGGATCCAAGTCAAAAGCATCTCCAAATGTACCCTTGAAGGCACTCAATAGTTTCTCTTCCAGGAGGGTGTGCTCTTCAGACAAAGCCTGCTGAAGTTCGGCACTGCAACCCGGCGTGCAGAAAGCCATTCTCCTACTGCACACAGGTAATTGCTCGCTGCAGAATATGGTTGAGAAATTTTAACACCACAAAAATCTGTTCAATTAGTTTCTGTATCTTAAAAGCATTCCAGGACCTAGAAAAATAGCTTATAGTGTGTCCATGGTACCACCTCGAGGAAATTGTGGGAATTTCAGTCTGAAAGGAAACTCATAAAACCTCTCTAGCTAGCAATGGGGTATTTATGTGGTGTTCCAGACTTGGTTTTGTTCCACGGATGGGTTTTGGATCATCTTGGCCTAACTTTCACTGAATGCTGTTCTACTGTCCTGTACAAAAGGGGCCATTTAAAATTTCTGTAAAAGAGGAGATAAGAGTATGTCGCCTCCTGCTTCTCCATGACTTTTTTGCCAAAATGCTGAGCATCTGCTGAATCCTGGAGCCGCTGCCACCTCTTTACCCCTGAGCAAATGTGAGCCCAGTGGTTGCAAACATCCCTTCCTGCAGCACCGAACTCCAGAGTGAAAAGATTCCCAGAATGCTTTATCTGTGTCAGTACTGTGATGGAGTATAAAGCCCAGAACCCTTCGAGTAGCCCGGGGCAGTATAAGTATTTCAAAATATTTATATTTTGAAAATAGGCTCCACAACTCCCTTGAGATGAATATCTGGTGGGGGGAATTGCCACTTGAAGCTAGCTCATGGGCAATTCAGTATGGCTGAGAGGGTGGCCTTGAGAGTGCTCAGTGCCTACAGTAACAGAAAAATTATGGGTAAGCATGAATTTATTAGCTATAAAAAAGTCTTGAGACTTCACCTTTTGTCCAAAAAATCTTAGGATCATGTCTGCCAGCAAAGTGAGAGGTGTTGTGACAAGAAAATTGATGTCAAGAGTTAAGTCCATATCACAAAGATTGTACATCAGTCATAACCAAGGGTATCAGACCCTCAAACAGGCATTGTAATTATAAATTAGCAAAGAAAAGCAATCTAAAAAAAACCCAAACTGTTTTAAAGTAGAAATGCAAAACATGGAGTATCTATACAGCAAACCACAGACTTCTAAGAAACCTTCTGGAGAAAGTGTTTAAACTGATCCAGGGCAGCCAATACTTGGCCATAAGAAAGCAAGCTTTATTTCAGATAGCCCTGTGAAATACCAGCATGGAAATACATTGGGAGGGTTTGGGTCTGAAGTGGGATTGTTTCTTGTTTGTCTCTTCTCACCTCCAGCAGGGTCAGTGGGAAAGTTGGGTTTGGTAAGAGGAGTTTGGGTGAAGCCACAGATACCTGTTACTAAGCATGTTATGATGATTTTATTTTTTGGGGGGGCTTCTGTGTAATTGCTAACTCTTTTTCAGCCAGCTCCCCGTGGATAGTTTGGCTTGTTGAACTGCTATGGGTTTGTGGGTTCCTGGCTCGTTTGGTTTGGCGGTGGTGAAGTTTCATGTGCAGGATGTACCTCTCAGTTCCTTCCTAGTTTGCCTGCAGTTTGCACTGTTGGGTGAGAGGGTACTCTTTGGTTTAATACTGAATTCCCTTTTGTCACCTAGAGCGGAGTCTGCGGCTGTGAGCGAGGATATACAGAAATAATGAGATCAAATGGTTTCCTGGATTACTGCATGAAGGTACCAGGTTTAGAAGATAAGAAAGCTGATGTTAAAACCATTGCTGGGAAAAACAAACCTGTCAACTCAAAAATGCACGACATTTTCAAAGGATGGTCTATTCAACCTTTTAATCCAGGTGAAAACCTTAAATATGAATGGAATAAATTGTCTTTACAGTGTTTCTGTAGAGGAAAGGTACAAGCTTTGTAGATCAGAACATCAGAGATTGTGCCTGGGAGCCGCCTCCCAGTTTCTAACTCACATGCCATCTTTCATTCCTTTGTGCCTGAGCAGAATAATCACAATCTTATATGTTGAGAGATAGCAAAGACAGAACGAAGCAATAATATTTTGCAAAAGTATACTCCTATGTGATTTGGGGGGATGCTTGGAACTGTTATCTGATGATGTTTCTAGACATAATATATTTGGGCCGGGAAAGATATTGATCACCAGTGCTTCAGAAGATTCAGAGCGGAAGGTACTTAAGATTTCATTAAAGAAAACATTGGCTGCTTCTTGCCATATTTCAAAAGTATATGAAAAACATAGGGCAGAAAGTACAGGGTTTTGAGTTCTAAGCTTTGGAGTTAAGACATTAACACCAACACACAAAAAGCAGCCAAGCTGCCGTGCCCAAGCAGCGCATCCCGAGCCGATGTTTGACTTCCACACCATAAAATGCTTCCCAGTTGGAACCATATACTGGATGTGCCCAGGCTGATCCACAGGACTGGTGCTGTAGCTTAACAGCTGATCACCATGTTGACTGTTCCTTTGCAAGATTAATTTAGTCAAATTTCTAAAATGCAGTAGGACTTTAAAGTGGGAGATGAAGGTGCCAGCCATGCCAAGGCTTACTGACATGCATTAGGTCTCTCAAACACTGGCAGGGCAGCCTTCCCCCTCTCCTGTTACCTGACACTGGATTTGTTTCCTATTAGTGTGTAATGAACATGAGACTTCAGAAAACATGTAGTGAAAGGTTGTGTTACAGGATTTAGGGAGCCGTAATTCTGTCTGATATATGTGATCACACTCTGAATGTTACATTTACATATTTGATTTGCATACAGTAGTTAACCTTTGCATTGACAGTCTGCGAGCTAATAGAGCTCGGTCCAAAGCCTTTTAAAGTTGGCTGGTTTTCAATCAAACCCATCATCCAGAAGCCCACACAGTTCACCAGCAGTTTGAGTCACAGGTTTGGGGTTAATTGCCTTTTTGTCAGCATCCATGGCCCTCAGTAGGCTGTCTTACTTAGGTGCCATCTCTTCAGCTGCTACCTTTACAGGGTTAGAAAAAGGGAGAGAGGTGTAGGTGGATGCTGCAGTCCTCTCTCTTTAAATCAGCATTCGAGACTGTGGCCCTGAAAGCTTCTCGTGGGCTTGACCTCAGTGCAGCATTTGCGATCCGGTTCTCCCCCAGGGACTAAGAGACAGAAATAGGGACTAGGGAGCTTTTGCAGAACATGCTGTTACTTAATTTTAGGGCAGAAATGTTAGAGAAACAATATATGGGAAAGGAATGAGCGTGCTAAGTGTTTCACCAACCCTTTGGCATCCTGCAGGTAACTCTTCAGGCAGTATGTGCCCTGCAGACTCCAGCTCAAGGCTGGTCCTCTTCAAATCACTCCCCTTTGTTTAACTGTTTGACAAAAGATATAATTGCACCCCTTAAACAGGCTCTCAGGCTTACTAGTCTGGGGTTTTGCAATAATTACTGCTAGCTGAGCCAGGAAACCACTGTTACCTACCAGTTACACAGGTCTGTGGTAAGCACTGCCTGCATGGATGGCATTTACCACCCTTCAGTACCATAGTCCTTGAGATTTGTGTATGTCAAAGGACTTATACATGTCAGTAAAAGCATACGTGCCTCTCCCCAGTTATTTTATTTCCCTTCCTGGTTACAGTTTGGAACACAAATTTTATTACAGTTTAATGAGGCTGATGGTTTCGTTCTTTTAAACGCTCTGCGGGAGTGCACAGAGCTGATTTTGAATCAGGCTGTGTTTCTCCTTTCTTAACCACACTCTGGGAGGCCAGGGCTCAGGTACAGAAACTTTTTTCAAGTTGAGAAGCAATTTAAATAGCATTGTTTAAATTGTAGGATGACATGGTCCAATGCCTTTATGCTGGGCATGGAAAACATAGCTGCCTTCATAGCAGACATGGTGGGATGCTTTCTTGTGTCTCTGACAACCCAGACCTACTGAGTGGAGCTCTCCTCACATGGGAGGTAGGCTGTAATTGAAGAGAAAAATATGTGAGAACCTTTCCACAAAGCCAGGAAGGAAAAAAACCCCAAACACCAAATCAACAGAAAGAATGGGATCTGATTAAATATGTTTCCCCCTTAGAAAAAATTTGTAATTTGAAGATAAAATGTCAGACAGGCTCAGTGATTGTCCTGTGAAGTAACTCCCTGCTTGCATGACTGGGTTGGAAGTGGCTTCTGTCAAATTGTGTCTGTGGTCACGGTGTAGGTTTGTATTCCTGACTCCAGTGGGTATTAATGGCTCTGGAGATACAATTCAATTCAGAGTCCCACTGCATGGAAAGGGTGCCATCGTTGCTCCCCACAGGAAGAGCAGTACAGCCAGAACGTAGCAAAACCCAGAAACATTGGTGTTTAAATATTGATTATCAATGCAAAGCTTGTAACTGAAGACCTGTCCAAATAATGGGGTTTGAGACTTTCTATCAGAGGGAAGCGTTTCAACACACTCAAGCTCTGGTGTGCACGGAAGGTTTCCTGCAAGGGTCGCAGGGTGAGTGCCCTGGCATTGCAACCCAAAAACAGCCCTGTCACGAGCCTCACTGCGGCTTAAAGCCAGCTGAGTCCCTGCTCCCACGGCCCAGCTCTATCCCTCTTACCCTTACAAAGTGAAGTTTTGTTTCTGTTCTAAGCTGAATTTATTCCTGTTTGTTAGCCAAGTGTTTTTCACCTCTAAGTAGCTTGTTCACTCCTGCTGGCTGGTGTTTCCCCTGATTGACCCCAGGTATTTCCAGAGAACAATCCCATCCCTTCTCACTCCTCTTTCCTTTATGCTGAATGTATTGGGTGTTACTCGTGCTTCGATCTGGGACAGCTCAATGCTGAACTGCCTTTGGTAGAGCATGAATGGAGCTCCAGAGCAAATGTGCTGAGGTTATCTCATGCTTCTGCTCCTTTCCACGGGCAGGAGCCTGGCCAGGTTGTATTTCTCGCGCTGTGCTGTAAGCCCAGGCTGCCCATGACGGACTGCGGGAGCTCAGCCAGAGGGGAGGTTATGAAATAATGCTGCCTTGGAAAGACTGAGACAAAGAGGTCCTTTCCAGTTTTCATTGAGGAAAATCTACACTCCTTACCAAAGTTAAGATTTAGTCTTTAAAACAATTGATTTTTACTGGAATCTTTTCTTCTATCAAACATGTAGGGTTTATGGATTATTCTCAGCCAGTCCTGGCTGTGTTTCCCATCAGTGATGCTATTAATTTTGCTTGCTTGCTTTCTCTTCATCTTTTAAGAATTTGTGTATTTTAGAATGAAGTTTTTTATTCTTTTTTCTTCTCTTTTCTTTTGTCCTCATCTTCCAATAGATGGCAAACTGAAGATGTGGGTGTATGGAGTATCAGCTGGAGGGTTCCTTCTCATAGTTTTCCTGATTTTTACATCCTACTTGATGTGGTGAGTGTAGAGTGTATTTTGTCCTCAAATAAAAGCTATCTGGCTTCTATTTAAACAATTCAAAATACATCACAATGCTCTGTGTTGCAGAGATTTAATCCTCAAGGCTTTAGGAAAGGATGGAGCTTGGATTACTTAACTGCCTTCATTTGGCCCCTACCTCAGAGTAATTTAAAACTCCCCAAAATGTAAATCTTAATGGATGTAATTGTGGAGAAGTATGGTGGCCATGCAGGGAAAGAATTGGTTTTGCTTATCAATAGTCCCTTATATTTATTCATACTTCTGCTGGGATTAGAAAGGGCTTTTTATTGTATTCTTAAAAAAAAGAAAAAGAAAAAGAAAAAGTAATAAAGCAAAAGTGAAAAAAGGCAAGGAGGCTGATTGGATAGAGGAGCTGGCTTCTGCTCAAGGAAGGGCTAAATAGAATAGGGGCATTCAGTTGGAAAATGATGTTTAACATGGGAATACAATAGAGATCTATGAAATCATGAGTGGAGTAGAAAAGGGCGCTAGGGGATTTTTATTTCCCACAATATAAGAGGTAGGAGGCATGCCATGGAATGATCGTTTAAAATAAACAAAAGATTTTTATTTCTCACACGGCACATTATTACCTTGTGAGCTTACTGCTGCCAGGGACTGTGCATGCCAGGAAGATAAATGGATTCAGAGATGGTGTAACAGTTCATGGGAGATTGGGTGTTAATTGTGGTTTTCTGGAGGTATGCTCCAGACCAGGAAATCCCTAAATAGATTTTTGCAGTGAACCCATCAGGTGTGGAAACGTCCTGTGTCGAAAGCTGCTGTTAGAGATGGGGTATTGAGTGTCCCAAAGCCCTGGTCTGCACCAGTGCACCTCTGGGCTTTACTGGTGGGAGAAATGTCTGCCCTCCTCCAAAGCAGCCATCGCCCTGGGAAGGGCTGGTAAGCCTAGCCTGGAAAAACTAGTGCTGGAGTACTGGGAAAGGCACTGCCATTGATGAGTCTTGGAGGAGAGGATAGGAAGGGAATGGTGGCCAGCGTCCATGCGTCCTGGAGAGGAACCAAATGGAATTCAACAAAGGCAAGTGTGTAGGGTCTTGTCCCCGGGGGAATAACCCCAAGCACCAGTACAGGTTAGGGGTTGACCTACTGGGAAGCAGCACTGCAGAGAAGGACCTGGGAGTTCTGGTGGACAACAAGTTAAGCATGAGCCAGCAGTGTGCCCTCATGGCCAAGAAGGCCAATGGTGTCCTGGGGTGCATTAAGAAGAGCATGGCCAGCAGGTCGAGGGAGGTTATCCTTGCCCTTCACTCTGCCCTGATGAGGCCACATCTGGAGTTCTGTGTCCAGCTCAGGTCTCCACAGTTCAAGAAAGACAGGAGAACCCTGGAGAGAGTCCATTGGAGGGCTACAGAGGTGCTTATGGGACTGGAGCATCTCTCTTATGAGGAAGGGCTGAGAGAGATGGGTGCTGTTTAGCCTGGAGAAGAGAAGGCTGAGAGGGGATCTGATCAATACTTAGAAATATCTAAAGGGTGGGTGTCAAGAGGAGGGAGCCAGACTCTTTTCAGTGGTGCCCAACGATAAGACAAGGGGCAGCAGGCACAAACTGGAACACAGATGTTCCATCTGAGCATGAGAAAAAAACTTCTTTACTTTGAGGGTGACCGAGCACTGGGACAGGCTGCCCAGAGAGGTTGTAGAATCTCCTTCTCTGGAGATACTCAGATCCTGCCTGGACATGATCCTGTGCAGCCTGCTGTAGATAATCCAGCTTTAGCAGAGGGGTTGGAATAGCTATCTCCAGAAGTCACTCCCAACCTCTGCCATTCTGCGATTCTGTCATTCTGTCCTGCAATGCCCACAACTGTACCTGAGGACCACAGAGCTGGCCTAGGCTTTACAAACATGAATGGTACAAGCTGCCCCAACCCCTGCCAGATCAGAGCAGGCCACCAGAGAGTCACAACCATGGTGTGACAGCATCGTTGCCCCAAATCAATTTATTCTATCTCACTCTCTTAGCCTTCTTAGCCTTTCTCTTCAGTTAAAAGCTTAAATACCAGTGCTTGGATGCTGTTTAGGAGCTGCAGCTTCCTTATTTTCCAAGCTATGTATCTACCACTTCTCTGTGGCTTCACAGTGGAGCATACAGAGGATTTTTTAAATAACATGACGTAGTTCTCCATCACTCGAAGGCCGGTGAAGAAGTGTATTTCTCAGTAATAATCATTGTTGCCTCAATATCTTGCCAAAGGAAAAATGAGAATACCCCACTCCTAGACAGCTCGTGTTTCAATTTTCCTGTGAGATGTTCCTCCTATTGTCAGCTGTGAGAAGACGCGGGAGACGAATACACTCTATTTCCTCTCTGGATGAAGAGCACAGTTGGCTGCCCATTTTCAGCAGGCTGTGTGTCCATACCACACACGTAGCAGCACACAAGCAGGTCCATGTGGTTTTTCTTGGAAGTAGTCGCTGTACTGCAGTGTCACCGAGCTGCAAAGTGAAATAGCTGGCGTGGGAAGTCGATCTGTTGTTCAGGTTTGGGGTTTGATGGCTCTTCTTGAAGTTATTACAGTTTATAATTTTCTCTTTTCAAATATTTTTTCTTGCAGCAAAAGAACAAAGCAGCATCAAAGCACCCCTCCACAGCAGAAGCCTCTAACCTTAGCTTATGATGGAGACATTGACATGTGACGTAAGAAAGAAATCCAAATGTAGACATCAGCTGCCTTAACTGCTTTCTTTTTTTGGAACTCTGACTTCTCAGTTTTTTGAGGAATCTTCTGATGTGTAATATACCGGGCAGAACAAAAGTATTGCAAGCTTACAATTTTGCCACCTCTTTATTTGGAAAGTCAAAGACTTGGATCTTGTGAAACTTTTCTGAAGAGACCAGAAAATACAGCTCTTCCTGTTGAGCAATGGGAAATAAAAGAGAATCTACAGACATCAAAAAGAATTAGTTTAAAAATAAAAAAAAAGGCATGACAATCCTGAGGAAAATGTGACATTTACTGTAAATGACAAGTTTGACACAGCATCATTATGCACTATATTAGTGCAGGGTTCTTTATTCTTCACATATTTCAACAATGAGTTTTCTAGTGTTTACATTTCGTTTCAAAGACTTTAAAACCGGATCACGCATTCCGAGGAGCGCAAGGAAGAATGAGTTGAAGTGTCTGAAGTTATCAGGTTTTTTTAAAGTATCTTCCTTCTTATCCTGTTTTCTGGTCTGGAATATGATTTTGTTTCATTTCCACCTACAGGACAGCAGAAGGATTGTTAAAAGCATTAGGTGGTTTCTTAACCGAGAATATTTTTTAACAAGTTGAGTAGATAGGAGTTTGGATGAATGGCTAGAGGATTTGATTGTTTAAAAAGTATTTTAAATTAAATTAAACCATGTGGATACATTATGGCCAGTTTAAATTCTTATTCGGTTTAATTAATGAAAACTCAGCTTTTTGTATTTCAATTTTCTTATCTGAAATATTTATAAATTCTTTTTTGAATTTAATTACCTGACCTCATTTAATACACATCAAACACAGACGTGGTTTGTTGGAGGGTCTTGCTTTTTTAAATGTTTTGAAGCCACTGAAAAAGTTACGTGTCGTAAACATCTGGGAACATTTGAAGAGGGTAAGTGTTTGTAGTAGTGTGTGTTGCAAGTAAGAAAGTGCCATCTTGTGGTATTGACTTGTATTTATAAGCAAATAAAATGCTAAAGAGAGTGAGAAAATTGCTTCTGGTATGTTGAATTAAATGTGTGCAAACAACATTCGTTATTAGTCTTTCGCTGTATCTGAGATCGCACTGGGATTTCAAACAATGATGGTGTATTTTGTGCTGTAGTGATTAGCCAAAGAAATATCACAAACAAGTACAAGTGGAGAGACGTGGAGCATGTTTGGTCTTATTTTTAACTCAATGCTGCTGCTTATTCCAGTAATTAGAAGAGAGGAAAAGGATTGTTACCAGCCTAGTGTCTATGTGGCCATTCTCAATCCACACGTAGGTCAGAGCGGATCCTCTCAAGAGAAGGGTAGACCTGGGGCAGAAAGTGATTCTTGTGCCGTTCACGTTGCTGTTCACAGTTTGTAAAGTGGTTTGAACATTACGGTTTCCTTGCAAAAATGTTGGAGTTGGGGATAGGTTTCCTTCCCCAGGTCGGGATCCCACCTGTCCAGCGTTTCTCCCACAGCTCCAAATTGAAATGATGCTGCATCTTCACATCCAGGTCAGGAGTATGCTTTCCTTGTCCTGCATTAAAAAAATAACAAACCACTGATGGAATTGCAAGGCAAAAATGTCTCTTATTTGCAGCCCTGAAGATGTTCTGCTGACCCTGAAGATGTTCCACTGACCCTGCTTGCTACTGAAGCAGAGCTGTAACTGTGTTATAAAAAGCAGGGTCTGGTGTTCCCTGGTACCACTGGGGCCTAAATCCTTTTTATAACCGTGCCCTGTACTGAACCTTTGAGTAACATCTATAGAGTAAGAGTTACAAGGGGAATTCTAGTACTATTAGGAAGAATTCTCTCAGATCTTAATGTATTTTGTCTGCAGAATGCAATGTGAGAAGAACGGTACTCTGAATAAGGAAGGAATAAACTCAATTAACTGTGCTGTCCAAAAAAGGCACTGGAGTGGGAAAATTGGTGTAATAATAACTAAAAATGTCATCTGCAACATGTGGTCATTGCCCTCCACATCAGGGTAAACTACACTCCAAACCTTATGTCCAGGACAGGAGATGCCAGCTGCATGGTGTGCTGCCTGGGGGAGAGATGGCGCTCTGTGAACAAACCTCTGCAGTTTGTGCCTTTGCTGAGCGGGTGGATCTGGGGTTGGGCTTCAGTCTGGTGGCCCTCACATGCTGCGTGTCCCTGGTTGGGCTGTAGCACCTTCTGGCCACAGGCTCTCCAGAGGGATTGGCCGTGATTCATGCTGGGGCTGAGGGACATCATCTGCTGCAGAGCTGTTGCAGTTCAGTCATACCCTTTAGGGAATGAGTGCACCTGGATGAAATTGTGAAGTAAAAGAAAATAAGAGGGGAAGGCTGCTGTTAGCTGCTGCCAGCCGTGTGCTGTGTCTGCTGGCCTGCACATGAATCCTGTGTCCATCCATCGCCCAGTTCGGACAGCGCGGCGATTCAAATGTCATGATATAATTGCATGTATTTGATAATTTGGGATTGAATTAAGCTGTGAAATTGAACTGAGATGGTGGGGGGCCTGCAGGGCTGAGCTTGCAGTCTAATTAAAAAAAAAAAAAAAGGAATTGGTTGTTTAGACAGATACCAGGATTACTGCTGTTTTAAGACCCCTGGGTACCCTGCTGGGAGGGATGCAGAGGTGAGACTGACCAGCCTGTAGTTCCTTGGATCTTCCTTTTCTCCCTTTCTTCCTTTTTGCCCTCTTTTTTTCTTTTCTGAGCCCATGTCTCAGATCGTGAGGTGCATTGTCTGGTGTCATCCATCCTCAGCAGTGTGAGCTGGGTTTAGGGAAAGCAGGCAGTGTGTTTCGTCTTTCTGCTCTGAGATGCCATTAGGATGATCAGAGGAAAGCTCTTAGATGAGAGATGGAGCGTGCCTACATTATCCCAGTAGCAAAGTATTTCCAGTCAGCTGTGACCCTGCAACAACTGAAGATGCCATAGCAAAGAAAAAGCTACTGGGGTACAAGGGAGAACAGGAAGAGGAAACAGTCACTCTCTATGAATACATCCTGGGAATAAATCCATAGAGAAATACAAACCCTGCAAGCTGAAGTGCAGGCTTTTTTGCAGTTTTGTAAAAAAGAGCAAAAGCATCCAAAAATTTGACATTGGGATGATTTAATTGGAAATGAGATGGTGGTTCCCCTAAACAGAGCAGTGGGGATCTATGGTACCTCCCACAGGGAGCAGAGGAAGCGAAGTGCTGTTTTTTTACAGAGAAGTTCTTCTATTTGTAGGAGTTACACCATAATCTTTGCCAGCGATAGCAGAAAATGGGATTAAAGAAGCCACAGAGTTCTCTGTGGTTAGCCCTACAGTTAACTCCCTCATGGCAGCTATCAAAGGTCTGGCGATGATAAATGTCAAGGAAAACTAGGAGTAGTGCCTCCAGAAACCTTGTGCCTCTGACACAAGTGGGAAAAAGTACTAACATAGCAGCAAGGTAAGGGTAGCTACAGTAGTTTGTCCTCAGACTGGTGGCTCATGTTAATGTCTGTCTACTTTAGTGTGTGAAATCCAAGAGTGGCTAAAATCAGGTGTCTGGGGAAAAAAAAATGAGACCTGGGCACTATGTGTAATACCTCCCTTGAGTCCTGTTATGTCCTTCAGATTTGTGGCTGTAGGGACTGTCGGAGCCAAAAGTGATTTTCTTCTCTTTTATATCCTTTGGTGAGTCTGTGTATCCATCCAGCTTCCCTTCAAACTCTCCCCCAAACGCACACACTGTTAGCATTCAGAAAGTCTTGGGACAACACCTAACGGTTTTGCACCTTAACCCTGCATCATGTGCAAATCCACCTCCTTCTGCCACACGAACCTGCAGGTTTCATCTCACATCCCAAATTCACGTAGCAGAAAAGGCAGTGCACAAACAGTGCTTTCATATCCACCTCCACACCACGCAGGATTTTACAGCTCTATCATACTCACTCTCAGTTGTCTCCTCTGCAGTGGGAAGAGACCTGGCTCTGGGAGTTGTTCTTGGTGTGAAAGTCATTCTACGCCGTGGGTCACCACTGCCATTCACCGAACCCTTGCAGCTTGGCTGGATCCTGCATGCCAAGCGTAGGTAAACCCATTATGCAGTGGTATCATGACACATTCTCCTCAGCACTCTCTTCTTTTTCTGGTAATTCCTAGTATGCAAGTTCCTCTTTTTGACCTCTGATGAGGTTTGATGATGTCCTCATTCCTGAACATCAATGCTTAGCATGGAGCCCTTTAGCTATCCGATGAAGCCAGTATTTTTTTCCTAGATGTACTCCTACACTAGATTTCATCTGCCCCTTTATTGCATTCGTTGGTTTGTTTTGTCCAGCTGTTTCATCACTGGACACTTCCTATGGATGCTTTGGTTTGAGGTGCATCCTCTGGTAAGTTCCCTTTGTGAAAAACAGTCCTGACACAAATCCTCCCAGCTCTTCCACCTAGCACACAGCTACAAAAAATTACATCTGCTGTTTCTGTCATGACTTTACCATCTTCCCCTGCTCTTTTACTTTAAGAAGCAGGCAGCTGCGTGGATCTTGGCCCACAGCTGGGGTGAAACCATGACACTGTGCTAGGAAAAGAGGCCGTTGGAAATTGGTTTTGTTACAGCTTCTTTGGTGCCATTGCACATCAGACTGCAGACTTGTATAAAAATAAGAGTTAGACCGAGGTGCCAAGTGGTGTAACTGGGATTTCCCCGTTTGTATGTGCCTGTGAATAAAGAGGCTACACATGACTATACAGTTGTAACTGCACCACAGAATCTTTGAAAGAGGTTGTTGTCTACAGGTTATAATTCCTTTTTCATTGCTTCTCCACTGAATTGGATAGGAACGTCTGTGGCATGTGGGGTTTTTAGCAGGTTTTATTCTTACAAGTGTTTTGCAAGCTGAAGTCTCTGCCCAGATTTTCTTTCCAGAGGTTAGGTGTGTTGCTGGAGTGTTTAATTTGGCATGTTATGTTGTTCCATTGTGTAAATAACTACAGTCTGCTCCCTACACTTACATATTGCAGGGTCAGGTGAGTATTCTGGTTATAGATGTGGTTATGAGTAGGAATGAACAGTTCAGATGAAAGGTTGGAAAAGATCTCTTGTATTTCTGCAAGGATGTTTCAGGAGTGGCTGCATCCTGGAAGCTCTGTGTATGTGGAACTGGCTCCATTTCATCATTTTTAGCTCTTTTTCTGACTCGTCATCTGCTCTTACCCCAACAGATCTGCTGCAGCATGGGGTTTGCTAAGCACCCCCACGTAGTGGGGGATAAGTTTAGAAACAACTCACTTCAACTCATTGATGAGGCAGATGGGACTCATTACAAGGAGGACTGGACACAGGTGAAGGTAGAAATCACAACAGTCTTATTTCCCATAGCAATCATTTTTTTATTGCAGGGAATACTGGAAGATAGATGTGAATCTAGCTCTCCCCGCTCAGATCGAGGTGGAGGTGCATGTTGCAACCATATCCTCGTCTCCTCCATGACATGAGTTAACCAAGTCTGCTGAGATGTGGCTGTCTGGTTCTGGGTGCCAGCTTTCTGTTACCTTTGTCTCACTAAAGGAAACTTACATTTCTTCTTGTACTCAGCAGCAGCTGTGGGTGTGAAGTTCAGCTGCAAACTGCCAGCTGGGGATTTGGTCAAGGAGAACAATTTTTGCCTACAAAGACTGCGCACTCTAGTTTCTCTCATATGAAGCAGGTGACCCAAGATCAAAACACTGCAATAAGTGTCCCAAAATACTGCCAACACATAACTTAAAATCATTTCCCCCAGCTGGAGTAATTCAGCACCTTATCCAGAGACTACTTGTCCAAGTCTTCTCAGTGTGAATGGACAGTGGTGCTCTCGAGTGTTGAAGTTTATTGATCTTTCTCTCTCTTAGATAAAGAAGGGCACAGCTCTAGGTGGTCCATACCTTGGGGATCATCTCCAAAGGTAAGACTTTGTTTGGGGTCACCAAGAAGACATGCCTTCCCTGCAAGGAGCAGTAAAGAAAATCCACAGCTTCTCAGAGAAGCATTAACTTGAATGTAGCCACTGATGCTGTCGAGGAGGGTAGGCAGATTATTTTGGACTGTTAACTTCTGACAGTGATCACAGCAATTACCACTTTGCCTTTGTTAATGACTGGAAGTTCATACGCTTCATCATTGAACAGGGAATTGAACAGGATTGGGCAGCTGTTCCCTTCCAGCTTGAATAGTCAGTATACTCCTTAGGTATTTCCCACAGATGGTTTGAATTTACCTGGTTTGCCTCTTCTTTCTTCTATCCCACCTCTTTTCTTAACACTTGAGATTCTCTCAGACATGCTGGTGAGGTGGTTTCTCTGACATCTACCCAGAGAATGCACTGCCCTCGCCACCAGACCAGGGTGTACCCGGCTGTGTGTGACCAAGGCTCAGAGCCCCCATGGCTGGGGGTCTCCCTCAGCCTTACCCCAGAGCGGCACCTCCCTCCCTGCAGTATGCATGATGTCAGAATTACCCTTCAGTGCATGGCTTCTGCCAGAACTCATCTAAGTATGCCCCCCACCATCTACTCTGGCATTTGGCAAACCTGTTGTAAAATTTGTAGGTAGATTTGGAGGGTTTGGGGTTATCTTTTTGCTTCATAACTGTTGACCAAGGCTTTCCTTAAACGCTTTTATTTTCTGACAGCAGCGAGTTACTCTTCATAACATAAAAATAAATTTGCATCTTTCCTTTTTTTTCAGAGATTGAGATGTTCAAGGACATGCTACCTGAGATGGTGAGATTTGAACCCTCTTGGGAGGAGCAGGACCTCTACAGAGACTGGGGGTCGGCTGTGATTGACCAGTGGATCCATGTGCATGTGAGGTAGCAAATCTGATTTTCTTTCTTTAAGAAGCCTTCACAAAACTGAATACTGTTTTTGACCCAGAAATAGTCCTTTACAAATAATTTATTATATGATGTTGCATAATTTATATAGATATAAAACAAATGCATGTATAATAGCAGTATATATAAAATATGATAATTGCATTATCATTTTCATTTCAATTTAAGGTTCATTGGACTGCAATCAATTGCTTGCATTTTAAAAACTGGCCCCCTTCACAAACCCATTTGGATTATTTTTTCCCTGGAAGTGTTTTATAGATGCCTCAGTTTCTACAGTTCCCTTCCAAATCCACAAGGAAAGGGAGATCTTGGGATTTGATCCAAAATCAACATACAACTGATTTTGGGGTGAAAAAGAGAAAAACTGTGAGCAGGCAACTCACTGGAAGATTTTATGTTAAAATAAGGAGAAACCCAAGGACTTCGGTACTGGTGAGCTTAAAAGAGTAAGAAAAAAACTATGGGGAAATGGTGCAGCGAAGAGCCCCTGTGCTATGCCCCTGGCCAGGGAGAAAGCACAGCTCCCAGGTGAGAAGAGTTTTGTATGAGTACCAGTTCTAGCTCTTGCAGCCTCCTGCCATGTTGAATTAGTGCTGGGAGCTATTCTTCTCCATTCTATGCTTCAGGTGGGTCTTCTGCCCTGCAGATCTGCATGGCTTTGCTAAGCAGGAGAAACCTGTTAAAGAAGTGGGCTAGGAGACATATTTTAAAGGTGAAGCAGACCTTTTTTCCGTAAGTCAGTTTTAACAGATTGCCTCGTTGTTAACAGGCCCTTCTCTCACTCTTTCCTCTTGGCTTGAGTAGGCACAGCTCTTTGGGCTAACAGCCTGAAATTTCCATAGGTAGCCCACCAGCAGCCCCATTAACACTGGGGTTCATGGCTTTCCTAGCCAAGGGAATAGTCCTAGCACTGTCTTACATAAATTGGAGGCTCTACCTGCACGTACCTTCAAAAATCATAGACTCATAGAGTGCTTTGAGTGGGAAGGGACCTCAAAGATGATCTAGTTCCAACCCCCTGTCATGGGCAGGGACACCCTCACTAGAGCAGGTTGCCCAAAGCCCCATCTAACCTGTCCTTAAACGCCTGCAGGGATGGGACTTCCACAACCTCTCTGGGCATCCTGTTCCAGTGCCTCACCACCCTCACAGTAAAGAATTGCTTCCTAACTTCTAACCTAAACCTGCCCTCTTTCAGCTTAAAGCCATTGCCCCTTGTCACTGCACTCCCTGGTGAACAGTCCCTCTCCCGCTTTCCTGTATGACTCCTTTAAGTATTGCTACCCCACAATTAGGTCACCCCGGAGCCTTCTCCAGACTGAACAACCCCAACTCTTGCAGCCTGTCTTCATAGGAGAGGTGCTCCAGACCCTTGATCATCTTCATAGCTTCCTCTGGACTCGCTCCAGCAGCTCTATGACTTTCCTGTACTGGGGACACCAGAGCTGGACACAGTACTGCAGGTGGGGTCTCACCAGAGCAGAGCAGAGGGGCAGAATCACCTCCCTCGACGTGCGGGCCACGCTGTTCTTGATGCAGTCAGGACATGGTTGGCCTTCTGAGCTGCTAGTGCATACTGCCAGCTCATGCTGAGATTGTCATTGATCAGCACCCCCACGTCCTTCTCCTCAGGGCTGTTCTCCATCCATTCTCCACCCAGCCTGTAATTGTGCTTGGGATTGCTTCGGTAAAGGCAAGTATCTTCAGACTTTCTCACACCCAGTGGACTGGAACTTCACCCCCAAACAGCAACAGGACCCTGAAAAATATCACATGATAGCCTATTTGAAGGGGAAATGCTGTGGCTATTCCACTTCCAGTTTGGATTAGTCCTGAAAAGTCTGAAAGTAACATTAGAGATGAGGTCATTTGTTGCTAACATGGCATTAGCTTCTTCAAATACTCACTTTTTGTAAATATGTAACTTAGTTTGCACTTAGGAACAGAAGGAGAGGTGCAGTTTAAGTCTAATTTTGGGGCTTGTTTTCAATGCAAAAGTGGTAATGCAGGAAAAATGTGATCTAACCGAGGACCTTTTGAAAGATGGATCAGGATACCTGATGTATTAACACGCCTTGGGACAGATTACAGTTCTGTCTGGTTTAAAATCTAATTTAAATGAATTAACTTCCACATTTTACAGCCGTGACGTGCGCCTGTCCTGGACAGGAGCTTGATTTATATGATCTTTATGAAGATGTGTCTGTGCGCGTACTGTTACGTGCCATCAATATGCATGTGTTACTTGACTCCCAGAGCCACGACCTGACAGGTGACTCTGTTACTGTCATTTAACTGCTGACATGACTCGTGCCACCAGCCGGGCCGTTAAGCCGTTGTGATGTGACACAACCCGGACTCGTAAGGTTTTACGATGGGTCATGCCTCCTGCTTCTGTCAGATGTGGAAGATAAAGTAAGTCGTGTGTAATTCCTCCTGGTCTCCCTGCGTCTGCTTTGCTGGCTGGGGATGAGCATCTCCCCAGGTAGCACTGGTCCCCTGCCTGGCATAGCTGCACTGATGGGGACAGGATGTATTTGGGGGATGTTACTGGCTAAGAAAGTTATACAGTTACCTTAAAGAAGCCTGTCTGACCCCTCAGGATAAGTAGGACTAGAAACATGAGTGTAAAACCCCGATGAGCCCACCCAAAATACCATTAAGTGGAATCATGCACATATCATTTCTTGGTCCTACCTGGTAGAGAGTCCTGCCATGAAATCTGACAGCATGGGACCCCACTGTCTCTGGAAACTGGCTATTACATGGCTGCACTTTGTGATTTGGTTGTATTTATGTTTGGGGAGAAAAGACTGGATTTGAATGAAGAGTTATGGTGGCAATCACGGCTGCAGGATGCTCTCTGTGTATGTTTTTAATCTATACCCTTTTACTTTCCAATCTAATACAGCTTATTCTTATTTTTAAATGTAAACACATGGTAAAATGGTCACATATGAAATGCCTGTGAAAAGAATCCAGAAACCCCATATTTACACTTTTGGTAATTATACTAATTTACTTTGATTGCATGCTTTGTTACAATATGATTTAGAATGGGCTCTAGACCGATACAAGGGTTAAAGCAATTTATAGGATTGAACCTGTCCGGGAAGAAATGTTTTGATGGAATGAAAAATCAGATTCAATTTCCTCTGATAAGGAAGAATGTTAATTTTCCCCTCTGCCTTATGAAAGTTCACCTGTATATTATGAATATTGTGGTTGTTACAGGCCTGTATGACATTTGGAAAAAAAAAAAACCCAAACCCCAAAAAACCCTCTTCAAACGTAATAACACTGAAGAATCTTTCAACACTACATGGATGAATTGGAGCACCAGGCATTGATTTTTCAGATGAGGAAGATGGCAGCTGTAATTTATTTTCTTTCTTTTTGGTGTGATCTGGTTCCCACCCCACGTGAGCAAGCTTCAAGTAGCTGTGCTGGGGAAGCATGGGAGCAAATCACAGAATCATAGGGGTTGGGAGGGACCTTGAGAGATCATCTGGTCCAATCCCCCTGCCAAAGCAGCTCCCCAGCTCATATTGCACAGATAGGTGTCCAGATGGGTCTTGAATATCTCCAGAGATGGAGACTCCACAGCCTCCCTTGGCAGATGGATTCAGCCCAGGAATGGTGCTTCCAGGCTGCCACCATTGCCCAGTAATCACACACTGTATCTGTGTGGATGAGACCAAAAAACTGTGTGACATTTCCTCTCTCCATTGCAACTGGCCTTTGGTTAGCTGGTTTAGCAGGAATTATCGTACAGTTAATGTCATTCCTCTGACCTTGTTATACATCAGGTGAAAACTCTTTGGAGATGGCAAAGGAGGGACATGTCTGATCCAAAGTCAGTAAATGATGTGTATTGACTCAGAGGTGACCAGACCGTCCATGGGTTATTATCTGTTGCTTCCTTAGAGTTTTCTACCTTCAACGCCCTTTGCGAGTATGAATTCATCGATCCCGAAACATCTCATGTACTAAATTAAGTGATTTAATTGCAGGTCTTGGTTTTGCCTTCCACGTTGCTAGTCGCTTTAATTCAGTGACAGAATTACAGAAGCACATCCCATCAGTTGGTGGGTCAGACCAGTGAAAGGCACATGTGTACCATGAGAAATGTGGTCTGCTGCTGCTTTTCCACAGCAGAAGGGATAAGCTTCTTGCCTTGTGTGCATTGGGTAGACCGAGTCTGTCCAAATTTAGTTAGGTGGAGAAGTTGGGATCTTCCTGAGGATGGAAATCTAAGATTGTTTCGGTGATGGGGTCCCACTGAGATTTAAATCTAATCTGTCATCTTCCACGCTTTGAGAAAAAACGTGGGAAGTCCACAGTGACAGTGGACATCACTTCCTCTCTGTAGTGTGTTTTTCCTATTTGTAGTGAGTGTTTTAAGTCTTTCCCTAGTGAAACAAAAACCTTGTCCTCGGCTCTGCAATCCAAAGCAGGACTTTGCAGAAGGGATTTCTCTATGACAGAGGGCTCTTTTCTTCCAACGTACACTGCGTAGAGCTTGTGGAGGTTGTGGCCCAGCTGCAGCCCCAGTGACTGCTTGTGTTTCAGCTGCTGGAGGCGAACTGCTTGTTTTCAGAGGTGTAAGAAACACATTTTCTGAAACCCAGACAGTGTGTCTGAGCCATCTCTCCCAGTGACAGACATGCTGAGGGACTGCACGGGGAAGGCACAACGGCGACAGGTCATGCCAGAGCGACTGACAGCCATCTGCTGTTTCCTCTAACAGCCCTGCACTACTTTTGTTACTGGGCAAATCGCTTCATCTCCCAGTGCCTGACAGTCCCGGAGCAGGGAAAATGGAGTTTTAAGTCCCAGTCCTGGCTCTGTTTTCCATTGCAATGGCATCTGCGTGATGAGCTTGGCTGAGGAGCATCAGAGGCATGTGTCTGTGTAAGCTCTACTTGGTGACTGGCTGCTGCGCTCTGTGGTGGCAGTGGTGACATGCAGACAGGTTTCTCGCTGCTGGGAAGCATCACAAGATTGCTATTTCTTCTCCAGTAGAGACTGGCGGAAAATACCTGTTGAAGTCTGAGCTGAGATGAAAAGCTGTAACGCAGACGTGTCACATCGGGGCTGCCTTGCCACTCTTCCTGTGTGTGACACAGGAGCTCCACAGTGATTATTTTTAAATGCAGTCTCTGTTACTGTAAACTGGTGACTTGCAATAATTTACTGTTTTGTTTGTTTCGTGCCAAGTGAGATTTCACTCCATTTGTCAGTAAAAGCACTGTCCTCTTCTGGGGAGAGAAAGTGTATTTGCACAAACCGTGCTCCAGTAACTCCGTGCTTGCTACAGGAGCAGGGACTGGCGTAATCTACCAGTCTGATCAAGCTTTGTCCTCAGAAGTCTGTGCTGAGGGGACTTGGAGGCATGTGTGAGGAAAAGGAGTACGAATCTGTTTATGGCACTCAGAGGGCTGTAGAAAGGCCAAAGGCATCTCACTCCTGTGCCTCTGTCACTCCTGGACATGCGACATGGGTCAGCTTTGACGAAGAAACTCCCCAACCAGCAACAAAAAATAATCACAGAATCATAGAAACACAGGGGTTGGAAGGGACTTCGAGAGATCATCGGGTCCGACCCCCCTGCCAAAGCAGCTCCCTAGCTCATATTGCACAGACAGGCGTCCAGACAGGTCTTGAATCTCTCCAGAGAAGGAGACTCCACACCCCCTGGGCAGCCTGTCCCAGGGCTCCTTCACCCTCACTGTGTAAAAGTTCTTCCCCATGTTGGTGCAGAACTTCCTGTGCTCCAACTCGCAGCCATTGCCCCTTGTCCTGTCTCCACAGAAAACCCAAATAATAAACCCAAACCCTTTTTAATTTGGCAAAGCTGTGTAGTATTTTTCACATGCTGTCAGAACATGGTTAAGAAATTAATATAGCCACTGCTGGAGATGAGTCTGCAGTATCCTCTCCGTGGTCCCCACTGCACACAGTTATTATTTCCCTTTTACAGAAACCATACAACTGGCAGAATCGGCAGCCTTGCTCACAAATCATGAGGGTTGACACTCCTCGATGATGAAATGTTGAAGTATTTTTTCCATATAATGCTTTTACTCTTCATCATCTTATTTCCATCACTGTGACAGCCAGGAAGGTACATTTCTAGACCCCAGAAAGTTGCCTGTCTCACCTAATCACGTGAACCCAGGAAGTGGGTGTCGGGGAGCAGGGGGAGAAAGCCATGCTGTGAGGTGTGAAATTAAATGGGGAGAACACGAGGAGCGGCACTGGCTGTAGGACCAGTTCCCTCCCAGGTCTTGACTTACTGTGGTCTTACTTAAAACTTGTTTTCCCTGTGGTTGTCTTCCAGAGAAAAATGCACCCATTTCCCAAGGCTGCAGGAACACATTTGCACCCATGCCAGCATTAACCCCCCCACCCCACTTAGTCACTAGTCTTCCCTTAAACTTTTGGCGTTTAAAGCACAAGACTCTTTTTAACCTGGGAAACAGTCCAGCTTTACTGCAGGGGTGCAGCGGGGCTGTGGCTGGGGCTGGTTGTGTACTGGGACCACGTTAAAACTTCATTCAAACAGCAAAGCAAAATCTGTTCAGGGCTTGGAGACAAAACCTGCTGCCAGCACAGGGAGCAGGCCAATGGGTGGCTGTGGGATGGGGACAACAGCGATGCTGGCTGGGGCAGCACCAGGAGCTTTGGGAAAGAAATCTCCCTATTAGAATGCTGTCGGTGCCCAGAGCAGTCAGGCATGTTCTGCATTTTGTATTTTTGTTTAATATTAGACACTTTGTCTGGCCTCTTCTGCTGCTTGCTTTGTTTCTATTAATTATATTTGATTTTCTTTTGCTTCCTTATCAGTTTTGCTTAGGTTTTTTTGCCTGTAAAACTTCAGATCAGCTTTCTAAAGCCAAAAGGAAAAAAAAAATAATTCAAGTGGAGCTTTTTTCTCCCTTGCTGACACTGGAACAATGAATATGGAGCAGAATTTTCATTTCCTTTCTTTACCACATCCATTTGCTTGATAGAACAAGCTTGCCAGCCTAGTTTTACTTTGATAAACCTAATAAGGAAGAAGCACTTTCCACCTCCATATTATTTTATGCCTTGTTTGTGACTTCAAGACCCCTTATACTGGTTTAAAGACAATTTATTCTTTACTGCCCTTGAGTCATTTTGGAGAGCACTCGTGTTTTTCCCGACATAAAAATGTCCCCCTATAACATGATGAATATTAAATAGGTGCTTGAATGGAAATGAAACAGTGTGCTCTGACCTGACAGCTCTATTTATCGTGGTGGGGGCAGGAGGGAACTGAAATGTCAGCGTTGTCCAGCCATGGATGCAGGGCCCTGCACCCTGGTTACTTCATCAAATGACCAATTTTGCCAGTGGACCTTAGATGCTGGTGTTAAATCCTTTCTGTGGAGAGTGTGCCCTCTTTCCTCAGGGGTTTCTTTGCTTCCCAGCTGAAAGCAGACCTTGGCTGCAAAAATATGGAGCTGGTTTGCACTCCTCCGCTGCTGCCCGAGTGGAGTGGTGCTGGCTGGGGGTGGCTGTCCCGGGAGGAATGTGGTGAAAAGTCTGGGTTAATTTGTAAGGGTGACATATTGCTCTTAGTGAGACTGATGGTTTTCTGTTTTGATGTGATCAGGGCACATGGATCAGACCTTCCCTGTCCCAGAAGCTCCCTAAATCACTCAGTGTCCCTGCGAGCAGGTCAAGGGCTGAGCATCATCTGAGAGAGCAACTCAAGAGCACAAAGTACCCCAGGGAGAGTCAGATGCCGATGCACAGCGATGCCAGCACACACCAGCCCTTACCAGGGATGGGGGAGGGTGAGAGAAGCTGTGGACATGCAGAGGAGAAATTGGTGGGTTCCCTGCAGATCTGTGCTGGATGCTTCAGCCCCTTTCTGTGGTGGTCTGTGCAAGAATTGGGCGGAGAGCACTGGTGGAAGTCGAGTGGGGGTGCGATGGCTGCAGGCAGAGCTTGGCTGCCGTGCCACATACGTCCCCTGTGATTAATATCTGCCTGGGGTTATTTCTTCTAGTACCGAGACATCAGACACTGTCTTACTACGAAGGGGCTTTAGGGGAAGTTGACACCAATCCCTTTCTTGTCCTTGTATGCAGTCCTGCAACCAGTGTTACCTTTCCTAACCTGTAACGTGTTCAATTGCTCTTCTCACCCAGAGCCATGGACGAGACATGGGCTTTCCTGTTTGTCACCGTTGTGCATAGTTGGGTGCTGAGAGAGAGGGGCCAGGGGCTGCAGAAAATGGCTGCTGGAATCTTCTGCCAGCCTGCTGATAGCGCCTCTGAGAATCACATATAGGATAGAAAGACTCCACCAGAATACGGAGTGCCAGGAAGATCGCAATGTTGGCCCGTTAAGGGCATTGGGATGTCTATTTGCATATAAATGTAAGCAGTTGACAGACACAAAAGGTCGGGAAGGCTGGGGGAGGAGGCACCCAGGTGCTGGAGGGAGAGATGCCCCTGCAGCCCGTGCAGAAGCCCGTGGAGTAGTGGGTGGAGAGGTCCCATGGAGGAGGCTGAAACCCAACCTGCCCGGTGGAGAGGCCCCACGCTGGATGGAGCCGGTGGAGACATAGAGAAGATGCCGTGACTTACGTTGGGATAAGCCCCTGCCAGCACAAGAGACCTACAGAGATGAGCCGAACAGGTTTGCTGGAGGAGGCATCATAGCCCCGTGGAGGACTGGGACTGAGAGACACTGTGATTTGTTGCTGCCAGCCAGAGCAGAAATGAAGCCCGGTGGGAAGAGATTTGCCTTGGAGAAAGTTCGTGGAGGACTGGCTCTTATGGGTGAGATCCTACGGTGCAGCAGGGGGAGGCTGTGTGGAATGGATGCCCCCATCCTGGCCGAGAAGGAAACCATCTTGCAAGGGACTGACTGAAGCCCCCATCTCCTAGTCCCTGCCCCCCTGTCCTGTGCTGCGAGCAGGAGAGGGGAAGAAGGGAGCAAAATCATGGCTGAAAGGGAAGTCTGCTTTAGAATGGAGGGATGGGGGGAAGGTGTTACCGAGACCCCCATTTTCCCCAGTCCCTGCCCCTCCTGGGCTGCGACCGGGGGGAAGAAGGGAGCAAACTTCTAACTAAAGCCTGCTAAGGAGGGACTGGTGGGGGAAAAGTGTTTGCCTGGTTTGCATTTGTTTCAAGATTGTTGGTTGCACTCCTGACTCTGGTTCCTTTTCACTGTTTTCTCTTAAGCATGGTGTAATAAATTAGATAACTTTCTCTTCAGCACTCTGTGTTGAGTCTGTTTTGCCCAAATCATTAAAGATTTTGACTCTTGAGCTGCTTAATATATTTTTTTCTCCCCTGTCCAGCTAAGAAGGGGAGCAATAGACTGATTTTGTTGCGTGTCTGGCCTTTAGCCAGGGCTCAACCACCACACTGTTGCTTGTGGAGACATTCAGCTGCTCAGCGTGTGGGGGGTGAAGGACAGGAACTCGCCTTGCACGAAGGCAGTGCCTCACATTAGCACTGGGATTTGTATTCACAAGGTCTGCCAATACCTTGCTCTTCTCTCCCTCCCCAATATGTGATGGTTTTAACATTTAAAAGCACAAGTTTGCCTTCAGGATTAAAATGGAACAAAATAAATTAATCTGGAGGCTCAGCAGCATGGCAGGGACTGAAAACAAGGTGCTCATCCATACCCACAGTGCAGGGTTGCTGGCGCAGGTATTGGTGTTGCCTATGGATGCCCATTTCATGTCTGCTTAGTCTCTGCAGGACCTGTGAGAGTCTAGGTGGGGATTCACTGGCAGGTTTCTTAGTGCCTTCTTTCCTCCAGTACCTCTCTAGTCAGTAATTCTGGTGTGGATATTCTACATGTGTATCCATGAGCATGTTTTTAAGTGTTTTTGAGACCAGATGGGAACTGCAGCTCAGTTTTTAGCTGTTTGCTCCCTTCTTTACCTTGTGGATGGATTTTGGTGCTGACCTCCCAGATGTACAACCTCACTCTGGTGGCTTTTCCTTCCTTGGGTTACATTTTTTCCAAAGAAAAAGACAAGTCTGGTCCAAGTGACGATGTGAGTCACTAAATGACTCAAGATGAAAGTGTCACTGCAAGGGAGCAGAAGATGTCTGCAGTGGCCTTTCTGTGCAGCAGAAACAAGGCAATGGTTGTTTGGGGCCATGCTGACTGGATTTATTTTTCTTTCCTCTCTAGGTGTTTCTCTGACCAGTGTATCTCTGAATTCATACTGCATTTTCTGCTCTTCTATTCAGGAACTGGTAGGAACTGAACACAAGCCAGTAGTGTGCCCAGGTGGCCAAGAAGGCTTACTAACGGCATCCTGGTCTGTATCAGGAATGGTGTGACCAGCAGGAGCAGGGAAGTGATAGTTCCTTTGTACTCAGCTCTGGTGAGGCCACACCTCGAGTGCTGTGTCCAGTTCTGGGCCCTTCACTACAGGAAGGATGTTGAGATGCTGGAGCACGTCCAGAGGAGGGTGACAAAGCTGGTGAAGAGACTGGAGCACAAGTCCTGTGAGGGACGGCTGAGAGGGCTGAGGCTTTTTAGTCTTGAGAAAAGGAGGCTGAGGGGAGACCTGCTCACTCCCTACAACTACCTGCAAGGCGGCTGCAGAGATGTTGGGGTTGATCCCTTGCCTCGGGTGACAAGTGATAGGATGAGAGGGAATGGCTTGAAATTGCACCAGGGGAGATTTAGGTTAGATATCAAGAAGAATTTCTTTACTGAAAGGGTTGTTCAGACATTGGAACAGGCTGCCCAGGGAGGTGGTGGAGTCACCATCCCTGGAGGTATTTAAAAGACGTGTAGATGGAGTCCTTAAGGACATGATCTAGAGGTGGACTAGTCAGGGTTACGCTGTGGTTTGATTTGATGATGTAAAGGGTCTCTTCCAACCCAGGTCATTCTATGAAGGATGGGTGTGCTAATAGGTTGCAGTACAAGTGCCCTTACCGACTCAGACACGCTCACGTTACAGTAACTGCTTTTCCACATGAGAAGCATTTATTTTTAGAGAGTAGAAAAATTACTATATTTGCACTACCTATAAATACAAGGGGAACAACCAGATTCATTAGCACTTGCTGTACTAAAATGTCTGTGAAATGGCACAGAACAACAGCAGAAATCTGCAAGAGATTATTCTAACTAACATGTTCTCTCACTGGAAAGGAAAAACTATCCCGTGCCTGCATTGGGTAGGGAAGCTCCCCTGCCATCCATCCACAGTGGCAACTGTTATTGCCCCGACCACATCATCCTGGTGTGAATGCAGCAAAGCAATGCTGCATGTGGATTCCCTGCAACAGTCAGGACTAAGGTAAAGAGGTGGGGATAGACATAGATATATATATATACACACACACACACCCATGCAGGCACATCCAATCACAGTGGTGCTGAGGTTAGGAGCAGCTTTGCTTTGGCTTGAGGTCAGGTGGGACTTCAGGCACAGTGCATGCATGACCGAGCTTGTTTGCATGCCCGATGGCTTGAACTTAGAAAAAAATAAATCAGCTTTCCAGGTGTTCTGGAGACCCCTGGGGAATTGAGCCCTGGCACCATGGTGTGTCTCATCACATGGCCATGGGCCTTGGGCTGTCACAGGAATTGCTTCTCGGAGAGGTAGGTGAGAGCTGCTCCTGGGGCTCGCATACATGGATGGGGTCACAGAGCAGGTGGTAGGGACAGGCGCCAATGTGGGGCAGATGTGGAGAAGCCCCCGTCCCTTGAGGAGGTGTATTTAGAGCAGCCAAAAGGGGCATCCTCAGGTGTGTGCAGCTGGCCCCAGTACAATAAGCATCATGAGAAAGACAGCAGAGCTCAGTGCCAGCATCACTTCTGTGATGGTGGGTGCTGGTGTCCTCATTCCGGCAGCGCTGCAAACATGGGCTCTGCCCTCCCAGCCTTGCCACACATCTCCCCTCTAGACCCTGGCTTTGGGGTGCCCACCAAGGCATAGTAGAGCCCAAACCGCAGCATTAATTGCATTCAGGTCTGCATATCTTATCACAAAACTAAAGGGCAGTAGTAAACCAGCTCCCTCCTCTTATTCCCTTGCCCCGTAAGCGCTTGTAGAGGAGGTTTGCAAACCTGCCATGAGGGCAATATGCCTTTATCTGAACAAATTGATCCTGAGATACTGGAGTTTGTACCTTGTTTGCTGCTGCCTCGCCTGCCGTTTCTACCCTGGCTCCGAGCAGGTACAAATAATGAATTAACTGCTGGATAAGCCCCGTGCTCCCCTGAGCAATTATTCTGGCTTCTGCCATAGCAGACTCAATTTGTCCTGCAATAAGTACAATTTTCTGAGGAGTTAGTTCTGGTTCAGGCACTGATCATCTACATCTGTGCGGTGTGGGTATTTTTTTGGGGGGGAGGCAGTCAATTGTGAGTCAAGCCATCAGGTTGGCATGGGAAAAAGCACATCTCCAGAGCCCTGTGGCCATTCTGGGCATGCAGATACCCTCCCAACTGTGTGTGGCATTGGTGGGGAGAGGGTCAGTATAAAATATGTGAGGATCTTGAGTCCTTGGGTGGTGTGTGAGCCACCCTTGCTTCCCCATCTCTGGAAGATCAGCACTAATGATGGAATGTGGATTTAAATCTCAAACATGTCAAATTTGTTTGCAGAAGGTGGTGCAGGCTAGAGATGGAGATGCTGGTTAGAAAGGTTGGTTTGTGCATCTGCTAGTTAAAAACTGGTCAAGGATTGTCATGAGATGACAAGAAAGTAAGTTGTGCCAAATGGTGTGCCTGAGCAGCAGACAGGTTCCTTCTCTTTATAACATTTTGCTGTGTCAAAACTGCCTGGTGTGTTAGAGCAAATCATCTCTGTAAACAGTGGTAACTATCTGCATAATTGGGGTTAATCACCTGTGAAACCTCCATGTGCCTCTGGAACCTCACTGATGTCTTGGGTGAAACTTTCTCAGACTCACACCATTGTCCAAAATGCAAAGTCCCCCTGGAGAGGCTTTGCCAGTGAGATTTTTATAGTCTTATGCCCAATCTTTAAATAGATGCAGAATCAGTCAGTGTTATACCCCGTTTACTCATTTTGAATATATTATTAAGTGTTTATTCGTACCAAAAGAGCATAATTAAATAGCACAGCAGCTGCAGATGAACACTACACTGACGCTGGCGTGTGGCACGGGAGATGTGTGAATTTTATTAACATTGTCATTTCCAATCCCCAGCATCATAAATGACTTGAACATTTTCTATTATGTCCACAGATCTACCTTAACATTACCAAAGCAATCATAGTGTGGGAAATTAGGTATAAGCCAAAAAATAATTAAAAGGCCGGGTGACAACTTGCTAACACTGAATAATTAAAGTGTTGGTAACAAATCCTGAATTTTAATTTTCTTGCTATAGCTGATACCAGTAATCAAGATCAAAAGTGTCTCTGCTGCTTTAGGAAAGCTCACTCACGTATGCATTATTTAAGGACGGGAAGGAAAAAACCCCATGGAAACCACAGCCCTGGGTTAGGTCTGCTAACAGCTCAGGAGGCACCTTAAATCCTGAAGCCTGGAATGTGCCAGAGCCAACTGAGCTGCTTCCCTCCTGCGCTCTTCCAAGAGCATTATGGGGCAGGAGGTGCCTGCAGCAGCCCCATCAATGCTATTTGTATTTAGGACACATCCCATAGGTGATACCTGAGTGGGGGACGATTAGGGGCATGATTTTTTTTAAGCAGATGGCCATTACACGGGGGCAAATAGAAGATCAGCAGCATGGACATGGGCAAAGACAAGCCCAGTGGCACTAGGCATGGAGCTCAGTTAAGTTCAGAGGGAAGCAATGGAAGGGTTGCACTGGAGCTGCTTAATTTGCTTTTTTTTCCCCGGATTTTTTTGGAAACAGTCGTGGTCTGGATGCATCCAGTTTGCTGAGGTGCCTTGTGCTGGTCATTCTGGGAACTTCTTGCACCTGCCTGGAGCTGTGGGCTGCCTCTGCCGTGGTTATTGGACCCTTTCTGGAGTAAGAGGTAAAAATCTGGTCTCAGGGAAAGGAAATAAGATTTTTGTGGCCATGTGGGAACACAAAGGCGGGAGGGGGAGCTGGGCCCATCTGGGCCTGTCATCACTGCAGCAGCCATGGAGTACTATGAGAATGACAGCTGTTGACTTAAAGAGCATCCTTGTCTGAAAAGATACTAAGTACCATAACGTTGCTTAGAGTTCATAGTTCTTTTACTCACAGTGGTAGCTGCTGCCCCCAAGGGTTGCTGGGGCTGATCGTGCACCCCTCTGTGTCCAGGGTCACCCTGAGGGTGGCACAGGGCCTCCAGGGGCAGCTCCACTCTGTGTTGCATTATGTGCAACATAATGTGTGGGACTCGGTGAGGAGCCCAGTAGACATTGCTCATGCTGGAGGGAATGGCAGGGCTGCAAAGAGCTCCTAGAAGATCTGTGTATTTTCCTGTGTTTTCAGGTAAAAATAAATAAACGATTGAGGTGTTACACTGCCACACAGGTTACAGACTGGAAAGCTTTCTGCATTTTGCAAGGTGACCAAAGGTTGTCTGTACATGGTGTCTGCAGTAAATTAGTCCCTTTTTTCCTTGAATATCCTGTATATCTATCCACATGCACATATGAAATTTTAAATTTAATTCTGTTTGCTCTCCACACTGAAATGTACATGACTGCATTTTTTTGGTTTTGTATAACCATCTGATAATAATATTTTGACATAATTTCAAAGCCAGGTTTAAATAACGCTGCTGGAGGCTATTAGAGGTGTCATGACTCCAAAGAGCTGGAAAGCTGAGCGTCTCCCTTACTGTCCTTTTCCTGTCGGCTGTGTGTGATTCAAAGGCAGAGACCTGTGTGAGCAATACCTTCCCGTGGCAGCGCTTCTTCCCCTGTGTGCATATCATGTCATTGCATCCATCTGTGGGTGTTTATTGATCAGCTTTATTGAACTGAATTTGACAGTGAGCACAGTGTTGCCATTCCGTACGAGGGTGGGCACAGCTTAGTGTGCAGTCAGGAGCATTTTGGCTTTGGTTGAACATTCAGGACTGGAAGTGAGCGTCTTATCTCCTCTTTTATCTCCTCCACTTCTTATCCCTTGTCAGTTATCTTAATAACCCTTGTATCCCATCTGACCCCTCATTTGGAAACTCTTTGGATCAGGCATTGGCTTTGCTACTCAGACTTCATTTGGGATTCCAGTAGACTGTAAAGAATAAGCAGAAGCAGGTGTTTCTGTAGAAGATACTTGGGGAGAGACTACCAACATGGACCCTGCCTGCATTCCAAAAGACTAGGAGATCTTGGGGTGAAGCAAAGCACAAACACTGACTGCTCTGAAGGGCCAACAATCATAGAATCATAGAATGGTCTGGGTTGGAAGGGACCCCAAGGATCATAATGCTCCAACCCCCTGCCACAGGCAGGGCCACCAACCTCAGGCCTGGATCTACACAAGGTAGCCCAGGGCCCCATCCAGCCTGACCTTGAACACTTCCAGGGATGGGGCATAATCTCAACGAGCAGCAGGAAAAGCTGTTGGAAGGAGGCAAGAAAAGGAGAAAGACTGCTGAGGTCTTGCAGTAGTCATGCATCACGGCATCTCCTGCAAACTTAATGTCCACATTTAACGAGTTCGTTAAATATTCCTGTAATGTAAGCAGTCTCCCCTATGGGCAGCTGCAGGGGCAGGTGGGATGGGGGGATGCAAGGCTGCAGCAAGGGTGCAGGAGGTGCCCAAGGCCATGCTTGCATCAGCAAAAGGACATGCCACATCAGGCATGAGCACATCAGAGCTGGTGTCTTGGCTTCATGGCAGGGCAGGACCCTGCAGGTGCTACCCACTACATTTTGAGGATACCTACAGATGCTGGAGGGAGTGAGCCAGGAGGGGCAGCAGCAATTTTGGGACGGGGAGGGAGGGACGGGAAAGGGACCCACTTCATGCACATCACCTGCGCTGGGTGTGCAGCTCTTGCCACGGTGCAAAGCCAAGGGCAGGATGAAAGTGCATCTTTCAGGCAAGAGTTCTGGCTGGGTCTGGGTCTGCCACCTCTGTAAGAGCTGAGCAGTGCAAAGGCAGATTGTAGAGGGACCCGGGGCCCTGTAACTCTATCAGTTTTGATCAATTTTTCAGTTGAGTTAGTAATACACCAGAGACTGTGTCAACGTGCTTTGTGAGGCTCTGCGAGTGCCTACCATGGCTAATCCATAAAGCTCAAATGGTTTCCTGGAAAACAGACGTTTTCTTGTCACCATGAGGAGACTACTAAGCAGTGGAGGGGGTGGGGGAACAAGAGAAAACCAGACAGAGTCTGCGGTACCTGCTCAAGCTGCTGGGAACAGCGTGGGAAGGAACCTGAAAGATGAGCTCAGGGCAGCGGCCTGCACTGTCCCACAGCCAGACACTGCGGGACAGGGGCCACCGCGGCTGTCCCAGTGCCCCTGCGGCCCTCCCACTCTCTTGCCCAGGAAAACCACTCACCTTCTCGCCCAGGAAAAGCACTTGCACTTCTGTTTCACTTTACTGAAATGTAATGAGCAATTTTTAGTGGTTCATGGAGGTGAAATTTAAAACACAAAGCAGTGCCTCTGCCCCTGCCCCGCCCCCCATCCTTGAAAAGTGGGTTGCTGTGGGCTGCTAGCATTAACTCCGTGCTTAAAGCATATTGAGTAGGAAAGACATTTCATCACTTAAATATTTCAATGGCTTCGCCCGGTTTTCTGAATTTATCATTACAATATCAGATTATTTTTGCTTTCAGGGTATTAAAAAAGCCTTTTTCCTCAGGCTCTCCAAGACACCCTGATTCCCTCTTTTCCTCTCCCCTGCCAAACACTGAAAGCTTTGATAAAATTGCTTTTAAATGAACCATTTTGGACTTCTTTAAAAGCACCTCTGTGTTTTGAAACCTGGAGTGCATGTTTGGTACATCACCAGACCTCAGCAACTGCCATTTTACTGTTAAAAATATGCCAGGGGAGGTTTTTCACATTCACCTGACTCCAGGAGCTGGGAATTAATAAAAGTATAAAATATTCCAACACTTATCATAGAATCACAGAATGTGTTAGGTTGGAAGGGACCTTCAAAGGTCATCTAGTCCAATTTCCTGCAGTGAGCAGGGACATCTCAGGTCACTCAGAGCCCCATTAAGCCTGACCTTGAATATCTCCAGGGATGGGGCCTACACCGCTTGTCTGGGCAACCTGTGCCAGTGCTTAAGACAAAGAGCTGGTGCTCAGTGCAGAAGCCCAGGGTGAATGGAGGTCAGAGCTGAAAATGTCGGTGTGGCTGGAAACCTGTCCCTAAGCCAGCACTGTGGGTATCCATGTGTGGGTTCCTGCAGCCCGTCTACGCTCATGGCATACAGCTATGGAGTGCTTCTGCCCTAGAAAGCAAGGCTGACTCTGCCTGCACCTCTGCCAGAGCAGTCTTTCTGATTTTATTGCTCTTGTTTGTAGGAGAAATACAGATTTCAAAGGAGGAGAAAAATAAATTGCCCAGAGATTTGACTACTAAACATGAGGAAAAATCTCCTGGCTTTTTCCACAGTAACCATTCCAAAGTATGGCCATTTTCGGAGATTATCAGTTCGTTGAATACCCTTTTTTTTTCCCCCCACTGTGTTCAATAGAAGTGCTTTTTTCTTTCCACAACCGATAAAAGACGACTAATCCGTCACCGGAAAGCCAGGCCCTTCACTCTTCTCTCTGCTGAGCCTCGAGGCAAAGAATAGCGTTCAGCAAGCAGTAATCACATCCTGGCTCTTGCCTAAGGCCCGATTCGTACGGGATGAGAAGTCAGCGAGTGATAACTTTCTCAATGACCCCTGTCAGCTCCTAAAAAGAAAAAGCAGAGACAGCAACCGTCCATGTTAGCAGGAAACGCCAGCTCCAGCACTGCTAAATGGGGATTAAAACCTGGGAGAAGAGCAGAAAAGTGTCCTTGCATCCCCATCTAGTGGCTTTTGGTAAAATAAATTTGTGGTCCTTTTCCTTTGGAAATTTTCTGTGCTTGTTAGTGCAATCTGCTAATTGATGGACGGGCATATTGCTAAACCTGCATGGGGAGTGCGAGGCTGAATCAAAGCTGCTCGACTCGATGGGTTTCTTTGGATTCAATTCTTTAATACGCGTTTTTCAGTAAGTCTTCAGGTTTTCAAAGTGCTTTTTCTTCCTCTGCTTGCTTTGTGGCCTGAGCCGCTGCTGCAGCAGAGATCTGCTGGGCTCCAAAGAGCCCGGCTGCCTGTGTGCTGCCTCTCATAAATACCGGGGTTAGAGAGGCTTGAGAACTTGCTGCAAAGGGAAAGGAAACATTAACCCAGCTTCCAAAGAAATGTTGATTTTGCTAAGGACATTCTTTTTAAGAGCATGGCAAACCAGAAAGATTCACAGACCAGCCAAAGCTGCTATGAAAGGTGAGCATTCCCCATTGGACTGTCTGCTCTCTCCTCTTATTTCCACTGATGACATAAAAAGAGATATTCCAGCTTTGTAACAGATTTCTGTCCGGCACAGTGGCTTCTGCAGGGGCACTTTGGGTGATGGCAGCATTCAGATCTCTTCGCACTGGAGACTGTGCAGCATTACATGTGCCATGATCACAGAATCACAGAACATTAGGAGTTGGAAGGGACCTCGAAAGATCATCTAGTCCAACCCCCTGCCAAAGCAGGATCACCCAGACTAAATCACACAGGAACACATCCAGGTGGGGTTTGAATGTCTCCAGAGAAGGAGACAGTGATGGCTGGGCTCAGCCTTGCTTTCAGAGGAGGTAAGTGAACCGAATGCCAATCCTGAGACTTCCTTAATAAGGAATAATATTTCAGTGCTACTTTTGTGTTTCTTGCTCTCTTTATGTTCCTTTTGGGAGCTCAGCACCCATGGGTTTCTGGGTGTGCCAGCAGTTTGCTTCGCCTTTTACATGCAGGGTGTATCCAAGCTACCCAGCTGCAAGTTCTGCAGCTGCAGACTTACTTGCACCCAATTGCAGGCTGGTTGGTAGGCCCCACAAGAGCAAGAGCATCAATTTAACACATCAGCACTGCTGAGAAACCTCAACATAAAGCAAAGCTCTGATGGCAGCAAGGTCCCCTGGATGTACCCTCTCCTCAGACCTGTGAAGATCCTCCATCACAGCCTTTTTTCTTAGCAAAAACTCCTGTCCCCCTTGGTGCATCCTCTTAAAACAGAAAAAGTTCTCAGGAACCAGTGTCCGTGGCCTTACTATTGCACTGGTGCCCTGGAGCCAGGGACAAAACCCTCTTCTCGCTGGCAATTCTCCACATTCTCGTACAGCTGGGTTTGGAAATGTCCCAGCTTTGGAGCACTGCACCTTGGGACATGTTTCATCCTGCAGATGCTGTGCCACCAACACATGCTGTCGGCAGCAGCATGGGTGCAGACAGGGAAATTTAAATCCTGGGTGTATTTTTCTTGATGAAGCTCTCAAGGGCTAAAAGGCACACTTTACCATCCATGTCTTTGCACTCAGAGATTTTAATTTTAATGAACATGGTATGGTCTGTAGAGCAAAAGCTTGTCTTCACTTTGAATCAGAGGGCAGTCACATTGGATTGTCCCCCTGCCCCTTCCCTTAGCTCTATAATTACAACTACATGAGATATGACCTCTAGTCCAATAGTTTGAAAAAGGTAATACTTAAAAGGCCTGGAAGAAGTGCAACCAGAGTTTAATGAAAAGGCAGGAAGGGCTGTGTGGAAAAAAATGTTAAAAAAAAATCTCTCCAGAGCTAGATGCTTTGTTTTTTGAGATGCTGAATCAAAAAGTGGCAGGAGCATCTTGGTCCTGTAGGAAAACCTCCTGCATACACATATAAAAACATGTATGTTGCTTGGACAGTTACTGTGGCCCAGGAGCTGTTAAATATTTAAAAGGATTAACACAACCCAAAGTTTCTTCTTTTAATGATAAATCTTTATTAAATGTTAAGAAAAAGTTTTTTACTGAAAGAGTTGTCAGGGCCTGGAACAGGTTGCCCAGAGAAAGCGTTGAGTTACCATCCCTGGATGTATTTAAAAAAAGGGTAGATGAGGTACTTAGGGATGGTTTGACTTGACAATCTTAAAGGTCTTTTCCAACCTTGTGATTCTGTGATTTTGCTTTGAGTGTCAGGAAAATGGGTGCAACAAGATTGCCAGTTATCTTCCTCTCTACCAGAACTTGCCTCATGCAGAGTAACATGTTCACACCAAATAGTTGGTTTAGGAGATTACAGAAACTGCTGGCTGAACCTTAGAAGATTTGCCCAGGAAACTGAAAATACCCATCAAGGGATGTAAACACTTTCATTGAAAATGGGAACACTGCTGCAGGATGAAAGAGCTCTGCTCACAAGAAAACCAAAGTTAAATTGCAGGGGCCTTAATCAGTTGTCCTGTGTGAAGCTGGGAGGGTCTCGATAAAAGAAATAAGTAATGCCATGAGGAGTGCAGTGAGACTGCCAAGGAGTTCCCTGACATTCACCAGCCTAAAAGCTGGTCACTCTTTGGAAGATAAATTCATTGAAATTTGATTTCCAAATAGGCAGGCTGTCCTGGCTGGAGGTGTGGGTTTGAGGCATGTGGTGGTGGGCTGGTGGAGATGGAGCACAAGGGGGCTCGGCACTGTGGGTGATACCAGCCGTGGGCAGGCTGGCGCCTGGGAAAAGTGACCTATTTCTGCAGGATCAGCCCCAAAGTGACCTCCACAGCCACAGTGTGTGGGGAAAAACACTGCTGCTTTGTTCTCATAGTGCAGCCTGACTCTAGCTTTAGCCATCATCTCACCCATCAACACCCAGCTTTTTCAGTTTGCACAAAACCCCCCAGTTTAGCTTGGATTTAGTCACGAGCTCCGCAGAGCAGCATGCAGAGGGTACATCCTCCAAAGCCACCCTGCTGCCAGGCCCTGCCAGTGCCAGAAGCTGCCCACAATGTGCTGTTGTTCCCAGTGCCAGGGGAACAAAGGCCACTGTTGTGGGCTAATGCCGGCTCAGTTGTGGCATGTGCCTACGTGAGCTGTTGGGGAAAACAGCACACGGGGGGAGGGTGTGTGTCCGGGAGGGGTATCAGCCCCCACTGGGTGTACAAGGAGGTTTCCAAGGGCTGAGCAGCTCCTGGATGCTAGAGGTCTCTCCACAGCTCCTGTTGCTCCGGGTAGGTACAGCTTTCTGCTGGGATCTCTGTGTGTCCATCCCTGACAGTGGTGTGGGGAGCGGAGGGGTGGCTTAGCTGGGATGAGGCGGAGGGTGGCTTGGGGACACGAGGGAGCTGTGGCTGCGGCATGTGGGGTTTGGCTGAGAAACACCTGGGTGCCATCCGCCAGAGCATGGTTGGTGTCTAGGGGCTGGCATCACTGCTGGGAATTTTTAGGGATTGAAGTGGCTGATGGAAAATCACTGCCCAGGTGGTCAAACAGCACCAGGACCCAAAGCTGCATTTTAGAGCTGGCAAAGATTGTCTGGTCTTTCCTCACCTTTGATTTGGATATTTCAGTTACAAGCAGCAATGTGGCTGTTTGTAGATTAACATGCTGCTGTGGACCTGCCTTGGGGTAGAGAGAGCTTAAATCTGTTTGGGTGCCAAATCTAATACAAGCCAAGACAGGTCATTTCATAGTGAAGTGTCCCCATCCGAGCCAATGACCCTGGCCTTGATGAGCCACATGGGCGAGGTGGGTCTCGGCAAGGCAGGAGGTTGTGTTTGTCATCTGCTTAAGCTGTTCTGCCCGCTGCCTTCAGAGAAAGGGAGTGAAAAGGATCCTAATGCTGTGCTTTCCCACCACTGGACCTCACTTGGAAATATAAAGTCTCTAAACCCTTTCTTTTTTATATTTTGTCACTGGATTGTAGCTAAAAGGAGCATCACTGTTGTGGATTCTGGCAGGAGAACAGGCTGACCCCAGGTGCAGAGAGCACCAGGATTTCCTGTGCTTGCAATAGCACTGCACCTCCAGCCATGCCACCCCATCCTGGGTGACCCCCAGCCACCTCTGCCTCTGAGCTGGGGCATTTAACAAAAAATGCTTCCTTGCTTTCTAATCCCTGTGGTTTAGCAAGCTGGGTGGGAGCAGGCTGGGTTTGCTGTTGTGTGTGCCCCCCATCTCTCCCAGCACTGCCCATCCCCTTATCCCCACCCTGGGCACTGATGGGGTGCCAGGATACCTGCAGGCCTGCAGTGCCCTCTGACAGGTACTGCCATTGTGCCTCTTTGTCCCCTGAATCATAGAAGGAAAATTCTCTTGCTCAGGTCTCTGGGCAGTCAGCAAGCCTTTCTTCTCTGTGGAGAAAGCAGGAATGTCCAAGCACACCCCATCCATAAGGCAGTGCAGCGGGGATGCAGGAAAACATCTCCTCCTGCACAGAGCAGCGAGCATGGAGGAGAAGCAGGGTTCAAAGCAAATTAAAAAGTGAATAGAAACGGTCCCCAGGTCTGCCTGTCACCGGCTGACACCCCTCAGCCACTTCCACTCAGATTTTAAAGCTCTGCAAGTCTTAATCTGTCCCTTTTCTTCTTTTTTTTCCCCCTCCCCTTGCAAACAGCGCAGCTCCCTTGCGATGAGGACAACCCTGCAGACGTCAGGCCTTGCGCATCGCCTGTGCCGGCCCCTTGGTCCTTCCCCGCGGGGCTCAGGTTTCCCCTTCTTGCTCCAGTGACGCTGCCTGTCCCAACAGGTGCTGGCAGAGCCGCGGCCACACGCCGGGGTCACCACCAGCATCGCGGTGGGTCGAGCGGCCGGCGCAGAGCGGGGAGGCAGGTGGACATGCTAACATAGAGGCCAGGCACCTGGCTAACCCCCAGCCCCCTGCCCAGCTGCCGTGTCCCGGCACAGCACCCACCCCAACCATGGACTCGGCCCCGGAGGTGAAGAGGTACGTGGATTTTGGAAGGGAGCAGGGGTGCGCGTTTCCCCACCGCCTGGCTGGGTGGCAGAGCCAGCCCTGCTGTCCCTGTGTCACAGACAGATGTGGTTAAGGTGGGTGTAGCAGGAGCTGTCCCCTGAGGGAGTGGGGCTCAGCCAGCCTTTGTGAAGAGACCCTTCACCTCTTCACCACCCCTTCACAACCCCAGCTTAGCTGTACCCCACTTCTGAGTTATGAAGATATTCTTGCAGTTTCTGTGGCTAGAAACGGCTTGAATTGAATGACTTTTCCAACTTCAGCTGCTGTGTCACTTAAAGTGACACTGCACCAGCAGTTCGTAATGCGACCCGCTGAGCTCATGGGGTGAAGGTGTTTAACTCAGTGGCGAGCTCTGACTTAGCTGGGAGCCAGGGCAGGAGGAGCCATGCCCGTGAGCATCCCACTCCCTGGCAGTCACTGCTGCGGTCCTGCTGCTGGGTATCAAGGGTCCTGGGATGGGCAGCACCAGCCCAAGGTATTGCAGCCAATTTTCAACTCTGGGCTAGATTTTTTTAAGCCAGTTTTTAGAAGAAGTCTATTTCTTCCCAGCAATAACTAAGTCGTCTTCACTTTCCCAGCAGCGAGCGTTGATCAGTCTTAGAACCCCTCCCTGGGGAGAAATGACAGAAGTCTCAGTGGAAGAGTTAACTTGGCATCCCCCCACTGGTGAATACTTGTGCCGCAGTCTGTCCAGGTCACCTGGCAGGTCTCCTAGGTTGGCTGGAAACATTTGACCGGTCAGAAATGGAGTTCATGTCCCCAGACCCTGAGAGCTGTTCCTCTCTGTGCAGGGGAAGCTATGCTACCCTTCAGCTTTTTAGTGGGAGATCTATTCTGGAAACCATCTTCCTCGGCTCAGCCAGCTGAGAGGGCAAAATAGTCCTGTGCTTTGACAGGCAGAGATGGTCAGAGGATTGGGTGGAAATCGGAGGGACTGGCCTGAAGCCAAGCTGGAGCTTACAGAGATGGGTTGAGTTCTGCTGAACTTGTGTGAGGTCTTTTCAGGAGAGAAGTGAGGTTAAGGTGGTGGGACCTCGTGGGAGCCAGGTGCCTGACTTTGGCAGTGAACTCAGATGAAATCAACTGGGCTTGCAGGACTCTGGCAGTGCCCCAGCCTCTTCCAGATTTCTAGGGCATCCCAGTCTTTTCTTGCCTCCATCAACCAAAGCAGTGTGCTATTTCCATATGTGGTCACTTCTTTGCTACCTGCTAACACAATCATCACAAACTTGTATCTCAAAGCCTTACTACAAGACTCCCTTCTTTCTTTTCCAGCTTGTTTCTGATTCACACAGGAGCTTTTTCCCTGGAAGAGGGGACTTGGGGATGCTTATTACTATTGCAGACTGCTTGTCATGAAGCATGTTCTAACAGGAAAGCTTTGGGAGCAGTGATGTGTTTAAACCTGGGTTATACAGGAATATCACCCCTAAATCTTGCTGAGATCTTGCTGTTGAAATGTGATTACCCATAAGATGTCTATTCCCCTTGCATAGGTAGCCTCACCCCAACACTTTTGTTGCAGAGGTGAGGTCCTTGCTCCAGTTTAATTTCATCCCTTCCTTTTGCTAGTGGCACCTCATCCTTTTATTTATATGTGGTCAAAGGCAAACGAAGATGTGACTTCATTGCTGGATGTCTTCATAACAAATACTAAACTAAGAATAAAAACACGTGGCTGAATGGAAACATTCGTGGTCAAGTGAACACTCTGAATTTTCCCCTTTGAGCCCCAAACCTCCTACAAGTTGCCCAATGTGACATTTACAGCCAGTAAAACCTGAAGATAAAAAAAAACCCCAAACCCAATTTGGGCCAAGCAGATCTTTTAGTACTTCAGGTGCTGAAGCTCACTATAGACTGCTCCAAATGTTACTGCCATTTATTTTACTCCATTCATGATTAAAGGTTTCACAGAGCATGTAATATCAGTTAGTCTAATGCCTTCTGCTGTGCTGACTGTTAAATGAGTCTTCAGAGGTAGGAAAAGCTTCTGTAGCACATCTCAAGCAAGTGCTGGTACAGGTGGCCAGTCCATTGCTGATACAGGTGATCAGCTAACGGAGAAGTTCTGGCTTCCCTTACTCCAGTAAAAGAGAACAAATAGCATCGATTATCAATGTGAGGAAAACTTGTCCTGGAGCGTCTCCCTTTTGTTCTGCATTTTCAATGCAGCTTCAGTAAAGCATACAGGTTCTTCAAATAACTCAAGTGCTATACTTTCCTTACAGGAATAGGTTCCCCAGCCTGAACTTTGAAGCAGAGATTCTGACAGCTCCACACGATAATTCAGGTATTTGGGAGAAAACAAAACAGAGATGAAAGTAAAATGCCCACTCAGCTTGCTATCACTACAAACATGTTCTAATGCTTTTGGAGTTAGAGAAAAAAAAAACCAAAACCCAAACCAACCAACCCCAGGATGCTAAACTGACAGCAATTCAGGTGATGGCAGGTTTATGTTGGGGTGTAGATCAAAGTGTTCAGGATAGATGTTGACACCATTACCTCCAACAAGGCTGGACATAGGGTCTCCATGCATAGCTACCAGAAACCTGGCTGTAGTTTTGGAAACAGCACAGGCATCCAATTGAAGACAGCACAGTCCTGTGTGAGGCATACATAGGTTTACTAGTGGCAACTAAAAGCAGGTTATAAACAAGCAGCAACTCAAAAGACAAAAATGAGGATGAAGATCACAGAATCACAGAATCGTAGGGGTTGGAAAGGATCTCGAGAGATCATCAGGTCCAACCCCCTGCCAAAGCAGCTCTCCAGCTCATATTGCACAGATAGGTGTCCAGATGGGTCTTGAATCTCTCCAGAGATGGAGGCTCTGCAACACCCCTGGGCAGGCTGTCCCAGGGCTCTGTCACCCTCAAGATGTTTTGCTGGGTCTTGTCCTTCATCCTCATTTCATTTAGGAGGAAAAGCTGATTTTTATTTTTTTTTCCCTATTAACTGCTACCTTTCTGGTGCTCATGTCACACATTGAGGCTGTCACTACGACTGCCTTCCTACTGCAGCCCTCTGCTGTGACAGACCCCAGAGCCTGTTCTCCATGGCGTGGCATCTTCTTACAAGCCTTCAGTCAGTCTTATCATTGCTCCTCAGACCCATGCAGCTGGCTTGTGCCCTGGCAGCAGTGATGACAGTAGGATGGGACAGTAGGGAAGTGAGTTTGTGCAGTAACTGCTTGCATCCCCTTGAGTAGCCCTGGGCATTGGTTCAGAGTGAGAAATCTTGGTCTCAGCCACCAGCGTTTGAGCCCGAGCCCATTCAGATGAAATGCCTTTGCTATCAGTTGCCGTCCTGGCTACGAGCTGCAGTTCCCAGTGGGGAATTCACCTCTCCAGCAGCGCATTTGCCATCCCATGCCATCAGGAGTCGGAAATGAGGTGCACGGGGTTGACTATTTTTGCTTCAGCTGCAGGTGGCAGTTTTTGTGTTGCATCACCCCTGATAGCAAGCGTGCCAGCAGCTGACGATTGGAGTTATGCCGTCCAGCACGTGTGCGAGTGACGGCCCCTCCAAGTCTGGACCAGCTGTGTGATTCCCTTCACCTTCTTGCCTTGAGTCTTCCAGAAAAACACTCTAGCTGCCTCCCTTTCTGCAAACGGAGTGCTCCATACCTGGCTAACCATTTTGGAGACATGTTCCTCAGGCTGACCTGTAGTAATGAGGCATTTAACAAATATGCTGATGTGTGAACAGGTTGGGAAGTGTTCACATGAGCCCAGCTGCACAAGTGGCTCCTGGGCCATGTGTCCTCAGCAGTGGCTTCCCAAACCTCTGGTTTCTGTTGGGTTGGGTTGGGTTTCTTCCATGAGGTAAGTGCTTTTACTCTTCACTTGCCTTGTACCCACTAACACATGGTTTGTATTTGTTTCTGAAGAGCTATATGTGTTCCCTTCCATGAGAAGTCTCACGGCTGAGGAGTACGTAGCGGCCTTTAAGTCATTTTTGGATCATTCAACGGAGCACCAGTGTATGGATGAGTTCAACAAGGAGGAAATGCCCAACATCATGGCTGGGTAAGGAGTCCTTCCACAGAGTTGGGAAAGCCATTCTGTTATTCTGGGAGGGAAACCTGCATGCAAGGGTCAGCAACCATGTTCGAGGATTTTCTGGGGCAGGAATGAACTCTTAATGCTTTCCAGTTTCAAGTCCCTTGATTGTGGTCTTTAGCATATTCTGTTTAATGACTCCAGAATACGTGCTATTTCAATTAACACACTGTGCTGCCTCCCAGTTTATGTTAAGGAAAGAATTAAGACCTCATTTTCATGTCCATCTCTTTTTATTAGCTGATTTTCCAAGGATTAATTTTTTTTGTTGTTGTTGTATGTTTTTTTCAAAACAAATCTCCCTTGTGCTCTCTCCCTGCTTTTGGGACTTCATCATGCATCAGTCCAAACAGAAAAACATCTCTAATTCTCTTCCAGTGACTAATTCTTGGTTTCCACAATCCCCTAAGACCTCCTTATTTCTATCCTAAGTCGATTTGCATTGCTTAAGTACCAAAAGATAATCAGTTTTGTGAAGTATTGATGTAATATATTAAGCCTGGATGACTGCAGATAGTTTTGGAACAGCCTGGATCCCAACCACAAGACAGCCCTTTCAAGTTTGGGTGATTTGTGGGTGTTATAGAAAAAAAAAATAGGCAGGCAAATTTTTATTCTCCAGATGTATATAAAGAAATAATTATAAATAATTTATATTGGGGTGTTATAATTGAAAAAAAAAATTACTTATGTGAACTTTAAAGTAAGCAAAACATTACAGCTTCCTCTGATGCTGTCTCTGTGTCTGTCAAAGGGTCTTGACCCTCATTAAGACGAAGGCTCCTTGACTAGCTCACACCCTCCAGGATTTACTACTCGTTTTCCTCTTGCTGAATCACTGCTGTTGTGTCTCCTGAGAGTGTTAGGGGAAACTCAATGCTGCTGCACTGCCCATGCCCCTGAGCAGAATAAGGCCATAAAGCATGTCAGAGCAGTGAGGTGCCTTGAGCCTGGGCTGCTCATCCCCAAGCCAGGCTGTTATTAAATAATCTGCTAGGAACCATATGATTGGAGTGGGAGGGTTTTTTTGGTCTGCTCAAAAGTAATTATTCAAAGATAAAAATTATTGAGGATTCTGACATTCCTTTCCCAATTTCAGGCTAAGATTAATGTTGAAAAGAGGGGATTTCCACTCTGATATTTTACTTTTTCTGGAAAACCAAACCTGTCTCCCAAGGGTGCAAAGGTTTTGTTCTGGCTCCCTCATTCCTGTGTCCCCAGCAGTGCTGCCCCCCACCACCAGACACAGCCCCCAAAGGGAACCCTTCACCCTGAACCCTTCACCCTGGGCTTCCCCAAGGCCTTTTTGCACGGTGCCAGCCACAGCTTGAAGAAAACTCTTTGGCAAAGGCTGTGAAACACTATACGCTGATCCTATATCCTACTGTACTTTGAAATAGGAGCTTGCTAACACAGGGCTGGCTCTGCCACGCAGCTGGTTATAGCTGGGTTCCAAAAGGGATGCTCGAATTTCTATTCCAATTCACGCAGCAAAACATGAAGCTTTCTGGGCCAATGATGCCAGAATTAAAATGAAGTAGTGTGGCATGGTGTGCTTAAGTATTGTGTGCTTATCATTTCAGGCTTGGCAATGGAAAATCAACTCTAAACGTCTTGGGAGTTGGAAGCGGCACAGGTAAGTAGCTTAGCAGCTTGGGTGGTGCTGGGGGATGGGATGAGAGTCCCTATGGGGAGCAGAAAGTGGTACTGAAGTTTTGAGCAGTGGGGATCACTACTCAGGCTTTTGTAACGGTGTTGTTGAAGTGGGAAACGTCAAAATGGGGCGTGGAGCTGGGATGAGAGCGACACTCCCTCCCTCCCTTCCTTCCCCACCTTCTTTCTGAAGCGCTGCTGCTCCAATCTGATGACTGTGATGATTTTAGCCTAGCCTCTGCCTCTTGCTGACTCCCACCTCACTTAGTATGCCTCAAAGCATGTAGTCCAGCTCTGGGTTAGGCAGGAAAGCATCTTCAAACCTCGCTGGAGGGAATTAGAGACACACCCGAGAGGTTTGTTCCACCTGAAGTCCTGTCAGACTATCACACCTGGAGGCATCTCTCTTTTCACTTTGCTTTTAGGGATCCCAGAGGCCAAAGCTTGGCAATGCTTTGCTCCAGTGGGGCAAAACCATCTGACCACAACCACTGTCATGGGGCTGCATCAGTTTTTTCAACATGTGTTTCTTTGTTACTACTGTGTTTTTATCCAATGATAAGTGTTTGCTCCCAGAAAGAAACTTATCTTTTGCAAAAATAGCTTTAGAGCTGTTCTAAATGCATATTTGGAGGGGAAAAAGACCCCAACAAACTCCAAAAGAGAAAAACACCACCAAACCCATGGTGAAACATGCAGCTTTGCTCCTAGGGAAACAGTGAGAAAATGAAAAGTAGGGAAAAGAAAAGGCAGTTTGGTTTGTCAGAGTGTGCTTTTGCTTTAAAAAGTACTTCCAGCTGAATTCTAAGTGTTAATACTTCCAAATCAAAGCCTTTTTCTCACTTATTCTCTTGTTTCCCTGAGTAAGGGAAAAATAGCACTGAATTGTTTTCTCCAGTTGGGAATATTTTGGAGCATATGAGAAAGTGAGCAGGAAGAAATTGTTCCGGTCCCAATTACACTCCATTTTCATTAAGCAATATAAATCTGAAATTCTGACTCCAAGAAAACACAAAGGAAAAATTAATTTCTTCCACTGTTCTCATTTTTCCTTGTTTCCTCTTCAAAAGATGGTTTAATGGAAAGCTAAAACCTCTAAAATTTTCTGGGTTTCCTGGGTAGCTGCTCCTCTCAGATGATGGGACAGGGGTCCAGGCTCACAGCCCCTCAGCTCATCCATGGCTGCACTACTGAATCTCTGAGGCTGGGCAGGGAGCGAGCTGGGATGGCATTGAGCAAAAGGTTATATCTGATCCCTGACCTTTCCAGCCCTGGACTCTGATTTCACAGAGTGCCCAGAATTATTTAGTTGACAGAAAGATTAATGGGGATTAGTGTCTGACTCCACATCCTAGAAGACTTGTCAGATCCAGGCCACATTGTCTCATTCACCACATGTTTTTGCAGGTGGATATATACATTTGCCATGGTCAGTGGCTCCAGGGCATGGGGATGCTCTGCATCCTGCCTGCCATTAGCCTTTCAGGGAGCCCATGTCAGCATCAGTAATCCCTGGTGCTCCTCACTACAGGCACATCCTTACTGGCATTTAGGACTGCCTGAAGTGATTCAGCTGCTTGCTCCAGGGCTCTTCCTTGCAATACCAATATTGGTTCGTGCACCCACCTTCAATGAATGGAGCCCCACCAGCCTTTCTCCTGCCTTTCACCAGCCCTGCAACAGTGCCACTGCATTCCTCAGGAGTCTTGGGTGGTTTTCTCCGATTTCAAAAGACACGTCCTTCCTCGGACGTCCCTGTAGAGCTGCCACAGCTGGTATTTCCCTCCTTGAATTCTATTTACTGCAGCACCTGCCAGAGATGACAACCTTTCTCTTAGCTGGTACATCAGCTGGAAGGCTAGGGAAGATGCAGTATCTTGTATCAAGGCCTCTCTGTGTGTGACATTTGCAAGGGCAGGGCTATTTTTAGGCTCCCACCATCAGTGACTGACAGGATTCTTGCACAGGCCCACTCAAACTGGTCACTCTGGCTGTTTATTTCCATAGTCCCAGACTAATCAGATGGATTTTGGACACTTGGGGTATTGTGGCTCTTCTGGAAGAAAACAAGAGTGACCCACATCACCTTGAAAGTGGCAGGGAAATTCCTAGGGCAGAGAGACAGCCTGCTGCTCGGTCCTCTAGAGCTTAGACAGCAACGGAGGAGCCCCGATAGCAAAATCTGCAGGGGACTCATGTACCAACAGATGAGTCTCTGTTTGCAGCTCTGAAACAACAACTCATTAGTAGATGCCCAGATCTGTGACCATGTGGTCAGGCCCCAAAGAGAGAAGAGCCAGGGTGCTGCATGTCAGTGGCTCTTTCGCCATGCGGTCCCCAGATCTTGGAGCTATGTCACACCAGCAGTAGAGCAGCCACCGCCTCCCTGGGGCAGTGCCAAAGGCACAGACAGCTCTGTGGATGCTGGAGCTGCATGGCTGTGCTGGCAGGCTCCTTGGCCCAGCCAAGCTTTGTGGGTTTGTTAAAAAATCAGTGTTGTTTTTTTTTTTTAAAACACCAATTGTTTTGACCTGGTTGTCCCATGACCCAAAATATTGCCATTAGCAGGTTCCTGTGCTGTCACTCATCTCTTCCTTGTTCTTAGTCTTATCTGTAACCATGTGTTGCCTGGAGCAGTAGGACATCACGGTTAAGCCCATTGCCAGGTTAGATGCCACCATGCCAGCCACAAGGTAGACAGTGCCTCACTTCTGCCCAGGGGATCTTCTGGCAGCAGAGGTGGTGGGTGCACCAGCATCATCTCATCTCCTTTACAGGCTTTTTGGAATAATGAATTTATGTTTATTGAACAGGTGAGCAGGATTTGAAAATGATCAGGGTATTGCAGTCTGCACACCCGGGGGTCCTTATTGACAATGAAATCATCGAGCCCAACCCACAGCACGTGGCAGCTTACAAAGGTAAGGCTGTGCCCGCTGCCTGGGGTATGGTGAAGACCATTGATGTGAACAAACAAAGCAGTTTTCCTGCTGGTTTGTGAAATCCATGGGGTTTTTTTCTACTTTTTAAAACAGAGTTGGTGAATCAAGCTCCAGACCTGCAGAATGTCTCTTTTATTTGGCACCAGCTCACTTCCTCAGAGTATGAACAACAGGTAAAAGAGAAAGGTGCCCATAAGAAATTCGACTTCATCCATATGATCCAGGTATGGAATATTACTTTAACTACTCCCTTCATTTGTGCTGTATGCATCACGTTAGGGGGAGCAGAGCTGAGCACGGCGCTCTCCCATGAGCAACAACTTCTGCAGCAGCTCTAGACATGCCAAACCTCCTTACCTGTCCACCCTGTCTCTCGTTTGTACTGGTTTAACTGGGTATGGTGGGTTACATAACAGGAAGGGTCTCAGACCATCCCTTGTCACATGGAGGCTAACACTTAAGCTTTGCTGCTGCAAAAGGCTGTAACTTTTTTGCTTAGCCAGAGTAGTTTGGATGTCACTGAAAGGAAAAGTTAGTGAGCAAAGACCCGTGTTGGGTTTTGGGTCAGAAACTGCACTGCTCTGTCTCTGATACAGGTGACACTGATCTTGTACGTACAAATTATACTTTGTAAGAAATTTGTTACTCTCTTACTTTAATTACTTTTTTTTTTTTAATTTCATTTTGCTTTCATTTCATTAAAGCTGATTTTGCAACTGGAATTTGTTCAAGAGTTTTGGTGACTGGGTAGAGGGCTAAGTCACAAGCCCCAAGGGCAGCCTTTGGATGAGCCTTGCTTTGTCTCAGCATGAATTCTTTGGTGTCTGGAAGAGATTCAGCCTGCCCATGGCCCAGACACAGCAATAAATACCCCTGGTGATAAGAACCAGCCCCCAAAACCAGGGGATTCTCCTTGGTATGTATTTTCCAACCACAACACTGCCCTGGGGTTGAAGGGCAGCGATGGGCAGATCAGCACCCAGCTGTTGGCTGAGCAGAGAGTCCCTGGGTCTGACCCCCAGCTGTTAGTGTCTATGGAGAGCTGGCAATGCTCAGTCCTGTGGGACATCCCTAAACCCGTGTGCTGAGTCATGACAGGCTGGGAAGTAACTGGGGAGTAACTTAAACCACCCCTGCAAAGAAAAAGCCTTGCACTGTGGAGGAGGAATAATGACTGTGCATAACTCTGTCACTTCCAGATGCTGTACCGTGTGGAGGATATTCCCAGTACTATCAAGTTTTTCCACAGCTGCCTCGACCATCATGGTAAACTCCTGATCATCATTTTATCAGGTAAGAGGGGGCATGTTATTCTTTGATTATTTACAAACATTATATTTTATTTACCAAAAAGTCTTTTAATTTTTTGTTTATTTATGTTGCTGGTGTCTTGAAGAGCTTTGGAGTATGAAAGCCATGGATATTCACCTGGGGATTTTAGTGCTTATTAATTAAATCAAACAAACTCTGTGCTTCATAGGGAAGAAGAGATCTTGGGCTTAGCTTCTCAGCCCCCAGTGTCAGATGAGATTGCACAGGCATAGCTGTCATGCTCTTGCTCCCCTCCTTACAAAGCAGAGTAATTGCTCTCTAACTCGCAGAGACCTCCTGCTGTGAAATTGCAGGCTAGAGAGAGGTGTGGATATTAATGACCGTGGGTCAATCCTCCTTCATGGTAAAGCTGAGATCTTTGGGGCTCCTCCCTCCACACAAGGACGACCCAGATCCCAGCAGGATATTCCAAGAGGAAAAGGAGCCACTTGAAACATCATGGCACCTATTTATAAAGAAAAAAAAAAAAGGTGGTTTTTTTCCCCCAGTGAGCGATAAAACAGACTTCCCCACATTTGCCATTAAAAGTCCCTTTAGCATTGATGGGGCTGTTTCCCTTGCTACCTGGGACTGGCTCTTCAGGTACGTGTCCTTTGATGCATGCTAAAAATTTGGGCTTAGCTTATGAAAACATCTACACTGTTTCATCAAAGGAGTTGTTAGCAGGTGGCACACGTGGGCATAAATCCTTGTGTCTCCTACTTCTGGAGAAATCCAGTGCTGGAGACTGTCCCCTCAGAGATCCCTTTGAACAGGAGACTTTGGGAAGGACTTAGGGAGAGATACCACAGTTTTACCCTTCTCCAGGCACTGGAGTTTATGTATAGATTCAAGGAAGAGGAAAGCTCCTGCTCCTGGCAAGCTCTGAGTCCCATCAGTGGGGGAGCATTTCAAACTCATTTTGTAGCCATGTTAGCCGGTGTTTGACTGCCTTGATTTTCCAAAAGTGACCTTCCCTCCTGCTCTGCCAGACAGTAGTGGATGGGCCAGCTTATGGAAGAAGTACAGACACTGCCTGCCTTCCACTGACAGCGGCCACTACGTCACCTCCAATGGCATCACGGACATTTTGAAGAGACTGGGTGTTGAATACTGTGTTTATGAGTTCCCGTCGGGCTGGGATATCACCGAGTGCTTTATCGAGGGGGACCCAGTTGGAGGCCTCATGATGGATTTCCTGACAGGGACAAAAAACTTCCTGGGCACGGCCCCGCTGGGCCTGCGGCGGCGGCTGCAGGATGCTCTCTGCCAGCCTGAGTGCAGCAGCCGGAAGGACGGGAGGATCATCTTCAGCAACAACCTGAGTATGATTGTGGTTGAATCCTAGAGTCTGGACCAACTGCAGGAGACAAGTTAGGGTGGTGGGTATGGAGGTGACGTGGTTGCAGAATGGTGTAGTGTAGAAAGAAAGCAACTTCGCAGGCAAGGAGGTAAGAAAGTGGGGCTCAGGCACAGCATCCCATTCCCAGCCAGGGTCAGCGGGCACTGCAACACCAGGAATGAGCTTTGTGTCCTGCTGAGGTCAATGGGGCCAAGATTTCACCCTGGCTATTTAGTCCAGCCCCAGGAGAATGTTTCCCAGACAGTAAAGAGCTCTGTCTCACTAAAAGCCTACATGGAGTTATTTTTTTAATGGTAGACGTCCCGTCTGTGATTTTTGACACCAGGATTTCCATTTTTCTATACAGCTGGCATGTTTACATACCTAAAGACATGTCTATAAGACCAGGTGCCACTTTGCAGCTGGGAGGAGGCTGCAGCCCCTGCGCTGGCTGTGTACAGACCCACTGCTTCCAGTTACGCCAGGGCAAAACCAGCATAGTGTCCCTGCTGCTTTGCACCCAAGTGATGTGCCTCATTGCACCCAGATCTGAGCTGTGAGTTGCTCTGCGCTAGGCTATTCCACGTGGTTTTATCAGTGTAGGTATTTACTGCCCCGAGTGCCTCAGCATCTCACAATATAGACATGTCTTAAAAATTTATCAGCCTTTTTGTTTGGAGAATTTCTGGATCCCAGAATGATACTTGCCTTGTGCTCTTTTCAGGCAGATATTAATTTTGTTACTTTCTTACTACTGTTTTCCTCCATGTAAAATAAAAGCAATTTCAACCCAAAGAAGTCACAGCTCGTTCTGCCTGTGCCAGCTTACAGAAAATGAAGAGCAAAGAGGTCATGTAGTTAAAAAGCAAACTCTTAAAAAAAGCAGAATACTGTTTTATGGAAGCATGAAGAGTTTCCTGTAAGTAAGGAAGATGAGCTGGGGGATGTGGAAGGGCTGGGCGTGAGCTGCAGCCTGTCCTTGTGCTTGGGAGCCTGGCTCACTCAAAGCAGCGTCACTGCAGCACAGCAAAGAGGCCCCTGTGTCACTGAAAAATAATGTATGCGGTTAAGATGTTAATTACAGGTAAGTTCAATCTATTTCCAGAGGTTCCTGGGTTGTTCAGAGGGCTGAAGGAGGTGGTTCCAGGGCAGCCATCTGGGAAGGGAGACACTGCATGGGAGAGCAGTCAGGTTTGGGGCTGAGCTGAGGGCTGTGGTGCTGTGCAGGCCTCGGGCTGGGCTCATGGGGGTAAGGGGCCTGCAGTGCCACCGCCCTCGGGGCACACAGCTCTTGGGGCAGGTTGCACAAGCTCAGGTGGAAACTACCTGCAGTCAGAACTCACCTCTATAAATGAATTTTTCCATGTAAGACCCCTGCAACTGAAGGGGCTCAGGTACCGCTGTCTTGTCCATGTCTCATATGGATCTAAAGGTTTGTTCCAGCATCAGGAGCACATGGGCTGGCACACTGGCTTGCAAAATATGAGATGGCATTGTCACCCAGAATCCTGCTGATCCCACTAAGCCTGCCCCAACTCCCACCCTGGCTCTCCACCCAGCTGTGGTTACTGCCAGAGGTACCAGTGCTCCTGTCTGATGAGGTGACATCAGCTCACAGAGTCATCACAGCCTCACAGTGATGTCAGCTCACACAGTGTCACAGCTCCCCTTTGTATTTCAGGGTTTTTTGGGATGTTGGTTGGTTGGTTGATGGTTTTTTGTTTTGGTGGGGGGATGTTTCCCTATCTTTTTGAAATAGAGACATTTCTCCTGCAGGCAGTTTCTCTGAAAGTCCTGCAAGGAAAAAAAAACCAAAAAAAGGAAAGCAATGGGGAAAAAAATAGCATAACATCATCCCTCTGGCAGGACTGTGACACTCCAGCCTGTAAGTACTGCTGCTGTCAGTCTAAGAAACATCAAGCAAAACTGGACAACCTCCTCCCGAGCACCCCATACCTATGCACAAGTTCTTCATTTTGATCCCTTTTATTTTTTTATTCTGTAGGTAGTTCCTTTGATGGTGCTCACTGACAGCACTGGGCAGGGAGTGTATGGCTGGGCTGTTGGACGGGCTGTCAGTGCTGCTCCCATCAACGTTCTCCTTCCACTATTAAACCACTCATTTCCAAGTGTTAGTGATATCTCTCTCTCTCTCTCTCTCTCTCTCTCTCTCCTTGCTAGATTAAAAGGAAAAAGAAAAAATATACTAAAAAACCAGACTTGGTTTTCAAGCTCCAAAGAACTTAGGAGCAGGCCAGGTTCCCCCAGGTCTTCCCCAACCCAAGAGGTTTTCACCCTTCCGTGGAGTATCCTGAGCAGACTGGCACTTTCCCAGCAAGCAGATCCTTGGGCAAGAAACTTGTCCATGTGACTTTAAATCAAGGTGCAGATGCTCAGAAGAAAAGGAGCTCTTCAAGGCTGGCTGTTTAGCGACAGCCAGGGGAGATGAAATGGGGCACCCCACCAAAAGCGTGACCGCTTCATGCTTTATCTGTAATTATCCTTTTGATTCTTGGAAACCAAGTCATTTAACAACGACTCCACTTGTATCCCTGGAACAAATACCACCCCGACTCCCTGTTCCTCCATTTATTTATATATTTAATCAGCCACAACCTGCTTTTTAATCACTATTTGCCGTGCATTTTAAAATACGCTGTCATCCCACGGAGGACGCTGGTCGGTGCTTTCCCAGCAGCCGATGCCGGAGCACGGTGGGGTCTGTGTGGCCAGGAGAGGGCTGCCGCAGCCAGCGGATTAAATCTGCTTCCGAAAAAATGCCTGAGATGCCGAGCTGAAGACACAAAGTCACACAGAGCAGCAGGCGAATGATGCACTGGCTTGGTTCCGCTTCGGTCGCTGGGTCACTGCGTGCTGCTGTTGGGAACTGTGCTTTTCTCTGGTGCAGAGCTGTGTTCTTGGTGCTGGGACCTGGCTTAGAAAAAAGTTATGATTGCACAGCAGGACTGCCAGCCAGGGCTGCAGAAAATCTGCCCTTGTGTTGATTATTTCTTTTTTCCCTACTCCATGGCTTTATTATCTGTCAAGCTCAGGGTGGAGACAGCTAACCTCGTGCTGTGACTGACCTGAGCACAAAACATGAGGAAGGGGATGTCAGGAACATAAGGCTGCTTCTACTTTAGCTTTAATCCAAATTAACCTTGCTGATCTCAGCCCAGGGTGAGCCCTGCACAGCAAAGAGTTTCCTGGCAGTTGTGCCGGAGGAGCAGGTCTTTGGCTACCTGAGGGACCTGTCCAGGTTCACAGAATCACAGAATTGTAGGGGTTGGAAGGGACCTCCAGAGATCATCAGGTCCAACCCCCCTGCCAAAGCAGCTCCCTAGGACAGGTCAAACAGGTAGACATCCACACGGGTCTTGAATATCTCCAGAGAAGGAGACTCCACACCCCCCTGGGCAGTCTGTCCCAGGGCTCTGCCTGAAAAAGTTCTTCCCCATATTGGTGCAGAACTCCCTGTGCTCCAACTTGAAGCCATCGCCCCTTGTCCTGTCTCCACAGACACTGAAAAGGGGCTGGCCACTTCCCCCTCTTTCTCTCCCACACTTGAGATATTTATAAACAATAATAAGATCCCCTCTCAGTCTTCTCTTCTCCAGGCTGAACAGCCCCAGCTCACTCAGCCTTTCCTCATAGGGGAGATGCTCCAGGCCCGTAATCATCTTCGTAGCCCTCCACTGGACTCTTTCCAGGAGATCCATGTCCTTTTTATACCAGGGATCTGTCAACAGAACAGCTTGTTCCAGCCCAGAGCAAGTGCTTTTCTTCATGGCCACGCAGCAAGCTGCCAGGGAACTGGGGAGCAGCAGTACTGCCTACAGACCCAGAGCTGTGCTGTTTCTAAACAGAGCAGCTGCAGATTTCATCATTATTTCAAGCCGGTAAGATGCCCATGTCAACAACACAGCCTTGCTCTGATTATTACAGCCTCCTAAGGAGGAGTTGCTGAAAGCAGCCTTTTATAACATTAAGGAAGCATAGCTTTTCCTCTTTCTTTTTTACTGGGCCTGCCTTCAGTGTTGGGGGCTGAACGGTTTGTTTTGTAACGACTATTAAGGCTTCTCTACCCATGAACATACAAGGGGGATGGAGGTAGCAGAGGAACTGGAAAAGCTGATGGCTCATTTCTGAATAATCCCATTAAAAGGCAAGCTCAGTAAAATACTGAAGCATATATTTGAAAGATTAAAACTCACCTCAATCGGCGGGTGAAACATAAGAACACAGATGCTGAACTTTATCTTTTTTCCTTTCAGTATTTGCCACGAGAAATCTGTTGAGGGTTGTACATCAGGGGTGTAGAAGATTTTTGGGTACCCCATGCATTCTTCATTAAAAATGTATCAAATAAGTGCAGGGCTGTCACACCTTCAGCTGTCACAAGCTGTACAGTATCTGTGCTAATATTGTTCATTGAGGCACCAGGCTTGGCCCTGTGGTCTTCAGATTTGGGCTGGTAGTCCTGGAGGTACCTTGGGTGAAGAAACCTGAGTCAGGATCTAGACCTGGCCATGGAAGTTCTCAGGGCATGGTTATGCCTAGAAAATAATCTTTCAGCTGCCCTGAAACCAGGCATGGTTCAGAACTGCTTCCTCAGAAATACTGTCAGAGAGTCCTTGGTAGGAACAGAATTTGAGTTTCCTGAGGAACTGCCCTTTCTCAAAGACCTCTGTGATGGGAAGGACAGGTCTAACTGCAAGCTCAACATGCAGTGTCTTTTGTCTTTTCATGGATTTAGTCCTAATTACCCAAAACATGAACTGTCTCCAAAGACAGAGAAGCAGCAGAGAAGGCAGCAAAGGCCAAAGCTCCCTGAACCTGCTGGTTGTACCTCTGTGTACCATTGGTAGGATCATACTAACCTTCCTTGAGCTTACAAAGATCTACAGGATTATTAGGATCATTAACCTTCTGGTTTAGGTCATAACTCTAAGGAGGTGTTTATTATCCTATCTTTTAAAGTACAGTATTTTTTGAAGGACATCTGAGAAGAAATATCTAAAATATCTTTGTTATTAACCATCACTCCTTGGAGTCACTCAAGTCCAGTAGTTATGTATCAACAGAAACTTAGATCTTGCTAGATGGTGTCCAAAGACACCTATGGACCAATGCATGGTCGCTCGGCCTTGTGCCAAGCTTCTGGGATACCAAACAGTGAAAACCTGGAAATCTTATTTTGGTATGGACACAGTGGGGTGAAACTACAAATAAACACATTGGCAGGGCCATCAGTGCACTTGTCCTGTCCCAGCAGAGTAGCTCCAGGCTGGCTGGGGTGACATAGTCATTTTGGGGCAGTCCCTTCTGGCTTCTTCTCACCCAGGAGCAGTCACCCAAACTCCTGGCTGGGGGAGTGAGTGACTCAGGGTCCAGACAGACACCCTTAATAACACTGGCTCCCCCACCTCTGCTCCTTTGGTCAACCAGCCCAACTCTTCCAGGAAAGGCTGAAATGTAGATGCACACCCCTTCAGAAATCCTAAAGCAAACAGAAATATCCTTCTGCCACCGGTATTAAGACCTTTCCCATCCCCAAGAGAACCCTTATCAATGCAAATGTTTCTTGCAATCAGTCCTGACACAGGAAAACAAACAGCTAACAGCTTAACCCTCTAATATGGAGGAGTTCATGCAGTCAGCCTGGCATGGGTGCTGGGGCTACAACCCTGAGGAGGTTGTGGGCCAGCTCCTCTGTTATTTAATGCTGCTGGGTTTAGGTAAAGCAGCAGGTGTTAGAAAATGCAGGGAATGTGTTGTTCACCCCCCTGTTCTCCTTTAATTTCTTGTTTAAAAATTATTTAAAAACCCTCCATGATAAACGTTGGAAGAGTACAAGCTACAGCTGGGAAGATCGCCGCTCTGAAGAGGGTTTGTAGAACGTCTGAATGGCTGGATCCCAGTGGGACTTCTCATCTCTGAGAAGGACCAGGTAAGAGCAGAACAGGAGCTTCATTTCCACTAGTCGCTTTCTGATAGTCTGATGACAATTTTGGCTGGACCTGCCAGGGAGTTTGTAGGGAAAACATATGTTTTGTTGTACACTGTAATGATGGTACCTCTGGTGGATTTAGAATGTGATAAAGAAGTTTTCTGAGCGGTCTCTAAGTCCCTGTTTCTTTGTTAACATTTTTTTAGCATCCTATTAATCACTCTGTATGTATCTGTCAACAACTGATATTATGGATTAAGGAAGATTAGAGGTCATTGCTCCAGTGCTGTTTCCTTTAGGTTTTAACTCTAAGGGCACTTTGCCACTGACTTCACTATGACAATGCCAAGCCTCTTGCTTTTATGGACACTTTTCCATGCTTTTCTGACTTGGTGGTTTTACTTTATAAGGTACCTAAATGGTTATCCAGAGAGTAAATGTTTTGCTTTTATTATTTCTGGAAGAAGGGCCAAGATACTTTCAGTGCTGAGCAAACAGTTCACGAGATCTTGATTTGCAGATGTTTTCACATAGATAAATGTTGGCTTTGGTTTGTTGTGCTTGTGCAGATCGTGTCAGTTTTATTTGGGAAAAGGGGGATGGTATTTGAGAAAATTCAGATAAAAGTTCTACAGAGTTAACAGGTTTAACTTACAAACCTTCTCCATTATTTGCTGTCAACTGCAGGTCGTTCTCCAGTTTCACATAGTGGTTATCCAATTTGGGATACACAGAAATCCCTGTGACTCATATGATCCAGCACAAAGCAGAAGTAATTAACACTGGAGAATCAAACAACTCAACTGTGAATAACATTCAGGCTAAAAATTATTCACCCAAATTTACCCCTTCGTCCTGGGACTTGCTTTTACACATGCTTTAAAATGATGACAGAAATACAAATTTCAGCCTAGACATCCTTCCTCAGCTTATTTAACTCTTACAGCTTGCCTCTGAGGTCTCATGCTGCCCAGATCCCTTCTCCAGCATCTACACCTCCATGGCTTTATCTCAAGGCAGCCAAATTAAGGAAAACTTCCCGCCCGTGCTCGGGGGACACAGGGTCATGGCCAACCTCTACGTGACTCACTCGCAATCCCTGCCAAATGCTAATGCAGATTTTCTGCTTTGGAGCTTAAGGAGACATGAAACAAATGACCTGAGCTTGTCTGGGTGCTTTACTAGGAGCGTCTCACCAAATTACAAATGCTTTAAAACAACAAGGGCTGCCAGAGCGAACCTTCACTGCACTTGGTATAAATTATTCCTGAGCCACTGCTTAATGTTTAGTAATATTTCTGAGGCTTTTGAAATTTTAGACTAATGACATTAATATAACCCACAGTACAAAGCCAGGTGAAGGTATGAATGGGGGAGTAAACTTCTTGCTCTCCTCTGTGTGGGTGAGCTGTGTTTTCAGAAGAACAGCCCCCCCAGCAAATATGGTCCTCAAATTCATTCTGGTTCTGGCAGGAATTTAAAAGATAATCTTGCAATTTCATCACTCAGTAACAAATTCCTTTGGAACACAGTTAGCAATTGAACTAGTACTGGAGTCTTGTTTATTTATGTGTCACGACAGTCCCTGAAAAAATATAAGAATGTTTGAAATTTCACTCAAAAACTCCACCTTGAGCTAAATCGTGTCCTGGCTAGGGAGGGAAGAAGTAGAGGATATAACAAATAGTCAGTCTTCTGTGACATCTTTCTTTTTCCTTCCCCTGCCTTTTGGTAACCTGATGGTTGGGAACATCCTGCTCCAAAGGCTGCACCCAGGCTATCATACCTCCTCCTTGCTTTTCCTCATTAATTTCCCTAATTTCTTTCAACACTTTTTGCAAAGATGGGCAACAAATAAATCCATTTCAAGTGCCTCTCCACAGTTGCTTTTTATCTTAGTGAAAGATACCTCCTTTTTGTAAAATTTCCTCCAGCACGAGGGCCATCTGGTCTCTGTGAACATGACAGCTCCACTCTGCTCCTCATTTCAGGGTTGCTATGGACTGGATGGCACTTGATTTGCTAGAGAGCCATTGACTCCTTGGTGTCAAGAGGTGGTAAGATCAGAGTGAAGAAGGGAACCAAGAAGAAGGAGAAACAACTCTGCCCGGCCCCAGCACTGATGGTCTATGGAATAAGAGGTAGGCACTGGGAGCTGGTCAGGAGATGCTCCCTAATGTTGCAAGGGGAAAGAGATGAAGGAAAAGTTTTTCCATCATCACACATTTCAGTCCTCTGGGGAGAAACATAGGAGCTCATGACAGGGACAGTGAGTGTGCTTCCAGCTGACAGTTAACAGTTGGCAGAGCAGAGCTGGTGGGTTGTCTGTCGGCTGTCAGTGGCTGCTTACGGCGATTTTCCAGCAGGTATCGTAATTTCCATTGACAGATTGAAGTTGCTCTGAAGGTAGAGCACTGGTGATGTGGTGCAGGATGCTGCTTCTTGGTGGGCTGGGTTTGAGCAGGACTCTTCCTCTCTGCTGGGTGATCCCAGAATCACAGAATGACCTGGTTGGAGAAGATCTTTAAGATCACAGAGTCCAACCGTTCCTGTCCTGTGCTAAACCATATCCCTAAGTACCTCATCTGCCTGTCTGTTAAACACACCCAGGGATGGTGACTCAACCCCCTGCCTGGGCAGCCTGTTCCACATCCCTGCCTCCTTTGAAAGCCCACACGCTGGGTTTGCCAGGGCTGGCTGTACCACTCTGCTCCTCAGTCTGCCTTTAACATTCACATATACCCCATCTGCAATAGGGTCTATCCTCTGCTTCCAAAGTCAGGTTAGAAATCGTATCGGAGAGCGTCTCCTGTTAAAAACTTCCCACTGGGACATTCAATAGAGGAATATTTAAATCTGAGCCTGCAAAGGGAAGTTCATTTTTGTAATCAAGGGCCGTCCCTGTTCCCAGGAGAGCTGCATTTTGCTTGGGTCTCTGCCACAAGCTTCCAGGGTCTGGACATAATCACTTCATCTTGCTGGGCCCCAATTTTCCATCCTTAAAATCTTCCTTTCCTTGCAGGCAGATCACGAGGCTAGATCCATTACTGTAAGTGAGAGGCTTTATTACTCAGGTGATAAGTGTCATGCCAATACAATAGTAATAATAAAGAACTTCTCTAAAAGTGTAAAAGGGTATGACATTATTAATTGCATTTCAAGCTCTTGCAGTGTGTGTCAACTGGGATTGAATGCAGAACAGATAGAAGGTTCCTCTCATGCTCACGCTTCTGCACTTTGGGAAGAAAAGGCCTTTCTCCAGCTGAAATGTGACCCAGCAAGAAACCTCTCACCTGTGCAAATCCCCATCGCTCCCATCTGGGCTCAGGTGACCCTTTCTAGGGTGTTAAAGGTGGAGGGAAAGCTTTGTCCCATAAGCTTTCTATGTGTTTCTTTTCAGAATGGCTTCCTATCTTCCCACAACATTCATTTGATCCCCTCCTTGTTTGTGGGTATGAGTCAGTGAAACAAAAGGCTGCCCAAGAGCATCCTGCCAGGGTACACAGGTCAAGGAGGCTTTCTGCATCTGCGGACCCTTCTAAAATACCTGTCCATAACAGCAGCCCAGGACTTCAGCATCAAAGCCCCGATCTCCCTCACCCAAACCAACCCTGATCTGCCCTCACCTGACCTCCCAGCTCCTCTGCCTCTCTCAGCCCTTTCTGCTTTCATCCCATGGAGATGCAAAGGCACCCTTTAGCTAACATGGCCTAAGTATAAACAGATAATATTTAAATGATGTATGACAGAAGACCTGCAACAGCAAACCCTGCGGTGGCAGGGCACACAGGTATGCAACTTGTCTTTCAATACCCCCCATTCCAGGTTGCCACCACCTCTTCTCCCAAGGGCTCCCACCCCATCCCTCCCCCCAGCCAGGCCAGCAGAGCCACTTGCCAGCCCTCAGGCTTCCTTCAGTCCTTTGAACTGCCTTCTGGTGGTACTTTGCAAAGGCAACTGGAGTGAAAAAAAATCCCCAAATTTTGCCTTTGTTTCATCTGCAATGATTTCTATAACCCAACCCAGCATTGGTCTCCTGCAGAACAAGGAAAAGCCCTTTCCCTTAGCGACAGCCATGACTTCTCATGATTTTTCCCATTAGATTAAAAGTTCCAAAAGTATTTCTGTGTAGTTTTTTTTTTCTGGTAAAAGATTAAGTGTAAAGCCATTCTCTTTATGCCTTTTGTTTTAATGCATTCTGAAGAAATTTACAGTTGGGATGAAATCGAGCTTGAGAAATCTCAGCTTGAGAAATGAGAATCTGAGGGAAGTTCTTAAACACAGAAACCCAAGATTTAGAATGGGAACAATTAGAAAACCTTAATGGAGGCAGGTTTCTCTTGTTATAATCATAGAACTTAAAAGATGCATAAAAAGCAACCTGCTAAATAACAATAGAAAATAGCAATAGAAAATCCTGAGTTCTTTAAAACAATCGTATTTTCTTTCTAAAATGTTTCCATGTCACAGAATCACAGAACATTAGGAGTTGGAAGGGACCTTGAAAGATCACCTAGTCCAATCCTCCTGCCAGAGCAGGATCACCCAGACTAAATCACACAGGAACACATCCAGGTGGGTTTGAATGTTTACAGAGAAGGAGACTCCACAACCTCTCTGGGCAGCCTGTGCCAGTGCTCTGTCACCCTCACAGTGACAAAGTTTCTCCTTACATTCACATGGAACTTCCTATGTTCCAGCTTGCATCCCTTGCCTCTTGTTCTGTTGCTGGTATCACTGAGAAGAGCCTGGCTCTGTACTTCTGATTCTCACCCTTTACGTATTTATAGACATTAATAAGGTCACCCCTCAGTCTCCTCTTCTCCAAGTTAAAGAGGCCCAGCTCCCTCAGCCTGTCCTCATAAGGAAGGTGTTCCACTCCATTCACCATCCTGGTGGCCCTGCACTGGGCTCTTTCAAGTAGTTCTTGAAATACAAAACCTTAGCTGATGCTGCCATCATGGAGAACCCTCCTGCTTGAGATGCTTAGACAAATGCAAAACATGCACTTTTCAATGTCATTCATATAAAATTAGTAAGACCCAACCCTCAGCAGATTCTGAATTCCATAGAACCTGTTGCACAGCAAACAGAAATACAGCACTGGTGTCAAACCCTTTTCTACAGAAACTTTCTTTTCTTTTACCTTTAACAACAAATGCAAATGCTCTGAACCTTCCCAGTCCCAAGTAGAGGTGGTGTCAGAGGACTTCAACAAGAGGTAATGCTTCAGATGCTTATAAAAAAATGTGATTTCGTGCATCTCTCCTGCAGGCTGTTATTCAGGGATGAATGTGCAGAGGGCCTTCACAATGCCCAAAAAGTGACTAAAGCCCCTTTGTTAGAGGCAGGGGTTGGTCTCAGCTACTGCAGGGCTAAGGCACAAAGCACTGCCCGAGGCTGAAGCCTACCCCGTACATCTGAGTCGAGATGCTCATAGATAAGTTCACTGAGCAAAAACAGGTCACATCAGCAGATATAATGTGTCCTTTGAACCTCCAGCCCCGCATTCTCCATCCTCTGCCGTGGCATCTATCTTCCTTTGATCACCGAGTGAAGGGTGGTTGTTTCATTACAATGGAAATAAAAATAGTTGACACAAGACGGCGGTGTTTTGCCTGTTCGGAGAGGCAGCGGACACTTGCACTCCTGAGTTAGCCTGAATAGAGTGAACAGTACTGAGTGCTAACATGAAAAAGACCTCTCAAAGGGGAGAATGCCTTCACCCAATTAATCTTTCCTAATGAACTTACCCTTCGGAGGTGGGTAGAGCGCTTTCAGCATGAAGTTTGCTTCCTGTGAGCATTTGTGCCAATAAAAGTCTTGTGAGAAAGCTGATGGCAACGGATATGAATGTGCCTGAAGTGAATTGATTTTGATTTTTGACTTCTCAGGAAAAAAAAGGAGGTTGTACTTTTCAACCTGTGCTCTCTCTTGATGATTTCCATTCTTTAACAACTCCTCACATGATAATAAGGCTCCTAGGCATCCGCTTCCCTTTGAATTTGCAGCTGAGAAAATTCCATGTTTGAAATACTTGGAAACAGAGTTTTATTTGATAACTCTTGTTTTTGAGGTAGGTAAGTACTTTGCTGAACACCTTGATGGTTATTTCAGTAAGGGTGGTCTGAAAATGCGTTTCTGGCTCTGAGAATTTTCGACTGAGGGAAGAAGCCTTGTTCCATTTAAGCTGCTTTGTAATGATACTTTGCACTTAGGCAGATTCTTTTATCAAAGCATGGTTTATTCATCACTTCACCGGACCCTCAATTGGTTTTGTCTAATTGTGACTCTCTTTATACCATGCAGGCTTGGAAGTCCAACCGTGATGGTTTCTAACTGCTTTTGGAGATCATGAGAAAGAAAGTGCCAGACAAAAAGGGGGGAAAAAAACCCTTGAAAGCTCAAACAAAGCAGAAGGTGTCAGACAAAAACAAATCCAGGGGGAGGAAAAAGGTCAGAAGGATTGATGAGAGCATTTTTTAACAACCACTTATTGAAGAAGCGTGGGTTCTTTTATAAAAGCGGGAGGTGCTGTTGAACTGCCTTTGGAACCAGTTCTAGGTAGCCAAAAATGAAAGTACTCAAAATAAGCTTCCTAATTCCTACTTCTATTTTCAGGAACTCATACTAGTGACCTGCTTTTCACAGATTTTCATGGGTATCTATCTCTGTAGCCTTGGAAAAAGAAAACATGCCCCAAAATTAGGTCTGAGATAAACGGAAATGCTCAAACTGTAAACGCTGGCCACTGGAACTTGTCTACTGCTACAAAATGATTCATTAATATGATCAGGAATAGATAGTCTCTGTCTCCAATCTAACCAGTGAAATGAAAAAAAAACCCATGTAATGAGGACAATGGAGCTAATAGCTGGGGAGAAATTACTTTCCGGCTGCTAGACATTTTTGGGGCCATGTTAAAATTAGCCACTTTGAATTTCTGCAGCCTGGTTTCATACCTCAAATGGTGACTTGTGATCATTTTTGAGCACCTCAAGCAGCTAATGCTTCTCAGCCCTCGTGGCAGGAAGGAGCAGTGTTTAAATTGCACTTTGTGAAAACTGGTTTCAGAAGGGCCCGTGTATCCAGGTGATGGGCACTGAATTAATATTTCTCTCCATATTCCAGAAGAGTCTCTCCATCAAAGTGAGACTTTACAGCTGTTTTTAATTTCACAGTTATAAAGATGAACATGCAACTTTTTCAAAGAAATAATTAGGTATCACAGAATAAAGCATTTCCCTACCAAATAATAATAACACATTTAATTAAGTGAAAAACCATACTAGCTGTAACAGATCTTAGTGTCCCTAATTTAATTCTGGATTAATGGGTACTTCATAGTCCACTCTTCTTAACGTATAATAATGGGGGTTTTTAATTATTATTTCTGCTTCTGTCCCATGTAGGTTAGTAACTATTACATCTATTCTTTACAGGGAACATCTTAAAATAGTTTCCTTATAATAAAAATATTTTTTTCCTTGCTCATTTTTTTGCCAGACTTTGTATGTCTGCATCTGTTCCATATGCTGGGGGTGAAACAGCATACCAGCATCTCTTTTTTCCCTGGCAGCCCCATCGAGGAGCCTGGGTTAGAGTGAGTAGTCCTGTTAGGGGTCATTGCTGCTGCTGCAATGACTTGGTGGAGGATCCTGCTACTAAAATCTTCAAAATCAGCTGTTTGGGTTGGTTTTATTTATATGTTTTTATGGTATCCCTGTCCCTGTTGGTACTGGTGGCAGCCACCAGCTTTTTGTCATCAACACATTTCATGTTTCTGTCATACATGCTAAGACTTTCATTGGAATGACTGTCTGTGTTTAGTCCACAGACTAAATTTTTCACCACTAAATCTTCCTTGGTCTCACTGTTTTGCCTCTTAAAATGCTGTCCAGCATCTCCCTTTTAGCCATTTCCTCACTCACTTTGTCATCCTCAGGTGGGTCTCCTGCCAATGTAGCCGTGCCCCACGTGACACCTTATCCAGCCCTGGTTTAAAAGCAGGAAAGATTAGACCAGTGGCATTTTTTTCAGGCTAAGTAAGTAAATATGTAAACAATCTCCCCAAAGAAGAGCCCATCTGACAAGAGCTGTGCCTTGCCCCAGGACCCTGTAGTGCATTACACCTTGTTTTCCGTTTCCACCTCTTCAATGAAAGTTTCCTCCAGCCTTTGCACCGCAGCCAGCCCCACAACCTAGCCCAGGCTGTCAGGGCTCTGGGTTCCTGCATCACATTTTCAGCTTGCAGTTCCATCGCTGTGCTCCTGGCTTCACAGGTTTGTTGCAGATCCTTCCTCCTAGACCTAGATCATTCTCGCATCTCAAAAGAAGACACTGTGTAATCACATATAATTGCTTGAAAACTGTTAAGTAGGACAGACTGTGGTCCTGAGCTGGCCATGCAGGTTGTGTAGTGGCTGTAAAACCTGAGCCTAAGCAATCGTGAGGTCTGGGAAAGCAAAGGACATTTCTGCTGGCCCTAGATCTCAAGTTTCTGTGTTTCTGTTTGATATGATCTCCCCCTCAGGAGCGCTTTGGGCTTGTGCCTCAGAGCAGCGGGAGGGAAACACTGCTGTTGTCTTCCAGAGCATGAGCAGGCCAGAGAAGACGTGCTCCCCAAGCTTAGCTTTAAAAGCTTAAACATGCTTTTTGGCTTGTGGCTGAGCTGATGCCTGAGTGGTTCTGCTGATCATAAAAGACACTGATGCATCAGCCATCAGCCAGCACCAGAGCCATCTATTTACCCAGGGAAGTGCTGCAATAGATCAATGTTAAATGCTTATTTGCGCTTCACTGCTCCAAGGCACAGAAACTAATTACCAAAGATAAATTAGCCCTTGTGACAATGACTAAGAAATACACGTCCCAGGATAGACCTCCTTGACCACAAACAGACATAATTCTCCTTCCGATTAGGAGCGGCAGAGGGTTATGTGGTGTATCCTTCAGCTGGAACTTGCTCAGGGTGGAGAGCTGTTGGGTTTGTCTGCGTAGCAAGGAGTCAGCAACCCTTTGCTGAGCCCCTGACCTTTCCTTTTCCCTTTACAAGTCGGTCACTTGGCTCCTTGGTGTCTCTGTTTGCCCAGCTGCAGATTAGCAGCAGGAACAAAACACCTTATGCAGATACTAGAAGGCACAACTGATGGCAAAATCTCCCCAAGGGTGTTGCGTTAACACAGGAGTTTCCCCTCTGCACACTGCCTGCTCAGGAACATGTGCTTTCCTCCTCTTCCCTATCCACTATGCACCAGCTGGAAGTGAGTTGAAAGTTTTCCATGTTGTATGTGAGTGGGAAGAGTTCTCCTGGCTAAATGCCCCCAAAGGTTCTCACCACAGCTGTAAGGAGCATGAGGAGGATGCGGAAGAGAGCTCAGCAGGACTGCAATTGGTTTGTAAAGCAATCACCCCAGTTTTACCTCCCCTGACCCTTTTGCTTTTCTCTTCCTCCTCTAAGAGTTGCCAAATTTCATAGAATCATGGAATGGCTTGGGTTGGAAGGGATGTTAAAAACCATCCCATGGGCAGGGACAGCCTCCACCAGCCCAGGGTGCCCAAAGCCCCATCCAACCTGGCCTTGAACCCTGCCAGGGAGGGGACAGCCACAGCTTCTCTGGGCGCCCTGTGCCAGGGCCTCCCCATGCTCCCAGGGAAGGGTATTTTCCTAATATCCCATCTAAATCTCCTCTGCTTCAGTTTAAGGCCATTCCCTCTTGTCCTGTCACTCCCTACCCTTGTAACCAGTCCCATTCCAGCTTTCCCGTAGCCCCTTCAGGAACTGGAAGGCTGCTGTAACGTCTCCCTGGAGTCTTCTCACCTCCAGGAAGGACAAATCCAATTCAGCCTGTCTTCACTGTCTTGATAGGAGAGGTACTCCAGCCCTCTGATCATCTTCATGGCCTCTTCTGGCCTTGCTCCAAGAGGTCCACCCCAGAGCTGGACACAGTACCACAGGTGTAGGTCTTATGAGAGTGGAGTGGATCTGAATCTGGAAACATCTACTCCATCATACTGCCTTGTTCTTTAACCAGCAGAAGTGTCTGTATCTGAGGAATGCTGAGGAAGGTGAGTGCCTCAGAGGCCACAGAGCTGCACTTGGTTTTCCCTGCAAGGAAAGCAGGAGCGAGCTGCTTCCATTAACCTTTTGCCCCCAAGCCCTTACAGAAGGAGTTCGCTGGGCACTGCATGTGCAGCAAATCCTGTAAAACCAGCATTGTATGGGGAACAGCACAGATAGAATGGACTCAAACCTGAACACCACTGCCATCATGGTGAGCTTGGGGGAGACCTGCAGGAACTGAATAAGTTGAGTAGGGAAACCTCCTGGAAATGAATAACTTGAGTGGAAAGCATTTCCTCCTGGACATGCTTTGGGAATGGTTTCTGGAGGTGATGTGGCCCTGCACACACGGAGTTCTTGGGGCAGCCAACCCAACCTGCCTGGGGATGGGGCCATAGTGGTGTCTCAGCACCTGCAGCAAAGCTCAGGTTGGTTAAACTGCAGACCTCGAATAACTTTGAACTGGCCACATTGCCCTCTTGTCTCCATGGGAAGTACATCCTCTGATTTATCTTAGGGTTGTGTTTGCCTTTGTCATTCAGCTGTATTACTGTGGCACCACAGACCCATCTGATGCTGCAGAGGACTAGTCTCTTGCTGGCCACCTTGCACCATCCCAACATGTATTTCTAGCTCCCAGAGACTTCCATTCCTCTCGGTGTCATATCCCAATCCTCCTCTGTCCTGGAAGTGACCCCTGGGTTTGTGGCATCAGCACACATCTTGTGCCAAGATCACTGAAAGGCATGACTGGCCCTTGAGGAAGGCCCTAGAAAGTGCCCCTGGGTCTGGTGCTCATTTCAGCCCTACTCGTTGCTGGATCCCAAGAATACTTAAGAGGAATAACTTTCATTTTTACAATTATATTTTAAAAAGCTGAACTTTTCTTAATATGAAATTCCAAATTTCTGCCTGAGCAGCTGGAACACAACTTTGGGCTCTGTGGCACCTTCTCTCCACCAGTATCCTGACTGGAGGCAGATGAGCTGATTGATTGCTGTCTGTGTGCCCACTCACCGGAGCTCATGTAAGTCCCACTGGGCTGGATGGGGTGGGCAGGTCAGTGCCAGCTGTAAGGCATGGAGACACCCTCCCTGGCTCTCCCTGGCATTACTGTTGGGAAAGGAGTTGGCCCTGCCTTGTAATCTGGTTGGCTTTCTAAGCATCTCCTCAAGATCTAGCTTGTGGGTCTGAAGTTACAAATCTGTGCTCACCCAGGTTAGGTGACCGGGAAATCACACTAGACCTGGGTGCTGTCAGAGCTGCTCCATCAAAGCCAACTGGCCAAGCTGGTGCTGTTGCAGGTGGCTTTTTGTGATTTTGGTTTCAGGCAGCAGAGGTCAGCATTGCCCTGCTGATGGGCAGCCACGAGTCCCACCTGAGAACAGCAAAACATCGCAAAGATAATTTGTCATTAGTCCTTGCTCTTTTATTGCGATGAAACGGGCATGAATTGTGTCTTTGACCTACAGCAGCTCCTTGAGGGGCAAGCGAGCAAGCCACCAGCCGTGCCGGCAAGGGAGGTGGCAAAAGAAGCTGCGAGGTGGCCTTGGACATGTCATGGGCTGTTCAGGGTTTCTGGGGACAGATGAGATGTCCTCAAGGTACTGCTGTGAGACTTGTGACACTCTTATGTCCATCTAGAGCAGCAGCAACAGAGAGGATGATACCCTCTGGCACTGCAGACGTCCCCAGACATGGGTGGGCGATGGAGCCTGGGCGGTCTTGTCCATGCTGGGGACATTCCCACAGTCCTGATATGGACAGGACATTTTGTCTAACTGATTTACTTCTTGTTAAATAGCTAAGAGATATTATAAGCATGTGCCTGACCTGACTGTCATTGCATATAGACAACTATAACGCTTCCAAACAGCACATTGGGCAGTCCAGCTAGTCTGTTCAGCAACTGTTCACTCTTTACAACTGTACTTTTGACAGAATGTGGGACCAGAAGAGGAAAGAGGGATGTGAGCAGACCCTTGGGGGAACCATTTAAGGCCTTGGGACCCTCCAAAGCACTGCCTGCATGGGGAGTCAGCCATGCAGGGGAGCTGGCCTTGCAGGGCAGAAGTCTGTGTGTTTGGAGCTGAGCTTTTGGGTGGACAAACCTTGGTCTGAACCATGAGGGAGAGGTGACAAATCATCAGGGGCCTAAATGCGTCACGTGTTGCAGGAGTGCACTGCACTTTCAAAGGTAAATATCTTTATGCATGGAGTCCACACTGGGCAGGTGAGTGATGGGAAATGTTGTTGTTCGAATGTGTGGCTTCTAGAAGAGGTTTGAAACACATAAGTCATCTGGGGATGTTAACACAGAAACTCTGTGTATATGCTTGGTGATCACCAGAGTTGTATCTGGTCAAGAACACACAAAGACCCACAACATTTCTGAGATACCAATACAGACTGTGTATTGAGGCTGCCTGCTTAGGCTTTAGTCCTTTTTTCCCTTTTTATTTTTGAGATTAAATTTTATCTTCAGAACATCTTAGCCATTTTCCTCAGTAACCCCCATCTTTAGCACAGGGTCAGTGCTCTGCCTGCATGAACACCAGGTTGGCCAGCTGTCCCCTTCCAGCTCCCTGCTTTTCCCTGCTCCAGGACTCCAGCCCATGGCAGATTTCTCCCTTGTAAACGCAGCACTACAGAGGTATTATTAAATGCCCAACACTTATTTTCAGAGCCCTCAGCCTGGCATCAGGCAGCCCATTCACCAGATAGACCAGCTAATTGCTGTCCTGTGTCCCTAATGTTTTTTTTTTTCTGAGCTATAAAATTCATCTTTCTGGTTAAGAGTGGTCTTTATTTTGAAGATTTTGGGTTTTTTTACCAACATGTTGAGTGATTCAAGCCAGGCAGTTTTCAATCTATATATTCTGCACCATGCTAATGTTACATCACTCTTGATGCATAAACAAAACGTCACACATCACAAGCCAGTTGCTGTACAGGTCAAATCGTTTGCCTCCACGTTGTGGCTTTCATCAGCCAAAATCCTCATCTCTTAACAAACCCCAGAGGTTCTTGACAAGAGGAGTTTCCATCAGAGGTGCTGTCTGGGGCTTATACTTCTCATGAGGTGACATGCCTCAAAGCTCTTCCTGGAAGCCTGGATGGTCTGTGGGGACTATACTGTCACCTGTGAAAAAAAAAAAAGTGGCTTTTAGGGCTCCTGATGCCTGGGCAGCTGAGGTGTGGGCCAGCCTTTGGCCTGGGTTGAGGGAAATAGCAGAACTCATACTACCTTTCCCATTGCCCTCCCAGAAGTACCAAAGAAGTTAAGTTTGGGCTGAAAAACCTAACAAAAATAAATGATTTGAAGGCTGGATTTGACGTATCCTGATAATTACAAGGAAACTGAGGCGTAGTAGTCAACCTGATGAGCTTGGCCTTCGGTGCTGGCTATCCAGTTGAAGCTGAACACGAAATTACCCCAAAATGTGTGTGATATGACAGACCATTGGGTTTCTCTAGGTGCTCAATGGAGCACTGAAGCCTGTTAGATGAATAAACTCTTATTGCCATTCCCTCAGCACCCCTCAGACATTTACTTTACCTCAGGTACGTCCGTGCTGTTTAAATTTTCCAACTTGAATGTCCTGACGTCTCCTGCTCTTGCATGCAATTGGCAAGACAGGCCCACGAAGAACCTTCACTAGCCCACAAGAAGCATGCCAGTGGGACATGGATTAACAAGGCAGCTTTGACCTCCAGACACTTGGACGCTGTGCCACATCGAGGGAACGAACCCACTCCTTGCACCCCAGTCCTGTGGTCGGAGCATCCTGGACCTGTGTGCTCACTGGTTCACCCACCTCTCCATCCTCCTGTTTGAGAGCTGTTTTCTATTGAGTTCATAAAAGAAACACAACACAGAATCCCCTGGCTGGGGAATAGATTCAATCAGTCTCAGTCCATTAGTTTAAATAATCAATAGCTGTAAGTGCCATAATGCTGGCTTCGACTTCATCACGAAAGCTGAGAAGTTACAGAAGGACACGTGTAATTATGGGCACTCTCTCCATTAACTTTAGGGAAATTAAACAGTAACTATTTGGGCGTCTGACAGGTTGCTTCTCTCAGTAACCCTGGCACATCCAGCTTAGGCAGAGCTGATCAATGGAAGAATAAGACATGTTTTTATCAAGGCTTCTCGTGGCATTATCATGTTACTACAACAGGCAGCAGCTCAGGATGTGGTTTGGATGGTACAGCTGCCATGTCCCTGCCTGCAGGAGCATCCCCTTCTCTTCATGGTACTGACCTCTGCTGCGGGGGTCAGACACAGAGATGCGTCCCTGTATGTGAAGGACTGCTAAAGATCCCCCTTCCTTCCTCTGGAGTCACAAAATCCTCGAGGCATGTTATAATAAATAAGGAAAAATATGGTGGTGATGATGGTAATAATAATAATAATAATAATAATAATAATAATAATAATAATAATAATAATAATAATAATAATAATCATCATCATCATCATCATCTTCCCAACAGCTCTTGTTGTTGGCCCCTTTGCCAGCACTGAATTTGGATGGGGAAGCAGGAGAGGGGTGACACTAGGAGACAGTGACTCATGGGATGCTGTGGGGGCTTGGTGCAGAGAAGAGTTTGGATGCAGCAAAGAAAGGTGCTGCAAATGTCTCAGTGATGGTTCCCAGATCCATGGGGAGGGCTGGGGGGCTGTAGAGTGGAGATGCATTAAATACCTGCAGCTGAAACCCTGTCATCGCCTTCCCGGTGTGGTCAGAGTCCCCTCTTTTTGCTTAAAACGTGATGAGCTCTGGTTTTCCCCAGCTCAGCCCAGGGGTACCAACACTGGCGAAGCTGGGAGCTGTTCCTGTTCAACGCCTCCAAAGCAGGACAGCCCAGCATCAGCACAGCAGGGTGTGATGGGTGGTTATAAAACTCCTCAACCCACAGGAGGATGAGCACGAACCCATGAGCGCTGGCTACCTACGACACTGTTTACAGGGTAACTGTAATGACTCACAAAATCATTTATGAATATTTCAAGCATGAAAATTTGCATTGCATTCTGCATCCTGTAAATGTTCCAGGGTTTTTTGAGCGAATTATTTTTCAACCTTAATTATAGCATCATTTATTTCTTTTCAGCGGGTACAAGCATCCTCCAAATGAACGGTACATTCCTATTAATGTTCCATTTCTGATGTGACAAAATGGTACATTCATCCCAAAATACAACTAGGCCAATGAACCAAAAAATAGGTGATTAACAGAAGTCCAATTCCTGGAATAAATCAAAGATTTGATGTAGAGGTTTTCGTCTCCCCAGTGAGTGTCTTAATCCCTGGTTTACACGCTTATCTGCAGTGCATTTCTTTCTGCTGAACGCTTTCATTTTCCCACAAAAGCAAAACAAAAGGCAATTAAGTCCCCGTGGAACAAACCCAAATGTTTCACAAAATGAAATTCTTGTTTTCTGGCTAGCCTTAAGGTCATTTACTTGGGGAAGAGGCTGTTGTGCTTCAGTCCGCAGCGTGACTGTACCCAAGGGCTTCAGCGCCCAGCACTGCTGAGAGAAGGATGCCTGGAGGTCTGTAACCATCCTCACCCCCAGATCCTGGGGGGCAGGGGGGTGTGTGTCTGTAACTCTACCCCTCTCTCAAAAATCTCTCTATTCTAAGCCACCAACAGAAACATGGTGAAAGGGATAATCACGACCCCACTGTGTTACCGGCTTGGGTAACAAGGCTCCTTCATCAGAACCAGTGTGTTTGTCTTGCAGGTGACCAAACCCAGCAATTTTACCTCGTCTCTTGTTGCTTAGCTTGATGAATTCCTCAGATCAGGAGAGGTAAAGACAAATTTTCCTCTGATTTTTTCCTCTATGCTGCAGTTGCCCATCGGGCAGGACAGCCTGTGGGCAATGCAAAGCCACAGTGATGCCCTGGGCATCGCAGGGGTCCAACCCAGGGAAGGCAGTCTGCCCAAGACACCCATCACTGCTCTTCTCTGCCTGAAGTAGTGTTTTACACCACAAGAACCACTTTTGCTGCAGCTGGAGCTTTTCTCCTGGTCATTAAGAGACAGCAGCAAGAATCTGGTCAGAACCTGCTGCTAGCTGAAGTGTGAGAAAACAGGATGGGTGCTTGGTTTTGATTTCATATACCTACCCAACTACCAGGTGTTTTAGGGGCTTCCCCAAGTTCCTGCTTGCACTTACAGGCATCAGAAGATTTCTAGCCCTCATGGACCCTGACCTATGGACCTACCTAATAACTTACCACAGCGGCTATGCAAACAGCCCTGCCCTTACCCTGTTTTATTCTACTTGCATTGCTGTTATTATACTTGGTTGTTGGTTTATTTGAGGGTTTTTCTTCACTTCCCTTGATGTTGCAATGAAGACAACTCATTTTGCCTGGAGATGGTCACTGTAACTAGGGAGTGAGGGGCAGCTCTGAGAGAATTAGAGTCAGTAGAGGTATTTTACATGTATATCCTGATGGTAGGAGCTGGAGAAATATCATCTGTCCGAGTTACAAGCCATGCCAGGATCTTTCAGTTTTAATCACAGCAACATCTGGAGCTCCACAAACCTTTTCTGCTGCCTGTGCAACAAGAAGGGAGCACTGGAGGAGGGTTGTCCCCACCATACAGAAGCACAGACGAAGGAGGTGGCCTCAGGCCATGCTGTGGTGAGGCTCAAAGTTCCCTGGTTTGGTTTCGGTTTTGGTTTTTGTAGGGGGGTGTTTGAAGATTTCTCTTAGCCCATCAGAGCTGGAAGGGGACAGTGTTGCCCTGTTCTTGCCCTCCTTTTTATAAAACACATCCCTAACTTGTCCCCACTTTCCCTCTACTGTACCAGACATGGACCCAGCCCCACAGCGCTCGCTCTGCTTTGTGCACTTGGTAGGAAAATATAGGTAGGGAAAAGATAAACCCAGCTGGGTCAGGGGCTTGCTGTGAAAGCTGCTACCCCAACCTCTAGTCCAAAAGAAAGAGACCCAGGAGAACTGCTGCTATGCCACTTTCCTGAGGGTAGGATGTGCCTTGGGGAAAAAGCTGTAGCATGGTGGGGAAAGTGCCAGGTTTTCTGTGTGTGCTGGGATAAGTCTGATTGTCACCTCCTGTTATGCTTAAATTTGTTGATTTACAGAGGGTGTTGGACTTGTGGGCACACCCAAAATAGTAGCATCCTTTGTGGAGCTCATATGCAGGTGCTGATCACAGACTGGTCTGGGTGGGAAGGGACCCCAAGGATCATAGAGTTCCAACCTCCCCTGCTACAGGCAGGGCCACAAACCTCCAGGCATGATCTAGACAATGAGACCCTGGTCTGGATGAGATGTTGTGTAAGAGAAAGTGGCTGGAACAGATCGTCAGGTCAGGATGTGTTGTTTGCAGGCTGAAATAGTGGGGTGGGGGGGAAAGAAATTAAAACAAAAATTTCCAGGTGCTCTGATGTTTTTTTACGTGTTTCCACATTTTTATTCACCTATTGCTGTGTAGGTGTTTGCTCTGGAAAGCCAGAGCTGGTCCACTTTTGCATTTTCCAGGCTGGAGGCGGGTGGCTGAAGCTTTAACCCTGTGCTCCTGGGGAGCATCCCACAAGGTGTATGACCAGAGCCCAGGCCTCTCTCCTCTGGGCTCTGAGTGGTATGGTTAGCAAAACCCAGTAACTAGAGCAAGATCATGCATTTTTTTTTTCAGCAGTCTATCTTTGAGTTGACTGCTAGGCTTTAATGAATTTCAGTTTGCTTTGCATTTTCATGTACCGTACTCATCCTTGCATATTCTAACCCAAAAGACCTGCACCATCCTCCCTTACCCTTTCTGGCTCCCCCCAAATCTGGATATGGCTGGAACAAGGAAACAAGCATCTGTAGTGTGACAAGGAGGTGAACTCCTACCACTGAAATCGGGACAGAATCCTGAAATCCTTTTCTTATTCATCCTTTAGTCACCATTAACATCACCAGGGGTTTGTCAGAGCAGAGACAGAACCAAACCCTAGTAAAACACCGAATATCACCCACAGAACAGTCTCATCTCAGAGCAGAGATTGCAAAGAGGATTTCTGCTCAATAAAAAGCATGGGTACACATATATATAAGGAAACTCAGAGGCTTTTGTCTGTGGGAAGATGAGAGGTGAACAGGGATCAAAATGACAAGTAGCTTTCTAATAAAACCCTGATACCTTTAGAGTAACTGGTCCCTGGTTTATTTAATCAGGAAAATAGCTGGGAGTTTGAATAACTTGCAATATAAAACCAGCACAAAGGAGAGAGCGGGCAGGCTGAGTCGGATGTGTCGGTATCTTGCGGGAGGATATGGTGCTTGAAAGAAGCAGCGACACATGGAAACTGCCTACAATGGCACCGGCTGGATTGAGGCCAGAGATAGAAATGCTATATATATATAAAAAATATATATTATTACAAGCAGCAGTCGTGTGCCTGCAGGACAGAAAGGGGAGGGAGAGCAGGAGGCATTGCCGTAGATAAGGAGAGTGTAAAGGCGAGGACACCCCGCTGGGAATGGCAATTACTTGGGCTGTGGCAGGGTAAGCTGCTCAGAGGGTTCAATGGGGATGGAGGGGGCTGTGGGTAGCACCAAGCTGCCTCTTTGCAGGTCAGGCTACCTGTAGGCACCCCCACACAGCTCTTCTGTGCATAACCCTCTGAAAAAGTCCCTTTCTGGGGATGTTCCTCGTGTCTGGCTTCAGTGTGAGCAAACATGCATGCAGTTTAAGGCTTAAGGAAACAACAGGCATTTCTTTGTGAGCGACTTCTCACAAGGGAGGGGAAATCTGTAGTACTTTTGCCTTCTAGGGAAGCTGTGAGATGGCCATTTCAGCATCCCTTGCTGAAACATGAGTGTACACTGCGGGGAGGAGCTTTCCAGGCAAGGCTCCTGGTGGTTCCAAATTAAGTTGTAATTAAAAAAAAATAAAATTAGAATGACAGCACTATCCATGCAAAGCTGTTGTACATTTTCACTTGAGCAATGTTATGATCCATGTACGTAACGCTGATAAGTGCTAGCAAGGAAGCAGTGGTTTTGTACTGATATTTCACTGTGAAATTCCACGTTTGAAACTCTTTTTGGCAGTAGGTGGTATGCTTAACTCTGAAACAAATATACTAGCACACACTGTGGTATAAAAGCATGGTCATGCTCAAAGCCAAGCTACAGCACGACCATAAGGCCCCTATGGGTCACAGACCGCCTTGCTTTCCACCCTGAAGAACAGCATCCGAGGGTCTAATTGCATGTGACAGTAGTTGGTCATAATATCTGGCATTTAAAGGGACGAAAAGGGTGACGTCATTGTTAATCTCAGTTTTGCAAAAGATTCGGTCTGTTTCCCTGGTCCTCGGTGCTGTTTGGTTTGTGGTTGGGAGTTACACAGTGCAGCCAAAACGTACTCCACTGGGTGTGCTTGCTGAGGACCCAGGGCCGGAGAGCAGCCCTCCGTGTCCATCTTTGCTGCTTGCAGGAGTATTTGATCTTGATTTCCCTTATTCTTCCACCTTTGACCCGCTGTTGGCCCGGGAGAAAAGCAACAGCAATAGGCTGAGCTGCTCCTCCCATCTGTGCCCGAAGCCAGGAGGAGGTCCAGGCCGTGCAACCCCCCCAAGGAAGTCTGGTCTTGCTGAGCAAGTGGTCGGGATGCTCGCTGAGCCTCTGCCATTGAATGTATCATCACCAGGATGTTGGGAGTATGTAACCTCATTGTAACAATGAGGTGGGCAGGAGGGACAAAGACATGGGTGTTGGAAGTGAAAAAAGGCAAAGGCTTTTGTGAAGGGGCTGGGTTTGCTGAGTGCAGGGTCGCACAGTCAGAACGCTCTTCTCCATCCCAGGAAAAAGAAACTCTTTGAAAAGACATATGGATTATGTCAGATGCTTAGTACAAAATCACAGAATCACAAGGTTGGAAAAGACCTTTAAGATCACCGAGTCCAACCGTTCCTGTCCTATGCTAAGCCATATCCCTAAGCACCTCATCTACCCATCTGTTAAACACATCCAGGGATGGTGACTCAACCCCCTCCCTGGAAGGTGCACATGGGTTGCCACAGTCATTTATTGCCCCAGTTGGTGCACAGCCTCTGGGCCGTACAGACACCAGGCAGGGATGCCACCCCTGTGCTGGCACTGACAGCTGCCACCCCGGCCAGCTCCTGCAGACTTAAAGATAACAAACCAGGTTTTGTCAGGAGGATGCTCCTTACCAGGTCAGAGTGATTTAAACGCTGGGGTTTGGCATGAATGACGGCTTGCAAACAGCTGAAGTGTCCCTAATACATGGTTTTACAGGGATCTTAATGCAAAGATTTTTGACTGTGAGAGTCGTACGTGGCTACTGCCATCCAAGGGGAGCGAGCGAGCCTAAGCTGTTTCCGAAGCTTATCCTAAGTTCCCACAGGAAGAGATATGACTGGCACGAAAATATTACACTTCAAGCAGAGAGATTTAGGAGGCATGTGAACCACGCCGAGGAGCTGCAAGTGGAATATGCAGTTGTCAAAATGATGCTGCGACGGCAGCTGCTGGGCTCGCTGCATTAACATGTCAGAGCCGGAGTGACAGCAGACGTCAGTGCCACGCGCTCGGGGAGGGGGCAGGGTGGGGGTGGGGGGGCGATGGCTTCTCAAAGACGGGCTAGAAGAAAGCCCTTCTAATTTTGGTTGATTGCTTTTCAAATGGGGTTCGTTCCTATCCTCCTCGTTGCACGAGCTCGTTAGGAGGCAGCTAGAGGAGGAGGTAAGGGGAAATTAATAACGTGGAAGGTGCTGATGGTGGATGGATACTGTGGAGGTATTGGAAAGATGCTGATCTTTGAAGCCAGGAATATTTATTTTGGAATAAATAACAGCCTACTGCTGTTACAAGTTGTAAATGATTTTAAGCACAAGCAGGTATTAATTGCTGCATGACTTCTGTATTGCTTCGTGCCTTTCTCACCAGTGGGTCTGGAGCTCCACGATGTTAGCGTGGTACCAGGGGCAGCACCCTGTGACAACCTCTGAAAAATAATGCCCAGGGTGGCATTTTTCATTTCTAGGTAGTTGGGTGTTTCTGTCAGGTCTGTCCTCATATCACTGCATCTTGAAAGGAGAAAATAATTATTCCCATATATGGGTAAAATGCCCTAAAAATGGCTTCTTTTATAATGAATGATCATTGCTTGCTAAAATCCATACCTGTGTAGCAAACCTAAATCAGCAGTGAAAGCAGCAAAGAGGAAAACCCAGCTCCTCATCCCCACAATATTTCTGCTTTCCCAGGACATCAATAACCTGAGCCAGGTCTTTGCTGAGTCCTTCACGCTTCTCCAGCACAGAAACTTGTTTCTTGGCAGAGATTAAAGTCCCGAGGAGGAAGAAGCGAGCTGCACATCGCTCAGGGTCCATCACTGCCTGGTCCATCGCTGCCTCATGGCTTTGCAGGAGGAGAGCTGTGGGTGGTTTCTAGCAGCATCACTTTCCACCAGCACTTTCTGGTAAGGAGTACCGCTTGGAGAAGGTGTGCACCATCCTTTACCACCTCCAAACCTGGACACAACAATGAAATCCCTTACAAATGCTTTTTGAATCTTTAATTTCTTTCTGAGATTAATCAAATTAAGAATTTCAGTCTCAAATTGCTAATTGGAATGCTCCAAAAATTATTATTTTCAGTCTGGGAATAGAGTGCTGATTTGTTTCACTAATTACAAGCCAGAAATTTGGAGTGCCCCATAATGAGATATCTCACAAACAATCTTTCATTCAATTAACTTTGGGGAGGGGGAAAGAGCAAAATTATATTAATTTAGGTACACATTTGTAAAAATTTAATCTGTTCTGCAGAGGTGCTTAGGAAGATAAAAGGACACAGGTGGGTTTTTTTGAATAAATGAATAAATTGTTTTTCAGCAGCCAAGTTCAGCTTTGGCCTGTTGCAGTTGCTCAGTGTGTTATGATAACACACAGTAAACATAGAGCCAGGCATTATATTTTTGCAACTTCTTCCCCTATATACTATTTTCTTTGCTATATTTTCTTTTGTCTTCACCCATGTGTAAGAGGCATTTGGACAACACAATAACATGCTTGAACTAATGGCCAGCCCTGAATTGCTCAGGCAGGTTGGACTAGATATCTTTGTAGGTCCCTGCCAACTGAAATAGTATATTCTATCCCATCCCATCCCACCCTATCCTATTATATCCCATCCCATCCCACCCTTCCCTACCCTAAGGATGGGGACCACGTGCAGTGGTTTGAGGCTGGCTGTGCTGGAGGAGGGGGATTGAGCTGCTGCGCCCCTCTTGCATGAACTGTAGCAGTCCAACATGTGAAAGGCACAGTTTTGAGGTCATGACGCCTACGCTGGGTTTGAGGAGGGAAAGCAAATCCTCACCCAAATGGGATGGGAAATGCACAGGTTGGAGCCATGAGGGAGCCCATTGCACCCACCCACAGCTGCTGTGCCTGCAAACCCACCCAAAGCTGTGGAGAGGATGGGGGCTGTGCCGACACGAACCCCTTCACTGGGGCGAGACAGCTGTGCTGCCGTTCCCCTGAGGTACCCTGGTTTCAAAGGCTGCCACTAACGATTCACAGGAGGAAGGGGGTGGCTGCGGCCTTGCAGCTGCCCCTGTCCCCTTGGAGGGATGTCTGTGCCCGTGGCAGTGTGCATGTGCATGCAAAGCTTTGGAAATTTCCATTTTAATAAAAGCAACCTTGGAGGAGCGTGAGCAATAACCTGTCTGCTCTTTGGCACCGGCAGTTTGGTTGTCCTGTAAAATGAGATTTCGCTGCCCCGGCGCAGCGATCTTGTTATCAACCCCAGCTTACAGCAGCGTGCTTTATTAGAAGACAGCAGAAATAATTCTTTAGACATTAAGCAACGTCTAGCTTCTGCTTTTATTGGGCTGGCTGGCTGTGATTAAATCAGATCCAGAGGTAAGCCGAATAAACTCCTGGATCTCGGGGCTCAGATATTTGGTCCATCTACAGATGCTTTGAAGTCTGGTGACAGGATGGAAATTAGGTCTTTCCTGCCCCAGCTTCTCCCACTCCTGCTGCCTCTTGAAACTCCAGCTTCCTAGATGTGACCCGTGCACTTTGGAGTCTCCGGTGTTGCTAAGGCAGGAGGGATGGACACTACATGGGCTCCATCCCCTGCCTGATCCCAAGGCTTTGCTCAGCTGTCACCCCAGGCTCTGATCCCTGCTCCAAAGGGATGGAACTTTGCCCAAGCGAGGACTACTACAGCCAAGCTCGTGACCAATGGTCTGGTTTGGCACTCCCACCCCTTCCAACGCCAAATCAGCGTTCCACAGCTTTATGCCAGTAACCCCCGTCTTTACACCCGTAACCAGCGGCCAGTACCCAGCTTTCTTGTTAACTTAGTGCTTCTCATCTCTGCAGGCATCAGTGGGAGAACCAGTCACCGCAAGACCTCAAAATCTTCAGTGGGTACTTTAGTGCTGCCGTTCCCGACTCCAAAATGGGACCGACCAGCCTGTGGGACCGCGTGGATCAGCACGTCCCAGGGGAAAACCTTCGCTGCTGCTGGGCATGGCTGGCAGCCACCCCATGAGTGCAGCGTGGGGCACGTTCCCCTGCACCTTCCCTCCTTCAGCAAGGGCTGGCTCCCAGCATCACTCGCAGCATCCCTGGGAGAATAAATTGCAATGATTCATTTGGACCAAGACCATGACATTTAATTCCTTTCTCCTCCTTCCCAGAGTATAATCTTTCAGCCAAAGCCCACACAGATGTGCTCCAGAGAAGGAAATAATCTGCAGATGTGGAGTGTTCCCAGCTCTTGCCTCACCTAAAAGGGGCCAGTGACAACTTCTTGGGTCCTCACCAGCTTTCTGGGTGGACTCATCTTACTCGTGACTTTGTGTTTCAATAGTATATCACGTCACTGTTGGCCGAGTAAGTACCAAGTTGTGAATTGTCACCTGAGTTGTTATGACAGAGATGTTTAATGCAGAATAGCTGTTATTTCCCAAATACCAATGCCCTTAGGGCTTGTGGGATCTCCTGTCCGTAAGTCGGCATCCTGCCACTAACTAGTGCAGGGCTCTGTATAGTAGGACACATGGTAGAATGGCACGGGGAGGTGATTTTTCTTTCCTAAATGTTGATGTTAAACAGTGTAAAACCCATTAATGAACGAACCTGTAGGCCTAGGGCAACGTGACAAGCTTCTCTGCAGCATTTCATTTTGCAGAGCGATACCAGCCCCCGTCCTGCCTCCTGCCCTTCTCTGTAGCCTCTGGCTCAGCACAGCCCTGCCCTGGGCACAGTGGCCTCTGCAGCACATCATACAGACACTGTTGGGAAGGAAAGGTGCCAGGGGCTGTGAAAATAAGGGCGAGGTAATGGTGCAGCATCTCCCCCTCCCAAATTGCCCAGCGCCTGGGCAGCTACTGAGCCCACCTTGAACTGAAGCATCCGGGATGTGACAGAATGTGTCTCCAGGGGAAATCAAAGCAGCAAATTAACAGCAGTGTCTTTTATTTCCATAAAACACTTACTTAAAAGCACCAGATGCATATAATTTTTACTTCTGGCTCTCCAAACTCAGGCGTGCACGTTAATGGCAGCTGGCACTTGGAGAACTCATTTTTAGTGGATCACAGAGGGAAAAAAGCATGAGTCAGACACACTGAATTTATTTTCTTCTGAGCAACTTGCACAGCTCTGGTGACGCCAATTAATCTGGGTTTCCAGAACCACAAAGAAAACTGGGAAAGCACCACTGCCCTCGCTGCTGAGCTATGTTTGGACAGCAGGATTTAGCACTGGTGGGGAGCCAGGACAGGGCTTTGCATGGCATTGCACAGCTGCTGCCGCAGCAGGATCTGCACCCACAGCCCAGTGTGGGAGCTAGTGCTGCAGAATTAATGTTTGGTGGGACCCTTCTGGCCAAGAGAAGCCAGCTTTAGTCATGGCCAGCTGACAGAGAAGCCAGGGTTTCGTTTTCCTTAAAGTGTCTCTTGCAGATGAAGTCATGCTCATCAATTTGAAGCAGCACAGCAGTTGTGGGGCTGCTTGTCTGCCCCACCTCCCGTGGCTGTGGCATTCCCTCTTTGCCAAGGGACCAGCAGAAGGTATCAAAATGGCATGCCCCCCCAGCATTCAGCTCACTCTGTGAGCCAAGGGCTTTGCACCTCCTCCTCCCAGAGCAGTTTGGAAAGGTTGCTGTGTGCAGTGAGAAAAACCGCAGCGAGTGTTGCCTTCCCTTGGTCATTGTTCTGGCTGAACAATGCTAACTGGTGGCATGAAATCTTTATTTTGGTAAACTTTCAGCTTCATGTCAACCCACAGCCATTCCTCCTGTAGCTGTGCCTTCGAAAGTGGGATTATAAATATGGCTGGCATTATTTTATATGACTTTCTCAATATGAACAGTTCGTTTCTCCATGAACAGTTCATTTTTCTGGCTAAGTGCAAAAGGAAAACGTCTTCATTTAGCTTCAAAAAAAAACCAAAAACCCTTCACACCAAACTTGAAGGAACAACGAGGAATTTGAGGAACACACAAGGAACATACTTTATTGAGGCTCTGAGCACTGAAACACAGTGTGGTAGCAGACATGGGTGAGTGCTCCTTCCTGGGCCTGCATTCCCTGGGATAAAAGTGCTCCTAACAGGGCCAAGAAGGGTGCACAGCACTTGGAAAAAGCTCCCTGTTGCTTGATCCCCGGAGAAGTAAGGGATGAGCAAAATTCCAGCTGCTGGTAAGAAAATGAACTAAAACACTAAGCGATTGTGTCTGTCGGCTGCTGCAGGCAAGCTATGAATGCCACTGTACGCCGCTGCATGCCGCACGCTGGGACAGCTATTTCCAGTTTATATCCAGAGTTGTGTTTCCTATGCACCCGTGGCAGGGCTGTCATCTTCATCTGCACCCTGACCCATTGCTAGATGGGGTGTTGGTGGCTGTGCGGGGCGTGGAGGGCTGTGGATGGAGATGGCGGGCAGGGTTTAAACCATCCCCCTTTCCTCCGCAGGCAGCTGCTGCCGCGTGAGGTTGCGATGTCTCCTGCTCCTCTTTTGGGCAGTGAAACCTCCTCCATGCTGCCATGTCGTGGCCCCAGGACCGTGTCCAGCTGCCTGTCCAGGAGCACAGCCCGAGCGCCCCATCATCATGGTGCCATGGGAGCCCACAGCCCGCTCACCCGTGAGTACTGCTGCCTGCGAGGCGGGCACAGCGGATGGCATTCAGCCCCTCGGAGGGAGGAGTGCTCTGTCTCGCTCTGACAAGCTGTAATCCTGTGATAATAAGCCCCAGCTCCTGGTGCAAACTGTCCCTGTTTACAGCTGAGGGCAAGCTGTCTTTGTTTCCTGGCTTCGCAGGGAAGGTTTTAAAGCGTTTTATAGCGACTTTAAAGCAGGTTTAATTCTGCTAGTGCCGGCACAAACCAGGGGTGGATCGAGCAACTGCTGCGTAAACACAAAGTCCCTTTCTGAAATTCCTGGATATTTGGGGGAGTTATGTACACATTTGGATTATCACTGAAGGGGACGTGCCCAAATGAACGTTATTCAGGGAAAAAAAAAGTCCTTCTCTTTCTTCTCTTCACTTGTCTTTAGAGTTGACGGGCTGCGGTTCGAACGGCAAAACACGTAACGAAATAAGCTGGGCGAATTCAAACAGTCAAAGGCGTAATGAAATAAATGAGACAAATTCCTTGAGCTCCACCTAACATGAAAATGAATCTCAGCTGCTCATTAGCGACCGCCGGGAAGGGGACGCCAGCAAATTAAATCTCAGGAAGTAGAGAGAGAGGCGTAGTGAAAAGGTTGATTGCCTAAATCTCCTCTTATTAACCGCAAAATATTTTTTTCAAGATTGAAGGAAGCAAAATACGTTTGTAGCCAATGGCAAAGGCTCACTATGTGCTCCAAGGGAAAAGCAGGAGCTGGGCAGAGCTGAGGAATGGATAAACAAGGGCTATACCACAGTATTTTTGGAGGGGGTAGCAGCACTTCTCACCCTCTGTACACCCAGGTGTTTGCCTCCTTACTCTCCCTGACAAAATTTATGCTTGTTTTCCCAGGTTAATTCAGGTTTTGCTGAGGATTGGAGTGATGGGAGAAGGACCCGGGGGTCGGTGTGCCTGCCAGAGGTGTGGCAGCTTGAGCTGGGTGGGCAGCACGAGCGGCAGACTCTGCCCTGCCAGCCTGAGCCATAGTCCTCCAGCAGAAATGCCAACTGAGCTGCAAGTTGGTCTGCAGCTAATGCATGGGTCAGGTCCCCTCTCTCATCTAACCAAGCTCACCAAAGCGGGTGGCCAGGGCTGACTTCGGCACTCTGCGGGGACATTGCCTCCCCACACCACTCCAAACCAGTCCTCCCGGGCACCTGCTACCCAGCAAAGTTCTTGAAGTTCTCCTGTTTACTTGTTACCAGTCCCTTTCCATCCCTGCTGTTGGCTAATGGGCTTGAGTTTGCCCTGGAAGGCACCCTCGCTGTTCGAGGGCTAGAGCACAAAGGGTGTGCTGAAAGCCAGGTCTGCCTGGTACAGGTGTGAAATCACACCTTGGGCCCTGCCCTGGAGGTTGCTGCTGGCCTTTGGGACTGCCTCAAGGACAGTGATTAACAAGCATTGCTAATCGACCTAAGGGCTCTGGTAGTGAGATATACTAGAGGAGGTGCGTCACCACCAACCTTTGCTGTGCATCGTCCTGTGGGAACCTTTGGGATGTGTAGAGGTGTGGCTCATGGGATGCAAACCAAAACGTGTCATGAGTTGGCCTTGGCATGAGCAGCAAGGGGAGGTGGACAAAGCCAAGCAATTTTGAAAAGGGGGCAGGGAGAGGAGGAGCTGCCAGGAAACGGCTGTCCTTTGAAAAGGAGCAAGTGCCAGAAAGAAAGTAAAGTTATGGCTAAGGAACGTGGAGGTGTCAAGGGGAAATTGTGCTGAGGTTGTCTCTCTGAAGGTGCTGTAACTCCTGGAAGCCAGGGGAGAAGGAGGTGCTCCAATACAGAGGGCTTAGGGCTCCATCTGCTATGATGTTCTCATAAACAAGCAAGGAAGACGTGGCCTTGGTGGGGCAGCTTATCCGTGGGTGGAAAACTGGTCACATAGTACACTACCAGAAAGGGAGGCTCAACTGTGATCCTGAGCCTGATGCTCTGTTGGGCTGGGGGCGGGACGAGGCTGTTGTTATTTGATATGCAGCTGTGAGGGACTGGGAGCACCACTTGGCACACAGTTATAATTTAAAGGGAGAAGAAAAGTAGTCTGGAAAATAAAGGTGGTTGATATCTCAGTGGTCCTGCTGGCAAGTGGAGGTAAGGGGTCTGGGGTCTTGGTGGGGCAAGGGAAGCCATCCCGGCTGTTCTGGGAGCTGGGGTACCTCAGCGGGTGGGAGGCTTTGCTGGCTGGCTGCTGTAATTCATCAACAACAGGGCTTGGCTGCAGACAGTCCAAAGGGAGCAGTAAAAATAAAAGAGAGGTGGCTGGGACGTAACCTCTGTGGGAAAGTCAGATCTGATGCTGAGAGGCGCAGTGTGGTCCTTAATCCCAGGACCCATGGGAAGGGAGGGGGACCTCTTTCTCCTTCCCAGATAGGACAAGATGTGACAGGCTCAAAAATGCAGTTTCAGAGGGGTTTAAACAAGTCTTTTTTTACTTTTCAAGGTACAGCCCAACGTTCCCTGGTAGCACACTCTGCCTCCCCCTGCTCCCGACTGTGTAAGCTGGGTTTAGCACAACATCCATTCCAGTAACTCACGTGACTTTTGTGAATTAACTGCTTAGCCCATGGGAATCATACCATTATCTTCAGAGGAGTTAGAAAAATAAAGAGTGCATTTATAAGGTTTTCATTGTTTTCACCCCACCATCAGCATTCCCTTTAAGAACATCAAAAGCTGAAAAAAACAGATAGAGACATCTGTCAGCATCTCTGGAGATGCGTGCTGCACTTTCTTCTAATCCAGACCAAGACTTTGGAGCCTCTCCATGCCTTCAAGAAATAGGGGAATTTTTCTTTCATTTAAGAACCTTTTACTGGGTTTTAACAGAGCCCTGTGTCAGCACAGTTAAAAATTGCTGGCATTTCCTCTGCGCAGATTAAAGATGATGTATTACCCTTTGCTACTCAAACCTGATTTACAGCTCCTATTGCAAAATTACATTAGACTCTCTTAAGTGCTCTAAGGTGAAGTAGCAGGGCCGAGGACACGGAGCAAAGTCCAAGCGTGTGCTGTGCTGGGTTTTACCCCTCTGGCATTTGTTATTCCTTCTCTAGGTCTGAAAGAAGAGCTGTGGGAAGCAGCGTGTCCCCTCCTGCACCCACTGGACCCGCAGCATGGCATCCCCCATGAGGAGCTTGCTCACCGACCCCGCCAGATACCTCCAGTCTTTCCGCCTCTTCCTCAGGAACTCGACCGAGCACCAGTGCATGCAGGAGTTCATGGAGAGGCAGCTGCCGGCTGTGATAGAGAGGTAACGTGGAGGTGGCCACATCGAGCTGAGCAACAGCCCGGTGACACGGTCCTGTGGTGGGGACAGGCTCGGTGGGGGTGTCTGTGAGAGCCAGATTGCTGTTCCCTGTCCGCCTCCCTGTCTGTAGGTCTCTGGCAGGGCTTGGTCGGGTGTTGCATGTACACACACCACTGAAGGGCTGTTCTTTGGGATGGAGCCAGCCTAGCAGGGAGGAGATAAGGCTGAATTTTTTCCTTGCATGCTTACCCTGACTTCACCCTAAAAGGTGCTAGCAGATATTATGTTCTAATGTTACACTGGACTGAAAGCATTCTTTAAAAAGTAATTTTTTCAGGTCATGTTTCATCTCTCTTAAGCATGCACGCTGCTGCTTAATTGTGGGTGGGTTTTTGCTGGACCCCTTGCCTTGCAGGCTGGCAAGAGCAGCAGGCAGTATGGGTGACATCCTGGATCTGGGAGCCCTGGTTGGGCCCAGGGTCCTGTGGCTCTGTCAAAGCCGCGATAAAGATTTTTAAGCGTGTTTCACTCTCCCCTCTCCCTCCCCATTTTGCAAAACATAAAAATTCCACAAATAATTTTTTAAGCTGCTTGTCCAGACCCAGGGAAGTCCCTGGTCCTTGAAGCACAGACTTAGAAAAGGTGAGGACCTGCTTCTGCTTGTATGCACTCATACATGAAGCAGAACTCCTCCAGCAATTGCAAAAATAACTTGAAACTGGGACTCTCCAGAGTTCTGAAGGTCTGCTCATGGGCGTGCCTCTTGCATTTGATTTGTCAGTCCTACAGGTTTTAGTCTTGATGGGATCTCCGCTGCTTCGCATAATACGTGTAACCCTCTCCACTGGGCAGCTCTCCTAAAATGTATAAATAATGTTTTTCAGTGTTGGGAATGGGAAGTCTACAATCAATGTCCTAAGCGTTGGTGGTGGAGCAGGTATGCTATGGGCTTCGATAGTGGTATGTTTTTCCCTTTTTTCAAATATCAAAGGATTACGTATTGCAGAAAGGATTGGAAAGGGAAATAAGTCTTTTCTTGAAAATTCAGCTCCAGGGGACAGATGGCATTAGCTGGTGTGTGGCCACATCCTCTGGAAACAGCTCATGCCTCCCCACCCTGATTCTCAAGTGTCCTCCATGAGAAACATCCTTCAGCAACAGGAAGGGGAGGGAGAGGCTTGAACTGCCCCACAGTGTTTCTATGGAAAAAAAAAAGGAAGCCACATTATGTCTTCAGTTCCTCAGAACATTACATTTTCACTTGCATTGCAATTACTCTCCCCTGTAACTATTTACTGGTGTGGCAGCTCCCCATCATTGCTGCCTCCTGCCCTGCTACGGGACAGCCTTAGCTGCCTGTACATACCTGCAGACCGCTGTCAGTGCACAAGTTCCTTCTGGAGCTTCTGCCCCCAGAAACACTGGAGCTGAACGTAGCTCCAGAAGAAATCAGAAGAAATAAGTCTCTTATCTGAAATTTACTGGGTGGAAAAAACCTGTACCAATATCATCAAGTGGCTTCTTCCAGTTAAATTCTTGCTTAAGTTCCCCCGTAATTAAAGCCTGCATTTTCTAATTCTGCTCTGCCCATTAAGTCATCAAGCCCAAATTTTATAAGAAGAGTTAATTCAGTTTAAACGTGTCAGTCATACCATCTCCAAAGTCTAATCTCAGCTTTGTCAATCTCTTCTAATAAGTAAAAATAATAGCGTGTAAATGGTGGGCATTAGTTATGAAACAGAGAGTGTGACAGAGTGGGAACATTGCTCTCTAAAGAAAGGAAACCACTCTTCTGCCAAAAAACCCCGGCTGTTTTTGACAGGAGCACTTTACTAAGTGAGGCACTTAACTCCCTAACCCGGGACACTCCATCTTAGCACGATCAATAACATGCAAGAGAACCTCATTTTATGATGTGAAAAAACCCTGCACCACCAAACCTTGGCTCCTCACTGGCTTTTGTTCCCACCATGGGTCCTTGGGAGGTCAGGAGGCAGCAAATTCAGAGGGCAGCGGTGGAGCTGCTGCCCTGGCCCCATCCACCCTGCACTTCCCAGGGAGGGAGCATGGAAGGAAAGCATTTCCCTCCCCCTTTTCCACCTCAAGAGACAAGCAAACCATTTAACGTAGCATCATATCCCATTACAGCCGCACGTCTACCGCGCCTGCCGTCGCCTACAGCCTTTCCCTTATTAAGTTCACACTCCAGCGCACAGCACTCTGTACCTTTAAAAACCATAAAAGTCATCAGAGCTGCTATAAAGTAGCAACTGGGCTATAAACTATCCCGTTACGTAAAATGTTTAATTAGAAACTTAATGGTGAACATAGTGGTAGCCTTTAAAAGGTAATTGTGTTGGAGAGTTTAAATAATTCGGATAGCCTAATTGCCAAATTGTTGATAATGCAAGCTGCCACAGATTTGACTGTAAAATGCCTCAGGACACTTGTTTGCATATAAAAGAGCTAACCGAAGTCAATTAAGGCAGTGGATTAAATTATGAATCAAAGGGGTGCTTTTTCTTTTTGGTTAAAAACAATACAAGGGTGGTTTGGCCATGGAAGAGTGGAAGGGAATCTGTTAACCTATCTGCTTGTGGAAACAAGAAATTCAGTTTGTCTTTCTCAGGACCTGCACAGCCTTTTTCCAAGGGCTTTTATGGAGAGTTGGTAAAGCCACACAAAATCAAAACTACTGCTGGAGTTCATTGCAAACCCCGTGTTCCCACATTTTACCACAGCAGCCCACAGATGACTGGCTTTGCTCTGATTTTTTTCCGCAGGGTAGGGGGTGTGCAGCGATAGCAAAGCTGCAGCTGGTCCTGCTCAGTCAGAAAGTCAGTTCCTCTCCCTCAAAGAAGGCTCTTGCACAGATGCCACATGAATTTCTGGTGTTATCTGTTGCTTTAAGAAAAAACCCCACATAAGTCTGAAAAAAAAAATTGAACTCTCCCTCCCTATGAGACCGCACCTGGAATATTGTGTCCAGTTCTGGGCCCCTCAGCTCAAGAAGGACATAGAACTCCTTGAGAGAGTCCAGCACAGGGCTGCCAAGGTGATGGAGGGAGTGGAACACCTTCCTTATGAGGACAAGATGAATGAGCTGGGCCCTTTTAGCTTGGAGAAGAGGAGACTGAGGGTGACCTTAGTAATGTTTATAAATATGTAAAGGGTGAGAGTCAGGACGGAGCCAGGCTCTTCTCAGGGATGGCAGTGATAGGACAAGGGGCAACAGGTGCAAGCTGGAACATAGGAAGTTCCATGTGAATGTAAGGAGAAATATTTCCCTGTGAGGGTGAGGGAGCCCTGGGACAGGCTGCCCAGGGGGTGTGGAGTCTCCTTCTCTGGAGAGATTCAAGACCCGTCTGGACGCCTATCTGAGTGACCTGTCCTAGGGACCCTGCTTTGGCAGGGGGTTGGACCCAATGATCTCTGGTGGTCCCTTCCAACCCCTACGATTCTGTGAATCAGTGAACTCTTTTTAACTTTTGAAATGTTGGATCTATTGTTACTTCCATTGGTAAAATAACTGCAATTAGCCTGAAGAGTATCCAGCGAGAACTACTCCTCACAAAGAAAGTACAGGCAGCTCTGGGGCATTCTGTATCAGGGTTAGGTAAACATAAATGGTATGTGCACTATTTATCTTTCTTATGGAAAAAGTCACGGGACAGAAAGACAAACAGACATGAATGTTGTTTCTGACTCCAGTGTAAACACATCTTCTCCCTCACCCATGCTGGACTAAAAATGCTCTTACTGATTCCGAAGAGATCCTGGCAGGTTTGCTTGTGACTTGGGACTGTCAGAACTGGAACTATCAGAGGCATTTAGGATCTTCCCTGGGGGAATTTAGGCCATGTCCAGAAAATATGAGGTCATGGCACATGTGTGACTGTGTCCGGTTTTCCCTGGGCACTGATGATTGCAGTCAGAGAAGGGGAATGAATATAGTTGGGACTGATATTTCAATTTTTTTTCTCAAATCCTAGAGCTAAAACCTCAGTGGCAATCTGCTGAGAATACAAAGCAGCTACATGCACCTTTGTGGTACGTTTTCTGTACATGAAAGGCTGGCATCGGTCTTCAAAACTGGGGATGTGATATTGTGGAGATAACATTCAGCTGAGCTTTGCTTTCATCTTGTATTTCATGTTGCCTGTTTCCCTAGGTGAGATAGACCTGCTGATCCTCTCAAAAATACAAGCCAGATATCCAGGGGTCACTATCAACAATGATGTGATAGAGCCAAGTGCCGACCAAGTCTCCAAGTACAAAGGTAATTTTACATTAAATTCCATTTGGATTAAGTATGCTAAACACATTAAAAAGAGTTGAATGCTGGGTGACCCCACATTCAAATGCTTTCTTGTCAGAATTGGGTCTTAAAAGTTTTAAAAGTCACTATTTTATCGGGGGGGGGGGAGGGGAGGGGGTTCCATCATTGCTTTTCAGCAATGTTCAGTCTCATTAAAACTCAGTCTCTGACATTGCAAAGAACTCTGCGTGGCAAGCTCTTCAGCTAGGCAATGTGTGATTGCATGGGAACAGAGTAAAATCCCCACACTTCAGAGCAGCTTTTTCATTCAGCTTTCTCTGCATCAGGGCCCTTCCTCAACGTCAAAGGGAAAATTTTAGTGTCTCATGGTAATTCTCACTTATCTTATTAATAGATTCCAAATAAGAGAGAGCTAAACCTCAAAGCGTGGCACTAAATTACTTGCCATCCTTTGCATTAGAAAACACAGAGAGGAAAGCAAGATGGAGAGTAAAGGTTTCTTCTCTGTGGCCTAGAGCTTGTTCCTTCCCACCAGCCCAAAGGTCTGAGCAACATTCATGAAAGCAAGCCAAGTATTTTCCAAGGAGGACTGAGTGTTAGCAGGGGTGCTTTGGTCAAATATCCCTACAAAGCCAGCATTAAATATCAATCCACTGTTTGATTATCACTGCGACAACATCTACCAGGCTTTACCTTAATGGGTAATTATGGTCTTGTACAGAGGTGACACTGGCTACTCCATCCAGGCAGTGAACAGCCAGGAGCGGAGCATACCTTGCCAGAAAGCGGCTGCTGAGTTGAAGGTGGCAGCAATGAATCAACCTCATCAGCAGTATGTGTTGTTGGAAACATTCCAAACCGTAGTAAATACCAGACTGTAAAACCACACTGTAAATCTCCAACGCTTACTCGTGCTTAAGTCCTTAAAAGCAAAATATTCACAGTATTAAGCAGCTTGTGAAAGTTGAAAGGATAAAAATAAAAAGGTAACAATGCCTTTGCCCTGGCAGTGTGGGAGTTCAGAGTCACTGGAAGCACAAAGGCTCCCAGGAAAGAAACCACTTGTTACGTATCTGTCTCTCTGTATTACATGGATCTGATCTTGGGAAAGATGGCTCGTGCAAAACCCAAGAAGCTTTCACATTGCTCCAGACTGAGATGGAGAAGGATGGGTAACAGAGCATCTGCTCAGTTTATAAGATGGTTTGGGGACTTGCACACAGCATTTCTGTCCTGTCCAGGCTGTGGAGGATAGGCCACATGAGACTGGATTTCCCTGAATTCTCCTGCTCGTCTCACCACCTACCACCAAGTAACTGGTAGTCCTACCCTGCCTCAGCGAGTTTCTTTGCAGAAGAAAGTTAAAGGAAATATGAGACGTTGTCCTTATTTTAAGTTTTATGCTAAATGAGAAATTAAATATTCATCTGAGTTTCTTTCTTTAAACTTTCTTATTTGGTAATTAATCATGCCCCCAGTAGGTATCGTTAATTAGGTTTCTGAGCCCTAAGATTTTCTGTGGAGAGTTGGAAACATTATCTGCGCCTCCGAGGACTCGGTAGTCATGTTTTCTGCCTAACCAGATACTTTCTGCTTGGGAAGGAGAAGCCCTGCCCACAAGAGAAACTTCACATTGGGATGTGCAGTGCTGACAAACTGAAGTTTATCGTGGGTTGTGTGGTATGTTGGAGGCTTTCCTCAAAGCCCCATGGCCAGGCTGTGACTTTCCTTCACTCGTGGTCCATGCCCAGGTGGAGTCCTTTGGTGACCATGGCTGGAGTGCCAGTGGCCCCACAACTGAGCTGCGCTGCCATTGCCTGCATGGCATGGCACAACCACGGGCAGTTTGGGTTTGATGGCACCCATCAAGGGCACATGACTGCCTTCTGGCCCAGACAGCTAGCTGGGTGGAGACCCAGGAGGAAATTAAGGATAACTCTTCAAAATGGTTAGGGTGATGCTGTTTGGCTTCAGATTAATCTTTGGGCAGAAACCTCTCATAATGAGAATGAGCCTGCCATGTCTGAAATCTTGACTTTAAAAGCCCACCTTAGCAAGCAATTCTGTTTTCTTCCTACTGTCTCCTTGCAGACTGTCTAGTGACTGAACTGAACCAGATTGCACCAGATTATTTGTGGTGGTGCAGAATGAAGCTGGGATTTAAAATGGCAAATTAAATCTGAACTGCAAGCACTGGGGCCAGTGACTGATAAATGGGAGCGAACAGAGTAACTGCAGCAGCATCCAAAAGGGATAGCCCATTTCCAGGCATAAAAGAGATGAGATAAGCCCTGATGGAGCATTCCTCATCTGTCTGATGGGGGTATGTCCTCATCAGAGCCCAAAGGGAGAAGTGTTGTGATTAGCGCTGTAAAGGCACCGGTCTTCGCAGATCACGTTGCTTTGAACATGTGTTCTGTAGCTAAGGCTCAGGCTGCCTTTGGGCCATGAAAGTTTTAAATTTATGTTAACTCTAGTGAAGCACAGGAATCGCATCAGGGCTAGCTCTGTCCTGGAGCAATCCCAAGTGCCAGGCTGGAGCACAGTGCGATGAGCTCCATATGCCAGCAGATGGACATTAGTATTCCAGCATCCCCTAAAATATGAAATCATCCCTCAGTTTTGCTCCCATAAAAGCAAAGAAACACAGTGGTGAGCCAGGCCCTTGGTACAGCTTACTCCTTGGATCCACTTCTCCAGCTTTCTGCTTTCCCCAGTTGCTGTATCCGCACTGTAGTGAGGTCTGAAAACACACCGTGTGTTGCTCTTTACACTAGCCTTTGCCTTAAAACACTATTATCCTTTTTTTCCTGAAGCAGTTGTCCAAAACTGTGGGCTTTTGAAAAATTATTTGAACACATTGTAAGCTAAACGTCAAGAGATGGGCTCTTGCTCCCTCTCCCACCATCCCCATGACACATTCCCAGAATGAGTCGTTTATTTTCTCTGCCCTTCTTGACCTTTCAGTTGTGCTTTCTCTCCAAAATACAACTGCTCTGATCTGTCATTGAGTGCCTGGAAAACCCTCTGTCATGGCCTGGCTCCTTCCTGCTCAGCCACATGGGTCTTGCATGGTACCTAAGCGAAGGGGTCATCAGCTCTTCTCCCATTCAGCAGGAAACGTGCTACTCGTGGCCTCATAACTGCTTATCCCAGCCAACATCTTTTAATGCAGCTTAAGCCAGTCACGTTGAAGACTTTCTTTTTGTTTTGTTTTGGTATTTTTAATTATGTAAAGATGGGAGCATCCCAAATGAAGGCATAAACACTAAAGGATCCTACCCTCTTAAGGATTCATCCTACAAAACCCTTTGCAACCCCCTTCTCACATACAGGCTCAAGGTTTTACATATTCCACTGCTGTGTTAAAACCAGTACCAAAACTCTCTACCTAAAGATGAGTTTGGGGTGTATTAAAGCTCTGAATGGAAATGGGCCCTGTATTTGCAATTGAGATAACGCTGTCCTGCCTCCTCCTGCATTTCAGAGCATGTGGCTGAGACATCGAGCCTCAAGAACGTAAAGTTTACCTGGCATGAGGAGACAGCTTATGAATATGAATGTCGAATGAATGCAGAAAAGAATTCTAAAAAATGGGACTTCATTCACATGATCCAGGTAAAAGTCTCTGTGAAGTAATTGTTGTCAGACTTGGTTGTTAAAAGCATGCATGAAGTATGTGACCTCATTATCGACTCCCAGGGGAAGAAAGGTGAGTTTATTTCCCTGTAATTTAAAGTATTTAAGGATAAGCGAACAGCAAAAATGAAGGATGAGTTACAGCAAAGCAACAGCAGTCCTATTAACCAGGCTGGGGGTGGCAGTCAACTCAAAACCCATTTGAACTGGTGTTTTCAAAGCTCCTTGTCCTCTCTGTGAAATTGCCTTTGTGTTTCCAAGTTTACTGAAGCCATTACAAGCTATCCTCCCTGCTAAAAAAAAAGACAAGTCTTTTCATGTCAGGTTAATGAATGAACATGAGCTCGGCCCTGAAAGAACCAGGGAGCAGAGAAGGCAGTGACAGCCCCGAGCTTGTAGTGTGAGCCCGCTGCCCATCTTTGTGCTCATGTGCCTTGTCATCCTGACGTTCTTCCATCAAGATTGCTCCCATTTGGCTTCTTTTACCCAGTGGTACCAGTTTGTAATATTCACCAGGGCTGCACTGTATCTCTGTAAGCATTTCTGCTCTCCCCAGATGCTGTATTATGTGAAGGATATCCCAGCAACCATCCGGTATTTCCACAGCCTCCTGGATGCACAGGCAAAGCTGCTGATCATCCTGGTGTCAGGTGAGAGCTTCTGTACCGGCTCTGCTCCATCAGGCAAGAGCCATGAGGGCTTCAGGGCTCCTGCATGTTCAGAACAGCCTAGCTAGAAACTAACACATCTTGTTTATTTAAATTATCCTTTATCACTGACAGAGGTGAACTGGCTGAGTAATAAACAGCGTCCATCCACCTACCCCCATTGAAATCTGCACACTGACTATATCTGTGCAGCTTTATGCTGTGGGTTGTAAAGCTGAAGGCTTTGTGAGCTACCAAAACCATGCTGTGGGCACAAACCACATTTTTCTCACCCTCTGCCTTTCCCCATCCTAAGGCCTGGCTAGCGATGGACAGCAGTGGCGAGCCCTGAAGCGGGTGAGAGGCTCCATCCCACAGATCTCGTTCACAAGAGCCCCTTCAGCCTCTGCTGTTTGTAACAGGCATTTCGGGCTGGGCCCCGCATTATCTCGCTCCCGGAGACTTGGTGCATTAAGCAAACGGCTACGGAGGGGCTCGGCTGTGCCATACAGCAGGTGTTAGAGCACATATGGTTCATTTTCTTCTCAAACTGCCCATTTCCTTAATACCATCATTTCGGGTGGCAAACAGCATTCTTAGGCTGTTTCAGAGCTGGGAATGATCTCTGTGGTCAATCCAGCAGGAAAATGCAGGACTGGAGTCACCAACGACCTTTAAATGCTCTGGGCAAGGTATGCCAGAGATGGTGGGGTCTAATTTGACTCTGAGAAGCCTTTAATTTGCCTCACAAGCTGTGGAAATTTTAGTTGTGTAAGCAGTCACATCTGATAGTTTTGTCAGGGATGTTAAGTGTTACTTGTTCAGAGGTTTAAGCCTAATTTTTTAATTGAACTTGGCCATGCCTGCACGCTATGAGGTGCTCAACAAACTACTTTTTTTGTGTCCATGAAGTGTCCACAACAAATTGATGCTTCTCTGAATTTATTCAAACCACTTTTTCTTTAAAATGTTTTTGGTTTAACGTGTTTTCAGGCAGTTCACTACCAGAAATCTGCGTTTTTAATGATCTGAGTTATCATCCTGGTTCTTTGACTGAAGGAGTCAGAGGGACTGTTCACCAGGGAGTGCAGAGATAGGACAAGGGGCAATGGCTTTAATCTGAAAGAAGGTAGGTTTAGGTTAGATGTCCCATCCCTGGAGGTGTTCAAGTCCAGGTTAGATGGGGCTTTGGGCAACCTGGCCTAGTGAGGGTGTCCCTGCCCATGGCAGTGGGGTTGGAACTAGATGATCTTTGAGGTCCCTTCCAACCCAAAGCATTCTGTGATTACATGATTCCAGATTATAGTTAATTGAAACTCTTTTCCAGTTGCTTTGCCTGCCCCTTTGGATATTTGTGAAATGTGAATATAGGGAGGAACGTGTGTCTATTCAGAATTAACATGATTAAAAATCACATTCATGAAAAGCATGAATTCGTGAAAAGTATTTGCAGTCCTCTCTGGGCAAGGTGATTCTGTGTTTTCTGATGGAGCAGAATGGGCTAGAAATTGCTGGGGCCAGCAAGAAAATGGGAGAGAGGAATAGGGTTTAGGATAGCAGAGGGAAAGGAAAGGGAAAACCTTGGGAGGATACAGAGGGGGAATGAAGAAGTGCTGTGAAAGTGAGCATTGATGCAAAAAGAGGTGCTGAAAGAGAAGCAGAACAAAGCTCATTTCAAAAAAAAAAAAAAAAAAAGAAGGTAATGTCATTTCCAACACAAACACATTAGGATATGTTAATTAAAAAAACCAGGCTGGGAATAGGATTGATAGGAGAGGGCTCGGTCAGTCAGCGAAGGTTGTCATCCCTCCTGCTCCATCCCTGCCGGGAGAGCAGGCGAGTGGCAAAGAGCTCTGCGGTGTTATTTTTAACACATTTAAAAGAATCTGTTTACATCGCCTTGAAAACAAAAGTAGTGCCATATGCTGGGCCTATTGAGAGCTATTATAATAATGCTGCGTTCAGGTAGTGTATAATTGCTCGGCGCAGAGATGGCACCAAGTCACACAACACTGACACCAGCAAATTTTCTGCAATTAGTGCTCTGTGTTCAATTTCCACCAGGTGAAAGAAAATATTGTAGCCTCTCTTCTAAACACCAAACTGTTTATTTGACTATAAATAACTGTTTGCAGATAAAGCGTTCGCAAAACCGCCGAGCAACTGGTTTTAGTAGTTATGGAGATTTATAGTCATAACTCTCAAGAGCTCCTCATTAGGCTCCAAGTTATTTTCATCCCGTCCCGTCATTCTGGGTGATGCTTTTATAAATGATTTATAGCAGGAATGCTGAATCACAGGTCTGGGGTGAGGGGAAATAAACATGCAAAGGCACATCTGGGGAGTTTTCAGTTGACCCAGTTGGTTTCTTTATAAAATGCCCCTTGAGAAGAGGCATGTGCTTGGCACGGGCTCAGTTCCGCAGGTGATTGCAGTGTTCCAGCAGCTTTTTCCTTCCTCACCATTTATTTTTGAATACCCAAATAATACACAGCCAAAACACCCTTCTGGCACCCCTGGAGAGGTCTGCTTGAGGTGAGGGGCAGCCCCTTCATTGCCCTTACCCAAAAGCATTTGAGCACCACAGAGGCAAAGGATGAAGGATGGGAAGGCAGTGCAGCTTCACCCTCAGCTCTGGCCATCCCACCCTTTTCTCCACCATGCATCCAGCTGCATGGACAGTGTGATCAAAGGTTTGCACCCCAGGTACTTCACGTAGCAGAGAGATAATTTACAGATAAGTCTTTCAACAAAGCTTGTGTAGCTCAACCACAAAGTAATTAGGTGCAGGAACAGGAGAGGATTTGGTCTTCTGAAGAGGTGGTTGAAATCAAGAAGATGACACTGAAGAGTCAGTGCTCAGCACATGGACTATGAAAGATCTTGCCTACACATGTGAAGCAGAGGGAATGGAGGGTGGGAGAACTGAGCGCACTGGGCTGCTCTGGTCTCAACTGGGGGCTCACATGGAAGTGCTGGAGCTCCAGAGTAGATAAGGTGTCCATCTCCTCCTGCAGTCCGGAGCCACAGAAGCAGGGAGGTACCATGCCTCAGGACACACACCCAACTCCACTGAGACCCTGCTCACAATGACAAAGGCTGCTAAAAAACCCCAAATGTTCAAAAATTTGTTCACATACTGTTTTTCCCTTATTTCTGAGCATTTTTCTGATGGTTTATCTCTCAGAAACCAGTGGCTGGGAAACACTGTGGAAGAAGTTTGGGTCTTCCTTCCCATTAAATGATCTCTGCACTTATGTTTCCTCTGCTGACATGAAAACACTACTGGATTCATCTGGGCTGAAGTACCAGCTGCACGAACTCCCATCCTACATGGACATAACAAGCTGTTTTACTGAAGGGAACAAGGATGGGGAGCTGTTGCTGGATTTCCTGACAGAAACCTGCGAGTTTTCTAAAACCGCTCCTCCTGAATTAAAGCATCAGGTAATAGAAGAGTTAAGCAAGCCTGGATGCAGTGAGAAAAGAGATGGAAAGGTGCTTTTTAATAACAACCTGTGTGCAATAGTGATTGAGCCATGACTTAACCTCTTTTTCCTTCTTGTTTTTCATACTTTATACATGGCTTAGCTTACTTCAGTACTAAATATAACTTCTGGCACCTGTTAAGAAATCAGTACTAATATCTGTTGTTATAAATGAGCTTTAATATCTGATTAACTCTGTACAAATCTGATGTGTAACTTGCCAAGCAGTTAAGTGTGCTTTATCGTATGGATGCTGTATAATCAGAGGTAGCTTGGACCATCCCCTCAGGCACTGCAAGAAACCTGACCATTTCCCACAAGATAATCAAGAACTCCATGCTTTCATCATCTTGGTTTAAAAATTTAAAAATTCCTTGCCCACAGAATAAACAAATTACAGCCTCTCAGTGCAGCTAGTAAGGGTGGAGGATCAGAATGACCAACCATTTGGGTGGCTGCTCAATAGGACCTCTTGAGCTTGCTCCAACTTCAATATCTCATACCTCCGTGTAAAATGAACTCTGATGCCAAATGGATGGGCAACCTTGTGTAGATCCAGGCCTGAGGTTGGTGGCCCTGCCTGTGGCAGAGGGGTTGGAGCTCTATGATCTTTGGGGTCCCTTCCAACCCAGACCATTCTATGCTTCTATGATGGGGTTCAGTGGGATTTATGTCATTTTCAATGGGGTCACGCCAGGTAAATCTGTGCAACGTAAAGCATAAGATGTTCAGCAAGAAGGTGCTTCACCTTCATGGTCCTTTCTCCATGTGGGGCTGTCTCTACTCTGATAGTGGATGTGTTTGTTTTGCTAAATGGTTTTATGGTTTTAAGGAGCGTTACGGTCTCTCCAAGGCACAATGCACGGCGGAGTTCAGTATAGCTGATGGAGTGTGTTTAATGCTCTGAACGCTCAGCTTATCTGGTGAGACAGGTGTGATTCCTGCCATTGAGATAATTTGATTCAGCGCTGAAATGGTTTGCTTTACGTAATGCTTTAGCTGCAAGAAATGATGTGTTAGTTTTGCATATACATTTCTGATACAATATAGATTAATAAAGATTTGAAGCCATTTACAAAGCACCACATTGGGCATTAAGAGCTGTTTATGTTCACTTTACACCAAATTGTTTGAAATGCACGCTTCTCCTAGTGATCAAATATTAATTCCAGCGTATTTTAGAGTGTTTCTGGGGTATTTCTCAGCTGTTGAGAACAGAACAAAATCTATTACCGCTTTTACACAGTTTCCTGCATTAGAAGACCTCTGTATATCTGTAGAGCTGTTATGGTGACACGCTGAAGCGGGAAAGAAACTCTCTCATTAGGACAAATTGCTGCATGCATTCCTAATAGGAAACAAATTAAAGTTGCAATTATTTTCATAGCTCTTTTGTGCTGTCAGTAACCTCGTCTAAATGGTGCGTGTGAAGGAGGTGACCGCTGAATATTGTCGTACCAACCTTGTCAGGAGTGACACATCTTTGGGAGCCACAGAAATGCTGGAACAAAAATCAACCCCCTCAACCCAAACCCGACGACAAAACCCATCAAGGAGATGTACATGCTTGTCCTCTTTCTTTTCTGGATTAGCAGAGGGAACAAATACATGAAAAAAAGCTTTTAGGGAGGAGGTTTGTTCTGAAAATCTGGGAGAGTACAGGAAAGAGAAGAGCTGAGCTGAAGAGGTGAAAGGACGAGATCACCACACAAAAAAAGAGGTTCAATGTGGATTTCCATGAGAGCTCCTTCCCCTCTTTAATCAGACAGGGAGAGGCCAGGGCGAGGGAGGTAGTGCTGGGAGTGTGGAGATGTACTGGCTCTCATTTAAAAGGAGGATTCACCAGGGAAAAAGGCACTTTCTCCCTAGGATGGAGAACAAAACTCCTTATCTAAAAGCGGACATGCAAGGGTGCTCCTCTCCCGTTGCTTTCACTTCTGAGGAGAATTTCATTACAAACTGGTGGAAAAAAAAAATACCGCAGACTCCATTTGGTATATGCAGCTGGTTCCATTAAGGGGCTAGGGGAAAACTGAATCCAAAGAGTATCTTTAAGGGATAAATTATTTTTAATTTTAAATTCGCAACACATGCATTCTGAGAAGTAAGTACTGTAAGTATTATTTAGTGGGAAACGAGCATGGGGAAGCACGATTTTATGCTCATTTCACCATAAAAACTGAAGGGGTTTTTGTAAATCTCTCAAACAACTTCCCAATAGCTTCAAGAACCACATTTTCATGAGAGAATTATCCTTAATTACACAGTAAGATACCTCTATTTCAGAGCATGTTTGGGGAGCCCAGCCTGTCTGCAGACTGGGGTTTATACAGCAATTTTGAGTTTACCTGTGTGTTCCCTGCACCAAATTAATTGTTTTCCTCTCAGAAATTCCCCCTTATCTCAACCAGCAGAGTTTTAGTCCAAAAGCAGATCTCCAGACCAGCCTTACTCTTTGAAAAACCCATGTGTGGGCCAACAAGATGAGTCTTCCTCACTTGCATCCTGGAAAGTGAGTTTACACAGAGGTTTGCTGAGGGCAATGGTCTTAGACTAGTCTGACACTGATCCATTGACTGAAATAAAGACAGACATCAGGCTACCTGTGTTAAAAATATACCAGAAATGCTCCTGCAAGCTCTTCATGCATGGGTGCCCCTTTCTGCCTAAACATATTTCAGGTATGAATGGTAAATGTTTTGCAGAAATATGACTCTGGGTATGTGCAGTCCTCATCATCGCATCTATATGGTCATCAGAGATGCTTTTATGCAGAGAAACATTCATCTGATGGGTTTAAAGGAAATTGGGAGACATCATCTTTTCATTTCAATGGCAAGTGTGGAATATGTAGATTATATTACAGGTAAAAGAGAAAAAAGCTGGAAGGAGGGAGGAAGAAGAGCAGGAAGAATAACAACTCGCCTTTCAAACAGCCGGCAAACACCCAGGCCTGTATCCCTCTGATAAGTAAGAGTGAGCTTGTGGCTCTGATGCTGCATAGGCGATTATTTCCCAAAGCAATTCCTGTGGGAGCTTTGCTGTGCAGGGAAGGGAATGACACAATGTCCACGGATCGAGTGGGGCTTTGGAGCAATGCCATGCAGGGAGGCTGGGGTAGAGCAAAACTGGGGGAAGAAGAGGCTCAGCCTCTCCAAAGGAGCCCGTTCTTCCCATACGTATCCCCTCCGCATCGAGCACATCTGCCTGAGCAGCTCCAGGGCTGTTACTTTAAATCATACATAGAAAAATATTCTCCCTGCTCTGTTAATTACAACAGCAAATTGAACAAATGCACTCACAGCGCCGTCGCTGTCGCCATTTCCACGTCGGTGTAATTCACGCTCACAGCCCAGGATAGCCTTTTTTAACACCACTCCAAAGTGGGGCAAAGCCTTCGTTTTTAATAAAACCACAAATGCTACAATGAAATGGATTAATATCTAATTTTACATCTTCATTTACATGATGTGCAAAATTACCTTAAATATTTGTTATGGATGGAGTGGCTTTCCACCAATTTAGGCTCTTTTTTTTTCCCATCCTGGAGAATGTTAACATAAATTGTAGCATAAATCATTGCCTTGTAGAGTACCAGAAGGCGCATATAAAAACCCATATCTTTACTGCACATATTTCCCATTAACCATAATCTATTAGTAATTGAAGTTCATTACAAATTCTTGTAGACTTTATTGCTATCATGCTGCATGACATAGTGAACCTGGCTTGCATAACAAGAAGTCCTTGCTGGGAAATATCCTATTAACAATGACAGTGCATTTGTCATTGTGATAATAAATCCAAAGCCGCCTGTAGATTATAAATTATTGCGGCGCCATTTCCACTGTTGTAGTTTAAAAGTTTTGTCAGCACTTCCATTTTAAACCCCTGCTTTTCAGGCAGTTATAACTTGACCATTAAAATCCCTAGCGAGCTGAATCTCAGCTTACAAGGTCTCAGTCCAAGAGCGTGTTTCTCCCCCCAGTGAGATGCAAATGCCATCCACATGAAAATCTTAGCAGCAGAAGCTGTGCTTATGGCAGATGTAGTGGGGTTTGGTTTTTTTTCCTTCTGCATTTGCATAGCTTCTAATTGGAAAAAACCAGGCCATTTGACAAGCAATTTGTCCATAATCTTTCTAAAGATTGTGGTGAAATTTAAAAAGATATCGAGACAAAAAAGGTGGAAGCTGGGTCGAGCTGAGCGTTCACTGGTTTAGCACCTGAAAAAGCCTCAGTCCTTATCTCCCAGTGCCACAGACCTTGAGGATGCATTGGGCAAGCCCTGTGTCTCTCCAAAAGAGAAATGGAAGAGGAATGATGCTACCCGTGTGCCTTGCGATGCTGTTTGGAGGATTAATTACTGACGCTGAAATTCTTGCATCCACTCAAGTCATCCTTCATCGTGTTTGTGCAATTCTTTGAGTTCTATATAGGTTTTAAGTGTTATTAAAAGAAAATTGCCATGGAGTTGAGCTTCAAGTGTTAATTATGACTCGAGATATAAATGACATCAGGTCAAATCGTTCACAATTTAACTCCGTAATTGACTTCAGCTCACCACACCAGGGGATATCTATCTAGCTGAATGCATCTGTCTATCATATTTCTCAAGTGCCTATAGCAACGCATCCAATTAGCCGGACGTAACCATTATGCCTCAACTGCTCCTAAATAGTGAAGGATGAAGCCTTCACCTCCTTGAAATCACTGGAAAACTTTCCCTCCTACCAGCCAGGCTGGGTTTTCACATCAGTGTGTGATACATGCTCTGTCTCCAGGTACTGTTCATGTTTTCATGGGGTGGATAACGGGTACAATAGTTGTCTTTTCACACCAATAGTGTTTTCCATCTGAAAATGCTTCAAATTAATTGAAAATCTTGATATGCAAAACCTCTTAACTCACCACTGAGGCACAGCAATCTCCTGGGCAAAATTCAGCAGCTGCTGGATGGTTCACAGCACCATTTCACAGCAATTTATGGCAGGAGGAGGAGGTGGCTGTCGGCAGTTGAGGTGGCATTACTGAGGAGCAGAAAGTAATTACCCAAGCTGTCACTGAGCTGGTGCACAGGCACTACATTGCCATTAGCTCACTGCTTCCCCAACTCCTTATCAGTGGAGTGGTGGGACATGGAGCTGGGACATGGGGCTGGCTCAGGATGAAGAGTAGTGTCCACAACCACCCCAGCCCATTCAGTGGTTTATGCCAGGTGTGGGACCAAGGGTTCTCTTCCATCAATAAGCTTGACAACAGCTTTTGTGCTGCAGTCCTACCTACTGACTCAGTGCTCCTTGGGACTAGAGGCACTGGGGAGCTCTCCTACAACTCTCAAAGTCAGCCTTCATTAGCAAAACCTCACATTCCAGTCTTCCCAATTTCCCTGCATCTCAAGAGATACTTCACTGCCAGTCTTTGCTGCCCACCAGAGCTCATATGGAAGTCAGAGATGGGTCTGATGGGTTTAAAGGAAGATACCTTCCCTTTCCACTTCAATAGGATGTTCTTCTTTCCATTCCCAGAATGATTCAATGATATGGAATAATGCTGAATAGATTGATATAGATGTAGCTTAAAAGACAATTAATTAATATAGGTTTAATATAAAGAGAATTTGTATGTTTTGAGAATAGAAAATATTGCAGATATGATGGTTCCTGGCAGAGATGCATTGCTCTGAGGTGGTACTGGGGTGATCCAGGGTAGTGCTTTTTTTTTCAGTAGTGGCACATTGTTCTATATAAACACTGGAGAAAAACTATTACAGCATATTGAAGATTTCTTATGTAATTTTGTATGCTCTACCTGTATGGTCAGGTCCAATAAACATTGGACTCTCTGAAATTCCTAAACCTAAACCATGTCATGGTTTCCCATTCAAACAGAGTATGAGGACCTAATACCTTTAAGCCTGTTAATGCTACAAATATGTTTTTAAATTTTTGTACCCATGGTTTTGCCAAGGTAACTGTGAGGTATCATTTAGTTCGGTGAGGGCAAACAAGGTATTTGCCAACTGGTGTAATTTCTTTGTTTTCTTAAAGAAAATTAAATGACATTATTTGGAGGCTGTTTCAAGGATCTGGTAGGTTACAGTGGATTCTGGCGGAGATGAATTAGTGGCCAGAGTATAGGTGATCTTGCCAAAAATGAATAGCGATGCAATTTATCATACGCTTCTGTAATTTATCTCACGACCATGTATTAGATTAGATAAAGACAGAAAGACATGTGATTTGGATGGACTGGACTAATATTGAAAACCTACACCCGCTTTTATTGAGGCTGACAGGAAGATTTCTGTTGCCTGCATTGCAATCAGAATTTGGCTTCACGTTTTTAATTTGCTTTGAAGTATGATCTTGTCCAGCAGCAAGAAAAAAGGCTAAGTCGACACTAAAAACTTTGTTGATCGTGTCTGCTGTCTCCTATTCAATACAAATCTGTTCCATCGTGTATTTCACATTCAAGCATTCAAAACCTGTAAATATAAAGAACACTTAGGGGTGTAAAAATAGCAGCAATGAGCAGCTGTGACACCACCTCAAACACCCGTTGCGTGCAAAAGAAACCAATAGCTTATTGTGTCCCCCTTCCAACAAAATCCATACTTCAAAATCCACTTTTCTGACCGAATCGGTGTGCCTGTAAGACAGCCAGCAGCTCGGAGTGTTTGTTTACCTACGTGCAGTGAAAAGATGTGCTATGCTGCCTTCGCGCTCTGTAATACCACCAGCTACCTTCCTGGGGCCCGTTGCGAGCCAGTGATTGATATCTGTTCCCCTGCCTTGCTTTCCTCTCATATCTCTTTGTCCTGCCGCTATAATCGATCACAGATTTTTCCATCAGGCTTCGTGTCAGATTAGGATAGTGAACATGACTTGCTTAGAACAAACTGCTTCAAAGCACGCCGAAGCAAGCTCAGGAGGCGAGATGCTTGGAAAGAGGGATTGTTTTGGGCACGTCATAGAATCATAGAATCATAGAATTGTAGGGGTTGGAAGGGACCTCGAGAGATCATCGGGTCCAACCCCCCTGCCAAAGCAGCTCCCTAGGACATTTCACTCAGATAGGTGTCCAGACGGGTCTTGAATCTCTCCAGAGAAGGAGACTCCACACCCCCCTGGGCAGCCTGTCCCAGGGCTCTGTCACCCTCACTGTGGCGAAGTTTTTCCCCATGTTGGTGGGGAACTTCCTGTGCTCCAACTTGCAGCCATTGCCCCTTGTCCTGTCTCCACAGACACTGAAAAGGGGCTGGCTGATTCCCCCTGCATCCCCTGCTTAAGATAATTATAAACATTAATTAGGTCCCCCCTTAGTCTTCTCTTCTCAAGGCTGAACAGTCCCAACTTACTCAGCCTTTCCTCATAGGGGAGATGCTCCAGGCCCTTAATCATCTTCGTAGCCCTTCTTTGGATTCTCTCAAGGAGATCTCTGTCCTTTTTATACCAGGGAGCCCAGAACTGGACACAATACTCCAGGTGGGGCCTGACCAGGGCAGAGTAGAGGGGGAACGTCCATGAACGCCGGACAAAAGCAGGGAGTTGGAAATGGGCTTTTATCATAAGATTTTGGGATTGCTCCTCTCTACCAAGCCTGACACAACAAGGGTGCTGCTGTTGGCTGATATTTTAAGTGAGGAGCAATGCCCGGCTCGTCGTTTTCCTGATTCAGGAGGAAAGTTTTGCTTAGAAGTCAATGGATGTATCTGGCAGGACCAGCACACGTTCTGCCTGGGATACGAGTTGCAAAGTCATGCTTAGCTTTTGGTTTTGGTACTTTATGTGTGCTATCAAGAATTGGAAGGAATGAGAACCCAACAACTTTCTCTGCTCTGCACAGACATGTGTTTTAAAGATTCACAGCCACTAGTCACAGAATCACAGAATCACAGAATCACAGAATCACAGAATCACAGAATCGCAGGGGTTGGAAGGGACCTCAAGAGATCATTGGGTCTAACCCCCCTGCCAAAGCAGGTTCCCTAGGACATATTGCACAAGTAGGCATCCAGACAGGTCTTGAATATCTCCAGAGGAGACTCCACAACCCCCCTGGGCAGCCTGTAGTCTTTCTTACTAGGACAGCCAAACTATTCTTTTTCTTACTTTAAAAATTCTTTGGGGGATTACTGCTTGCTTTTGTAGTGCCTAACACAACTGAGTCCTCATCATGGTTGCTGGTGTTTAGGTTTACCTGTCGTGTAAATAACAACTGATTTATTTTATGTGAAGGACAGAACATTATTTGTGGAAGAGGTTTGCAGGATTTGATCCAAATGTGGATCAGTGATTGTGGATGAGTTTGCTGACAGCATCTCCCTCCCCCATGACTGCTCTTGCTCAGATCTATAAACCCTGAAGAAGGGGTGGCTCTTCCCATGGCAGCTGGGTGACCTCTGAGATGCCTGAAAGAGGAACAGATGTTAAATCTTAGCATGAGTCAAGAGAAGCCAACGACATAATGGACGAGAAAGTTCTCTCAGGTTTTGCAATGTGAGGGAAGATGCAGCTAAAGCTGCCTGAAATTACAGCTTTGTGGAAAACAGAACTCCAGAATTCTTGAGAGTCGACAGTCACAGAGTATTTCTATTAGAAGCTGTTCCTGGGCTTAGGATCTTTCCTGAACTAAATCACTTTGCTGAAGCTTTGAGTCTGTGCCCTTTTTCCAAGGCAGGAATTCGTGTCTTCTTGAAGACAAAGGACCATGTGCAGAGAAACTGGGGGTCTCCTGCCTTCCAGGTGAACCTCAGGGTTCCTGTCTGAAGAGCTGATTTAAACCCTTGAGTAGCTAACCCACATGGCAGAAAAGATTAACCCAGATTACTGTGGGAAACCTCATTCTGGTGTGATTTATAGAGAGAGGCTACAACTGCCCTGTAACCAAACCAGGGACACAGGTGCCATGGTTTACTGTTCAACTGGCTTATTGATGTGTAAGGTCATTCATCACACATCGCTTTAGACTCCCAGGCTGATACGTATAAAATCCTGTCTCACAAGCGCAGATTTTAGACTCCCACCTGCCCACAGCAGCCCTTCCAATGTTGCTCATTACATCCCACACGTTACTACAACTCTCTGTGAAGCTGCGGCTGTGCTGATATGCCCCAAGGGCGTGGGTTGTGTTAATAAACAAGAGATGCTGGGTCTCCATTGAAGAGCCTGCTTCAAAGCCCAGGAGTTATAAGCTCAACCTCTGGACAGCTACACTTCCATCTGGGATGCAGAGCTGCTCCCTACTTGCCTCAGTTTGTTCACTGTAATTCTGTTTCTCATGTGCATGTGTCTGTATGCTTGCATTAGCAATCCATGGAGAGGCTCTGTTCCTTACACAGTCAGAAAAGGAAGATAAGGAGTAGGCACACTGAGAAGAGGAGAGATCAGCTGGAGATGGACCCGGGGAGAAGCGGAGCCGGTGCCGTGCCTGGGTTGCAGTGCCCAAGAGGCTGAGATCCTCAGCTTTTCCCAAGAGAGGTGAGTGGGGGAAGTGGCACTCTGGGGAAAGTGCTTCCCCTCAGATGTTATGAAAAGCATGAAAAGCAATTAAAACAACCTTAAAATAGGAAGGGCTCTTCCTCTTTTTTTTTTTTTTCAGAGCACACTTCTGCACTCCCAAGGCTCTCGCTGACCTAGATAAAGGTAGATGGACATGTTGGGCCTAATGCATGGGCAGAAGTTATTCTGTTTATTGATCAGGCAGATACAGTGGCAGTGCTTGGCAGCCCCAGCCCTTGGAGCAGCCCCGGGGCTCCGGCTGTAGCTCCCAGCAGCAAGCGGCCCTGGGGCTGTGCTGGCAGCGCCCAGGCAGCGAGCAGAGCTCGGGGCACTGCTGAGCACATGAGGTAAATCCCGCTGGATTTTAGGACATGGGTATTTATTCTGATTGTTAGGCCCAGGGGATTTATAATGCTGGGACCTGGGGAGTCGAGCAGAGCAGGGTGATTGCCCTCTGGGGAGGCCAGGGAAAGCCAAGGTGCAGCCTCACCACTTAGTGCATCTACTTCATGTGTGAGAAAACTCTTACCTGTGCTCTCCATGTGATCTGGAGGAGGTTTGTGAGGCAAATCCTCTCACAGAGGTGTCCTCACTGCTTACGTGGGTTATTTGCATGCAGGACCATGGTTCTCAGGGAACACGTTCCATGGACACGCAGTGCTGGTCCCACCAGTAGCTACACACCAAACAGCCCAGTGTTAAGTTATGTTATTGAAAGAAACAGGCAATTCCAGTTTTTTAGGTACAGGATCTCAATTGCCTAATGCGTTTCAGCCATGAGCCTCATTCAGAGAGCTGCCTCTGGAGCTCTAGCTGTGCAAGAAGGGAAGATTGATGTGGTGTCCTTGTGAGGACTGGAAGAGGGCTTGAACTGGAGCTTGTCGCTCTTGTGGTCTTACCCTTAGTAACAGGTAAATGGAGGGTGCATTGGAGGGAAGGGGGAAGAGGGCTACAACACCTGGCCAATGCCACAAAGTGATCCACACCCAAGCACTTATCCCTGCTCCAAACGATGGGCCAAACCACCAAAGGCAATCCTAACCTCAGAGCACTTGATAGCTATAAAGTGTCCTGAGATGGCTGTGATTTGTGTAAAAAATAGCAGCTTTTGCCCACCAAGTGCCAGACCACTGCTGAAGGCTTGGTAGGCTCACAGCCACAGTGGATTGTAGGGATGGGGCTAGAGAAGGTGAGTGCCATAGGCTTTCAAAAACCAGCTTAAGATGCCTGGAAAGAAAATTTGGTGAGTGCTCCTCAAAAAAAAATCTGATTGTGCCAGTAATGTTAACATAAAAGGAATAGGGAATAGGAAATTGTGTAACAGAGTTTTTAATTATGATTCCTTTTGCTTTCCTAAAAAACATTAAGAAGTCATGATGTGAGCAAATGACTCAAGCCTAAAAAATACTTCCAATTTTATTTTTATACTCGTCGTGTCCTTTTGTTAATTTATAGCTACTGAAATAATAAACAAAGCCAATCTTATCTTTTATATCTGATGCCATAAAAGTGGTAATTGAAAAAAGGTTACCTGGAGTTGATGCAAAGCCTTGGTTTCTGTCATTAGCATATTTAAGTCTGGCTTAGGAAAAGTTTTTTTCCCTGAAACATGCATTTTGTTAAAAACTGTTTAGTGCCCATAACCATTCTGCTGATCTTCTCAAAATATGTTCTCCTCATAGGCCAGAGCTAACCTGTGCATATGAAATGAGTTCAGCTTAATGTTGTGTTAAAAGAGTTTAGTCTCTGGAGCAGTCGCTCTTCTTAATAACATGTAATCACATGCCATCTATTTAGTTTTCATTTAACTTGCCCCACACAAGCAATGAATCCAGTTTAATTAAATGTTCTTTTAAACAGCGAAATGACACTGGTTTGTATTTTTAAAAATCTATACGCCACAGGGCACCCTCAAGACACAAAATCCTAATAAAGAGGATGTAAGATGTACAGCTAATAATACGGAGCAAGGCTGACATTTGCAGGGTAATTTAGTGAACCAAGTGCTTCCTCGCAGGCTTCATGTGGGACCGCGGTGGCTGCAGCACCATTTAATAGAAGATGAAGAGCCGTGTTTGTAATAATGCTAATAAACAGCTAATCTGAAAATTAGACTAGCATGTGGCAAGGGGTTGTTGTGCATGTATAATAAATGCTGCTCAGCAGCAGGATGAAGGTTGTCTGCTGATGCTGAAATCCTGGCACAGCATTAATCGGCAGTCTGGGGTGGCTGGGCAAGGCTCGGTCTCACGCGCCCCGCGAGTCCCCAGGCTGCAAGCTGTGGGGAAAGGAGCAGAAAAATGCTCATTTTTCTATTAATGCTAAGGGATGGTAATGGGGTTTAGGGAAAAGGCACTGTAGGTACACCTAACAGAGCTTAAAATAGCCCTGACGTCCAGGGGAATGGCTTTAAGTTCAACTGGTGCTTACTGGTCAGCCCAATAAGAGGTGAGGATAGGCACTGACCAAGCATCCCTTTTTAGTGTTAATGTTCTCCAGGTTAAATCTGCTCCAACACTAGCCAGTAAGTAATTTAACTCTTCTTTTTTTCAAAGGCAGCATGAAGTGGAAGAGGAAAATGAGGCAGAAACAAGTAGTAAATGTTCATTTTTCTCCTTTAGAAGAATCAGGACCTTTAATAAAGTAAGTATTAGGGCAATGAAGAAATAAACACTGAAAGCATTGCACTCATTACTAAAATGAAAGTGCTTGGTAATATATGCAGTGCACCTGGAAATGCCCATTCAAGTAATTACAAAAGGGAAAAACACCGGGGAAACAGGCAAGCATGAAGACAATAGCCATTAGAAACAATATTAAATTAAGCATGCCTTTTGAGATCCACAAATTCACTGATTCAATTGTGCATTACAAACCCTGCTTTGACTTCACTTAGCTGGAGTCCTGGAGCGAACCTGCAACATCTGAAAGCAGCCCCTTGATTTGTATGGAGCTGCAGTCAGGGCTGCTCTGAGCTTTGCGTCGTCCTGGGATGTTTTTAAGACACAAAAGATAAACTTTTTTTTAAAATTTGCTGATTCTAGCTAGCAGGAGGCGTTGCTGTCCCCCCAGTCTGAAAGAAATGAGGGCAGGAAAAGGGCATTTCATGCCATGCAGCATTAAGCTTGGCGAATGGCATAAAGACCGTCAAAATCAGCAACTTCTCATTGACCAAACAGCCCTTGAGCGTGGCCTTCCACGAGCATCTGGGTGAATTTAGCCACCCTGGCCCCTCTGTGCACCCAGGGTGAGGAGCCCTGTGTTTCCCTGGGGACCACCAGGGACAGCTTCCTACCCTGTATATTTGGCTAAGGTGAGTTTTACCTACACCCCTGCTGTGATTCCTGCACCTTGGGTACTCCCACCCCAGGGACAGCTCATGGAGCAGGAACTGTGGGCTGCGGTTCAGAGCTCGCTCCGTGACAGTGTTCACAGCCATATAGATGTTTCTGTGTCTGTGCAAAGAAAGGAAGGAATAGAAACCAAAGTACTACCTGACTAGTGACAAAACTGCATCTTCTCAGAGAGACATGAGAAATGAGTGAGGACAGGGTTATTAATACGTTTATTGGAGCGCGAGGTTGTTTATAACCATTTTCCTATCATTGATGAGATTTCCAGGGCTAATGGAAACTCTCCCACTTTCTCCTGTTCTCTGAGAGATCTCCTGAAATTGATTGTGGAAGCCAGCAACCACTTCCCATTGATTTTGTGTCATTAAACTTTAAAAACTGTGCGCAGCTTCCGTAGAGTACTTTCAGCTGGGAAGTGGGCTATCACCCACCAGAGATCCCAGGTTACTGTTAAAACCATGGATTAGCTGGGAGGGGGATAAAATTGTTAGGGAACACTTTTCTAGCTAAGACTTTCTTGTAACAACACACACATGTAACCCATGCGCCTTCCTCTACCAAAACTGGGCAGATAGGCAGCTTTATTGTATAATTCAGCTTTCAGTTTTACTTAGTGGGAAGAGCTGAATGGAGACCACTCTTTCCTTCTCCTATCCACTTGGTCCCTCTCTCCTTTTTTCTAGGCAATGAGGTGCTGCTGCTTTGTTTGCTCCTAGGGAGCCTCTCAACATCCTTCCTCCCCTCATTCCCTCAAGGATTTCCAGCGAACCAGAAGAAAATGGGACCTTTGAGAAGTCTTTCCGTCCCAGGAGAGCAGAAGGTAAGGGCTCCTTCCCTGGTTCCCAGATCATCCCCTCTATACAAACAATCTGGAGCCAATCTGCATGGTGCAGATGGAAATTCCCATTTTAGCTGTTGATGGGCAGTGAGGAAGCAGCAAGCTCCCATGCAGTCACAAACTGCAGAGCTCATATCTGATGCTGATCGTAGTGAGGGCTCTCCGGAGACGTATTTTGGGAATATGTATATGTAAATGAGGCCTTTCCAAAAACCCAGGGAGATCTGTGAGAAGTGAATTCATCTTTGTCATACCTAAATAACAGACTTCTGGGGTCTAAAGCTGTCAGGACACCAGGAGAAAAGTGGAGCCACACAGACACTCCCCTCCATAAACCCATTGAGGTCTCTATAGACCTCTCCTCCCCTTTGGGAGTCACATGTCCATTAGTTGCACCAAAAAAACTAGAGCACTGGTGGGCTGCTGAGGCTATAACAGCTAGATGAAAAACAGTAGGACCACCCACCCCAAATGGTGAAGAGAATCAGCTGTTTTGCTCCAGATGTCCTGACTACAAATGGAAAAACTCTCTGAGTGAGGGACAAAGCCTCCTGTCCCTGCAGGGAGCACATTCAAGAGGACAGCTCTTGTGCAGCATTTCAGACTTCGTAATTAAGGCCAGAATAGCCCATAAAGTGACACATAACATATTAAACACCTTCTGCGTCTTAGGAAGTGCAAACTAGGTGCTGCAAATGGAGACTCGTATGGCCCAGCTGCCTCAGGCCATATGGTCACTCTGCTCCTCGCTGTGCCACTGTACGTTCGGAAACACAGCAGGACAGTGGTCCAGATGCTGTTGTGGGCAGGGAACAGTCGCACATGTGAGGGTGAAAACGTTGCTGGTCAGGCAAAGGTTGCTTGATGTGCTTTCTCTGTTAGCGTCTGTAGACTTGGTTCAGCTACTCAATTTGTGGTATGTAGAGCAGCCAAAATAACTCTATGCAAAATAAACAGCTGAGAGGAGATGGAAATAGAGCTAATAATACAGTCATTAGGAAGAGAGCCAAAGCACAAATCGCAGTGTCTGGTGTGAAAGGAGAAGTCAGAGAAGAGAAATGCTGGTACATACCCTACACTGCATGGGGGCCACAAATATAGCCCCAAATAGCAGCTGGCTGTAGGAAAGCAAGAGGTTGTGCAGTCAGACCTGTCGGTTTGGCACCGGACATCATCCCAGCAGGATGATGCTCAAGTGCTGGGCAGGTTCTTCATGGTCCCAGCTACTGGACCACAGCTTAGCAGGGCAGGACCATTTCCCACCATAAATTTGTGTCAGCTGGGAAGATGGGAGCACCACCCTGGTAGGACAGATGTGCAAGACACATCTGTGAGGGGGTGTGGATCATTTGCTGGCACCAAGACAGGGCATGATTAAGAGAGTCACAGCTGGACATTTCCAACCAGCAAACTGACAGTCCATGAGGGTGAGTGTTGGTGGAGAACCATTTCCAGTCCTGGGATGGGCATCGATAACTTCAGCGTAGGGTGTGTGGCTGCCTCATCCTGTCTTGCAGAAGCTGCTGTCCTGCAAGCAGAGTTTAACCTTGTTGAATTTTAGAAGGCAGGCACAACACGAGAGGTGGTTAACAGCAGCAGAGCAGTCAGGGATATTTTACTGCCATTTTCTTGATAGCCAGTGTTTCTGATCCACCTCAGGTCAGGCAGTGTGTTTCTTTTTACCCTCAGGTGGAAGCTTAATGATAATGCAGCTTCTCCACTTGCTATTCAAGGCACCTATTTAAAGTTGCTCGAAGAGGCTGTGCAACTGCACATCCTTAAACAGAAAACTTCAAGTGCCTTTTTGTGGCAGAGTGCTCTTGAGTTTAGACTTATTTCCAACTTGAAATGGGAGGAAAGTCCTTCCAGAGAGCAAATAGAGGGCAATTAAATACACGCTTGTTTATATAATTGCCTTCTGCCCAAGATGATTGAGGCTATTCTCTTCTATATGAGCATTTCTGCTGTGATAAAACCACTGTAGAGCAGATGATGCAAACCCACACTTCAGAAGTATTGACTGGAATGATTTCTCCCCGCTCTTCTTGCCTACAGCTTTCTCAGGTGGTTCTCCTCCAGTCTGTTGCATTCTTAAAATGGAAAAAAAAAGGACAAATCCTGATTTCTTAATCACATGTTACAGAATGATTGTGATTTCCCTCAATATCTCTCTGCACCCCATGGGAAATACAGTCTAGGCCAATTTCTGGCATCTAGCTTTCATAATCCCCTGTGTACACCAAGGCAGAGGGTTTAATTAGTGGTGTGGGAATGTCCACCTCTTCAATGATTTTTGCCTGCTTTGCTCTCTCATTGCTGGAGGAAGAATGTTCAAAGAGCTTTGGTTTTCTTTTTCTGTTTACCTTTTTCTTTCTTTTCCCCTCTATTCTTTTTTTTAAAGAACTTGAAAAAAATCAAAGTTTTTACTGAACAGTTTTCTTTTACTTCAAATTGCAGTAACGAGAAGGAATGTGAGATATATTCACACCCCTTTGCTTTTCTGCCTCCCTTGAGGTTGTCAGAATTTCATCACATACAGTGGATTTTCCTATTTAGCCAAGGCATTCTGTGTGAAGTTTCTTAGCTTCTCACAAATGCTCAGGCTAAAGAAATAATTCCCTCTCCATGATACAGGCAGGGACCAAGCTGCAGAGGCCTGAACCAGATTTTTAAAAATAATTGTGGTGTTTAAAGCTGAAAGTGAAATCTAAATGGCAGTTTCAGGAGGTCTCATTGTGTGAAAGCTAGAGAGAGGGTGATCTACCAGTGGAGAGCTTGTGGGTGAGGATAAGGGGTAGGCTAGTGTGGGTGACACTGTCCTGAGTGTGTACTATATGTCCCCTGATCAGGAGGAGAAAGTTGATGAAACCTTCTACAAGCAGCTAGAAGTAGCCTCATGATCCCAAGCACTGGTTCTTATGGGGGAGTTCAGTCATCCAGATATTTGTTAGGTAAGCAACAAATAACGAGAAGTGCAACCACATCTTAAAGCACCTCCTTCCACCCCTCCCTTCTTAGCAGACTTCCCTTTAGTCATGATTTCACTCCCTTCTTCCCCCACATTGTGGCACGGGGAGGGGCTGACTGGGGAAATGGGGATTTCCGTCAGTTCCTCACAAGTTGTCTTCCTTCTTAGCTGGGAGGAACATTCCTCACACGCTTCCCCTGCTGCACTGTGGGGTCCCACCCACGGGAGACAGTCCTCCATGAATGCCTCCATGAGTCCTTTCTGTCAGGGCTTCAGCTCCTCACCAATTGCCTCAGTGTGGCTCCATTCCATGGGGTGCTGACCTTCAGGCCCAGACTGCTCCAGCCTGGTCCCCCCAGAGTCACAAGTCCCCCAGCAAACCTGCTCCAGCATGGGTCGATTTCTCCACAGGCTGCAGGTTTCACTGCCAGGAGCTTGCTCCAACATGGGTTTCCCACAGGGTCACAGCATCCTTCAGGTGTCTCCATCTACTTGGAGTCCTTTAAAGGCTGTAGATGGAATCTCTGCTCCCTGTCATCATCCATGGGCTGCAGGAGGACAGCCTGCTTCACCATGGTCTTCTCCAGGGGCTGCAGAGGAATTTCTCTCTCACATGACTGAAGAACCTCATCCCCCCACTCCTCCCTCTTCTCAGGCCTTGGTGTCTGCACAGTTTCTTACATCTTCTCACTCCCTTCTCTGGTGGTAAAAAAGCAGCTGCTTGCATTTTCTTTCTCCTAAATGTGAATCCCAGAGGCACTGTGACCGTCACTGATGGGCTTGGCTTTGGTCAACAATGACTCTGGCCTTGAGCCGGCTGGTGTTTGCTCTGTGGGGCCTGCAGAGAGCCTGCACTCCCAGCTCTGGTTCAAAGTGCTGACTGAACTCACATCCAGCAGTGAAGCAAACCTGGTTAAATATAGAGAAACACATCTAGAAAAGCCCAAAACAGTGACAAGGGTAATTAAATAGACTTTGTGAGGGTGTTCTCATGTGTCATGGAATTTGCTTGTGCAAGCACAGTCTGTCTTTGCCAAAGCGGTGAAGGTGGCTCTTCTAAATAGATGTTCTGGGTGAGCTGAATGAAGGCAGAAAGGTTTCCCTCTTTCCTGTTTGCACAGGCAGAGCAGAAGACACCTATGCCAAATCGTTTCATTTCTTCCAACTTCATTGCCAGCCTTCAGGCTGCCTCATTCTGGACCCGCCACAATCCAATCTGCTCTCCCTAATATTTCTAATATAATATTTATAACAGCCCAGGTTGAACCAGAGGCTACTTGCACTGACAGATGCCACGAGCTACATCTCTCCTTTCCATTTTATTGTTTGGTAGCTTCTGGCTAAGAGGGAGGGGATCTGATAATGAAATGTTCCTTCTCCATTTTAAACACACAGAACATTCTGCTGAGCTGCATATTATTCGTGGAGGAGTGATCAAGTGGTTGCTGGTTGGTTATCAGTGTATTATGGAAGGGCAGAGTATGTGATTACAGATGTGTTTCTGATTTAATTATCAAGCTGCAAATGCTTGTCAAGCTCAGTTTGCCCACACCCATGTCCCCAAAGTCACACTTGTGGGTGTGGGCAAACTCAGCTGTGACACTGTGGGCAGAGGGGCCTTATTCTGCGATGGGTTGTAAAGCTCTTCCTTTGTATCTGGAGATAATGAGTTCTGCAGGACTATAAATAGGTGTGGAGCTGTTTTCCAGATAAAGCACCTCTTTGCTACAACAGTGCGTTGGGGAAAATTCTGCAGGGAATAATATTCTTCTGGCAGATGGTTGGACCAGGAGACCTGCTCGACAATTTCCATGTCTAGTTTTCATGATTTATACAGCATCAGCTCTTGGAAAAGCAATTCTGAGAGGACATTGCAGTTCTATGATAATTCACTCTACTTGAAAGAGAGAAAAAAGCCAATACAAATATGCACATCCCCCACAGTTAGAGTTAACCAACTTCACAGAGTCACAGAATCACTAGGTTGGAAAACACCTTTGAGATCATCAAGTCCAACCATACTTGTCCTCTACTAAACCATATCCCTGAGCAGCTCATCTATCCATCTTTTAAATACAACCAGCGTTAGTGACTCAACCCCCTTCCTGGGCAGCCTGTTCCAATGCTCAATAACCCTTTCAGTGAAGAACTTGTTCCTAATGTCTAATCTGAACCTGCCTTGGTGCAGCTTGAGGCCATTCTCCCTCATCCTATCACCTGTCACTTGGGCAAAGAGACCAACCTATGTTCAGGTAATTGTAGGTGGTGATAAGGTGTGTGTCCCCCCCAGCCTCCTCTTCTCTAGGCTAAACAACCCCAGTTCCCTCAGCCACTCCTCGTAAGGTTTGCTCTCCAGCCCCTTCACCAGCCTGGTTGCCCTTCAACTTCTTCAAATCAAGAGCTTTTCAATTTTCAGGACTAGATCCACATGGAATTTTTTTTTTTTTTTTGTTAGATGGCTGATGAAGGAAATTTCCATGGGAATAATAGTGATTTGGGGGTGAGGTGAGAATGGTCAGAGAGAAAGAAGGGGGAGATGAAGACAAAAGGAAAGAAGAGGGGGGATGAAGTCAATCAGGAACCCTGGGTCTGGCATTGCACAAGAGCTAACCTTGGTCCCTGGTAAAGACCAGACAAAAGAGTATTTGGTGTCATCTGCCCTGGACATGTGACCTAGCCACTATGGTGCTTATTAGCTCTCTGTGTGGGGTGAAGAAGCTTCCTTTTCACTAGAATGCCTGTAGTCACTGAATTGCAGAATAAGAAAGATTGTGAAATATTAACAACAACTTTTGGAAGGAAAATAGCTTTCCTCCAAGCTCTACTCTAGTGCCTTGGGGAGAGGGAAGCTCCTCCCTCTCATCTTCATTAGAAAGAGAAGTGTGCATCAAGGCTGAAAACAAGATGCAAGAAGAACAAAAGGCTTCAGGGGAAAGTTTTTCCTCAGTGCTACTCGGTGTAATGTTGTTGGCAACTGGAAGAGTTTTGCATTGCTCCGTTAGGAGCCTTTGCTCCATGTAGCAGCGCTACGGGATGCAATCCAAGGGCGGTATTCTCTAGAAGCAAAGGTTGAAATATTCAGCCAAGTTCATAAGGACATCAAAGACTAGAAACAAAAGTATTTCAGATAAAGGAAATGTCATCAGTGCAAACTGGGAGGGTACAAAAAAGTACAGACCAAGCAGCCCATGATGGGAACTGGCTGAAGACGGGTGATTTTGAAATTACCAATTTGAAATCAAACTAGCAACTCGCTTGAAGCCACAGTCCAAAGACAATTCAGTCAATAAACACAGAGAAGCTATGGGAAAAAATAATATACTAAATTCAATTATATTTACAGCTGCACTCTGTCCCCCCACCCTTGATCTTTCTGTAGAAAAACAGCACAGAAAAAAGGCTCAGAGCTTTCCAAGTGCTGTGCACAAGCAGAGAGCAGAAACCTGACTATTTGTTGGTTTTAGTTTCTCTTGATGTACGTCCATGGCTACAACATAGTATCCACTGATACCTCCTGCTTCGTGCTATTGCTCTTTCCTGCAAGGAAACTGTGCTCCCCTAAATACACAGTTCTCTTTAAGGCAGACAATGCTCCAAGAGCTGGCTACCCTCATCTTGTGCAGATGTAATGTAAAAACACACAGGGAAAAAAAAAAGGGTATTCTGAATGCAAAGCAAATAGCAATTACCCTGACAGTTCCCAGTTTCAGCAATGAACTGCAGCTGTATTTGCTCTTGGGCAAGAGAACTGTTTTCACTTAAGCCATGGGGAGAGGACGCTACAAATCCCGGAATTTCATTGCCTGAGGAATCCCCAGGGCACATACATTTGGGTGTGAATTGCTCAAGTCCTCTGCTGGAAAAGAGCTCTCAACTTGCTCTTGCTGCTCTCCGACACAGCTTGCCAGGACAATTTACATTGCTGAGAAATCAGGAAATGGAGTTTGCATCCAACTGATTTTGCTCAGCTATTATTTTTAAAAAGCCTCAGTCTCAGCAGTCCTTTCCCACTCCTTTAATTTTTTAATACATGTAAAACCAAACAGAAGAAAAACAGGGCAGAAGGTTCATGCAGTTAAGCTCTAGATTGACTTCATCCAACTTAATGCTTTTTAATCACCCTTTGAACAAAAGATTTAGTCTTCATAATCCTCCTTTTGCTCAATTTGCTGTTCCTTACTTTATGAAATCTACTATTTGTTTGGTTTCCCTGATTCCCACCCACTGAATGAGTTTGCAGGAGGGAAAGAAAAAAAAAAGCAACTAATACCAGAGGGAAAATTACTTTCAAGAATAGAATAAACTATAAATTATAAAGCCAACTTTTCTTATATGACTCTTCATTGGAATGGTGCACCCAACACCACTTGGAGACTTTTTCATCTGAGCTGCTAACATACTGATCCAAGCTGCTAACCAAAACTTCCTGTCTTTCTCCAGGACCAAGAATGTAATTAGAGCCACTGATTTCATGGCTAAAGCAGCCCTTGTTTTGAAAGTCTGAGATTCAGTTTTAATGTCAGACACATTTGCAAAGAAATTCCTATCAGAGACTCTGCTTCTTAGCATCACCTAGCAATGCTGCCACAGAATCACAAAGAATCACAGAACTGTAGGGGTTGGAAGGGACCTCGAGAGATCATTGGGTCCAACCCCCACCACTCTCCTTTTCCAAACGTTTGAACCTGTCTTTGTTCTTACACTAACTTGACTGCAATGGAAATTACCAGATCCAGTCAGCGCAGTGGTCTGGGCACTGGGATCCATGGCAGGAGCCCTTGGCTGCTGCTGATGCCTGGCTTTTACCAGCTCCTCCCTTGCTGCTCCATCAGACAAGGGAGAGTAACTCTGCCCTGACAAACAAGTCTTTCTTTCCTTTCCAAACATTTATCTCTGATTCATTGGGCCTTCATATCTGTTTAGGAGAAAGTAATTCAATCTCAGTATTTCAGCTGCAAAGAAATACACTGATTTGGGCAGCAGCGTGTCAGGCACGACAGCCGGACCCGTGAATCACTGTTTCCCATCGCCCGAATCCTGCTCAGCCCTGAACAAAATCCTCCAGACCTTTTTGCAAAAGACCAGAGCTATCTGTGCTCACACCTTTCCTCACTTTCACAAGATCTGTCTCAGATGTGCTGTAGACCTTGTTATGTGAGAAAGTTTGCAAAATAAAAAAAAAAAAATTAAAGATGCTTTATCTTTCTTACAGTCTGTGGAGCTAAAAATACCTCATCTTCCATTAGCTACTCATTTAAAGTAAATCAAACCAATTAAATATCACTTTTAAGAGATTATAAACTATTATATACTTGAAAACATATTTATTCTCCAAGTTGATCATAAATAAATAGAAGTGCAAATGAATCTAAAGTACTCCATGAAATTTTATCTTTCAATTAAACAATTTTAATGAAGCTCCTTAAGAAAACTTATTGCTGTGTTTCCTACTCTTCCATAAGGTGGGACAGATGTGATCAAACATACATTAACATGCCAGATACATGCAAAATTCTCTTGCCACCCCTTTACTTTATGAGAAATGAAGAATAGTCCTTAAACCACGTGAAAGAGAAAAGACTGTGCACCTCGATTTGAAATGTATCTGTATTCTTGTGGAAAACTGGAACATGATTTCCTCTGAATAACAGACACAGAGCCTCAGGCACTTTATATGTTCAAAAATTAAACTTACAACTGGCATACATCTGGCAGCGATCCTGTACACTAAATCCATTTGGTTGGCCAGATGGCCTGAGACTTGCAGCTTTTTAATCTCACACACAAAGCACTTTAGGCTGGAAAAAACAATAAATACAACATAATACAGCATCATGACAAAAAGCCTCTTTTATTGGTTTTGGAGCTATAGGTACAGAAAAAATATCTGCAAAGCAAGTACTCTTTAGACAATTTACTTCCTAAAATGTGTCATATTCTGTGACTGAATCCTCTTTTCCTTCATTTCTTATAGCTAATTGATCCTCAGCAAAGGATGAGTGATTCGTTAGGTACAAGGCTGGATACTGGAGGCAGAGGATGGCATGATCCACCACAACTCCTCTCTGATAAGGAAGAGCAGGACTGCGAGATCTTTATATCTTGTTTATTCCTGCTCTCTTGGGACAAGCATCCCACGTTGTCTTTATGCATTGAAAACAGAGGCAGCTTTAAACAGTGAATTTTTCTACCGTCACTATCTACAAACAGCTAAGTCTTAGAAAAAGACAAGCAGTTCATTTCCTGTGCTCCAAATACATGTTTCTTTTTTTCCTCAAATACTTTTCTGTGTGGTGTTAGTGAAATCTCTTCTTCCCACTGACTTCAGCAGGAGCAGCAGCCTTTTTCCTCTGTGGCAGTGATCAATCCCTGTGCCTATTTTTTTGCTATTCTTTTCTTCTAGTGATCCTCATTCCATTAACATCGATATAAAAACTCCCACTGGATTCATGGCTATAGGAATAAGCCATCTTCTAAGTCACCACAGTATCTGCCCCACAGCACTGCTAAATGAATGCTGCTGGGAAGGGGCATGTTGCCATGGGTTTGCAGCTAGTCCATTGGGATTCTCTGCAGCCAAGGCAGAGGTAGGGCACAGGGGCATGAACAAGCAGCAATCCCACCTTTCAGTTAGTTCTTGCACTAACACAGGCTGCGTGTTACCACCAGCTCATCATTCACACCAATACCCCTTCCTCACCCTCTCTTTGGAAAGGCCAGTGGAGCATCTTCAGCTTAGGCTGCTGTTATTCACCACGCAACTAATTTGCTTGGAATGGGGGGGGGGTTGAGGACAAACCTATGACTTCACTCACTGGCTCATTTCATCTTTCCAGCAGTGCCTTTTCTTGCTGGCAGCTTCAAAGGCATCTTAGTGGATAAACTGTCTGACCTACTAAAAGAAGTACAAAGAGAATCCCCTTCTCAATTAATTCTCGTGCTCCAAATTCATACTCAGATTTGTTTCTGAGCAGCTTTCCTTTCTGTTAATCAGCTACAACAGTTTTAGTTCCCTTGAGTTGTTGCTTGGCTGCACATCTCCTCCTTTAGCATACTTTTCCCAGTCATTTTAGGAAAGGTTGCTACTGAAAAGGCAGAGGCCTGGACCTCAGCTGAACTGAATCAATATCTCACCAAAGGAAATTCTTTCAAATTCAATAAAGTTAAAGAAAGCAGATGTATGTCACCCAAGGCTCCTGTCCCTAAATGTTACAGAGATAGCATGTATGTATCTTTTTGACTAAAGAAGTGGTCCAAATGCTGTTTCACACTCTTAAATTCCATAAATGCAACTAGCTTGAGGGCAAGGGAGGGAAATTGTTCTATGCTTTCATACCAAAACCCTACAGTAGTTTTGTGCTTTGGGGAAAGTAGCTGAATATAATGAGAGATGTTCATGGCAAACGTGGAAAACCGGCATCGTCATCACTGTCATATGGACAAGAAAGCAGATGCTGGGAGAAGTTTCACCCAAGGCTATGAGGAGAGTTGAAATTGAAGCAGGGAGGAGAGGTTAGTGATCTTCAGCTGCCAGCTCTCTGCTCTCTGCTCAGAGCACTGGGCAGTGCCAGAATTTCAGTGGATGAAGACAAAGACGTGTGGTTCAGAGTCAAGATCTGTGGATTTGTTAACAACAAGAACAACAAAAAGCACAAAACTGAGGTGGTTTATGAACTACCTGAGGTAGTTTCCTACAGCATCTGAGGCTTGTAGATGAAGATTTGAGCTGAGAAGCAAAGCCATCAAATAAACTCTTTCCCTCATCCCCATCATCCCTGGTACCCCCATGTGTCACTTGCTGAAATGTCTTCAGCCGCGCTGACACGCAGCACATCTGGAAGCAGAGGACTTTAATTCAGATGCCTAACTAATTTATGAGCCTAACTTTAGCCAAGCAAGTTTGACAGTCCTGGCCTCTGCCTTTAATGCTATTAGTATTCTGGAGGGTCTATTGGTGATTTCATGCCAAATCAATTTTGGCACATTAAAGTGATTTGTCTGAAATCCAGCAAAAGTGCTTTCCTAATAATTCAGCTCTCAGACTCCGCAATGCTGGCAGGAAGGTAATATGTGCCTGCATAGGTGCCCTCAATTTGCTCTAAAAATTTCAGAAAGATTTTACTGGAATTTAAAGCGTTTTAACACATGTACTTTCTTTCAAATCTTTGCCACTCATTTTAATGCAGAGTAATTCATAGTTCACTGCAAAGTAATTTTAAAATAAAAAGAAACAGAATTGTCTTTAAGGAAGAGATGTTTCATCTTGAACTTAAAATCTTCCACATATATCTTATAGATATATTGGTATTTACCCCTGCAAAAATGCACATTAGTCTGTCAAAATGTACACTAGCAAAATAGCCTTCAACTCCTTGAAGTTAGTTAGACCTTGTGATGGTCTTTCTGCCAGAGAAACGCTGGTGCACAAATAAGGAAAAGCCAGTGTACGATGTATCAGTGTCCTCCATGGAGTATGTGTCTGGTCCTTCCAAGATATTGTAACTTTTCACCCTATATGTGGATTTGTAAACACGTGGAGAGCTGTGGCTTTTAAATTTATAAATTATACATGTCTGAGATGAAGGATTGTATTAGCTGACCTATAGGAAATGTGATCTACACCATACTCAACACAGTGACAAGAAGGCATATGAACTACAACGTTCCTCCTGCCTTTGTGTGCTGGGTGGGGTGGGTTCAGAGGTCTAGTAAATATAAACAGTCAGGAACGCTAAAGATCATAAAAGTTTAGTTGCTGTCTGGATTTGAGGAGTACATTGTTAGAAGTTGCTGGATTTTTTTGAGTGGTATCAAATATTTCAGTTAGCAAAGAAAGAGCCAGTGATGCTAAATAGCTCGAAATGGGAAACAACCATCACCTGAACTGCCAGCTCATTTCAATGAGAGTTTGAGGGAATATATTGCAGCACAGAAACAGAGTTGTCCAGAGTCCATCCAAAACGGTGCCACCCAAATTCGTAATGGATAGCCATAAAGGAAAAGGAAAATAAACATTTCTGCCTCTTTGCATTTTTCCTCCCCATTACAGAGTTTACTGTCTACCCCTCTTTATAGGTCTTGGAGATGGCCCCGGCACCAGCTGATGGCTTTGGGTCCAGCCGTGCGATAGCCAGCTGTCCATAGTGGCTGGGGTCTGGCTCTGGCAGCCCAGCCCGGCGGAGGGGAGACCATCTGGCACCACCACCTCTCTGGGTACCAGTCCTGCAAAACTGGCCAGAAGCCCCATGGTGTGCTCCGGGGCTGTGCTGCCGGCAGCACAGTCAGGCCAGGGTGGTACCTCCTCCCCTGGGGAATTGCCTGCCACAGAATCATTTTGGGGTGACTAAAACCTCATCAAGGAACATAAAAGTTAACCCTTGTTGCCTCTAACATGATGTGAGCGTCTTCTGGTAACTGATCTTGAATGCAAATATATGTTATAGAAATAAATATCATATATGGGAAAAAATAAGTATCTTTTCCCTGAATTTTTGCTATGCAGGATGGTCAAGGAGACCTTTACAAGGAGACTAAAGATAATGTCCCAGAAACAAAGAGCACATTTTTCTTGCTCTAGGTAAATATACTGATATGCATGGGTGGCTTTTCCAGTTCTGGCATGCTGCTTCAATCTTTTCTTTCCCACCATGTGAACAAATGTTTGTTTGCTTCAAGTTCAAGGCAGGCTTTCCAAGGCAAAATCCATCCAGATGGTCACCAGACAAAGGGAGGAGTCTCATATTTCTCTAAACAGTATTTTTAAACCAAAGAAATTGTTTCCTAGTGTTCTTCACTGATGATGCCTTCTTTACTGTTGCTCTCGACATCATTGGACTAAGCTGCTTTTGTTGATTAATGCTCTCGAATCCCATAGGCAGTTTAAATCCTATCAAAAGGTTCATCTTTTCAGATGTTCTTTTCAAGTTCTTTAACTATGGTTTCTGAATTCTTCCTACTATTTCAATCCTCATATCTAAGCCCTCTGAGCTATCTTTTGTGTTGTTCCTAGAAATGACATGAGCACTGTATGTAGTACACGTTCATTTCAAATGAATATCTGTGGTGGTGTTGTACATGTATCACACATGATTCCCCAAAAACACACTCTCCGTGTCCTGCACATGTAGCAGATGTGTAGACAGATTTTTTGATGAATGCTTGTGTATTATTCCTGGGTTTATTTCTTTAAAAAAACCCAACAATCACCTCAAAATCTCATTTTACATCCTCTTCCCTGTTTAAAATATTGCATTTCTCTTCAGACCCAATAGTTGCTCTTGTGGACACTGGTGACACTCCGTTTGTTGCATGCTTGCTTGTCACTAAAAGCTATGCACTGCTTTCACACAGAAGCAAAATACAACAGGTGAGATCTACCACTTAGTGCACAAATGAAGTATTTATTCCTCCAGCAGAGTAAAATCTTAATCTGTGATTAGCTCAAACATGTTGTTTATAGCAGGAGCGTCTTCATCACAACCCAGACCTCCATAACCTAGACTGCTGTGCACAGACCCTTTTACTAAGGAACTTTACAACCAATGCCAAGTGTTGCAGAGCACAGTCTGGGCTGGGGGATGGCAGAGGAGTTTCACAGCTGTGTGATGCTATGGGGATGCTGTGGTACATGCGCCCAGGAGGGCAAGATGCAAGCACAATGACCTGCCAGTGGCAGAGAATTGTGAATGGGACCAGTGGGACAAAGGTACCATGAGGTCAGGGAACAATAGTTTACCTATGCCAAAAGATGCTGAATAGGCAGCTCTGTCCCCAGGAATGTCCTGTGAGAAAGCAAGAGGAAGCCAGAACAGCAGTGTGGCAAAAGGATCAAAGGACGTGATCAATGTGGGAGGACCAGGTGCTTGGGGCAGTGAGACATGGGACATAGGTTTTGCTTCTGATGATTGCACAGGTCATGTTATGTATGGACAATAAAGCTCCTTTGTCAGTGGTTTTCTGTTCACATCCTGTCCAGTAATTAAGATGTATTCCATCCAAGAGGGATAAGACTGGTTTAGTGAGCTGCAGAAAAATCACAGAAATTTTGGTATGATTCATACTACCTTAGTAGTTTCTTGAGTTTCATTTCACTACAGCCAACTTTTGATGAGATGAAGCACGTGAGGTGTTTAAAAAGCTGTTATAGTATACCTTTGTCATCACACTTGGTTCTGTACTCCATGTACAGCTTCACATGTTTGGGGTCAAAGATAACAAATGGCTATCAGGGTGTGTTGGATCCAGAACGCCCCCATTCAGTGGGTCACAAGGGATCTAGTTACCATCAAGGCCACTAATCATCTGAAACACCCAGCTTCAAGTTCCTGTTCCCTCAGTGTGAATGACCTTGGGAAACAGAAGTCTTTCTCTGCCTCAATGAAATGGGGAAAAATATGCTTCCCCACCTCTCATAGTCATGAGGATAAATCCCTGAAAGCTGCTGAGGTGCTCAGATCCTATGGCAACAGAGACAATATAAGTACAATAGATTGATAGTCTTTCCATTAACTTTGGATGAGACCTTATAGGAGGCATTGTGCATTTCCTACAATGCTCCAAGTAAGCAATTATCATTATTTCCATCTGTTCTTTCTCTGCCTGTGTCCTTTAAAAGTTATGGCAAAGGCTGATGAGGTAGAAAGACTGTATGCCTCAGAAATGAGCAAAGGGAAACATAACCTCTCACCAAGGTACATCTGGAAAAACAATGCCTTCTCAGAACTGTGTTACCCATTGAGAAAAAACATAAATACGTTGTATGAGGCCTGAAATTTTTGTAAATTATTTTGTGTATTGGCATGTTTTAGTGTTCAAAGCAGATTTATTTTACAGTCTTTGTAAAACTGGCTCAGAAATGGGCAGGGTCATTGATTTCTTTGAGAAGAGTAAGACAAAACACTTGCTACAGGTAAAGAAAGCCCATCCTACAGAGTGATGACTTCTGCCTAACAAAGTAATGCTCACCTAGAGTAACTGCATCTTGTACCTGATGTGGCAAGAGACCTATAAAGTAACATGAAAGTGGACAGCTAGCTATTGGCTTCATATAAACCCATCTGGAACACAAAACTGCAGAGTTTTTTCCTCTTTTGGAGAAGATAAAGCAGACTGGTGGTAAGATACCAGCATAATCTCTGAAGAGAGAGAAAATAATTCTGATATCTCTAAGATTGTTGCCTTCTTAAAACTCACATATACGTTGTCCACCCCTCTAAATTCTGTTTAGCTGGTGCCAAATCTCCTGTTAAACCTTCTCCCTAAATCTAAATTCCCAGTTCCTGGGGAAAATGCAGCCTGTTACCTATATTACAGTTTCTCTGCTCCTCTGCTTCTATGGAGGTTTATGAATTGATGTTTCATCCCCTTTTAAACACTATGTTCAGAGACTCAGAAACATGATTAATGGTTATGAATAAATTCACGTTTGCCACATTTGAGCCTGGGTAATGTGTTAGATTATTTTTTATATTGCATTCTCAGCAAGCTTTGGCATCCTTCAGGTATCAGGAAAAAAACCCCATTACCTCCAGCAAGTTCCCTGGGAAATGTTTTTAGAGCAGCACTTGCCTCACATCACTTGCTGCAGGACAGGATCAAAGGACATGGTGAAAGGACAACAAGGAAATTACTAGTTCTTTCTCACAGGTGTCAACGCTTCTCCTGGTGAGTGGAGAACTGCTTTTCCAGTTCTATGCAGCAGAAAATCACTGTTGGTGTTAAACCAGGCAAGAACAAGGAGACTCAGGAAAGCTTTGGAAAACTTCTGCAAGCAGTGGAAGAGTAGTTTTAAAACTGTACAGAGCTGGTGAGAGCAGGGGCAATGGTTCATTTCGCTTCCAGGATGATTTTCTCCTGAAATCAGTGGGATTGTGAGATAGACATTCCTAACTAGTGTGAAGAGCGAAGGTCCAACCAACATTGAGCAATTCCAAAGGAGCAGGTGCCAGAATGCTTTGGCCTTCAAAATTTCTTTCATACCCTGCTCAGGAAAGGACAGCATCACTTGCAGGGCTTCTTCAGCCTGGAGAAGAGAAGGCTGCGGGGGACCTCATTGCAGCCTTCCAGTACCTGAAGGGAGCAGAGGAACAGGAGGGGAATCAACTTTTTAGAAGGGTAGAAACGAAGAGGGAATGGATTAAAGGTGAAGGAGGGAAGGTTTAGATTAGATATTAGGGGAAGTTCTTTACAGAGAGAGTGGTGAGGAGCTGGAACAGGCTGCCCAGAGAGGGGGTGGATGCCCCATTCCTGGAGGTGTTCAAGGCCAGGTTGGATGAGGCTCTGGGCAACCTTGTGTAGATCCAGGACTGGAGGTTGGTGGCCCTGCCTGTGATAGGGGCTTGGAACCATATGATCCTTGGGGACCATTCTGTGATCCTATGATTCTATGACATCCTTGATAAACATCCGGAGAGGAGTAAAACCTGCAATATTGCTCTTCAGTTCATACTGCTGCTTTCCTTAGCCATAATCAGAGTACACAAAATGCACTGGTGCCTATGGAAGTGTGGATTTCCATCAAAGGCTTTTGTGGGGAACTTCCTGCATGTGTTAAAGAGGTTCAGCTTCAGTTTCCAAATGGATTGGTTGGCAACTGAAGTGTTAAAACTCTGCATTCCCTACTAGAAAACATGGGTCGAAGCAAAATGTCCATTTCAAGATATATTTCCATCTATGTGCAGATAGGTCCGTGTGTCTGGAAATGTTATCAAGGTTAATTAGAAAAATTATCTCATCAGAACAAAAAAAAAATAATAAAAAAAAAAAAATCAGATGAGTGGAATCTCTCTGCCTGAGACACACTAATCTCTCCTAGCTCGGTTTCAAGTGCAACTGTGATCCATCAAAGTCATTCCCCCGTGTCGTCCCTCGAGGACATCAGAAGTTTAGCAGAGTGTGACAATACTTGCATCACACCTCGGTGTTAATGAAAACGTCTGCTGCAGCTACTTCCTCCAGTGCTGTGTAATAAAAAAATATAATTTTAAAAAGGAAGGCGTATCCATGCTGTTAAATACTGCTGTCCCTGTTGGAAAAGATACGTGTTCTTTCTCCCTTTGGTTTGTGAACACCATCACTGAGTTAAAAAGAAGTCACAGCCATTCTCTGTCTCCTTTGCCACTGGATTATTCTCACTCAGTATTTACTTACAGGCTTTTTAATATTTTGTTGTTGTTGTTGTTCTAATAAAATAGGATGCATGGCCAGGCAGTACAGCGAGGAAGAGATGTGTTTCTGTAAGAGTGGCTTTCAAAAGAAAAGCTAATGATGCCTCTGATTCTGTGCTTGCTTGGGTTCCACCCACTAGTATTTGTTTGCTTTGTTCAAGTGGGTGGTCTTTGCCGCTGGTACCTCACTGATGCGTCAGGCCACCTTCAGCAAGGTGGGGTATTTTTTGATCAAAAAAGTCTCTGATTCACTGTTTGCCTGTCATGGAAATAGGGTACTATTGGGGAAAGTCTGTAATAGAAACCAGACCTTCCTGTTTTCAGTCTGCTGTTCTCCTTTGGGAGGATTTTGCTGTGTCTCTAGTTCCCAGTCTTCTCTCTCATCATTCACAGGACTCATCCCTTTGACTTCAGTTTCAGGAGAGCAAGATTTAGCCCAAGGTGTCTTCCTCAAGAAAAATAAACTATAAATTGTTGGCTGGTTTCTTTTCACCTTTGCATTCTTGAGATTTTCCCTGTCTGTAGGATGCAGACCTTCACCTGATCCCTCTGCTGGGGCACCACACCTCACAGGGAACTCCTCAGTGCCAGCCTGAGATCAAGAAGCAACTAAACTGTCAGCACTGAGATCTATTTTTATATTTGGCAACACAGCATCACCATAAATAAAACAGAAAGCCACTGCTGCAGCTCTCTTGCTCTCTCCCTTTATCAGTCGTCCTTTCTGCTGGCACAATACAAAGCAAGCAGGAAAGAAAACAAATTAAATTACTCTCTGGTGCACAGAAAGAAAATGCTGTTTAGCCCAGAATTCCCACTGGAAGTGCCAGGCAGCAACAGAGAGAAAACTTTTGCAATAGCAGTGCTGCGATGTGTAGGAGCATTAAGCAGTTGTTACCTCTGTGCATGGGAAGGCACCACCTTCACCCACTCCTCCTGGTACTGCACCCTTTGCAAGGGGCAGCCCACAGACTGCTTCCCAACTAGAAGATAGATAGAGAATAGAATAAAGAATAGAATAAAGATGATGATGATGCTTGTTTCTGCCCTCAGCACTACTACCTCTACATGCACTGTACAGCAGGTACTTTACACATTAGATATGCCTGCTCTACATGCAGCATTTGTGTGTCCCGACAACAGCTCTGCAGCAGAGCCTCCATCACATGGACAGGATATCTCTTGACTTGAAATCTTATTCACATGTAAACCTGAGAGTTGATGTGTATAAATTAACCAAGAAATACACTCCAGTGGGTGAATATGCCAATAAGCTTGAATACCTTTCTAAAACCTCTTTTTTAATGAATATTTCTTGCTATTCAGATCAGTGGCCAGGCACAGTACACAGCTTGGAATTCATCAAAGTTGTAGCAGCATCACGAGCACAGTGCAGGCTGCTGCATATTCTCTCCAGCAGCAATTCAGAAAGTTTTCAATCTCCAGTTTACCTTGCATGTTATACAAGCTGATTCCTTAAATTTCTTTTTAAAACCCAGTTTTATTTCCAGTATCATTCACAATTAGAGGCTGTCTTCTCTGTTGCAAAGTGTTTATTTTGTTCTGCACTGATTTGCAGTGTCCCTAATGAGCAGTTAACAAGATGTCAATTAATCATGCAAATGGGGAGCAGCAGATACTCAGATGATTGCACTACCTGGAGCTAATTTTTGGGACTTCATATAGTTCCTTGTCTCTATTTTGGTTCGTTTTGTTTGTTAATGATTTCCATGCCTTTTGGCTTACGCTGTTGAAGATAAACTGATGCTCAAGACCTCCACTGCATCATCATCTTACTGGTCCTGAAAAGATATGTTTCTGGCAGGACATATGTCTCATTAGATGCAAAGGATCCTGCCTGTGTGTAACAGGTCCCATTCATTCGACAAGCGTGAGCCCAGATGGGCAGCACATGTCTACAAATCCAGCCTTTCTCAGAAAAAACAGTGTTTTCTGGGAACCTGCAAGGTCACTTTGCAGTTCAAAAGGGGTAAGCATCAATCTGTGGCCACGCTGGACCTTGCATCAAGAGGTATGAGGTATTTGCCACTTCTGACTCCCAGTCAGATGCCTCCTTAGTCATGGAGTTAATTTGGAAACACATGTAGGGTTTCAGGATGAACCTCCCAGATTCTCAATACACACATGGCCAGTGCTGCTGGGCAGGAGATGAAGCTGGGCTCAGGAAAGCTTACTCACACAGCAGTGTTAGGACTTCAGCTCCAGTCATCACCAGAAAAAAACCACAAGCAATCTCAAGCCTGTTAAACCCCAGTGATATTTTCATCATCAGGCAAAGAGAATCGGGGTTTCCATATTAAACTATCCTGGAGAATTCATCATCAAGGACAGCAAAATTATTCCCCTGGCACAGTTGCTTAGAAGGATAAATCCGAGTAATCACATGGATTTAGAGGACTGGTAGAGTGGAGAGCATGGCTTTTGATGACTGAAATGTGAACTCACAAGCAGAATCAGGCAAGGGGTGGCAGTGACATTGAATTTTTGCTCAGGGCATTTCCCTGGCTGCCAGGCTGCCCCTGTTCAGGCTCTGTAGGTGTGGGTGTTTTGGGATGCTCTGGCTACCCTGATGGGTTTTGAGATGAAGGGATCAGAGCAATGGGGTAAGCCTGGGGAGTGGCTGCAGGGACCAGGTGGACAGCAGGCTCTTGGAAGAGCTTCCCAGAGGAGGTCCTTCCCTCTACTCCCCCAGTTGTTCACTGAAGATGCATCTCCACCATCACACAGTTACAGAAATCCCACACCAAAAACAAGGAGGTCCCTGGGAGGTCACAGCAGCCAGGGAAGCAGCTGGACTTGGGGACAGTCTGGTGGCCACAAGGCTCCTCCTACAAAGTGTGCTGTGGCATTGACCCAGGGGACTCTGCAGTCCTTGCACGCCCTTTCCTCTTCCATCCATTAGGAATTTTCCCTCATTAATTTGATTTTGCAGTTGTGTTTTCCCAAGTACATGCATTGATTTTGCTTTCTTTTTTATTTTTTTTTTTCTCCTTGGCAAAACTTATCCAGTGATTATTTGAAAGGCTGTGAAGGCATCTGGGGAGTTTCTCTTGCGCTGCTATGATTTAAGGCTTGAAATTGCTTAATTGCTGTTTCCTGTACTTCTCATTTTCAGTTCCCTAATGACTGTATCAATTTGTTGCCTATTATTCCCAATGACAGGGCAGTGTTTGGAGTGCGCGCTTCAACAACGCATTTTAAAACCTCTTTCCTACGAGCTGCAGAGGGATCTAGCCTTTCATCCTGCTTTGCTCCTTGTTCCTGTTGGCAATGAGGAAATCTCATGTATGGCATCAACAGTTTGCATTTGGTCAACATCTGAGTCACACTAAGCATGCTCTAAGTTTTCCTATCAGATATTGTTTTGAAATTAAATCATAAATTACTGTGGAATTCCATTGGTTTTCTTTTGTGGGGAATTATGGTTATAATGCCATAAAATTCTTCACTAAAAAACTACCTAGGTAGCAAAACAGTAAGGCCAACACAGATGGAAAGGCAGCAAAACAAAATATCAAAGACATGAAGAAATAAGAGCAGAGAAAAAGAAAACAGGCATAAATTAACTCACAATGATACTGGCCTAATTTAGAAATCAGTCTCCAAAATGCTACAACATTGGTGAGATGAATGATCAAATCCAGGATGTGTTCTTATCCTTTAAGTAGTTCTTAACCTTGGGACAAAGATCTTTCTTTTTGATGTAGGGTAAAGTGAGGACTCTCTAGAAGTCAAGTTTGTGCTGCAGGTTTGTGACCATTGGTTAGTGCAATAAGAAGATAGCTTGTAGATCACTTTACACAGTCCCAAACAATTTTCCTACTGGAGACAAACTTACATGTTTTCTCTGTTCATTCTGTATTTTAGCATTGAAAGATGAGGAATAAAAGGCCTGTTTCTGCCCCCCTTTGCCATCTCATGTTTCCAAATGTCTATCTGGTACATGCAAGCTGGTTTTGTTTCTGAAGGGACTCAGAGCTGTCTGTGCTGTCTGTACAACCTCGGGAGTTGGTTGAAAAATCCTCACTTTTATTTGCTCTTTTATTTTGATGGGCACTTGAATGTAACGTCAGTCAAACACAAGTTAAATTTTGCTGATAAAGTCTGCTAGGTGAATGTATTTGCAAATGGGAATAGTGCTGATAATTTATTTTTAAATGGATTTATCATACCAATTATTGGGAATAGTAGCATTTAAAAATGGGTTACGATTAGAAGAAGTCAAGCTTATGAATGGAGGGAGGATGTTCAATGCAGTATTAGCTATCTGAAAGCATATGGCATACTTTTTAGAAGATGACAGGCAGTAGCCAGTGTTGAGAAGGAGACTCCTCTTGGCTCCAAGTGCTAACGGAGGACTCTCAGCATATGTTCCTTCGAGAAATTTGCATGAAGGAGATGTTAGTGATGCCTTCATAAATCTTCTTCTTTCCTGGCTCTAGTGGAGTCATTTCAAGCTTCTGACACCTTAGACTATTACTTGATCACAGAAGCTGCTGATACAAATGGTCACTGATGCTTCTTAAACATACAACCCAGGATACGTGTAGTGTGCAATGAGCACAGCTTCAGCGAGGACCTCAAGGTTCCTTCAGAGGTGGGGGCCTTGTGTTGGTTTTCAATGAGCACCATTCTGCTTTTAATAAGTACATCATCTATTATGTTTAGGGATTTAACTTAATATGATTTAACCTCACTTAGCCTCATTTTTCAGGAGTTAGTATCTAGATCCACCAGGCAAAGTCCCAGGGAGTTAGACTCAGAGGGCTCTGAGCTCCTCCACAACAGGAGCATCATCTCAAAGGTATCATCCCATATAGGCAATTTTGATAAGCTGCAGGTTATCTGAAAAGGTCGGGTCCCAGTTCCAGGACTCCTCTTAGACCTGAGAGCACACTATCCATTGCGTAGTTTATCTCCTAACACAGCTATCACTTAAGCACCTGAATAACTTACAGGTTGCACTGTAATTTGATATATATTCACATAAAGGGAAAGTTTAAAACTCACACAATTGCCAGTCAGACACAAGGCTGGACAAATGCCAATTTTTGTCCAATTTTATTCAAAGCATTTAGAGCTTACTTGGGTACTTTGATGTAGTGCATTGGGTCAAAATACCCACCAAGCACTTTTTGTTGTGTTTGAGGCATGTATTTAGAATTAGCTTAGACAAGGTGCATTACCCTTGAATTATCTGTGTGAGCTAAAGCAAAGCAGATGCAGGAAGAATGTGATTATCTTGGTAATGTTTGTGAAACAGATGCAAACACTAGCAGAAGAATAAAGTACCCTTCTATGTTATTAATGTTGTTGCCACCAGGTTAATAATACACCACACATCCACCGTCTCCTTACTCAGCCTACTGGGCAGATATGTGAAAAAATATTGTTAGGAAAAGGTCATATCAGAAATATCTATCTAAAATAAGGTTTACCCATTGAAACGCCGAACAGACTGGCTTCTGACTCCCTCAGCATCACATCCCACAGGTTGGAAAAAATAAAATCAAGAATCACATTTCTGTTCCCTTCACTTTTTTTTTAATTTATTTTCCCTCAATATAACATATTTTGGAAGGATTAAACACCACGCACAAACTATATGGCGAGACCAGACATGATCCAGACTCAACTCTCTGCAAGAATTTAGCCATTTCTCTCAAGTTTGTCATGGATTTGGTGACTGTTGAGCCCACATGAAGGAAGAGAAGGTGCATAGATATGCATCCCCCCTAGGCAGCAACCCTGTGCCCGGCTTGCTCTAGGTGTGCAGGTAACAGGGAGGGCAGACAAATCATCACCTTCTTTTCATCCTGCCTGAAGGAGTTGTGTTACAGAGCCCCTGACATCTTGCTTGTCCATACAGTGGTAAAGCAAAGGATGAACGTCCTTCATCCCTCTCTGACACTGGAAATAAATAAAGCAGATGGGGAACCCAGTGCTGTGCAAAGCATTAAGTCATACCTGACAGAAAGTTATGATGTGAGATAAACCAGGAATGTAAGAATGTGGGTACCCCAATACTCAGCCCAAAGTAGGTTGGCATCTGTGGGGTTTTTTTCAGGCATGTCTCCTTCAGAGACTTCAATCTCTGGTTTAAATAAAAAACAAAAAAACCCAACAGAAACCCTCCCTTCAATCCCTCTCACTAGAATCCATAAAGACATCATGCATTTGGCTACTAAAGAAAATTGGCAAAGGAAAGATAAAAACCCATATATTTCTGTCACCAGGCTTCTAGGGAATAAGTACAGAGCTCTATCTTGCTCTTCAGTACCGCATAAGAAACAGAATGCAAAATTTCCTCCTTGAAATACTTTGGCACAAACAACTCTTCTGCACTATTTGTTTAGAAATCCAGTGGGGCTTCACTGAATAAAAGCTAGTATCTTCATACTGGTAGTTGAAATAAGAACCAATTTCATGCACAATTGGCAGCGCAGAAGGAACTTCCTTGATATCCAAAGAGCAAAAGATTTTTATGAGGCTGCATATGTATTTATGATTATTTAAGGGTCTTGTTATAATGAGGATCCTTTAAGGAGAGGAATTTTGTCTTTTAATTTGCATAAAGACAATAAAAACTCTTTGAAAAGCAATTTCTCTATATATAAAAAGTGAGAACATAGCACCTTAGTGGCACAGACATCTGTTACTTAAGCAGATGCCACCATGTAAACTCCATCAAGCAACACCATCCACCAATCAGAACCCACCCAAACTACATCCGCAGCCAAAATGCAGTGGGTGGCTGGGAGCCTCCAAAACAGGTTGAGAAATGATGGGCTTTTCTTCAACGTCCTCATTAAGCATTCAGTGACATTTATTTGTTCATCGTTAGCGAACGCTACTGTATCATATGGCTCCGTGGCTGCGCTTTGGTATAAAGCTAATCCCCATGATCTACAATCTGCAGTTCTGGCTCACAAGATGCCTATCAAAGGCACGTTAGCCCTCCGACACGCCAGGTAAATAACCACTTCTTTGTTTCTCATTATGACTGTGGTTTAATGTCCTCATTCAAGAACTGATGTATCAATATCTCCGAAAGAGATTAAATATTGCCTGCTGAAGCGCTACACGCAGCGATACAAACTCAGGGGACTGTATGCAGCAGCAGAGCAGCATTGATGAAGTCTGGGGCTGATAAGCCCTTTCTGAAGTTAGCTTACACTTTAAATCAGGAGTTCATGAAAGGCATTAAGAAAAACTATTATATTACTAGAATGTGTGGCAGGACGGTTTATATGTTACACCTTGAAGTAAGCAGTAGGATTTTCAGTCACTTGATAACCTTGAAACTGCTAAGGTATCAAATTGCTATCATGAATATTGTGCAGGAGCAGAAATAACTCAGAAAGCTGCCTTTGTGAATAGTAATGAAGGAGAGCAAAGTTCTTCCGGGCTGGCCTCGCAAAAGCACTGACAGGGAGATGCACATGGAGGCAAGGAGTGCACTTGAACAGGCCTATTTGCATTTGACCATACATCAATCAGTTATCAGCACAGCCACATCTTACCTGACCCATGGAGAGAATAAAAAAACCTGCTAAGATAACTTTACCATGCAGGAAAAAGAAACGGCAAGCAGCTCCTTGTTAGATATATGTGACTGAAACGAATAGGATGAAATACTCCATACTTTGATGGGCTATCTCCATTTTTTTTAAAAAAAACCCCAACGCACACAGTACAAATCCTTCCATGCAGGGATTAAATTCAAAAAGCCAAACAACCTATCTTCCTGCTTGGCATGCAAAACATATTAATAAATCCTGAGCTCCGATTCTGATTTTGTTCACACTGGGTGAAAACACAGCGGTTTCCCCGGGTAAGAGAAACCTGAGCCAGCCCTCCAGACTCCTGTGTTTATGTCCTGAATCAGTGGAGTTTATCCCAAACTCCTTTTTTTTTTTTTTTTTTTTTGTTCTGAAGTACAACACGGTTTTAGTCTTGTGGCATTTCCAGGTGACACAGCCTACTGAGATCATCTGACAGCCATGTGAAAACTCAATGTCTGGAGTGATTCATCATTGTGTCAGATTGTCCTGCACTTTGTCACAATGACTGACAATAGGGGAAACTTGGAAATAATACAAAGATTCAACGCTCGCTGATAATGCCTGCATTGTGATTAGAGCAGGCGGGCGAGCGTGTGAGGAGAATGCTAATTCTGGTCCCCACCCCCAATTTCATACTGCTTTTGCTTCCAACAGCTGGGTGTCTGTGCTTGCTTTCTTAATCTTGGCTCCTGTGGCATTTTTAAACGCAGAACCTTTTTTTTTTTCTCATTCCAGTGTGTTAAAGAGCTGTGTTATTCCAAATGCAAAAAGGAGGCGGTGGCAGGCAGTGTGGTGTATTTTGCCAGCAACGTTAGGCACTGCTCGGTCAGAAGTGTCTTTGGGTGGATGTGCCTTTCCCTCCTAAACCCCAACCTTACCTGAAATAAGGGTGAAAGCGTTTTGAGCCATAATTCCAGGTGTAAAACCAGCAAGTGCATGTGAATTTGCACGTGGAGTGGAGTCTTGCAGAAGGGTCTTATCAAAAATGATTACGGGGAAGTTTTTCCTTCATTTTGCATTGACTTGCAATAAAGGTTTAAGATAATTGCTGACTCGATAGGGTATTGACACACGAAGAGCAAGAAAAACTGGCTGCAGCAACTTTCATGCTCTAAAGCTCCTCAAGTTTTATCACTGTTTACAGCAACAACATCAAAGACCATGGGCTCAGCTGCATAATTAATCAGGATGAAAAGAGAGGCCCTTTCTGAGCGCTCCAGCTGTCCGAGTTATTTTCCTGGGTAAAGAATAGGGGGAAAAAACAAAACAGCAGCAAGAAGCAGCAAGTCAAACATCACCTCTTCCAAAGCAATGAAAGCTGTGGAATTTCTCCTGTTTCCTTTGATCAAAGAGGAGTGAGTGGCTCCAGCTCGTGTCCCCTGCCCAGGGACAGGCCAGTGGTGCTGCTCCAGGGAGGTGCAGGATGGCACAAGCTGCACCAAAAGCTGTCCTCTGAGGTGACTGGTGATTGCGGGGATGCAGGGATGGGCATCGGGCTGCGGTGAGCAGGGTAGCAGCACATGGCTGCAGCTACTGTGGGTGACATGGGCTGCAGAGCATGTATTTAACTGCTTGGATTTCTTGTGGGGGTAAAACAGCAGCTCTGCTCAGAGGATGAGATCTGGGCCAGTAGCAACCAACCACCTTTGCTCCGATTCTCCTTCAGTTCTGCCTTTTTTCTGCTTTTGCCAGCAAGAGGCTCATAAGGGAGGCTGGTCTAGCAACCAAGCAAACAGCAGGTTTAGAGGACAGAAGACAGCTACAGCTATAGGCTTAGCACATGATGGAGATTCCATTTTGTCCCCATTTTAAAAATGGAGTGCATATTTCTCTAAGGAATATTACTTGGTTACAAACTCAGAGGGTATTTATAATTTCAGAGTTCAATCTCACAAAGAACCCACTCAATTCACTGCGCACCATTATGCTTTAGAAGCCAGGCCCTTAGAAGTGAAAATAAAAGAAAAGGAAAATTCTGATGGAAGAAAGAGAATGATTCAGTTATCTAACTGGCACTAGCAATGTCTGTTTCTTTAAGCAAATACGAAGCTTAAATAGATTCAGAGGGAAAGATGGGCAAACCTCCTGCAGCCTGGTACTCTGCTGTAAGCCACTGGATCTTCATGTGATGAGCTGCCTGATGCCAAAACTGGTTCAACACATTGGAGAGGAGCCAGGGTCCGATTCGGGTCTTGCTTACGCCAATATAAAGCTGAAAGAGCCACAGGCCAAGAGGGAGTCCCTCAGAACCAGCAATGGTATGCCTAAAAGAAAATGAGACCAGATTGAAACAACTGGTGGGAAGTTACCTAATTTCCAGTGCCTGCTGCTGAGTGGGGGCTAGATCTGTGTGAGCTGGAAGCTGAGGTGACTTAGGGTGCTTGTATTGGAGCGTAAAAGGCTTTTTACTGCAGTCGGCTGTCATTTGGTCTCTAACAAATATGGGCACATGGCTTGAAAATGTTTAATGAATTGGTACATTAATTTAAGCTCCCTAACACATTTCCATCTGTAACAGTAACGCTGCTCAGTGAACACAAGCGTATGGTTTATTTGCTGAATATGGTTAATTTCAGGACAGCGAGTGAGGATGCAAGAACAGGGTAGATGTTAAAATACATCTACACAATAAATGACCCATAGATTAGAAAGATGTCAGAAGTTATCCATTAAATAAAGCTCCACAAACATCACAAGCTGAGGGAAAGAATGACTTTATTGACGTTGAAAAATCTCATAGTTCACTTCATTTTCTTTAAAATGAGCACTAAGAAAGCCATATATTTTTTTTCACTCTGTTGGTTTGGCAAGATGAGTTTGAACCGTCAGCTTAAGGTCTCTGGACCTTTAACTTGTGACAATGGTGATGGAAGATGCAAGTTTCCTAAAATGTCTTAACAACCACCACAGCATCCGTCCATGTAGATATTAAAGATATAGTCAGTGAAAGCAATACAAATCCACGATGAGATTGCAATCTAAACAGCTGGGAAACAATTGCTATGTTCAATCATTCAGGTGAAATCATTGCTGGCCTTTGGACTACCCATCACATTTTTTTTTCCCCTGGTTGTTCCTTCTTATAATTAACATGTAGTATCAAGTACAAGATTTTTTTAATTTTTCTTTTTTTTTTTAAAGAGCACTCTTCCATATGGACTGCAATTATCTTTGAAATATTGTAATACTAAGAAAACAGCAAAAAAAATAAAGAGCAGTTTCATTTTTAATGCTCCAGTTTAATTAAGAAAGTGTTCAAGTAATTTAAAAATGTAGGCATTAAAATACCAATTAAGCTTAAGGCAAGTTTTCCTATTAATTTTGATGACACCAATACAGGGATGTCACATAGAGGTGACCCCTTAGAAACAGGTTGAGTATTACATTTGGCTACACTAGCGCTGAGAGAAAATACATTATTTTATGGAGGAACTACACCTATTTGGATACTCCCAACAGGCTGAGCCTTGAGAACCACTCACAACAAGTAACTCGGCAAATGTAACCTCAGCAGAAGGTTTTAATTACAATTTTAATTTATCAGACGTCCACTTTGGGTGGCCATCTTGTTGGACAGTGAAAATATTTAAGACATACTGCTTTATCTGTGCAGTATGAACAGAGACAAAAATCTATAGTTTGAAATGCAGGCTGTTCTGAAGTGCAGTAATTATTTTTAAAAATCATTTGTTGTCCTAATTCTGTGTTGGTGGCTAAATGATAAATGATAATTTTAACACATTAATGTCCATTTGTTGCCCAAAACTCTAATGCAGGAGTACTCAGGTTTTCATGGGTGGCAGTAAAGTTAAGAAAGCAGAAGTCCATGTATCTGATCTGAGTATTTTCAATTAAAATTTTGTGGGTAGCCAGGCTCATTAAAAAGCTCAGAACAGATTACCTCACAGGAACAGCTACTGGAAGTATCCTTATGGACCCAGAGAAACTAATTCTTGAAGCCAGCCTGGTTATGATGGATTTAAGTTAAATTTATTTCTTTTCATTTTAGATCTTAAATTGGTTAATGAGGCTGAAATATGCTTTATTTCAGGGAAGTCGTACTGATCTAGGTGAGGAACAGAATTTATGCTGACGTTCGAGTCAAGTGCAAATACCACCATCACTTCTTCATTACCACGTTAACTGGTGTGATCTGTTCTGCTCAGCACAACTCGAGCAAAATGTCAGGTTCCTAAATGAAGAAGCTCCTGGCTCTCCACGAGAAACTGGCTGATTGGTTAAAAGTACTTCAACCTTTATTTAATTCATGCTTTATAAGTGCTCTTTGGCAGGAGCTCTTGGGATCTGATCTTATGTCACACTTACTGAAACTCATTTAATTATTTGCCGCTGAGGAGGGCAGAGAGACGGTTATCGCACAGGGAAAATCTAATCCTCTTCTTTATCAGTTTAAACCCTGAACCAGAGAAGCCGGGTACGATTCCTGCACTTACCTCAATCCCATCCCCTTAGCTTGTCTGGCAGTACATGCCCCTTTCCTTTTTGGTGGTGGCTTATTAAGGGCTTTTTAAGATTTGGGGAGGCTTTGCAAGCAGAAGTTGGCAGCCTCCCCGAATGCAGTCTCTGTCCTGGGAATCCCTAAGCTGCTGCCTCTTCCCACACTCCAGTTGGCAAGTCATCAATGCTGGGGTCAGAAATACCCCCAGTAGTTGTTTCAGTTGCCAGAGGAAACGAACAGAGCAATCTGGGTGCCCTGCACACCCTGGTAGCCACTGCCTGGCATTCACACTGCTGCCAGAGCCCAAAGTGACTGTGGCCCCAGTGCCTTGGGAGCACAGGCTGACATCATGGTCCTGTAAAGACCAAAATCCTGCTACAGATTTCTAAGGGTTGTTCATGGAATCTTGATTTAAAAACAAAAACAAAAACAAATTAAAAATAACAATTATCTGCTTTGTACTGAGGGGTTGGAAAAGACATCCCCGAATCCTCCCCCATTCTGCCCTTAGCGGAACATGAAACAGTTTTGATGGAAAGCACATGCAGAATATGGGATTCAGCCTAAGGCTAAAGACACAGAACCAGTGACTTTTACAGCTTTAAAAACTGGCTTTACGACTATCATTAAATTAAAGCATCTCTCCTCACAGGGGACTTCTGTTTCGCCGGGGTTGCATCTCTCTTAGCACAATTAGTCACCTCCAAAGTGCTGTCATCAAAAAACTTATTATTTCAAATTGTAACTTGAGACAATCAGAAAAAACCCACATATTGAATGAGGGCGTTCAGTAGCAGTGAATCCTCACCAGGTTGGTTGGATTTGTGATAAATTCTTCTCTCTGTGTTCCTCTTTCTATAAACTCCAACCTGAGCAACATATAAAATGCACGGTGTAAATGTTTCCTTTGAAAACTTGGCTACACTTTGTGATTACATAGCTCAAGAAGTTTGGAAGCCTTGGGCAAGCAAGCTAACGTATAAGAGGAACGCTTAAGAATTGTTTGTATGCTTGATTTGTTTTACAGTGCATTTGGTCTTTAGTTTTGATTGGATTGTCTTACTGAAACATGAAGGGCATTTAGAAAGTAAGAAAGTGAATATGAAACATTTGCAACTATATGCCCAAAAGCAAGATCTTAATGTCAGAAGTAAATTATAACAACTTACATTACTGATGACATACATTATAATTTAAAGCTTGGTAAACCACATCTAGGTTGTTCTTACCACGATGTGACAAAAATGTCTCTAAAGCCTTGTGTTTTTCAGGTTTACAGTAAGGGGATTTTATTTATGCTGAGAATTTCATAAATAAAAAGCCTGAATGACCAAAGGCAAACCTCCTTTTTCTAAACGCTGCCAAACTTTAGTAAAAATTAAAGCATTTACGCCAATAATGATCAGGGTTGGATGGTCCTATGGGTAAGGGAGATTTCAGCCATCATCTTTTACTGAGGCATCTTCTGGTGACCTTGAAGGGTTTCTAGGGATGGCTCTCTGCAAGGATTTTGGTATTCACATCTAAACCTCCTGCCACTAGCAGAAGCTAAACCAGGACTGAAACCTGTCTACTGGTGCCACAAGATGTGCAAATGTGTGAAGTTTTGCTGGTGATCGGCAGAGAAGCACAGGAGACTTCACACTCTCCCAGCACGTGGTGGCTCTGTCCCATGTGTAACCAGGATGCGCTTCCAGCTCAGCATTGCCCCACAATCTTGTGGGAGGACTTGGCCCAAGCTCAGGATTTGCAGGGGGATGGGCAGGATGTGAAACCTTCCCCAGTCCTTGATGCATGCAAAGGGTGTGTTTTAGCTTGCTGCTGTCTCTGGCAGCAGTGCTGGGGAATGCCAGGAGCAGAGCAGTTCTCTGCATGCAGCTTCTTGCACTGGCCAGAGTAACCACCTCTTTGAACGTGACTGCAGTCTCCAACAGCCTGCAGTTCTCAGATTGCCTATGGAAGTGGGTATTTCTCCATATTCCATAACCCTTAGAAGGATTTGTCTGTGCTTCCCCAAACCCACAGCCAACATTCACAGCCTCTTCTGGCGAGGCGCTCCAAAGTTAAATCACAGATTTCGTGGGGAGTAAAAATACAGACAAATCTCCTTTTGTTTGATTTGAACCTGTTCTAGTCTTGGAAGAGAGACTGGAAAGTCCCTGCTCACTTTCTCCCTGCCAATCATGACTTTATACACTTCTGTCATCTCCTCCATCATACTTTTTCCAAGCTGGAGTTCCAGCTTACCTCCTTGGTAAAGAAAAGCCTTTCCAGTGGCTTAACTCCTTCCTCTCACACATATCTCATCCAATGCCTGATCTCTCCAGCACAGTTAAACCTCAAATTTCCCACTACGGTGACTTGACACCAAGTTCCTCTACTGGGTAGAGAGAAACTCTCCCTCTGCTTCAGTTTTTATATAAATAGGAGAGGAGAGAGAAAGCAAGAAGCAACAGCAGCCACTTTCTGCAGGCTCCTGTTGGGGCACTTATGGAAACGATGGACTTGTGTTTCAGTCCCTGCTCTGCTAAATGCTCCACCCAATTACACTGATTATTCAAGGCTCAGGCACCTTTCACTCAATGAATGAGAGCCCAGTTTAACCGCAGGGTGAATGATGGCAGGGAGCAAGGTGATTGCTCCCAATTTCCTGGGGTGGGAATGGCTACCACTCTAGAATCAGGCCCGCTGAACAACCAAAAATAAAAATATTCACAGCCCTTAAACATAATAAGTCTGATTTGTCTTCATTTCAGCTGCAATCAGTGAGAAACAGCCCGGCTGGAGTAAGCCTGAATGAAACGTGAGATGGCATATTTAGGTTAACAATGGCAGAATTATTCTAGGTTTAGATTTTAGTGAAAAAAAAAAGGATCTGTGATGTCATTGTGTCCAGACACTGGCGCTGCAAGCTCCCAGCACAAGTGCCACAACACAGCCCCCAGAAGACAGGGTTGTGGTGGGACTGGACAGAGGACACCCCTTGGATGGGCTGTTGACATCTCACGCCAACCACCGGCTCTCAGGGCTGCAGCCAGTTTGAATGTGCCCAGCTCTGAGCACCTCTGAAATCCTAAACTCTTCATCAAGCCCGAATTTACACCTGGTCTATAACTAAACTCCCTGGGGTTTTTATTTATTCTAGAAGTGCACACATACCTACCTGGATCTATTCTCTCCGCTGAGCACAAGAGAGTTTTGTCTTAGGAAGCACACAATAATATTTCCCCCTCTACTTTGCCCTGGTCAGGCCCCACCTGGAGTTCTGTAGACAGTTCTGAGCTACCCAGTACAAAAAACATAGGGATCTCCTGGAAAGAGTCCAGCAGAGGGCTACAAAGATGATTAAAGGAGTGGAGCATCTCCCCTATGAGGAAAGGCTGAAATAACTGGGGCGGTTCAGCCTTGGGAAAAGCAGACTGAGAGGGGATCTGATCAATGTTTATAAAGATCTGAAGTGTGGGACACAGGGGGAATTGGCCAGCCCCTTTTCAGTGGTCTGTAGGGACAGGACAAGGGGCAATGGCTGCAAGTTGGAGCACAGGAAGTTCTGCACCAACATGGGGAAGAACTTTTTCCCAGTGAGGGTGAGGGAGCCCTGGGACAGGCTGCCCAGGGGGTGTGGAGTCTCCATCTCTGGAGATCCTCAAGACCCGTCTGGACGCCTATCTGAGTGATATGTCCTAGGGAGCTGCTTTGGCAGGGGGTTGGACCCGATGATCTCTGGAGATCCCTTCCAACCCCTACGATTCTGTGATTCTGTGATTCTGTGATCATTTGTTTTCTGGAAATCCTAAATATCCCTGAGGAAAGTCCACCAAAAGTAAATCAAGTTCAGTAAGCTAAAACCTCTTAAAAACCTTAATCTATCTTTACAAACAATGGGGAGGGTTGGGAAATGTTTCTCAGTTCTGCTCCCTGTGAAGTAGCGTTCTGATCTGCTCCGCTCCGGGTTGTACAGGCAGAATGATGTGCATGTGTGTGCACAGAGCTTGCTCCCAGCATATGCACAACAACCCTGCAATGGGCTCTGCTGGTCCGAATGAGAAAGGAAAAGGGAATCATCATATGGAAAATTAAAAAGTTATAAGAGTTGCCAAAAAAACCCTGATTTAATTCATGCTGTTTATAACCCACTGAAAAGAAACTAATGAAAATTCCTGAGAAATCTTACAGCTCTGAACACCCATCGGTGCTATTGTGATTTGCTGTGCTCTTTACATGTACTTCAACTTCTGGAAGCAAAGCCTGGGCACAATATTTCAAGGCACTGAGCTCTTAGCGACGCATGCAGAACTTCATTATCACTCGCTAACTGCTTCTCTTTCTGTTTGTTTCTATTATTTTTTTTATTGCTTCCTTTACTACAATAGCAGCAACCCATCATTCCTGAGCTCCATGGACCAGGATCTAGTAGTCTTACTTAATTCTGATGCCTCAGGATGCAGTATTGAACGTGAAGATGCCAAGACGAAGCTTTGTGTCACTGGAACTGCATCTATCTCCTCCTAGATCCATCAAGGTGTCCACAAAGTAATGGGAAAGGCTGCAAGGATGGCAAGGAACCCTCCAAGTATGTACCTTGAAATTCCTGTCCGAGTTTTCTTTTTTGTTATTGCATCTGGATATATCAGGTGCATGTTTCTTCATCCAGACACAGTCCTCACATGTCCTGTGAGGCCATGCTTGACCTCACAGCATGCTTGACCATGCTGAAAAAGGTCTTAATAATTATCTTAATGGAAGAGCTCCATGTATTTTAAGGAAATATATGGAAAACCATCTTACTTTTTCCAAGGTACTAAGGCAGACTATCATCCTGGTTTTACACTCTGACATCACATTTACTCAAACAATCAAATGTTTCCTCCTCTGCACACGAGAGAAATTTTTCCTTTTGAATCTGTCTCAGAGAAATGGTCACTGGGTTCAAAGTCCAGGCAGATGAAACATCTCCCAGTTCTCCAAACACCATGAAATGGCACCGTGGGGAGGAGGAGCACACACTCAGCAACACAGATTCCATCATCTTCTTTCCTAGCAAGTGGAAATGAAATGATTTGGCTTCAGCTTGTCTTGCTGAAGACTTACAGCAGCAACTGGTAATAGGCATGAAATAATGTTTGCTGATTTACTAGTATACGACAGTTTACATAAATACGTCTGATTTAGACATCGACATGAATGTCATTTATTATCAGCAGCATTATTAAACCAAGAATCAAGATTTTGTGGTAAAAACTTCACCATATCTAGTCTAGGAAGTAAATACAAACTGGCAAGTATTTCTCCAATATTCCATTTCAGCAGCTAAACCCTCCCAAATCACAGCTATCCCCAGGATGTGACAAGCATCAACTATCCTCTCAAGCAGGTTCCCATAAATCTAAGAATTAACCTGTGTGGCATGTGACAAATTTGTGATTAGAAGCAAATTAACATACTCAAACTCTGTTACACAGACATGATCTGGATCCAAAATGTTTAGTGGTGCTTCTTTAGTAAGGAGCTAAATCGGATATGAGTGCTTTCCTGGTTTAGGGGGTTTCAAATTCAGACAATTTTACAGTGATAACAGAGGCTACTGCCAACCTTGAGAGACAAAGCTTAGAGGTTCTTCCCCACATGAGGGCTTTTACCTCTGGAGACTCTTGGTCTCAGCCTGTATGGAAGTTCCTTTGGAAATCTCAGTCTTGCCACTTGTGGGCGTACACCCAAATTCCATGTTGGCTCACAAGTCATGAAGTGGGCAACCTCTCCATCAGAGGTCCAGAGATACAGAAACAGCAGGACACGAGCAGGTCAAGGACAGCTGTGCAGGCACCTTAAATCCCACCTACCAGCACTGTGCCTGCGCAGTGGCTCCTCACCTTTAGCTTGCAAAAAAACCCATCAAAGTCCTACAACAACTTATTTAAAAGGGACCAAGCAGTAGATGTGCAACAAGACACAGCTTCACATGCAGACAAGCTGTTGCAAAGAGCATGCCATAGTTTTTACTCCCCAGTGTTAACAGTAAACTGTTAATTAATTTAAGTGATCCTGTGTGTCCAGCCAAGGGCTTTTGGGTGACCAGCACCCATGGCTGGTATTCAACCAGTCAGTTGGGAATGACAGGTTCAGCAGGAGTTTTTTCACTCTGTCTACTTCTCCTTTCTTCAAAGGAGAATGCTGATTTTAAGAGACTCGGTTAGCAGCACACAGTGCCTGCAAGTCACCAGAACCTACCTTGACTGCAATTTATAGAAGAAAGCATCCAGCCCACGGAGGCTGCATTTACTTTCCTATATTAGGAAGGAGTTTGACAATAAACATAAAAGCATCTGCAAAGATCCAGTCCTGACAAGAAGGCCCATTTGTAAGAGACTGTGTCTGTGTCCATTCTGTTCAATACCAATGTCTCCCTCTGAATCCTACACATCTGTGCCACCGTCTCACAAGGAAGCAGCTTGTAAACCCTTCAGGTCTTAAATTGCCTTACCCAAACATCTAAGTCCTCAGATGAAAATATCTAAGCGATACTGATTTAAAATGGAGAAACCACAGAAGCCGGTGGCTTTGAAACTGAATGAAATTGGTGTGAGATGAGATCTTGGCCAACTGGGACCTGTCAACCTTTATGCAATAACATCTGACTGTTCAAGAGATAATTCAGCCTGTATTGGAGACCAAGAACCCCTTGGGGCCTTGTCACTTCTCGTTCTGTCAAAGTTTTCCCTCCATACATCCCTAGGACAGGTACGCTCAAACCAAAGCTACATGCTCTGCCTTTTGCCCCACATGCACAGAAAAACCAGAAGCCATGAAGTTTCTTGAGATTTCACCAAAGCTGAGACCAGTTTGCTGCAGTGGGTCAAAACTCAATAGATTAAGCTTCCTGAGAGCCCAAAAATGTAACAAACATTGAGCTTACTAAACCCAACTCACCGGCCATTCGCTATGCTGTATACTGATGACACCGTAAGCCTCAGGGTTCATTGATTCAGCATAGAACAGGCACTCAGAGTACTTGTCACTCATGTGTTGATGCAATTAAGCAGAATTAAGGAAAGAAGGGGAGATACCAGAGGGAAATACACCAGTCATCCCATGCCTTTCTGGCAGAACATGGGCCAACCCAAGCTGTCCTCCATGGAGGATCTAGGCTTGGTGCCTGCCTTACCTGTCACGGGAGTGGCAGTTTCTACAGCATGAGACTTTGAATCCCGAGCATCCTCTACAGCACACACTGAAAACATATCATCTTCTGTCTTCTAAACAGCAAGGGCTGTCCTAGAAAAAAGCAATCATTTTCCCACTCAACATCTGCTGATAGCTGAGGAAACTCTGAGTTAGTCGTCTCTTCCAAATGCTCAATAATACCACAGTATTTCAGAAAGTCAGTGGTGGGATCAAGGGCAACTACAGATATGTAGGCACCACCACTGCATCTGTAACACAGCCAAGAGCATTTATGATCACCAGCTAATTGGGGAAAAAGTAAAATGCAGTTTTGTGGCTGCTCGAAGCACCAGTGTTTTTATTTGATTTATTTTAAAAAGAAATGAAACTTATTTCCACAGTACGTTAAATCTAAAGTAAATTTCCACTCGTTCTGTGAAAATTGAAAGTCAAATGAAAGGGAACTAATCTGGATATCTTACTGTGGGAGAACCTGCAGTGTGAAGTCAACCAAGCTATTAGACACTAGAGAAACCACATGGGAGGGAGCTGCAGGAAATGAAGCTTCATAAGTTGCAGTGGTCACAGAATGACTCGTTTCTTTCTTAGTTAGGATTAGCCCTTATACGAGCAAATGGAGAAGCTGTGAGAAACTCCAGCAGGTTACTAATTACACAATGCAAAATCAAACACAGCCCATTAGATATAGTCTCTATCCCTCTTTGAGTATGAAAGCAACAAAAAAAGAAGACCAAAAAAACCTTCAAGGCCACATTTCCATGTTTGCTAAAATCACTCTTTTTAAAATGATGTGGCAAGAACAGACATTTTTTTGAATATATTAATTCCTTTTACCAAACTGCAAATGTCACTTGCATAGGGAGAGGAGGAATCATGAGCCAGATGCAGAAAATTGCTCCATTTGCTGGTAGTGCAGCTATTTATATGTTGACAAACAGTTGTGCCAAGAGCAGATGGATTTTTTCTAGTATTGAAGAACTGCTAATTGTTTGCTGCTGCTGTTCCCTTCAAGATCATGGGGGAAAGCCATCGGTGTTCTGCAGAGCAACTCATGAAGAAAGGGGTTCAAGCCATGCGTTTGGCAAAGCAGCCCAGCACCTCCTACGATGGTGTGGAGGATGCCCTGAAGCAAGAAGATGCTCTGCCAGATGTCAGCTTAACAGCTCTCCGCAAAGCATGACCAGGAGTAGTAGCACTTCCCAAATCTTCTGCAAGTCCTTCACCAAGCTGTACAGCTGCTGCAGAAGCATTCAGCTCTCAGTCTGATAAATCCCTATAGAGATTTCACAAAGCCATTTTATCTTTGTCTCACCCACATTTTAATTATGTGGAAATATAAATGTACTTATCCGAAAATGCTGGAATGATATCTATTTAATCTGACAAGGAAAAGGCATCTTTCCATAAATCTGTATATAAATTATCTCACCACTTTTTGTTTATATATGAGGCTGAGGCATGAACTGTCTGCTTATCGATGTATCGAATCACATTAGAGTGACATGTAAAGAAAGTGAAGGCAGATAAAGAGCAGGAAAGGTTTTTGGCAAACTGAAGTGCTCTTCTCCCACTTTGTAAAAAAAAAAATAAAAGGAAAGAAAGAAATTCACTACCGTGTGTCTTGCTATTCTTATATATATCAGTACTAAAGTACAATTTAGTTAGCTTAAAAAAGTTTCAAATCTGATTTATCTATGAGACACACTTCACAACACAAACCAATTTTGCTCTAGTAATACCATGTCAATATTTCTTGACAGAAGACAAATGTTGTTATTATTTTGCCATTTCTTACCTTTGTAGAAGTTTAGGATTTTACAAAATGACTCTTCTTTACATGTCAAAATGGTAAGTTGTTGGAAAGAAAAAAAAAATTGAAGCCATTCTTATATCTATTGACAGTGATGGATTCTACAGTTAGGTTAAAAATGGTTCTGGCACAATATCGATGTTTAAAAAAATAAGAAGTAAACCATATTTTTAATGGATATGTGCATTTTTCCTATATAAACTGAGGAAGATAAAATGGGGAAAAAACCCACCAGAACTATTTTTTGTTGTGTCTTGTGGTATTAAAAATGATTTATCTGTATGCTGTCCACTGGAGCTATTTGTGCAAACCTGTGCAGGCACACATCCCTCTCCATAGTGGTGATCTTCACAAAAAAGGAAACTTTTTTGCCTTTATATTCATTCTCTCCTTGTCCCCTACTATGTTCTGAGGGACAAATATGGAATACCATCTCTGTCTTACATTTAGTTTAAGAGATGACTTTTAAAACTGGCTAAAACTCTTGAAAGTCAAATATTTCAGGACTTTCTGCTCTGTCATATTTTTTAAATCTCTACAATGATTAATAAATACCATTTTGAGGAATCGTGCCTTGCACCTTCACATGGATCTCCCTCTTGTGCTACAGTATTCTTGTTTCTGTCTACAGTTATATCTTGTGCCAACACAGAAGCATAAAAAGAGGTGAAAAAGCCCTTTATGTCTTATTTAAGCTGATAAAGAGGTCATCTCCAGTGTTCAGCTGCAGGATTATCGAGTTCCAATCTGCACAGAGGGGAGCAGACTTCCCCGGCTGATGTCCAGGTGTGCAAGAAGCACAGAACCGAGCCCAGTAACAAGCAAGGGAGCTTGTTCAGCAGGGGAAATGCTTGTTTTGATCGATGTGCTCATACTCTGACTTGGCTGGCCCTGTGTGGAGCCAGGAGTTGGACTTGATGATCCTTATGGGTCCCTTCCAGCTCAGGATATTCTGTGATTCTATGATATAAAGTGGTGTTAGGATCCTGAAGTTGGTCCAACAAACCAGAGTGCACAGATGAGGGTCTCAAACACTGCATGCTACTGCTCACCAGCAAATGTTGTAAGAAACACCATTTACAGTTGCATTCCTCAGCAAGATGGGATTAAAGGACGAGGTGAAGTAACTGTATGTGGGCCATAGAGCACTTGTAGGCAGAAAACCAAACGACTTTATTCACCAAGTTGGCCACTAGTCAATTGGTAGGTTACTCCATAATAAAACATGGTCAATTTTGACCTTTGCAGAACACGTATGAATCAATCCAATTACTTGTTAATCTAGCCAGGTTTCAAAAATATTCCTCCCACTACCAGGAACGTGCAAGTGGCAGTTTATAGATTACTTATGAAAAGACTGATGCTGGGGCTTGATATTTAAGCCTCAAGAGTACTAAACCAAGTTACTAGTGTGCTGAATGCCAAGATACGACTTCAAATATGGATGTTGAATAACAAATATAAATATGCAGCTATATGATATCTATACTTGACTGAATTATGCAGGCCAGCTTCAAAAAGCTTGGAGTTCGTGGAACAGAAAGACCTCAAAGGCCATTATGATCAAATTTAACCAAAGTTACAGTACTTATATAAATATACAGACACTTTTTTTTTCTTTAGAACTGCACTGATTCATTTTTAATTATAAAATATCAAAGGCAAGAAAAGCATTGTATATTTTATTTCAAGCTGAAGACCACAGAATGAAAGTCTAAAAGTCTTTACTTATCTAAGGACCAGCTGCACTGAAACCAGTGAAATTATTTGTGTGCTTTTATTTATATTGCAATAGCTATACCGGCCTAAAACTGACACAAAGGAAGAATTAGGCCATATATTTAAGTTCAACCCATTCTATGGTTCACTTTCATCCTGATTGTTTTGATATGTTTCCCAACTCCATGCTGTGCAAGCAATTGTGGATTGTTATTTTACAGTGTGGCAGCTATATGGACGGTGTATTGATTCCTGTATAAAAGTAAACATAAGCTGTATTCTGAACTCTAAGGACAGACTTCATTCTACCTTAATCCTATGCACTGCATAATCAGGACACAAAAAATATTACCTTAAAAATTAGCTCAGCCTTAATCTGAAAATTGTACAGTAACATGATTACAGTATTTCAAAGAATTTAGAACTGTTTTATTTTTTTGCTGGTTTACATCTTTATTTCCCTCCTAGCTTTGGCTGAATGTCACCCAGAATACATTGCATATGTTCTCAGGTATGAGTTGGGGACAGTGAAACGCAAGGGCACTTTTTAGTACTTGTTCTTGTAAAATTACCATGCTTCTTTCCTTCTTTACCATGAGATGCTAAGCAGATGATTTTGCAAAGACTTATGGACCCATTTAGTTTGAACCACGCCACATGTTCCTCCAGCTTCCTCAGAATTGCTCCCATTCTGACTTTAGGTGCATACATAGCTATTTTCTGTACTGCATTCATTGGCAGCCAGAGAACTGAAACAGTAAGCTTTATGGAAATAAACCCAAGTAAAAATTAAAATAAATAAAATCTAGAATCCAAAATCTCAAACATCAAGTCTCAAACATCAGATATCAAATAAAATCTAGCAGGGTTGCTCACGTGCTGCATTAACACACAAGACCTTTAACATGATAAGATTTGGGGGTGGGGGGAAATGGTAGCAGCACGTATTTATCCCTATGCCTTTTCTATATCTTTCCACATATTTTCTCACAGTATTTTGAAGCATACAGAAAATGCTAGAGGAGCATTTTTCCCAGTATCTCAGGATTTTTAAAGGATGTCTCACGTTTATTTTCTAAAAACTTTTTATGCATCTAGATATGAAAATGTTGTGTTTTCTGTGCACATAGCATGGCACTTGGAATCAACACTGAGTGTCTGATTCTCTGTTTAGAAGTGTAAAAAATCGTGCAGAGAAATTAGCTTGTACTGGGACTTCTTTGACTGAAAGTAAAGATTTGTGCACAGCAAAGTGTATAAACATTAATCCCAGGCATTTATCTGATAGCTAATGATATAAAGTCATTTTTGAGATAAGCATACACCATGTATGATCATTTTTCTATTGTTATGATTACTACCAATTACTCCTCATAAAACAGAATGGTGAATTTCTATTTCTCTGTTCTGTTCTTTTGCCAAATGCTTTTTGAAAAGCTAAGGAAAAAAGCATATAGAATTTGCATCTTTGGAGCAGAAATGTTGTTGAGCACCCCTTTTTTTTTTTTACTAGCAATCACAAAAGGTTTTCTAGAATTTGATTTCTGTGTGTACACCATATTATTCAATTCCTCACCATAAAAACTGTGTACAACACAAACTTTCCCATACACTTCTGACTTTGGTTAGCCAGCGTGCATGTCTAAACTCCCCCAAGTTAATGTTCTTCACTCCCCACCGATCTTAGCACATCACTACATAGAAGCCAGTTCTGCCTGACACAGGGAGCAATTAATTCACACTGCTGAACACAAGAGGAATGTAATGCTTTTTCAAATATCAAATCAGTCCAATTTCATTTAGACTTAAATGATTTTTCTGGTCCCTCTTCATGTAGATACCTCTGCAGTCAATTAGCATTGTCACTTTTAATCTGTAATACTCAGATACTGGTCATTTCCCATTAGAGTCTTATTAAATAGATTCTTATGGTCAGATAGAACCTTCTGCAATGTGATGTCTGAGGAGAGAGAACTGACAGTCATTATGCAGCTGGCATTTACTAAAAGGTTAGATATTGCAGATAACCTTAATCACAAATTGCACTGTGTGTCAGTGAATTAGCTCACAACTTTACAATTCCACCTAAACAGCCAAGTTTCCCACCTAAACACTCCTAGAATGTTGCTTGGTTAAAGTGAACCATCTACATGTTTCCTAATTAACAAGGTTTTAAGCTTTAGAGCATCCGACTTTACATCAGACCATCAGGTCTGTTTCAAGAGCTTTGGGTTCTGCTCCCTGCAAAATCACATTCCCTTTAAGCCACGGCCACGTGTCCTCTGCTGGCTCCAGCCCCACTGCCCCACCTGCTTGATGAGAACCTGTTATTACTGAAGCTGCCTGTGCTAAATGATTCATTTGGAGAAATCCCCCAGGCTGCTCATCCAGCAGGCTGGAGGGGATGGGATGGACTTGCAGGCATCACTGCTGCAAGCAGCTGGACAGTGACTTTTTCAGGCATGCTACCGTTTTGTGGGAAGAGGCATCGCTGTTTCTCAGAGCGATCTTTCCTACATACAAAGGTGACAGAGCACACGAGTGCAGCTCACAGGGTTCTGCTAGAAAAGAATCCCACCTGTTTTGTTACAAAGACACTCAAAAAATCACAGAATCACAAGGTTGGAAAAGACCTTTAAGATCATCGAGTCCAACAGTTCCTGTCCTGTGCTAAACCATATCCCTAAGTACCTCATCTGCTCATCTGTTAAACACAATCCAGGGATGGTGACTTAACCCCCTCCCTGGGCAGCCTGTTCCAGGCCCTGACAACTCTTTCAGAGAAAAAAATTTTTCCTAACATCTAATCTGACCCTGCCCTGGCACAGCTTTTTGCCATTTCCCCTTGTCCTGTCTCCTGTCACCTGGCAAAAGAGACCATTGCCCACCTCTCTACAGCCTCCTTTCAGGTAATTGTACATGGTCATAAGGTGAATACTCAATACACTCTAACCCAAATAGAGGACAAGGGTAAGTTTTTTATTAAATCTTGATATTAGGTGAGATTTTTTGTGACACATTAGTTAAAAAAAAATTTCAAAAGATTCTGTAAAGCAACTGAGAAGTCCTCTGAGCATAAATAAATCCAGAGGAGATGATGTGCTGGCTAGGATGTCGGTAATGCAGAAATCAATATATCCATCACTTGGCTTTAAATAGTGACAGTAAAACCAGGAAGCAGCAAAAACAGGTGACAAAATGCCTGATTTGATTATCCAAAGCCCTTCAAACTCAATAGAAGCCCACTGACGTAATGAACAGCAGAGTGGGTTTGAGTGACCAAAGTGCTTGAATCACTACTGGCTTAATGGTAGGACACCACGACAAAATTATTGAACAGCAATCCAGATGTCAGCAGGGATATTTGAATCACTTCCTATGGGTGTAAGTGTCTACTAACTACTGTGTTGTGTGCTCAGGGGTATGATGGAAAGCATAGGTAGGAGGGCTTAGTGGCAGGGGTGGGGAGGATGTAGTAGTGTGGTGGTTTGTGCTGTATCTTCTTTTAGGACTGCTTAATACATGGACACCATTTTCCCCTGAAAATATTATATGCTACATAATGAGTTAATGAGTGTCTCATAACCACAATGATGGTCTGCTGACTTTTTCCTTACATCTGCACCTGGCCACTCTCACAAATGTCCAGCCTTGAAGAGGATGGCCAGCACCACAGCTGCCTGCCCTATGTTTCTCACAGAAGCATGTAATGTACTCCCTGGCTTTTCCCCTTGAAGAGAAGGATCGCCTTACCCTAAGAAGGTGTACCTGACATCGAGGTATTTTGTTTCTATAGTGGAGGAGTGGAGCTGATTCATGGAACTGATCATGAACCTCCACATTCTCATTCCTAGACCTTCCTCCTATCGCAACTCTAGAAAATAAATCATTTATTCCAAAGCTACCTCCCTATTAATTACTGCCAGTCACTGTTTCCACACATCACGTACTTTCATTATGCAACTTTATTAAAATATCTATTTCATCCTGAGCAGTGCATGTGCACAATTTTTTATCTACTCTGATTTGTTTAACTGATTGCCTGCCTGATCAATCCTACTGATTGTTTATCTCTGGTGGCATAACAGCACGCACAGAGCTGTGCTGCAAACTGACAGGCATCTCACTGTATGGAATAATTCAATGCCTCATTAAAAAAGAGAATTAGACAGGGCTTCAGAGATTAGTGCCAAGAGAGTTTTGCCATTTTTACCTTCTCGTTGATGCAAACTGAAGAGACATGTAGCGTTGATCAGCAGGATCCGATCGAAAAGACACCGCAGAGGTCAACGTAAGCCAGCCTGCGTAGGCTTTCTCAGGGGCTACAGGAATATGTGTGGGTTTGTTTACTGCTGAAGTGCCTTCAAAATACCCCTGTTTACACAGTATTAATGTGACCCAGGAGAGAAAGAACGGGATACAAGTTGAAAGCTCAGCATTAATGCTGCTCCTTGCGCTTAGGCATTAGAATAATTTCTGTCAAACTTGAGGACATTATACCATCTATAACACCGTGCAGGTTGGTATAGTCTTGCTTCTGTATGCTCTACGGCTAAGCACAATATACTTGAAGTCTGGTTTGATTTTGTGTCCCAGTGGGATCTACGAAATAAATCGAAGGGAAAAAAACTTGAAGCAAACTCCAGTTATCTTCCTCTCTGCCATGCGGTTTTCCTACAGCTTCTTATCAAGGATGAATAACAGCAGTTTGTTTACACGCTGATGAGTAGTTGGATTAGCACGTTCACATTTTGAGGCTATCAGGGAACATGTTAAAAATAAAATAATTTCCCTGTATGTTTATAAAGCCTCCACTCAGACCTTGATTTGAAAGCCAGAAAACTACTTAATATCCTGCCAGTTTTCCCTTCTGGACACTCACAAGGTTTGGGAAGGGATATATGGAGGCAGCCTAAATTCTGTAGCTGTGGGCACCAACTCAAGTCTCTGGGAGGAACCTCCTTCTATCAGCCTGTCCTCAAACACAGGGCTTGAGAACAGAGATGCACCAAGAAACCTCTCTATGTCCTCACAGACAGTGAGGACAGCAGCCACCCAGTCTCGTACTGTACATCCCTACTCATTAGCAAAGCTCATCATGGCACAGAAAGGCATCTCACAATGCCCTCTGTGGCTCACCAGGACTTCTGCTCTATTGTTGCACTGAAGAAGGAGAATCTCTACCTGGCTCCCTCCAGCCCACATGCTCATGACAACCAGAAAGCATCTCTTTGTGTACAAGTAATACAACTATTACACAGTTCACTACAGGGAACAAAAACGAGAGACCCAACTCTAATACCCATTAACAAATAACCACTGTTTCATTAAGTTGTGCAGCAAGGACTATGAGGAACAGAAAACCACAGCGATTTAATATAGATTTCTAGTTGGAACATTATGATACCTGTAGAATACTTCAGTAAATTACCAATGTCAGTTGTATTTCTCTTTGAGACTAGGGAAATAGGTTATTGGCACAATAAAACATCTAGAGGCATTTAAAATGTCAGTCTAATAGCAAGAACCAGTAAGGCTTTTAATTACCTTCTGTGCAATTTTTTTAATTGCTTCAGTGGCTGCAGTGCTTAGTGAATTCCTGACAGAGCAGCTGCAACTGACTTAATCTAAAACATTTTTGAAGGTCTGGGAGGAAGTATTAAGAAATACAACAGAAATTCAGGGAGCTACGTGGGATATTTTATGTGGTGGATGTGAGGAAATCTTGGGCTCGGTTTGCAACGTGGGTAAAAATGTTTTGTACAGCTTGAATGGATATCCACGTCAGCATTCTCCTGGTCTGGGTGGAAGATGTCATTGGCTGCCTTTTGTGAGAGCCACACTACAGCCCTTTACAAATTATTTACAAATAACTGGCACCCAAGGACTATCTGCAACAGTCACAGTGGTGGACCTGAAGAATAAGGTGTAACCAAGTGACCCTGCTTTCTTCCAGCAGAGATGGGAAATGGCCACTCAAACTTGGAAATGGCTCCTCAGATCCAGGCACCTCAGCTGCAGCTGTACGCTGCCCATTGTGTGGAAGCGGCACACGGGGAACATCATTTCTCTTTGCCCACAGGATTATAATGCTATGCCTGGACATCCCTCTGGCAGCAGATGCAGGGCCAGATTGTCCTTTGCCAGGATGCAAGGTGACTCTCACACCCCCACCCTCTCCATCCTTGGCTCTGTCGCTTCAGCACTGCTGTCCTATCCAAATTGCTGCCGCCGATGTAGCCTCAAAACAACAGGAGCAGCAAGGTCTAGCTGTTGGCCTAATACTGTTGAAACTTCTGAGCAGAAGAAGGTTGGGACTGAGAAAAATCACGGTAGAACTTCAGCCTATGGCTCTCCGGCAGGGCAAAACCATATGCTTTCAGGTTTATTTCATACTACACTGCACTCTGTGAATAAAATGGACTTTTAATCCATTTGAAAAACCACACGGGGCACAGATCCATCTCACAAACCTCTCTTTCCCTCCTGGGGTTTATCTTGATTAGGCTGTAAAAATGCATCATTGAAAAGGATTAGCTAACATGTTCTAGCATTTTTTCAAAGGGTGCTTCTACCCTACAGAAGCACAGCACTGACTACAATCGCAGAACATTAGGAGCTGGAAGGGACCTCGAAAGATCATCTAGTCCAACCTCCTGCCAGAGCAGGATCACCCAGACTAAATCACACAGGAATGAGTCCAGGCGGGGTTTGAATGTCTCCAGAGAATGAGACTCCACAGCCTCTCTGGGCAGCCTGTTCCAGTGCTCCAGCACCCTCACAGTGAAAAATTTCCTCCTTATATTCACATGGAACTTCCTCTGCTCCAGCTTGTACCCATTGCCCCTTGTCCTGTCACTGGCCATCCCTGAGAAGAGCCTGGCTCCATCCTCCTGACTCTCACCCTTTACATATTTATAAACATTAATAAGGTCACCCCTCAGTCTCCTCTTCTCCAAGCTAAAGAGGCCCAGCTCCCTCAGCCTCTCCTCATAAGGAAGGTGTTCCACTCCATCACCTTGGTGGCCCTGTGCTGGGCTCTTTCAAGGAGTTCTATGTCCTTCTTGTACTGAGAGGCCCAGAACTGGACACAATATTCCAGGTGTGGTCTCACCAGGGCAGAGTAGAGGGGGAGAAGGACCTCTCTGGAGCTAACCACACCCCTTCTAATACACCTGAGGATGCCATTTGCCTTCTTAGCCATGAAGGCACCTTGCTTGCTCATGGGCATCCTGCTGTCCCCCAGGATCCCCAGGTCCCTCTCACTCCTCAATCACACAGTCAGTACACAGACTAACAGTATCTAACATACTTCCATAAACTTAGACAAATTCTCAGAAATGTGATGATCATGAGGACAAGTCATGGAAACAGGTAAGAAGAAAATAGTGCATAATCCAGCGCATTGATCCTGGTGGGCATTTACACTCATAAAATAAGACCAGTCATCAAAAAATTCTGGATCTCTTGTTGTCAATTCTGGGTGGAAAAGATCTGTATATCCTAGCTGTTAATTTCTGTCTTCCATTGAAACCAGGAGGAAAACAGACACTAAGCAAAAATGTACCGACAAACTTGCTCAGCTGAGGTTTTAGTTAAATATACAGAGCAGTCCTTAGAGTGACTACTTAATAGCAATTTTGAAGGTCAGCTATAGTCAGTAAACACTTCTATAAATTACGTTGAAAAATTCTTTTGATGAGTTCTTGCAATAAATCCTTTTTTGTGTAAACTACAACATACTCTACTGGGCCCTTTCCGGTTTCATTCACACTCACATAAATCAACAGAAAATCCATGGAAGTCAATGGAGTTACAATGAAAACAGAAACTTTTCATTTGATAGCTTTTTGGGATTAGTACAGTTTTAGGAGAACATGTGCTGGTAGATAAAAGCCACCAGAAGATATTATGCTACAGTGGTCTAAAAATTAATCCTTACCAAACACTTGCCATCATTTAAAATAATCTATTTGAGGGGAGGGGGTGTCAGATTTTACAGAAGGTGGAGGAACTGAATCGGTATCTTTAAAGCAAAACGAGATTATTTGATTTAAAAAGGGTTCTGTGGTTATTTTAAATCAGAACATGGAAAATAAATGTTAGTTTATGACTCTTATAGGAGAGATTTTACCCTGTCTAGCACTTTTTTGTTTGTTCAAGTATAGAGATTGCACATTGTTAGATGTGCACACAGATAAAGGCAAATAAAAAGCCAGTATAATACTCTATGTACACAAAAAGCATCGTTGTCATCAGTGCTAAGAAAGCAAGGACATGTGTGGATTTTTATTTTGGATTTACTCAGATGCTCTCCTTGTAACAGGGCCAGTTATACAATTCTGTGTAAGGATTTTCAATGTTCTATAGACAAATGCCTTTTCAGAATGATTGGGTCTCCCTTCTATACTTAGCTGCCTATTTTCACATAACTCCAAGGAGTAACCGCTGATTTCTTTGTCAGTTTTGGTCGGACAGCATCTTCAAAGGTCACTAGCAACTACACTGAAACTGGATGAATGCATCAGCCTTTAAAAAAGATCCAGAGAATCAGACTAAAATCTCCTTGTCTAATGGCAGACAGATGGACACGTGGAAACCCACCAAGCCATAAGTCTAAGGAAACACAGACCTCTAGCACAGTGACATGCAAGGCTGTGGCACAGCTTGACAACATGCATTTAATATCAGGGTCTTTCTGAAAAAGAAAGGCAAATCAGATACTAGTTTTATTTGTATTAAATCAGAAGCATTCTGGTTTCTTGTTGCAATTGAAAAGTTCAGGCAAACACAAAAGTTTGGCAAACTGCCCCCCAAAAATCAAAACCACCTATTAACAACTGATGATTTTATATGGAATGTGAGAGTAGGCATCAAAATCAAGTGAGCAAAGTACACAAGAGGACGTAGGACAGTAACACCTTTACAATGAGAAATAACATTTATTATGATGGTTTGGGTTATGTTGTGACTCCAAAGGATCCCTAGAGTCCTTAACAAAGATGGGGAAAAAATTCAGATACATCTCCCAGACGTGAGGTATGTTGATTTAATTAGGTGTTCTCCCTCGTGTCGGAAAAAAATGTGCAGAACCATTCAATATTTAAGTACTATGCTATAAATTTATATGGTAAGAGCTCAGAGGACCCTTAAAAATAGGATAGGCTAGAATAATTTTTCATACTTAAATTCTGAAACTCATTCAAAGACCACAAGCGGTGTGTTGGAAGGTTATGTTTTTTTACCTGATATCACTGTTCTCATTCATCTATCAATTTATTTTTTTTCATTACCAGCTTCATATTATAGAATTTTATTGGATCATTGAATAATATTTTCTATTTTCCTCCTTCTGATTAATGTGTTTATTGATGCAAAACCAACAGATATTAGTTTTGGGAATAAAAAGCAATACACTGAATTGAGCTTTGATGTTGGCTTCTTTACCAAAGTGTCTGAAAATAAGGAATGAAAATACACACTTCCATTTATCATTTCACCTACACAAGTTCCAGTATCCTATTATATGCAAGAGCCTTTGCACTTGAGACAAAGGTTTAATTAGCAAGTTGCTGCTAGAATTGTGATATATTCTCAAGTAGCTGTATTACCTGTGAGCACCATCTCAGTGCTCTGATTTTAACCAACAAGACACTTCATTTTCTATCTCCAGAACACTGTTAAATACACTGAATGACAACAGGCTTTTTAATTGATCTTAATGGAGGTGTGCAATGTTAACTTCACTTTACTCTGTTGTCCACTTTAATTCCTTTTATGCCTTGCAGTGTTTAGTTTGGCATAGGACAATACAATTCATTGAGGCTCTAATATGTTTAATTATGCTCAGTGGAAACATGTTTAAAATTCATTCCAGTTCTAACAGATGCATATAAGCCAAATGCTTCCATAAAAACAAAACCTCAATAACTGGAGACTCCACAAATTTCAATTCATTCCATGCAGTGGAAAGGGAGGGCGATCTCTATCCCATCTGCATACTTTGATGAGCTGTTTTAGTCCACAGGTTCCTAAATCTGAGGTTGTAACTTCAAAAAAGGCAAAGTCAGCAGCCCCAAGGCAAGTTACAATCAGCAAAGTGCATCAGCTAGCCCTCCCTTGGCACAAAGCTGAGACAGAAAAATCCACACCAGTGGATGCCTGAAGACTTTTTGAAGGAAGAAGCCACCTGCCAGTTTAAAAGTAGATGGATGAATGGGTCTTAAAGTACTCTGCACAGTTTCCTGTGGCACCAGTGGGAAGAGACAGCTGTGCCTGTGAGATAGGCTTACCAAAGCACACTGTATATGAAGCGTGAAGAGATGCCTTATCTATCAGTCAGCCTGTAGCCTCACTCTATTCCCGTTCAACCAACAGGCCAGCTGTGTGAGCACCTTTCTACCAAAAGCACTGTGGGATAACAAGGTTTGATGGTAACACTGGCAGGGTCTCCGTGCACCTAATTGACCTCGGAAGGGAGCACCAGTTCATTTTAAGCCACTCTTCTGCTTACACTCTGAGATCTCTGACTGGCTTGACAGCTGCAATTAACCTCTCCTGCAGGTTCCAGGGTTTGTCCCTGCCAGATGATATTTAACAGGGTGACTTGCTTTGCCCTTAACCCTTCCTGTGTTGGCCTTTTCAGCTATTTACTATGGGGTTGCCTTCTTTTTTATCAGCAGCCGGGTGACCTCCAGAATTATAAGCAAGGAAAGCTGCAGCAGGGAGCAGATCCAGCTCAACACCCATCACTATTCTTGGTAGAACCAAGTTCAACCATCCCTAATTTCTAGCACTGTGCAAGCATATTGTGTAAAGTTGGGTAATGCCATGAAGAAGTCCAAGTGGTGGAAGTATTAAAGACACAATCAGCACTGATTTCACAAATTACCTTGTCCCAATTTCATTCATTCCTAATTCTTGCAGTATCACTGTGTTTGAGATCCAAAGAGCATCAGCTCTTTAGTAACACTCATGCTGGAGTCAATGCTATACTCACACATTGCTGCCTAGCATCCAGGCTCATCCAATAGGTATCCCATTCTTTGATCTGTTTTGGGCATGCATGAGAACTCTGGGTAATGTCACTTCCATTAGCTGGACTGTCCCACTGACTGGGACAACACATATCATCAAGCGTGCGTTCTTTAGAATGTGGAATTTTGTCTAAACATCCTCTTGGTTTTCAGTTTTCCTCCTCTATTTTCAGTCACAAATTTCCATCACTGACCAGAAGATCCTAGAATTAATTGAATTCTTCTTTGCTCTATTCCCTTTGGCTGTTGTTAGCTTGAATGGTCATTCCATTTCTCTCTGTTAATGATTAAACTAACACTTTTCTTGTTTTGGGTTGTTTTATGATACAGCTTCTCTAGCAATTTTAACTTTCCTACGTTGCTGTGAGTAGTATTATAAGCAGTACATTATAATGGCCAACTCTACCATATGGAGCAATAGAAATGCTTGGATCTCCTTTTGATTTATACTGCATAAGACTAGTAATTCAATTTGCTCCACTACTTGATTTGTTTTTCATTGCCAGTACACATTGGGATGAATACTTTAGGGACTATTTTAATGCAGAAATACCCAGATTGCTTTATTTGTCTAGATATCGGCGCATTTGCCAGTTTATGAATAGCTTTTTGTTTTATTGTTTATTCATTTACCTGGACTGAATTTCATTTGTCACTGGTAGATCCCATAATCTAGTTGCCTTCCCAGACGAGTGGTACCGTACTCATGGGATTTTTTCTTTACACACTCAGTTGCTGTTAGCGTTGCTTCTTGGAGATTCAGCTCATAATTAAGGGGCATATTCTGGTGACACTGACTGCAGCCTTCTTCTGCACAGGTCTATTATTGCAATCTGTCACAATCTGGCACCAATGTAACACCTGTATCTCAGCATAAGCCTGGGTCCCACGCTCTGAGTTTATTACACACAAGCACTAGAACCTCCTCAGCTAACTTTTCATTTTCACCTTTGACTTGGCAAATCTGATTTGGAGTATTGTGAGAAGTCTTCTGAGAATCTAAATATGATCCCCTCCATGTCTTCCTTCATGACCAGGAGAGCAACAGTTTATTTTCCTTATTGAACTGCAAGACCAGCAGTTAAGTCATTCCCAGGAACATTTCCCAGAGACACTCATGAGTATTTCATGGACATCTGCATGCTTAAAATTACATCTAACTGAACTTTGGTTTTTGTTAGTACATTACACCAAGTGAGCACATAACATTTATTAAAATATCTGCAAAAACCCACTTTCAAAATGGAATACTTTTAAAAATACCTTTTCCTACCAAAATTCAGTACATATGATACAGTAAGCCTGAACAAGAACCCAATCTATTTAGCATGATCTACAATGCTTATAACTTATACTGAAAATACTGATTTATCAGATAAAAGATGTGGTATTTACAGCTTACCGCCCTCTTATTTTAGTGCTGCCCTAAATCACTGGAAATGAGGACTTTCCCTGATTGAGGTGCATCAAGTCCCTCTTATCTTCCAAAAGGTTTTAAGAGAAGAGTCATGCCATCAAAGTCAAGCCCAGCAAAACTTAAAGTAATTCTGTAGCCTTCTAAAATAAGACTTAAGGAAATGACTAAAACAGGTTACAAAGGTAGAGTATAAAAAGGGGGAAAGAAATAATGCCACCTTAATGTGAACCTTAAAATTTAGTAACACATTATGCAAATTTGGCAATTCCCTCCAGCAAGAGCAATTGCCCACTTCTCCCTTATGATAAACTTTTCCAGTTCCCTTCTGACTCTACAGAAAATAAATTTAGATAAAATTAGTTTTCTCACCGACTTCTTGAACATATTTTTTAAAAAATCATTTTATTTAACAAGTTTTGATACTCCCTCCCTAATTTTATGTTGAGCATCAAAGCACGTTAGTAAAGTGTAAGGACATACAGAAGCAAATAACCTCCAGATTTCTGGGGTGATCCTCTACTCTTCATGCATTTCTCTACTGTTGGAAGGTAACAACAGTTTTTACTGCTCAGGTTGTGTCCTTTAATGGCTTTGTCTGTGGATTGCTACTATTTGAATCGTTCCATATGACAGCTAGCTGTGTTCATTTGGTAATGCTTCTAGTAGTGTTGCAAGCAGTAATGCTTGCTAAGGCAACTGCATCCACAAATCATACTTTTCTGATGGAAAAATATTCAATAGGATGGGATTCTTGAAGAACAATATATGGCTGTACTAAATAAAAATATTAAATAATAAATGCAAGCCAAATCATGCAGGCAATTCTATAGACCTGAAGCAAGACATGCCTACCTAAATGGCACTCAGCTTTCAGTTTCACAAGCTTCGTAACACAAGGAGAATTGGACCACAAGATCCAGCAGGGAAGGGGTTTTGCCATCAGTTTTTGAATGGAAGGTGCAGCATGAAAATGGCCAGGACACAATATCCAAAATATCCAATGAAACACAAATGGAAAATAGTAAATAGATCTCAGTAAGTCATGTTGCTTATTTTTGGCACTTTTTCTTTAAGTAGCCATTCTCCCTTGCATATTCTCTACCTTTTCTGCATCATCATCATTATTATTATTATTATTATTATTATTATTTCTAGCATGACTTAGAGCTTCCAGGAGCTGAGCTTGGAATAGACACTGAGGCTTTTTCGCTGCAAAACAAACTACATGAAGAATCAGCACTGTATTATCTCTACAAACATGTACTCTTCCTTACTCATTTTGCAGTTCTCAATCTAGTGGATGTCAGGGTATTTAATACGGGCCATTCTTCATGGAGAATAGTCGTCCCATTTGCTGCTGTGAGATTGATAGTGCTGCGTGCTATCAATCCCAAAAGCTCTGATGCAGGCCATGGACCTCAACCAAAAGATTCCTTTCTGTGCTATCAATCTCACAGCTCTGTATTCTCTCCAAGTCTTAAATCAGGCTAGTTGGTATCTTCCCTGTTTCTGTATTCCTGCATCAGCAGTCTGGCTAAACATGGTCATCACTCACTCCCTCTGTTTCAGCAGTGGTTACAAACACAATATCACTTTCTGCAACGTTATGCTATTATTATTGTCATTACTATTTATTTATATTACAATAGTGCCCATGATGTGATCAGTTCTTTCCAAACCTAGAGACGATGACATGCTCCATCCACCAGAGTGGAAGAGCCATACAGGGGCTTTTTACCATAGCAAGACTTTCGATCTTAGGCAGCACAGATAAATATAAACAACAAGAGTTTTGTGTGTGAACAACAGGCAACCACAACATCTGCTTCGTTATAGACGGTGCCATCTTCAACACACTGAGCTCCAAGGCACCACAAAGAGTTGCTGTATGTTGGAATGGAAAGGCACAGGTTGTCTGGCTCTGAGCGGAGCACTCCTGGTTATTTTACCTAATGGCCATTAAGTGGCCTCCTTAAATGTTCTCAGAAGGGCACACACTCAGTGTGCTCCTGGAAAAGATTTTGTGGAAATGCAAACATTAAACAAGTATTAAATTGGGGTTTTCATCTTCTTTTTTGCATGGCTTGGTTCTGACTTTCTAGGCAAAGCACAACTATAAAGTGTAATTTTTACAAACAGGCACCCAATAAAAGCACATTTAGAATTTGGGTCTTGGGAGGCAAGAGCAATCTTCAGTCAAAAGCTTATGGTTCACATAGAGAAGAACTGAAATGTCCCTCGTATTCAAGTCTTAATATAAGCTGATAATTAAACTCTCTGCCATTATTGTTGAATGTGGATTTTAAATCCTTAAAATATGGGAATGTCAAGTCACCTTTCCCACTGAGACAATTTAACAATTGAAATTTATGAACCGTACCCTCCATTATGACTTCCATTATGTAAGGGGATCTTAATTTTAAGCCCATTCCATTTTTCAGTAGAAGGCTGATGAAATAGTATGAACCATAGGTTTTACAGAGCTTCTTCTGTACAGGAATGATTAGATAATAGCCTATATGAGTACCTGGTTCTACACCAGCATTGCCTCCATGAATCGATGTTTTAAGTCAAAACTAGGTACTTACCAACTAGCTACTTACTCTGTTCTCCACCTCGGTAATATGGGAAAGAAAAGGGTACAGGCATAAAGCCAGGGATGCTGCCAAAGGCATACAAGCAGCAGCAAGGACAGGTGTAGTAGCACTATTTCTCCCTCTGTGGCTCTGCCGGCTGAAGTGCAGAGCCAAATGTGTGCACCCCTGGTTAGAGGCCAGCACAGAGAAAGGAGGGAGTTGTCAGTTTATCCAGCAGAACCAAACCAGACAAAAAGTAAGACAAGAAGTACTGAAGTGATGGAGCTTTTATTTTTCATTTTTCTTCATCCTTCCCTAATTAATATGCACAATAAATATTTCTGGCCAAGCACCCTGCTTGGAGTGCCAAGATGAGAATCTGTAATGAGAATCAATAATTTAGTGGAGACTCTTTACTATTCTGGTTTTGTTGCCCAAAAAGCCTGTCACAAAGACTGAGGCCCCACTGTGCTACACACTGGGCAAAACAACTTCACCTGAAATGTTCAGTAGCTGCGAATACAGCAGCCCAGGAACAGAAAAGGAAAAGGAAGATAATGCAGATGACCAACTCAGTGAAGAATTGGAAATTATCCTCATGACTCCTAAAAGGTGATGCACTGCTCTGACTGGAATGTGTGCTCTGCAACCTTAGGATTGCAGGGTCATTTGAAAAGATGTATGATTTTACTCTTACCAAGGGGATTCTATACCAGGCAGGGCAAAGCAGCAGTCTGATAACATAAAATGGGGAAAGGCTGTGAGTTAGCCAAAACTGGTAGCAGAGAATGAGGTGGTAGGAAAAAAAGAAGTGCCAGATGATGGAGATGAGGAAAGTAGTGCTGGACTCATCTTGAATTCCTGAAGGTGGGAGTTGGAAAGGGACTCAAGTGCAAGGCGTGGTGGAAGAGCTGATATCACTGCACATGCAATGCTCCGTGCCAGCAGGCTCGTCCGTTGGGCTTGGTCGGCAGAGCAATTGCTAGAGGATGCTCAAGCTGCTTTGGCTAGATCAACAGCCTGAGCTCCACAGCTATGTAGGTTTAACCATAAAGAAAGATGAATTTAAACATAGAATCATAGAATCATAGAATTGTAGGGGTTGGAAGGGACCTCGAGAGATCATCGGGTCCAACCCCCCTAAGTATAGAAAATCTCTGCAAAATGCAAGGCTCAAGTGGAAAGCTTGGCTAAACAAAATGCTTCTCCAGAAAAAAGAATTTTAGTGAAAACTGAGAAAAATCTTTTTATGTGTGTGAGTTTTGGAAAGGTTTCATGCAACCTGATGATTTAATGTAAGAAACATACAGAGCTGAAATGAAAATGCAAACTTTCAATTGGCCCGAGGAGTTAGGTCAAGTAGACAAGGACAGAGTTGCTTTTAATTACCAACAAACAGTTCTTTATTAGTCTCTGACTTATATATTGATTTTCCCTGATTAATTTATACATGTGAGGTCTATGGACTACTTATAATGCAAGTTTTTGTAGGCATTGCCTGCTGTAAATAATTTCTTTCTCATCTTTCAAGGACAGATTTCTTTGTTTTAAATGAAATTTTTTCTCATTCTAGCAAAGATCTCATCTAGTCACAACTTCAGTCTGCAATGGATGTATTTAGTGAACTAATTCATTCCTTTCTCAGAATTATAATTACTCATTTTTTATAGAAACCGTTTCATGCAAGAACTGATTTAACTTTCACTGCTTATAGTGTGAGACTATAAAGATGCTTGTATGAATCTTACAGTAATATCTTTACAGAAGACAGAAATGAGGATATAAAAACCTGAAATACAGTTCACTTAGATTGCAGTTTAGTAGAAGTGCGTGACACTTTATCAGTTGTATAAGTCCTTCTAACTAAATTATGTTACAGTGATGATGCTATTAATCATGCCTACAGTATTCTCCCCATCATAAGAGATGTCTCAAATATACTTGGGCTCTGCTGAAGGAAAATACCACATGTTCATTTATCCTCTATTAAAGAAAAATAATGGAAGCAAGGTAATTACTAGTAACAGTGATGTAAAAGGCAAAACATGAGCATATGCCAAAAACAATTGGGGAAAAAATGAACAGTAAATTCTATCAGTAAAACTGTTCTGTTTTTCTGCAATAAAGCAAACTATAAAGCGACTCTATAAAGCTGTTAATGTGATGTAAATCATGGCCTCCAGAACCAAGGTCGTGAGAAAAAATAGAACTGTCTTAAGCCAGGAAATCGAAGTGAGGGGTAAAAATTCATCTTAGATGGTATATACCACCCTATCTATTAAATAATGGTGGCCAAGATGATGCAAGAAAGGATATAAAACAGCCTGCTGGACATGAATGGGACAAAGCACTCATCAGTATGCAAAAAAAAAAAAAAAAATCTGTTTAAAGGAAGGATAATTTAAAGGTTATTTCAACAAAAGCATATTAACTGCACAGACTTCAATATCAGCTTCAGCATTACAATCCACCCTAAATATTAATGCAGAGAGCAAATAGCTACTATTTCTTCCCCCTCTATGGCATGTGATGCTGGATCACAGAGAGTTTAGAAGAATCATTTAAAATGAGTTACTAAGCCCGCTCTGAAAGAAAAATATTTATTGCTGCTTATTGACTTTCTTTTGGAGGGATGGTAGTTCTTCTGCATCGCAAAGAACAACCTTTAATGTGGTATTTTACATCTGAGTCCCCGTAGCTATCAATAAACCTTCATTTATCATAGGACTCTGACTTTAACTGCAGTGATTCAAACACCTCTACACAGACATCGAAATTGCCACGGCAGCGCTCCCTGAAGCTGGGACCTGAGCTCTGGATGGTGTGTATGAACATCATTGAGGCAAAATCATCAGCCCCTGTGCAGCGCAGGCATCACTGCAAAACGCTGGTGTCCCACCTGGCGTGCTGAAGGACCAGGGACGCACTAGGGATATGAACAGATGTGGAGGTGCCCAAGTGATGCCCCTGCAGCAGAAGGGATGAGGTCATGGGGCTGGATTCAGACCCAAACCCAAGCTCTCAGGATGGCAGTCTCCACCACGCAGCATGCATCCACAGAACTTTCTTGGGAGCATTTTTCTGCCTTGTAACTTGGAGGACAAAACCAGAGCAAGAAGCACATAGACTCTGTTCATGGCTCGTGGGAGCTGCTGGCTCGTGGGAGCTGCTGGCTCTGGCCTTCTCAGCTTCCGGTGCTTTAGCTGCGCAGGTTCCCTTTACTCTAGCTTCCTCAAGGACCAGAAGTTCCTGCCCTTAATCCTGTGAACTTCCTGCCTATGGGAAATGCTAGAGAAACACACTCTGTCCCTGGATATCTCTCAGTGCAAGCTGGTACAAGACAGAGGTGGGAAGCTGTGCAAGTTGTCTCCCCCTGCTCCCTTCGGGTACTGCTCCTTACAATTCATTAGGCTGTTCAAGGCTGAAGGAGTGGGGGCACGCACATCTCAGCAACTCTCTTACTGACTTAGGTCACTGCAGATTTTTTTCCAATTTAACACATTTATTATACATTGTCATATGCGCAGCACACTTACAGAAGCTGGCACTGTCATAACAGGCAGCTAAGAAGCAGCCAAATCAAAGCGTGTGCCACACCAGTTTATAACCGATTCACATTCCTTCAGCATTTTCTTAAAACCACCTGTGAATTGAACCCCTTTTTTCATTGATTTAAACTGTTCGAGCAGAAGAGACGTTTGTCATGTGCCTGTAGTTTCTCTAGATGCACAGCAGTGCTTTATACATTGCTGCACAGAGCAGCTAAAATTATTTCAGTAAAAAAAATTATTTAATTTTCCCATATATCATGATTACATTAGGCTGAAAGCTCAACACGTTTTCCAAAGCGAAAGCAATGCCAAGAATGACAGTGGAGACTTCATCTTCCAAACCTGCCATTGTCAAAGGGAAGATAATACTATTTTTTTTTTGCTTTTACAGTTTCTCTTGCTGCACACATTGAAACTTGGATGCCTAGTAGCTGCCTCTGTGTATGTGCTGAAATATTTGCATGCAGAAGCTAAATACGTGCAGGGGGAAATGCATCATTAGCTTCTACATGCACATTACTGAAAGCTGGAACAAAACACCCTAAGGAAAGGGTCTCATGAATTTATAGTTTGAAACGGTCAAAGACCAATGGCTAAAGCACACTGACTAACCATCCAACAATATGTTGTGGTTGTCGTTTGCTTTAGGCTTTTTTATATGGACATATGACATATGTGTGGGTGTATGCATCTTCTGGGCAGAATGTGAATTGGATCAGATAAAATATATATCAGCTCAACAGGATGCCCCAAAACACTCACCAACCAACCCATCCATTGCTGCATTTGCCATCTTAAGCAAATTCAATTTCTTTCTTTGTGATAAAATAAGCCAGTTCAAAGTAGATAACATCTCACAATAATGAGTCCCAAAGCTGTAATTTAGCACAAACCTAGCAATTCTATTATACAACACATCCAGTTCATTAAAAACAACAAGCTGGCTTGTATATGATCTGTATCACCACAAATCAAATATCAGCAGACTAAGCTGCTGGGAAATGCATGGTCCAGTCAAAAGGAAAAAAAAAATAATTAAGCAATGTAATCACCTCAGAAGACAGCTAATTTAGATTAAATGTTCAGATTGAATTATGTTTAAAAGCCATTAATACTGAGATAAAAGCCATTCTGATCTGGTAAACTTAAAAAGATCTTAACTCTGCCCTATAGAAATTATAGCACATTCTTAGTAAATATAGTCATATTTAATGTATTATTCAAAATATCTTTGGGTTTGCTCAGCCAAATGGCTCATAGTATCTGAGGTCTGGTTCCCAAGTATTAGTTTATTTACTGGAAATCTGTGTGAAAGACAACAGAAATCCATTTACAAGATATAAGCGAAATAATTTGGACTCAGTCCCCCATTTCATGAGCTGCTGGACACCTGGCAACTCTCATTATCTTTAATGAGAAGCTTCCGAACCTTTTCCAAATATGAATACTGGGCACAGTGGGACCCCAGCTGAAGCACCTTAGCATTTTAACATTCACACCGCTGCCCTGCCACTAGCTGTGTTGCATTATACTTGCTTCGCTTTGTTTAATGGAAAGAATCTATCAGGTTTAATGCTAATGAAATATTTTTTAAATTCCTCTAAGCTCAATAAAAGGCAAGAGATGTGGCTGATACGTGCTGTTCAGGAGGTCAATTCTAGTTTTAAGGCAACAGCGTGTACCTCTTTCTTACAGGTTTACTGTTTTAATTGTCCTGTCTAATCTAATTTTACATCTAATAGACCGTTCAGAATGCTTTGAAAATTGTATACATATTACTGCAGCAATTTGGTCCCTGCCTTACCATCCATCTACTGAGTTACAGTGCGTTTACTACCACAGCATCGGAATATTCAGAGCTGGAGAACAGGGTGGTGGTGTGGGAGCTGAGATCCTACTGTGGGATTCATCAAAAACCACACTGGACACAGCAGAAACACACCTGGAAGTGCAAAATGAGGCAGAGAACCCCAAACCAGCTCTGTGCCTGTCTGAAGGTGTGCAGTTTATCTGTCCATTTCCAGCCATTGCAGGAATGAGAGGCAGTGGTGAGTCTTGCTGCACTGCAAAAAGGGTAATACAGGTTTATGAGGAAGCCTTAGGGCATGTCCCCTACATCCTGGCACACTGATCACAGGAGAGGAGACCATAAGAGCTACCAAAGTCCTGGGAAACAAAGTTGCATGACTTCCAGGTAGCTAAACATCACACCCCTTCCACAGACATGATAAAATCCACAACAGTTCATCAGGCAATTTCAATTGGGAGATCCATAGTATTCCTAAGACTGAGATCACTAGGCAAGAGGTGACGTTAAAAATACGTTGTCTTTTCATGAAAAATTCGGAAGATGAGGTTCATACTTATCTGCACACAAAAACTGACTCAGAAGAGAGGTTGCATTAAGAGAAAAATTGTTTGATGAAGGTGAAACTTAAGACCCATCTTTTTAAGATTCAGTTTGGGGAGCCTTCATGTGTGGACTGTCTGTGTTCTGCCTCAGGAGTAACCAAGGCATGGAAAGACCAATTCTTTTAGGTGTAAAACTTCTTCTATCCAAGCTTGAACAACTGCTTCTAGGTGTTAAAGGTCTAATGCTAGGTTATCTGTTCTATGTAGTACATACAGAGGAACCAATATGACTAAGGGTGGTCCTATGACCAATAGGACTAAAGATAGCTAGAGAATTGAAACGCTGAGTATTTCTTCCTATATAGATTTGGGAAAAAAATATACAAGAAATAAAAATTCTAAAATTCCATTTTGCAGCCACCTAGACCTCACTCTGTTTCAGCATTCCCAAATGTTGTCGAGAGCCTTCAATGTCCCTGAAACCCCAGCAGTGAACCAGAAACATGCGGCTTCCCAAAATACTTCAGGGTCAGGGAACATGTTAGTCCTGGGTCAGTCCCCAGTGCCCCAGTAAGAGAAATTTGCCTGACAGGCTCCAACGATGCCAAGAAGCCAGGAAGCCTGCGTGTGCTGCCAGTCCAGCATAGAGGATGGGTTGGGAGCAATCTCTGTTACATTTTCAGCCTGGATGTTTTAATTTTATGGCAAGTGAATTTTCTCCTGGAAAATTACTGCGATGGCAAGTTCTTAGACTTCAGTCCTGCTCTTATCTGAAACGCTTCCTTGAACAGCATGGACAGCGAGCAAAATCCTGGAGGCTTGGATCACTTAGGCTGATAAGTGATTCTGCACATTCTGCAGCAATGGATGGGCTTCCACAGACCGGAAAACATCACAAAACACCCTGAAATATGTCTGCTACCAGGCAACATGGAAACAGGGCCATCTTCCCCATTGGGAGTGTGCAAGGTGCCAGTGTAGCTACAAAATCAGGTGTCAAAGATGTGAGCAGTGTTTAACAGGCACTGCCCGCTGCTTCCTGCATCAGCTGCACAAGGCTTCACACTGAACTGCTGACTGGGCACAGAGATACTCAGTGTGGGGCACGGAAGCTTGCAGATGAGTATCTTGTTATCAAAGGCGCATAGGTGATTCAGCAGGTTACTTGATTTTGACTGGGATCCCAAGCCTGGTATATTAGATAAAACCCTGCTCAGGCCAAAGCAATTACAGATCTCCAAGTAAGCTTTCGGGTGCTGGAGGGGGAAGACAAGAGTGACAAAAGCCTGTTCTGAATAAAATGGACTTCAAGTGCCAATGGTCATTGTTTGTCTCTGAGCAGCAGTTAAGAGGTGCTAAACAGAGGTGCATATTAACACATCCCAAACACAGTACATACATACACAAAGGCTTCTCCACTCCATACTTGCTAAGGTGGGAAAGTTTTGTGGTGCTTCTGTTTAGCAGATCTTCGGGTCACCATGTGGCAATTTTGCAAGGTGTCAGCATCATCACCTCTATCAGCTGCTAGAACAAGCCCCAAGCAATCCTCAAACTCAGTTACTCTTTTTAACCACTTATTTCACAAGTGTAAGTGTAATTTTTACTCCTTAATTGCAAAGATCTTCCTATGGACCATGAAGCATTCCGGCTGAACACAGCCCACATCTTGAACACTTCTGACAGAGACTCGTGTTATACGGTGTCTCCACCAGGTATCATACCAGTTACTATTACCTATGGCAAATGGTAGTTTCAGGTTTGCTGCCAAAGGGACAGAGTGAGAAAATTTTGTGCAGACACCTGTTTTAGTGTTACTGTGACTTACAAAGAGATACCTGTGGATTTGCACAGATACCATTTACATTGCTCTGTGCTTACTTGATTTTTTCCTGGAAAACAGTAAGTCATTGCTCCTTTGGCAAAGGTACAAAATGAGGTGTCGTGGTTTCACCCCAGCTGTGGGCCGAGATCCACGCAGCTGCCTGCTTCTTAAAGTAAAAGAGCAGGGGAAAAGGGAAAAAGGGGGGAAACAAGGGAAGGGAAAAGGAAGGGGCAAATAACTCCAAACCCAAGAAACTAAGAGGCCTGTGGGTTGGGATAAGGATAGTTTACTAAGATAACAGAAAGATAAAATATAACAATGCTAACAGGACTTTAGAGCAAAAGAATATGAAACTCTTGATCCCCAATGCAGTTTCTCCCCGACCCACACAACTCAGGCCGGACCACCCAGAGCTGTCCCAGAACCCGACCGTCCCCCCACCGCCCCTCTTCTTCCTCCCCTCAGCCCCCCGTTATCCTGGGCAGGACGTCATTGGCATGGAATACACTCTTTGGCCCATCTGGGTCACCTGTCCTGGCTTCGCCCCTCCTTTCTCAAGAATAGAGAAATACGAAGAAGCTGAGAAAGTCCTTGACTGTCTGACTGCAACTAAGAACATCAGGGTGTTCTCAGCACTGCTTTCATTTTAACTCCCAAACACAGCATTCCATCAGCTGCTACAAATGAAGTTAACTCTATCCTGACTGAAACCAGGACATGAGGTGACCAAGAACTACATAGCTGCTTTGGAAATGCAACGTGTGTTTGCTGGACTCAAGAGAGGACACAGAAGCCAGGCAAGCCTTTAGATACAAAACGCACCACATACAACTCCCAACAGTAGTCGACAGTACTACTCCTTCAGCATAGTAAATTATGCTGGAAATGAAATGAGAAATCACTAGTTTTCCAGATTCTATACATTGAGAAGTGATATACAGGATGAAATATTGTTTCTCAGGTAAACCAGCCGCCCTCGCCTCCAACTCTATGCTACAACAGTCACCAGTGAAATATAATTGCTGGCAAGAGAGAAGTAACAAATGAAGCAGTGGTTTAAGCACCAGTAGGCAGGCAGGCAGGGAACCAGAGGGAAGCAGTCTTTTCACACGGATTAGCTTGTTTCTCTCTGCTAACTCACCACAATTAATGCTATACATATCAACAACTTGAACTGTAAAATAAAGAGAAAGCAATTCATTTTGGTAGGCTACTGCTATTGACTTTAATTGGAGCAATGTATGTAGTACCAGTATCAGGCTCAGACATTCTAATTCAAGTAAACATTAAGTTCCTCATACTCATTATGCTTCCAATACTTTTTCATAACTTCTGTTTCTGAATAAGGTTTGGGGTTTAGAACACCACACACAGTTATTTTACATCATCACCATGAATTACTGAGGAACTTCTTTTTCAAGACACCAACAACTTAGAAATTCTGGTAGAACACCTATGGAAGAAAGCAGGTGACATTGCTGTGATGCAGTGGACAGCTCAGACTTATGCTGACACAAACCTGCAGCCTGGTTCAGAGCGGGAGGTGCGGGAGGCGGCACCAGAGATCCTCGCCAGCCTTTGGTCTCCCTGCCGGACTGGGATTTACACTTCAAGTGTGCAGATGCATGAGGCTGGTAGGACAATCCAGAAGCTGTTTGAAATGGTAAAAGCAAAAGATGTGTCTGCCTGTACAGCCATCCTCCACCCACCAACTCAGTGAATGGCATACGGCTAGATTCCCATTACCTTAACTCCACTGCTGAGGATTTCCCATGCTGTACACAACATCTCAGCTGCAAAATGCTCTAAGAGTATATGAAAAAGCATTTCTCACATACAGAAGCACTTTCTTTTTTCCTTTCATCTCTTCTACATGTTTTGCTTTCAGAGGTAGCTCTCATGCTTCTAACTGATCTTTTCTACGACTCAATTCACTGTGAAGCTGAAAAATAAGACTAAAATCCTGGCTATCCCTACATTGGCATCTGGGTTTGGCCCTAGATCATTTGTGAGTGTCTGGAGCCCCAGACAGAAGCTGATAATGTTCAGAACAAGCCTATAGATTCTAAACTCACAGAGATTAAAAATCCTGTTCTGGAGTGCAATTTTTAGATCCCATCTCTGAAAACTAAATGCCAGCTAAAAACCCAGCCAAGATACAAAGACCAGATAGCACTGTCTGTCTCAAGGGACTTCTCTCAGCATCTCAGACTGCTCTGTTCAATTAGCAAGTCAGTTACTCTGCACCTTGTAGGCAGTCTGTGTATGGTTTGGGACAGACCTGATTGGAAGGCAGTGGTTTGCAACTAGTATTTTATTCAGAAATATTTTTAGCCTGCCTTTTACCTGGAAGTTTACATATTAAACCAAATTAAAATTGCACGTTCTCCTTTAAAAATGAAACTCAATACCAGTCACTCTCCTTTTATCTCCTCGGTGCAGTGGTACTGCTAGAGAGAGAAGTAATTAATGAAGAGAATCAAAAAGTTTCCAAAGTGTTTCCTCTTCACAATATAATCATGATTATATTAATGCAGTGTTTTTATTAAAGGAAAATCAAACCAACCTAGGCCTGTAAACGCTACCTCACAGGCAAAGAAGCCCTTATTAGCATTCCTTAGCTGCTGCAATTCTTTCAGAGAAGTTTTATTGCTGCAATATATATTCTCTGCTTGCTACTAGATTTCTGTCTTGTTTATGGAATTTAAATGGTATATTAGACTAAATTCTTCACTCTCCCTTTTTCCAGAAACAGAGATCCTAGACAGATGAGTTGATGAAAAGAAAACCAAATAGAAACAAGCCCCCTAACACTTTTGAATTACAATTCAGCGAACGGCCACGTTTGTAACAGATATCAAATTCTCTGCTGACCTCTGCTGCAGCTGTTGTGGTTGCTCCCACAACAAGGAAATCGTGGTCAGGCAGCTGCCAGAGCCACGAGTTACCCCGAGTCCCAGACTCTGAGCCTTTAACCCGGGAGGATGAAGCACTGGAGCTCTGCAGACTTCAGCGCACCTTCCTGAAGGATGGTCGCTGAGTCTTCATTACACCCGGGGCTGGAGACTGCGGTTTGCATTGCCCCCATCGGCTTTTCCCCAGCACCGAGGGAAAGGGACACAGCAGCAGCTGCTGCCTGCTGTGAGGAGGAGGACCTGAAGTTGCTGGATGGAGGCAGGGGAAAGGTGATGGCTTTTCCAGCATCTGCTTGTCATCTCCTGCTGAACTCATCTTCCAGAGGGAAGGGGATCTCTGCCTGTCACATTACTTTGTCCCGAGGAGACAATTAGGACTCTGAAGAGCTGATGCCGTGATATCAGTTTCATTTTTAGGACATCAACACTCAGTTTGCTTTCCATAGCTGTGTGTCACGGCAACAAGAGGCAGCACAAACATGCCAGGACTTAAAGTTAACAAATGCAGCAGGTTCAAACCCACTTTGAATAGCAGCATCACAGATTGCCCATCCTTAGTGTCCTCAAAAGGCACTGCAACCTCACAAAAACTCCATGGCCATACAGGAAATGGGAAAAAATATTTAGAAGAGGAGGAAAAGTCATGTCTATGATGTCTATGAATATAAATCAGCACAGTGAGGACGTTAACCCCATACCAATGATATGCAACCTGTGAGCATCACTTCCTCCTCATTCCCTCCTCTGCTGGCTCCCAGTGCAGGGGCTGGTTTACCCCCAGCAAACCTCTCCCAGCCCAGCTCTCATAGTCTGTGCCCTAATGAAGCTGAGATCTCAAATGCTTTTGATGTATGGAGTAGATAGAATGTAGGACCTAACTCCACTGCTGCAAGAACTCTGTGGTAGAATCCACACTGAGGGGATTTGGTTTATTCCACCTAGGCAAACAAGTATTGTGACCCCTAGGAAGAAATCAGGTAGATGCTTTTATCAGATGGAGCATTCTCCCACATCCTACATTTAGGAAGGATGGGGGCAGGGAGCGCCTGCCTTTCCCCAGGGTTTCTCTCCATCTGGTAGGCAGTTTATGTAAATAAAGTCACACTGTGGCCTTCCCTTTGCTCAAATGGGAGCAGACAGCTTCTTTCCCCACAGCATTTTGGGCCCCAGGGCTTACATTTAAAGCCAGAACAACTCTTCTGAGTTCAGTGGAGTTACACTAACATTAAAATGGAGGAGTTGCAGTCTGAGTCCTTAGTGCTCCAACCTTGCTAGTGTTATTTTATTTATTCAGCTCGTCTTTCCAGAAAATATCCAATTTAGATAATAGCTAGTGGGAGAAGCAATCCCCTTTAGGGATCAGCAGTGGTTGTTATATGATTTCTTAACAACTATTTTCTCAGCAGCAAACAAGTCTGCTACTGAAACAGTACTTCTGTAGCATGTGAGAGTACAGCTTCCAGAACTACTTAGGTCTATTAGAGCTGAGGAAAAAACCAGAAGATTCAAAAGCAGGATTAAATAATTCATAACAAATGCATTTGGCCACATTCATTTGGCCTCCTTTTCTCTCAGTTAGATTGTGCTTTTTGACCACAAAAAGGCTAGGAGATATAGTGCACCAACCTCCCCCCATTTCAAAAGAGGAGCTGAGAAGGGTGTTTCGTGTACTAATTTGCTGCTGCTTACGTGTGACTGCTTGGCATGATTCAGCTGTAGCACCGTTTGTAGGAAACATGGCTGCTGGCACACAGGTCCTAGCAATCCTGACACTCCTGCCTACTGATGGCACTGCCCTACATGACACATATCATCGTCTGGATGCCAACATACATTTTTACATTTAGAGTAGCTATACAAGTTCTTCTTTCTCTTGAGATGTGCTTAGACTGTACTGTTTTCCTGAAACACCTCAGTGAACATAACATCACTACATTCCTCATGGCTACAAAAGGAACAGATTTGCAAATTAAAACCAGAAGTGATCTCTTTATGCTATTTTCCAAGACTTAAAGTTAGAGGACACAGTTAAGTCCTAAATATGTACATAAACATTCTCAAATTTCAAGCAAATATGTTTTTCAATTCAACTGGAGAGGAAAAAATCCATACATTTTAGGGCTGCTGGAAATGGTTAATAAAAGCAATCAGTGCAATTAAATCTGACTGGATTCTTCAGCCTGCTAGTATTACATGAATACCTGTGGATGAGAAAATCAGAGAGCAATCTTCCTGCTCCTCATCACTTGGCGGTGACAAACTGCCCTGCCTATAGCACCGCCGTGGTGGCAGTTGTGTAGAGTGACTGGGGGTTATATATCTCTGCACACAGAGTTCATGACTCTGTAGGTGTGTAACAGTTCCTCTCATGATATACGAAAAGCTGAATTAATTTAAGCAATCTTCTTTAATTATAGGAACTTTCCAATAAAAATCAGAAAAGGAACCAAACTAAAGCTCTCAATAACATTTGTGAGAAACTCTGGCACTTCTCATTAGCTACTTGGTCATTAATACACTCCTCTCTTTCGGTGGGCCTAAATCAAAGCTGACTTTTTGACAGCAGTCAGGAAAACTGGTGACATGCAAGGAACACACCTGTAGAGCAATCTATCCAGACACACAAGGTCAGTTTTGAGGGTCTGCCTGGGTCCGCTGCCCTACAGACCCAATGTTTCTCCAGAGCCTCATCGAAGAGCAGCTCTGGCTGCTGCCTGCAACAACGAAATAACACTTCCTGGTTTTGACCTGGTGCTCGAACAAGAACCTTCAGTTTGCAGGCTGCCAAGCACAGATAATGAATCTATTTCCCACATGTATTAGTTCTGGTTGTTGGATACAGTATTGATACCATTCCTTATTTAGGATTCTGTTTTAAACCACTGTCAATTACTTCCTAAGAGTCTTCAGTGTATTTCATCTTCCTATTGCACCAACAAAGGGATTTTCTACTGACAGCTAATAAAATATCACCCAGCCTTCCCAGCTTGTACTGGTTCTGCATATCACGATACTCACTGCAGTTGCTCAGGGTAGCAGGCGATGACCTGCTGTAACTGACAGCAAGGGGAGCACATTCCACTGTGTATCATACTCATCCCTACTCCAATTAATACAAAAAGTATTTCTGCAGATTGCTCCCAGTCCTCCATAGCTGTTCAGCTCTGGCAGATCTTTGAGAGAAAAGGGATTTACTTCTTACAGGCTATTTATCCATTTTCTTGTCCTAAACTTATACTGCCATTCCTGATTTTTAATAGTGGAGTGGCCCATACAGACTAGGACACGTTGTGCTTGATGGTATAACAAATGCTAATGCAGAAGTGGCTGTTCTCCAAAAGAGCTTATAGATGAGAAGAAACAAGTTACCTTCAACAGAAAATAAACTAATGTTGTTCAGAAAAGATGTTATATTTACTGGATGGGTTTTTTTCCTGCTTCCCCCTCCCCCTTTCTTTTTTTAAGATTTCACATTTTTTGACTGAGCTCTATGTATATAATCCCAGCTCTCTGGAGTTCTGTGGAGGAGATAGAGGCAGCTTCTTCTGCAGCTTCTCCTGCATTAGTTCCCACAGAGTTTCCTGATAGACACTATTAAAGAGTGTCTGTAGCTCCTGAATCAATTGATTGCACCTCCCACCCAACAGCACGCTTCACATTTACTCTGGCATCAAACAGGCCAAGGTAAGAATCAGTATATACCAGCGGTGAAGGCATCAGCCTGAGGTATAAGACCTCTCCGGTGGTGTATGATTTTAATTTACCCATCTGTAAAATGAAATAACAGCACATTCCTTTTTTAGTCACAGAATTACAGAATGACTAGGTTGGAAAAGACCTTTAAGATCATCCAACTGTTCCTGTGCTGTGCTAAACCGTATCTCTAAGCACCTCATCTACCCATCTTTCAAACACATCCAGGGATGGTGACTCAGCCCCCTCCCTGGGCAGCCTGTTCCACATCCTGACAACTCTTTCCTAAGTTTTTCCTAACACCTAATCTGGACCTGCCCTGGTGAAGCTTTAATGCCATTTTCCCTTGTCCTATCACCTGTCACCTGGCTGAAGAGACCATCTCCCACCTCTCTACAACCTCCTTTCAGGTAATTGTAGGCTACTGAGATGTTGCAGATATAGGAGGCAATCAACTGCTCTTGTACCAGGGAGGCCACAAAATTATCCTGGCCAAGAATAAGGTATTTTGCTCCTAGGATATTTATGCCTACATGAGCACAAACTACAAACTGGAAGAAATGCTCTGAGTTTGCAAAATGTTAATTAGATCACAGGAGGGAAATCATAAGGGTAAAAAACAACACTGGTTTAACTATCAGACTCCTGCAATTAACTCCTCTCTTCAGAAGGCAGGAGAGCATAGGAAGTCCTTAGCAGTGACACAGTTCACATGCGCTAACTTTCTAAAGAGCTCTAAAAGGAAACCAATAGCTATGGGATAAACAGACTCATTCCAACAATAAGGAATTTATTTCATCTGTAGAATTAGTCAGCAAAATAAAAATTAAATACATAAATGAAAAGATGCTTATAAAACCCTGGAAAAACAATGAACTCCAAAGCACACAGAGCCGAGCCACCATCCAGAACTGAGACAAGTGGTAATGTGCCGACGGAAACCTTATGAAACTCAGCAAAGACAAATGCAAATAATCCCCAGGAACAACACAGGCCGGGGCCCAGCACTGCAGGAGAGGACCCGGGGTGCTCAGTCAACACTGGATCAAGCTCTGAGCAGACTGGTCTGACCCCAGAGCTGATCCAAATTTGAGCAGGAGTTTGGACTGGAGGTCATTATCTATTTACAGTTTCCTTCACCCAGCACAACCACACTACCAATAAACGCTGGAAGATACTATCTTGGGGAATGCTGCAGAGCCTGCTGATAACTCAGACCATCGCATTAACTGTGTGTGCGATACACTGAGGGTACCTTATACCTTCATGTACACATTAACTCGTGTGCATCTACAGTATCATGAGAGCAACAATAATTTTACAATGGCCTTTAGACTCGCAGGGATACTATCAACAACCTTATCAAAACCCTTGGCACTGACACAGACCAACCTTACCGCCATTTTGCCTTGTCTCCTAGTAGCAAAATGTCCCAAGGCAGCCTTGTGTCAGTCCTTGTGCCTTCTGTGCAAAGGTTTTAAAAGAACTATGAGAAATTTGTGCAGATTGTGGCTTTCAAATAACTGGAATAGTAGCAGAGAGCTGGTTTTGAGCAGTGGCAAACACAGGGGGTCGTAGTTATTCTCAGGGGCTTTGGAATAAAATTGACTTTAGGAAACAATTTCAGAAGCAGCAGTTATCACTTTAGTACTTTTCTTAGTGGGTAAGGTTGAGCTAATTTAAAGAGAGGGATGGTTTGTTGTTATTCAGTGGGCAGAATCTTTTCCCCCTTGAATCTGTGCACTACTTGTCACAATCACACTTGCAACAAGAAAGGCCCAGACCATCACAGAAGACACCGTTAAGCGCTGAGCAACTCTACCTGGTTCAGTCGTAGCATCAGATACACACACAAATATCAAATGCTATTTGCATGATACCCTTCATTAGCAAAGGTTAGTTGTACCTCTTGCACTTCAAAGGTTCTTGGCTCTTATCTCTAATTACACACTAGCTCGCCCAGCTGCACAGGGAAATTGCACCGATAAAATCTTTAGAACTCACTTAGACCTGTGAGAGGAGGTTTGATTGAAATTACACAGATACCACTGACTCTACCTCGGGAACCCTGAGATCAGAATTTGCTCTCTATTATTAATAATAAAAGGATTCAGCACGGATTTGTCATGGAATGCGAGGCTGGTCAAACTGCGCCCCTTGGGATGCGATCTCCGAGTAACAGATTTGCTCTGACATATTATGTGAGTAAAGGCCTCATATGAAACTCGGTGAAGTCAACGGACAGCTGTTCAGGGGACCAGACAGCATTAGTTCTCCTACGGCTGTACCTTTCCTGGAGCACAGCTACCATTCAAGATGTTTGCAGAGGTTAAGCAAATCTCTAAGGTCCTGAGGCTTTGAGGCTAGAGTGGGGAAATGGAAGAAGCCCAAGGACTAGAGAGACAGAGATCTTGATCATCCCAAGCCTGTGGGATCCTAAAAATAGGTAGCAGTGAGGTTGTAAGTCAGCCAATTACCCACACTACAATTCCTAGTAGATACTAGTACATCTAACTAGTCATAGTTAGTTGTAGTAAGGGAGCTGATGGGTTGAGTGAGTTGAATGGGGTTGTAGTCTGAGGGCAGGAGATTGGTGAGTCAAGATGATAGGGACATCACTTGCTTCCTGGGAGGGAGAATGCCCTTGAAGCTGGGATTGTTTGGAGGGCAAGGATCAAGCTCTCCTTCACCTTTACTGGACAAGGCTCTGGTGAAGGAACTGGGGCATCTCAGAAGAATATCAAAATGCTTCTCCAGCTTCTGTGACCACCACCTGCTATGCCATCTGCTGCTGTCAGTGCCACCTGGGCAAATCACCGCTTGGATGGAGCACTAGGGACAGCAACCATGGGAAGGGCAGAGATGACATCCCAGCAGCCTGAAGCCACAGTGGCCTCTAGAAACTGAGAGTAGAACTGTTCCTGCTCCTACCAGGTGTACTGCAGCCGTCAAACACACTGCAGCCACCAGAGATGAGCGGGTGACATTTGACAGCCCTGACACATGTTATATCTGCGCATAATTGTATTTTTCATATGCCAGGTGAGATGGAGTGAGTTCAGATATTGACTTTGATCCTCTGGCTATTAAAAAAAATATTTTCACATATTTCATATACCTGTCTGCATTTTGAGAATACTTTTAATTCAACAATACTACAGATGAAAGTTCTCTGAACCAGTTTGCTTATCTACACTCCTTGTTCATTCACATCAGACTTTGCCAATTTCAATGGTAACTCTACGATAAAAATGTATTTTAACCACAAGCAACTGTTAAACACCTGTATTTTCAAATGAGCTCAGATTACATTTTGCAACTACTATAATGAATACACTAATATAAATAATATAATATTAGAATATAATAAAGAATGTTTATTAAGAATAATAAGTAATAAAATAAAGGATCTAATATAAAGAACCAACTGAAGTTATCTCAAAGGGAAAGTGATATGCCATATGACCTTGTTATGGACATGATTTGTTTTATTTTCCAGAAGCACAAAATGGAATTACACCACTCACTATCTTCTTTACGTGGTTTTTGAGGCTAGAAAACAGCTGTTGGCTTTGCAGCAGAAAAGCCAGACCTTAGATTTAGCAGATTTAACTGTAGCATTATGTGTGTGTTGTTTGTATGTATGAAGCTGGTGAGATAGATAGTAAGTTTGACCACAAAATTGTGTTTAACCACCTCTGCAACGTCACTTGAAGATACTGGTTCATCTTGGATGAATAGCAAAAGTGTGGCTTGGTTACCATGTGTATTGTCAAGTTGCAGTGAAGTAAGGCACCTTAGACTTGTACAGGAGGGGAGAGTCTCTCATGTGGCTCTTTAAAGGTCACAGAAGAAATATCCTCCAAGGCCCAAGTACATCTTGTTTCTTGACGACTTGCTCAAAGTGACATGCTTTCTGCTGTGTTACAATTTATGGGCAAATAGGGGAAGAAAAAATGTTTTGGTTCCATATGTAGTCAAGAGATCTGATTTGTAAACAGGAACCATAAAGAGTAAGCTGCTGCAGAAGATGTAATACAAGTGGTCTGGATGTTGTAAGTGGTGCTGGTGAAAGGTCAGGTCTTTGGTTTCTGAAAAATTTCGGACACTGGCCTCAGTAGGAGCCAGACTCCTCTCGACACATCAAAATATTATTGATAAAAAAGAGGACTTTTAAGTTAAAGCCACAAGAGTTACTGTGGCTTTTTGAACAGGGCTGTGTTACAATCCCTCTCTGAAAAACAGCCAGAGCCTTTTGGTTTCCTGCAGGCCCAACACTTGTAGACTTGCCAGGTTACCACATGGGAAACCAGTTCAGGAAGCCTAAAAATGAAAAGGAACCAAGCCAAGTGCCATACGGACAAACCACCAGTGCCAGTGCTTTTACAAGTCTCAGTGTCCCTTTGGAAGTCTGGGTTGAGTGAATTCTTCCTCCTGATCAAATACTGTGTCAGACATCTACAAGGTCAAGCCTTAGAAGCGCTGCTCAAGTTAGAGAGGATGTCTTTGACCTTAATTCATTTCTTTTTTAGTACAACCAGTTCAGTGATTACCAGAATGACACACTCAGCTATTGCATGTTTGTAATCCAGTAGCCTCAGGGGAAGCTGGGAAAAGGTAAATAACATAGAGATGTGATGCAATGAAACACAGTCGTCTATAAGAGCAGGAGCATGGCAGCTTACACAGCCTGATACCAAGAGGTGCTTCCAGGCATCTTTCCAAAAGACAGTATTAATTAGTAAGTACATCTAGGCCCCAATTCCACAGTCCTCCAGTAATCTGGCTTGCAAGAGATTGATGCAAACTTGGCAGCTATTACGTAAGATTCACACTTCACAAGGAAAGCTGTCCCTCCTGCTTCCCCACTGAAAGGAATAGTGAACTACAAGAGCTTTCTTCTCCTGTCTCATGTTGTTAGTTTTGACTTCCAGTGATCACCCCCATAAGGCTTCAACACGGGATGAACAGCAGCTGCGTGGACTCTCCAACCAGCTCTGACTGATACGTGTCTGGCAGAGGGTCCAGGTTAGAAGGCATCAAATGCATCCAAGCTTCTGTATTAATAGTAATTTAATAATAAACTAATAGCAATTTAATCTAACTGGCCATTTTCTCTCTTTTTTATCTTATTAAACAGATCGAGCAGTGTGTATATTGGAAATGCTCTGTTCCATTGTGGATTCTTTATAAATATGTTTCTATTTCAGTGAGATTACAGAGCACATAAAATTTTCATATAACTGAAATGAGCTGTGTAGGGTAAAAGTAAATGCCAGCAGGCATCTAAATATTGTAGCATCTGTTATATTTTACACTATGTGATCACAAATCTTATAAAGCTTCACTGCATTTCAGTGGCATTCTTCACAAACTATGGAAGATTGATGGCTACTGTAATTGCCATATCTGATAGGCTATCATTTTTAATATACTGAACTACTGCAACTGCCCCTTTCTTCATACTATCAACCTATGTCTATTTTAAGTTTCCATAAAGAGCACATTGTACCAGTAGCCAGTTATATTACTATCAACTAATATTTTTACACATTGTAGTGTTATCTTAATTTTCACTGCAGCTCATTGTCATATATAAGTACAGACAGTACATGCCAGTATGCAGCAAGATAAAACATGACCTTTCCTTTTATAAACAGCTAATTCTACATATTTCAAAGGTATTATATTTTTTTTCTCTCTCTCTTGTTGGTTATTATCTGTACTTTGTAGATAAGACTGGGTCAAAATGGGCAAGAGTGATGAAAACAGACTTTTGAATTTCACACATATTTGCACAGTAGCTTATCCAGAAAGAACAGCAGTACCCATGCACATGCAAATTTCTAACCAAATTGGAAGTTGCTGAAGTAAAAAACCACACACCGGTGTCAGGAGGAGATCAAGAATCCTAACAAAATACAGTTACACGCATAATGAGTATCTGTTTAGAAGCACAAACAACTGTCTCACCACCTATCCATCCATCCTGCTGACTAATGGTGTGCATGGTTTGAAGAACAAATCAGTCTTAAGGAGCAGCACTCGCACCTTGTTGATCGATTCAACAGGACACTCACCAAAGAGAAGCAGATAAAGCACATTTCCCTAGCTATTCAATTAGAGCTCTCATCTGTCATCCCCAGCCAGGCCCATTACTCCAAACTGCATTTCAACTATGTACAACTGCCTCTGCTTTAATTTCTAAATAAATACAGGATTTCTGCTAGTGATGAGAGCAGACTGTCAGTCAGAACTGTTGGTTGACTTCACCACCAAGAGAAAGCTTTCCATTTACAACTGCACCAAGTTTGGCAGTCTGATAGGAGTTCTGGCTCAGAAGTATCAGAGGTTTAAACCACACAACACAACCTGCCCCTTCATTAGCTGTCTACAGATACAGGGTGTACTAACTTCAGTAAACACCTACAGTAATCTAAGCCAAAAGCTGCTGGCAGTGGAAGCTCGTGTATGAACCCTTCTCCACACAGAAAGCACAGCTGGCTACAGCCAAATTCCCCGTGGGACTAATGATTTCTTGGTTTGCAAGAACAGGCTCACAGGGCTCTCCTGGGAGCACAAATTTCTATAGATCATTTAAACTCACTCATCTTACTCTTAGAGGGCTTGTAAATGTGTACTAGCACTTATGGGCATAATATATTCAGAGGAAAGGTGTCAGTCTTTGAGTAACAAGCCTACCTCTTTTGCATCTTTAATAAATGACTCCGTGAACAGTATACAAAAGTCACACATTTCTCATTAGCTGAAAAGATGAGAATGTTTCAGAACAGCTAAAGAAATATTAAAACACTGAACATCTGCAGAGATATGGTTTAATGAACAAAGACTATTGAAGGCACTCACTGTCCTAATTTCCACTAAGTTGACAGACAATGCCCCAAAACTGCCTTTCAGATCCAACATTAACTAATAAGCTAATCAGAGCAGAACAAACCATTTGTGTATGACTTTAAAATAAAGAATAGCAAGTATAGTTCTGCAACATATGTAGTGTTTTGGTTTTGGTTTTAAACAAGAGAATGATTTGTTTTGCTAAAAAATGCACACGCTTATGCTGAATAGGCTGTTCAGTATAAAAATGCCCAGATTTGTCTAAAATTACTGTACATTTTGTATGAGCTGCAATAAACTCCACAATTGTCAACTCTGGCCAAAAATCTTTTCGAAGCTCGTAAGATGTAGCTTGCCATAGCTCTGCCATTTGGCCACTGAATTTATTTTCTGTGGTGAATCTCAGTGCACCCATCAGTCTAGCATCAATAGGTGCCTTGTGAAAATGTCCTTTTAAAATGCTCCACAGTACCATTCAGTACATTTTCTGCAGTGGCTAAGCTTTACTCAATAGAAAAATTCTGTCTCTGGTGAAAATGCTTACTGCATGACTCAGTAGAAATATTTTATTAGAAATAGATGGCTGTAATAGAGATATAAAAGAAAGGAGGTTTACTCTGAACTTATTTTTACCCAGAACTGAATTTGCTGCCATGACATTTCATGTCCCCTATGGCTTATAATTTGGAAGGTGATCTGAAAATATGTTTGAGGAAATATTTTGAAGTCTTTCTTCTGTGGTCACTTGTTTGAATCCTCTATCCTTAACACCTCTTCTAAATTCCAGCTCCCTGGGATGAAGGCTGCCACCTTCTTAGTGTTGTGTGTATCATGCACAATGTATCCCAAGACCAGTGTTGGGACTAATCATAGCCTGATTTGGGACTTCAGTGGTAGCATGATTAAGTAAAAACATATGCAAATACATTAAAATAGAACCTGTTAAAAAGAAAAACAAAACAAAAAGGTGACAGCACTGTTCTTTAAACACAGAAGTCAGTCATGTAGCTCACTTGATTTCTGAACTATTCCCAGGTAACCAGGTTATAGGCTTTTAAACGAAAGACACCACCATTCTCCTCAATGATCTGGGCTGCCCAGACACATAACATGATGGGAACACGTGCAGTGATCATTTACCTCACACAGAAAACTACTTTTTTTATCATAAGAAACACAGTTTAAGCAGGGAGCCCTTCTCACAGAGGATAAAACCACCATTAGGCAGAGAATTGAATTACAATGGATCTTTGAATTACATATGCAGAAATGTTGGGGGGGGGTTGTGTGGTCTTTTGCGTTTTGAAGAGGGTTTTTTTTTCTCTATAACAATTCCCCAAGCCAGTTCACTGTGGAGCTGCAAAAACAGCCATTCTGAACCAGGGGAAGGGCTGTATTTTTTGGCAGCAGTACTGGTTTATGCCAGTACAACATCCCTGTGAAACTATTGCTCCAGAATCAAAAGCCAAATTTGCACCAGAAGGAAAGATGCTGAAGTGAATGACTTCACCTCTGAGGTGAATTCAAACAATACGTAGCCAAGAGGCCCAGAGGCACAAACACCATGGCTTATCTTATCAAGCTGGGGCATTTATGGGACAAATTGAAAGTTTGCATTTGCACTGCTGACTCAGAAGGTAGGCAGAAATGCTGCTCTTTGTACTGTTTGTTCTACACAGAAGTATGGAAACACACTAATGCTCCTGTGAAACATGAATCCAAAGCACAGATGAAAAGTTTCTATTGTACAACCTACGGCCCCGTCATTTGTTGTCGTTGGAACTGCTCAAACTAAGCCTGCTGATCACTGAGAGGGGGATGAAGAATGTCCCTCCAGCTGCTGAAGGGTAACTCCTCACCCTGGAGTGAACTGAACGTGAACTGTGTATTCCTGGGCTGCTCCAGAGTCAATGTGGGTACAGAGACCATTAAACCATGAAGGCAGCATCTCAGTCTGCCAGAGTCCTGAATCTGAGCCCAACGCCTCAGAAACCTTAAGGTTTCAGGTCAAAGATTTAAATTCTCTCTGGTCTCCCTCCCCACTTGGTCTCCCATATTGTAAGTGATGAGAATTAATGGAATTAGTGTTTGCAATGTGCTTTAACAAGAAGAGACAATGTGTAAGTGCTAAGTGCTCTTGCTGTTACTGGTAAGTCATTAAAATCTGTACAGGTGGTGGACTTGGTGTCTCAAGAACTAGGGAAGGTTTTAAGAAGACATCGATCTTGTTAGAATATATTGGGGAAAACAAAGCTGAGATCTTATCTGCACTGCCCTGTCAAGAAGACTTCAGTTATGTGATCCCATCACTCTGCTGATAGATTAAGCAGCTGCAATATCTAATGCAAGACCGATAGGATTCTTCATGATCTTTTCAGCAGTGATACTCCATGATCTTGGTGGAAGCCCGAAGAAGAAAGAGCACTGAGAAATCATGTTAATAGAAGGAAAAACATGGAGAGAAAAAGTGGAGGGGAAGGGTCTTCTCCCTAGGAGCAGCACTATGTTAATAGTCCCATTGGGAATGGAGTGTGTCTGACCACTTGATGTCAGACTTGACCCATATTTCAGTCAGCTTTCAGGGCATCAGAAACTCCAGATGAATTTGATACAAATGTTACTACACTTGAAAGATGTATTTTGAAAGACATTTCTTCAGAACACAGGCTGTGGAAGGTCAAATATATGAAATAACATGAAAAGCAGTATTTAAATCTCGACCTGCTCAAACCTCACGGCAAGAAACTCACCTGGCACTCAAATCTTAATTATACTGAAATCCCTAGATCCAAACATGGCTTCAGATTGCAGGGAACCGTGCAAAGGTTGCATTTTGGGCCTGCACCTAGCACAGCTCTCCAGAAACCAACCAGACAAACATCTAAAACCACCAACTACCTTGGTTGGTCAATATTAAGGTATTTTATGACTCTTTGTCTGAAGTTAGGATCTCATGTTGCCTTTTGGATGCTTCTGTGCAGGCTGTACTGATCCCAGCCCTTCCTACACTGCTCACAGTCACATCCCTGTTGAGCTTCTTGCTTCAACATACCTGCCATGTTGTAGAAATACAGCTTAACTAAACGGAAGAAAACCACGCAGCAGCTTCTAATTTGGGCACCATAAGCCAATTTCTCATTACAAATAGGTGCATTTAAATACTTTTAAAAGCTTTTGTGCCTTGATTTCAATCAGAACAAGTGAATCATCCAAGATTTAAACTGTTTAACAAAGTCAGAAGCCTTGAACTTAAACCAGATCAAGAAAGTGCAGACCAACACTCACCTGATAAATGTGATAAATGGTAAAAAGCAGCAGAGGAAGTGGTGTACCACCAGGCACCAGAAATGGTAAATGATAGCAGTTATTCCCAGAAGATACGTACCCAGAACCTAAATCCTCAGCTCAAGAAAACATCAACCAATACTGTGTAACTTAACTCTGTGTTTAAAGTCGCTCTGAGTTCAACGAGACGGAAGCATTTGCTAAACATGACACTGGGGCTTCAATGGCCATTGAAAGAATGGACATGAAAATGTGCTGAAATACCTTCCTGAAATACCTCTTCTCAGAGGCTTGGATATCAAGAAAACTAGAGAGGCTCATACAAAGAATGGGCAGGGCAGGCAGAAAGAAGAAAATAGGCAACGGAGTATAAATTTAGGCATCTCTGATTGGCTTCTAAAATCTTTCCTACACAAAGTCAGCAACCCAAGGAAATATTTGTGGATTCAAGTTATGCACAAGCTTAGATTTCAGTCACTTTAATCGGGCTGAAGCACTTGATTTTGCTGATGTCAAGGCTTTAGCCATCTAAACAAATGCAGCCCTTAAGATCAGGATTCTCCCTACTTTCCTCAAAGAAGAAAGAATAACAAAAAGGGTGGCTGTTCCTTTCCTGCCACTACCTGGGAAGACGTGAGGATTTGTGTACCCCGCAGCAGCAATGCTATCTTTTATCAGAGCATTCAAACCACCAGCATTTGTTGCCATAGCCTCAGTGACTGAAATTACTGCTTTGAAATATGCAGGGCCATTTTCTACTCTGTATACCGATTTTCAGCAATCATAAAAGACAGACCTTTCTAGGATCCAATGAAGCAATACAATAATCTATATTCCCTTTGTAGAAGTAGAAAAAAAACCCACCACTGAAACGATATATTATCAGCAGAGCACATAACATAACAAGTATTAAAGCTCTAACAGGTGTGAATGATTTTTAGGTAACTAATAATGATCACAGGAGTACCGCTATGTAAAACAATTACATTTCAAACTAAAATGTATTAAAAACAAACATAGAAACAGGTGGCTGAGCAGTTAAAGACCGATGTGATTTATTCTTTTTTTAGTTATTAATTGCAAGCTGTAATTTTTTTCTTTTTCAAACAATCTTTTCTTACTAGAGATAAGAGAAGAGGGTAAATATATCATTTACCAGCTTCCCCATGCAATTTAGCAAGGCAGGAACCTTAATGATTTCATATCTCCTAAAAGGAGCCACCACATCTCTCTGAATTTAGATGACCACAGAGAAATGGCCCATCCTACGGGAACAGAGCATTTATACTTGTACCTCTCAGTCCTGCTTCTGACTATAATTCTTCTACATTTTAAAGTATGATGGCAAACCATCATACACAGCTTTTAGTGTCATATTAAATGATGAGTGGAAGCAAAAGAAGAAGGTTTTTTTTTTTCCTAACGCCTCTGATGATTCATGTTTTACTCTGATGCCTGAAGATGAAAAGGATCCTCATGAGAATTGCTGTCCTTCTAAGGTACCAACTGGAAAGCAACTGGTAAGTAAGAGCCTTTGTAAGTCTTTGATAGAAACCAACTGGTGGTAACAGTGACTACGTAAGACTTGTAAACTCTTCTCAGTCCCTCACAAACTATTCCCTTGTGTGTCAGTAGTTTATCTGCTGCTGTTCAGCACAATTACAAATTCCAACAGATTTCTTAACAATCAGCACCAACTCTACTACAGCTGGTGGATCTGCAGGAGTAATTACAAATCTATAACCATCTATAGGAACAGACAAGGTGTTTCCCGAATGGCATTCCAGGCAACCCACACAGAGAGGATTTATTTAACTACTTTGTTTTTATGTCTTAAAATATATATGAATATATATTTATTAATTTATATTTATAGCTTTAAAACTTATATTTCAAATTCGGCTGACCGGCAGCTGTCTAACAAGAACTGTCACATATGCCCAGGCCTGTGTAAAGGAATAAACTTCATGACAGACTGTCTTAGGAAAGTTTCATCAAACCTGACAAAGCAAAAGGACAATCCTGCCTTAGATCCAGTCAGATTCAGGAAAACTTGTCAGATTTTTCATGGGTTGGACAGAGGAGATCTCTCTGATTGCTGGACTTTATGATCCTGGAGGTCTTTTCCAACCTTAATGATTCTTCAGTTCTACGATTTCACAGAATCACAAGGTTGGAAAAGACCTTTAAGATCATCAAGTCCAACCATTCCTGTCCTATGCTAAACCATATCCCTGACCACCTCATCTACCCTTTTTAAACACATCCAGGGATGGCAACTCAACCCCCTCCCTGGGCAGCCTGTTCCACATCACGACAGCTCTTTCAGTGAAGAATTTTTCCCTAACTTCTAATCTGAACCTGAAAAACTAAAAACTCCAGCCTCCAAAATGTTAGTGACTTTGGTGTTTCAGTGCTCTGGGGCCAGGGCTAAAGAAGCTTTTGATCTCTTAAACTCTACCTGAGTTCAGGGTTTGAGGTTTCATCTCCAATTGTTATCCTCCCTTATTTGTCTCCTATTTAGCAGTAAAACACAGAAAAATATCCCATAAGTAGCTAAGACTTGTCTCTACTTACAAACAAAAAGGGAAAGCCTGAAAGAGGGTCCACATTAATTGATCTGACCATTCCTTACCAGTGTAAGGTTTCTCTAAAATCTTTTGGATGTCAGACCCAGTTCGTTTGGCTGCAGATGTTTGACTGCAGGCATAGATGATTTCATGTCTGCAGCTCTTCCATGAATCAGAGTGATCATGCAGCCATCAGCACAGCACAGGAACTAATTAGTGGTTGTTGGCGAGTGTCTAAGGGAGTTATTGGGTGTTGGAAAGCTGAAGGTATTCCCCACATATTGCCTATTTTTGATCACAACTGATATCTCACGTCAGTATTTTCATGCTGGATAGTACAAGCTTCTCTCTTAGGCATCCGATGTGTAGAAGTCAGATGGTACATTCTGGCTATGAAAAGAAAAATGGTACTTGACCTGAGTTACTGCCAGGCAGGCTTGGAGGAGTTCTGCACATTAGAGAGTGGAAAATGTCACAGTGTCTAAGGCCAACGAGCCAAAGTGCATGCGGCATCTGGATCAGCACATATCTCTCCTTACCAGGGCTGAAGCATTTTCTGCCTTTGATCAGTTTGTGGTTGATGGGTTTGGTGCACGAGGCACTACTACCACATTTCTTAATTCCCTCTTGTTTGCAAATACATCCCTGTGCCAAAGTGGAGAAAAGTATGGAAGAGACCAGCAAGAGATCAGGTTGTAACTTGTTTTGCTTAGATTTGTTTCTCAGAATTTCTGACTAGCAATGAAGTGCAGGCTTGCATGAAGGTTGGCCTGGGGTCAGTGGGATGGGTAAGGAGGAGATTCTTTCAAGAACACTAATAAATGTTACTGACTGGGACAATGAATCATTTGTAGGTCGCGTGGGCTCTAGGAGGTTCAATTCACAGGTCTTTTGTACAGGTGGCTGAACAGATTAGAAGCAAGCTAACTCACTCCTTGAAAAGGTCAGAATGATCACAAAACTTAATCCCACTTTTCCAGCTAAGCCTTCCCATACTAAAAGGAGGGAAAGTGGTTATATACATGGGACATTAATGCCATTTTGAGAAGTCTCAAATCCAGGAGAGTTTCTAACATGTTTAGAGTTTTGCATATGCTTAAATCCTTTTCTGGATTAAAAACCAAACCTGAAGCCCCTTTGCAGTCGCTGTGATAGGTACCATAAATCCAGTGTGAAAGAAGAGTCAGACCCCCTAGGTTCTGCTCCAGAAGAGTGAGGAGGCAAACAGAGCAGTTTGGGTTGAGAAGGGAATAGCTGTTGCATGTATCCTCCAGTGTAAGATCGAGGGAGAAAGCAGCAGGTGTCTGACTGAGAGAACCACAGCAAATAAAGCTGTGGAGCCCCATATTCAAAAAATGGATGAGATAGACTCCTTGAATGGGAGAGGATGAATGGATAAAAATCAGTGTCTGCTCACAGAGGAAGTTATCACTGATCACAAGCTTGCAGAAGGTAGTGTCGCTTCACTGTCACCCAGTTTCCGTATTCTTTTGTTAGCACCCACTACCAGTGGTGCCTAACAAGACACAAAGTTATCCAAACGCTTCCCACAGTTGAAGACTGTTGTTGTCATGGTCATAACTGGTTTGGATGTCAGTGACACCCTTGTTGCAACTGGGAAGCAGCAGCAAGTACCTGCTACCACCTAAGGGAAGGTGACCCCATGGTGGCAGTGCCCTCTGGCACAGACCATGGTGTCAGAGCCAGGATCTGGTAACGGGGTCAACAAAGTCTCTTCAGCACTGCTGTTCATCTATTTTCATGTCTTCCTTGTACTAGAGACCCCTGAGCTGGAGGCAGTACTCCAGGTGGGGTCTTACAAGAGCAGAGCAGAGGGGCAGAATCCCTTCCCTTGACCTGCTGGTCACGCTGCTTTTGATGCAACCCAGGATACAGTTGGCTTTCTGGGCTGCAATTGCACATTGCCAGGTCATGCTGAGCTTCTCATGACAAAACACAAGCAAATAGAAGACTTCAAACACTTAATTTTGGAAACACGAGGGTCTGTGCTTAAAATCAGAGATCTTGAGGATGAAGTAATAATTTCTGATCCTAGAAATAAGTTGCTCCTAACATTCTCCCGCATTCTGTTCACGTGCACCAATGCACAGCAGATCTAAAAGGTATACAAGACTACTCTTCTTTCCAAATAAAGTAAGTTAAACCAACTCTACTTTGTTAAGCAAAATCTTTTCTGTAAAAAAAAACATTTAGATCTAGAACACAAGTGGAATATTAGCTGGCTTTAGCGGCATGAAATTTTTTATAACCTTTGACTCAGAACATCCTATTAAAAGGCTCTTTTCAAAAGCCTGAAATGCATGAAGATCTGTCTATATTATTTAAACCAGCAATTAGTACCAGATGTTACTGCACTTTATATTTAGACACCAAATTTCAATATCTTAAACAGAAAGAACACTCTTGAAGGACAGAAGGAATAATTTCCAAATGTAATTACAGCATATTGTTTTGATTCTCTCTCATTAATTTACCTGATTGCAAGGTACAATTTAATGAAGTTATATTTAAATTTAAAATTGGACCTGTGAGTAATGTAACATCTTATTATCTTACTGCATGGGGGAAAAAAGAGTTTTAGTGTATATTTCACATTTCATTAAACAGCCCCTACCCTGCATATAGCTGCTAAAGGACATGGAGAGCATTGAAATGTCACAACGTTAGCAGTACACAGCCTATTGCAATTTTGCAACAATCCCCCCAAAAACATCAAATATTTTTTAATAAATCTGTGAAGAATGTTCTTAATCAATAGCATTTGATGCAAACAGGTGTCACTGCATGCAGTTGATTGACAGTCACACTGAAAAGGTCACTTGCCACCCTGTGTCACCAAGAATTTGCATCGGTGCTCAGAATGGAAAGTCCACGTCAAGATCCCCATCCCAAGGGGAGAACAAACAGCCCCCAGGCAGTGCAAGCCTCAGGCACAACAGGCAGTGCCTGATTTGCTGGTGGGTCTTTGGGATGACACACTCCAGACCAAACGCCTGCCAAAGAGGTAAGGGAGCTTGACTAAACAGCAGGAGCCTAACTTGTCTGCTTGTTGACAGCACTTGGCTGGGAAACACAACCACTGCAAGCAAACAAAAGCATCAGTGTAAACGGTCAGGTTCTTGGCAGTGTTGACCAAGAGGAGAAGATAGTAAGGCAGCCCTGCAGGGCTGAGGGGAAGCCAAATGCTGAATGTAGTTCCCTCACAGGTAGGCATCTCTAAAAGACTTTTGTCTCCACAAGCTACCAACAGCTTTCGGATTTTAAAAAATTAAGTATTACTAGTGGAGTTTCCAAGCACCAGAATACACACTACAAAAATATTTAGACACCTGTAGCTTCATTTGAAGTCACAGCTTTGTGGATGTGATTGGAGAATTCCCTCCCAGTAGTCAACCTGTCCCTGTTCTGCAGACATCACCCCAGATTTTATTAATGGAGTCAAACCATTAAAGTACATAGACTTTTGACACCAGCTCATTAAATTAGTATCTAGAATATCTTAATGTTCTTCTGCCAAATGCCATCCTTTAAAAAATATTCAGCCTTTGTTACATATTTTACTGAAAATGTTTTTCTATCATTTCTCCTAACATTTATCCATACTACTGGCTCTCCTGCCATCAGTCATGGTAGGATCTGTACTCCAGTAGTACACTGCTGTAGCCAACCATCCCATCTGCCAAAGGAATATAGGGAAGTCTGACTGTACTGGTTCCATCAGAAACTCTGAGTGGTACACATCACCACCACTGTCCCACACTTTTTCAGACCATCATTCCCTTAAATAGGAAAAGGCTCAGAGCTGGACCAGGGGAAGATGTATAGCAGCAGCACACATGGAGAGGCATCATTCTTCTCTATGGAAAAAGTGTCCTAGCACAGAGACTCCCTCCCCTTCTTGTTGCTGGACGATGCTCAGACTCACTGTAAATCAATAGAGAAGGTAATCTGAGCAAAGTGCAGGTCTGGGAACAAACAAAACCTAATACCTCCAGTCAGCTGAAGGTATTTGTACAAGCCTACCAGTGCAGTATTATCTGAGAGACTAAACTGAAGAAATGGCACCTAGGTGATCAGAAGTGCTATGTATATTTAAATTTACTCTAGTCTTAAGGTTCATTATTCTGGATAATTTTCCCTGTTAGACCTCAAAAGAAAAGCTCCAACCTGATGTATTTTTAAAAAGACAATGCAGGTGCTTGTACTAGCAATACATACAGCTGTAATGAATACAGAACTTGGTATTTTGTTGTAGATTTTATATATTATTGTCTCCTGTGAGAGACAGGACAATTCTTTTTTTTTTTTCTTTTTTTTTTTAGCTGAGAGCAAAACCGTCTCCAGGAAATTGCAATCTTAAGTGTTCAGATGACAGTGACCTGTCTATTGGATTGGAGGTTTCTTCATCAGTATATAGCAAATTTAATAACTAATACATGGCTCATGATGTATACCTTTAAAAAATAAGATTAAGAATTTTAATAAACCCTTCTACACATTCATAGACAGTTCCTTAAATATATCTCAGGTGAGCTGATACATAGTTATTTCCATGACATGCACAAAGCTGTCTCCTCCTCTTTGAAAATCTGCTTGGATTTTCTCCCCTAACATTTATCCAAGATCTCTTCTTTAAGTTTGCCTATGACTATAACAGCTGTATTTTAGTATTGATCCATTCCCATTTGTTCAGGATCTTGCATAATGGTATAAGAATCCTACCTTAATTTGCCTTTTCTTAGCTACAGAGGAGAAACTTTCTACACAAATCACATCTTGGTCACTAAATCATCCTGGATTGACCCTGCCACACCTCTTCAATGTCGTCCCGTAACGAAGTGGCTGAAACTGAGCACTCTTTTCTAATGAGATGAGTAGCATGCTGGAATAATTTCTGCAGCTCTATGTACCACACTGCCAGAGATGTATTCCAGAAACTTGTTTGCTCTTTTTCATTTCTGCTATTGTTACCAGGAAATAGTGCTAATGGTTTACTCCATTATCTGCAGTCCCTTCTAGGTTCTTTTCTTAATATGAATTCCGTGTTGTGTTCCTATTTAGGCTGCAATCTTCATGCTTATTCTTTTAGTAATTGGCTACATTACTTCACATTATGCTGCACTGAATTTTATGAACCACTTAGCCACCCAAAGGCCAATATGCTTGTGTTATAAATATTACATTTCTGCTCATTCCAAACAATGTTGCTATCACCTGTGTTTAAATCCTTAATCCATTCCACTCTTGAAACACCTCTGAGAGGAGTGAGCAGCTGCAGCTAAACAGACTGACTGCTATGCAGTCTCTCATTAAAAGATAAAGAGAAGAATACCATGGAGAATATAAAAAACACCAACAAAAACCAACCCACATCATCAGTGTAAGGCCAAATTCTCCCAATGGATTCATTCAACCCTCAAGGGAGTTTCCTGGCTTCTCAGCCAACTGCAGTGTAAGTCACCACATTTCACTAGATGCGACCCTGTGGCTCCTTCTCTTGACCTGTGTGATGTTTTCATCCTGTCATTCAAATATTGAAAAGGGGAGCCTGAGATCTGCCAGAGCCTTGCTCATTCTTCCCATCCAAGTGCTGTGAAACTGCCTTTTCTTTCTAATAACATGCTAAAGATCATGAAGACTTACAGCCTTCTGCCATTATTTCAATTTTTTTTTCTTGGTTTTGCAAGTTTAAGTCTTCCCTCATTTTATCTACACAATAAGTCTTCACCCTTCTTGCCCTGACCCCACTACCCCTCTCGTTTTCATCCCTTCACAGGTACCACTCTTTGGTCACATTAAGTGGAAGTTACTTCTCTTTTTCATACCCTTCTCAGCCTGCTGGAAATGACAACTCCTGCCTCCAGTCCCTGTTAGCAGGGGTCCCAGATAAACAATTCCCTGTTGCCATCCCCACTTGGGGTGGTTTTTCCCTAGCCATCCACAGAGCTATCCCATTATCCTTTAAAGCCATTCTTATCCCATTCCTTGGCTTGACATCTCTAATGGACAAATGTTAGGCAGCTGGTACGCTGATACTGTTTGCCTTCATGCTTATCAACTGTTTAGTAGTTTCTTTGCACTTCACCATCTGTCCATCTCCATCTGTTGTCTCCTGTCTTGTACTTTGGATGTAAGCTCTGGTAGTGGTGACCCTCTTCTGATTTTATTCCTTTTGTTAGCAGAGCAGCTAGCAGAGGGGGCTCTGGTCCATGACTGCCATTTGCTAGGTACCACGTAAAACAAATTATTCAGTCAGCATGCCAGCAGACTATTTTCTCTGCATGGAACTCAAGTATGCAACTGAGGGTGCTCATGAACATCATATCCTTTTGAATCTCTAACTTGCAACCGTTCCCTTCTCCTGCTGCTTCTCGTTTCTCTGTTAATTTACCAGAAGATGAAGTTGAGAGAAGGTGAACAAAGTCAACGAAAATTTATCCACTGCCTTACTCCTCTCCTTCCCCTTGCCTTTGCAAGGATCTCTAGGAAATCAAGCTTGGAAAATAGTTCTGCAATTCCACATGAAAGAAATGGAGGAGATGAATTGAAACATGGTGACAGCAATGACCTCAAAAATCTCACCTGGGAAAATATACCTGTAATTATATGGGGGAGTTCTAGAAGATATGAAATGCTTAGTGCTAGCACCGTGGTTGCAGCATCATGACAAGAGGCATCCAGGGATAAAGGGACAGGGAGAAAAGCAGTGAAAAAGGTGTTCAGGATGTGTGACTGTGAGCGGTGATCTGCCCAGCACAGAAGATAGAGCCCTCAGGTGCATAGGGTAGAAAAGAGGCAAAAGACCACACCAAAGGTGTGAGTAGGCCAGGAATATGAAGGGAAGACTAAACAGCATGGAAAGAAACATTTTCCTTTCCAGACCTCTGAAATTCCTTCAGAACACTGTTACTGGTTTTATAGTAAAAATCTACCATATTGTCTTAACCTCTAACTTGTGTCACAAATAAATAATAAAAATGCTCATGATGGCAAACACAACTATTGTTCTGCTTGTACAATGCAGAAATCCTGAGAAACACCAAGCATCTCTGCTGAGGTACCAGGAAATATTTAATGCTTCTGGAAAGGTCTGGAAGGTTTACTCAGCACCTCTGGAAAAGTGTTCAGATGTCTGCAGGATGGGCCCTTAATTCCCTTCTTTTAAGCCCAGAGGAAGGAAGAAATCCCAAACACACCACCAGATATGATTTTAGCAACTCAGTTTTTACCCTCAGATGGTGCATTTTAGGCTGGGCTTTTCAAATTATTTTTAGACACAGATTTTTATGAGCAATGAAGTGACAAATAACACCACCACACCTTTCCAATGAAGTGTTTATGTTTGTTTTTCCAAAGACTTTATTTTCCTACCACTTAGGAGCTTATGTGAAAAGGTAAAGAAGATTCAGGATGAATATAGTTTAAGTCATTAAGGCAAATACGGCTAAGTGGTGTTTAGGAAAGATTTATGAGTTATCTCATCTCTTGATCAGCACTGATACTTTAAATGCAATCTATCTGGTGGCTTAGTATTTCAAAAGACAGATCAACCCCAACCATTGCTGGAAGTCTTGGGGACAGTCCTCAGCCTGTATAAACCAGCACCGTTCTGCCAATTCCAGTGGCTCCATACTGATTTACACACCAGAGAATCTAGGTGCTCCACTTTTGCAAAAGCTATTAAAATGCATGCAGTGGATTGACCGTGGCTTAATACTGCTAATCCAGCTGCCTTTGGTGTCTCTATTTTCTTTACTTAGACTTTGGAGATACTGTGTAGGTAAGCAGCATTAAACTAAGAGTTCTTCAAAGAACTGGACAGTATTGATTGGCAGGTGTTTTAAAGCCGTTCCTGTAAGTACTGTGCTCTGTTAGCAATAGTTTCAGCCTAATGCATATTAGCCCAAGCTCAGCACTGCTCTCCCCATGGTGGTGACATCGTGAGGCCATACAGCAGCAGGCTACCCTCCTGCAAGGCAGGACCTGCTCCTCAGCAATCAGGACCCAGCTCTTATTTCGGCCTGTTTCTCATGAGATACTTTACCAGAGGCAGTGTAGCAAATCAAGACTTCCAGAATTGGTTTGCTTTGTGGATTCTTTGTGAAAGTAGAAGTCGGGTGTTGTTTGTAACCTAGTACCAAAACTCTTACCTGCATACAGCAGAGAACTGTCAGTTCCAGGCTATATTAGCAGCAGAAGGCAATGTTCAACATCTCCCTTTCTTCCTTCAATATTTCTCCTTTGTTACCTTTTCCCATTAAAAGAAAACATCCACTGTTTTACATAGTAGGCTCTCTGGGGCAGGGACTGCTGCTTTCTGTGCTATCATATAGCACAATGGGATTTCCCCCAGGCACTGCAGTGATTCTGGAGGATTTTTATTATATCTTAAGTCAGAAAACTTGGTGGAGAGCATTCAGAAGTATCTTCCCCCATATGATAACTTGTGATCTTTATTTCTGAGACCAAAGCTCCTGAGACACCAGAAATGCCAAAAGAACATGGACATGAGCAAACACACACACTACAAACTTCTCCTGTTTTCCTGCAGGGACCTTTCTTGCCCTGCTAGTATCTGCTGGGCAGTGAATATGGAAAGAGACCAGAGGGGTGGGAGAAAGGTCATTTGTCTCACTTTCCTAAGAATTCCCCTTTTCTTAAAGTCCCTTTTTACTGTGTAATAACCAATGTTTCCTGAAGAACAACATACATGTGTAACAAAACATGCACTGTTACACGTGGGGTGGGGGATCCCAGCCTCCCACTGCTGACTGATCTCCAAGTCCTGGAAAAGTTCTAGTTTTCTTCTAGAGAAAAACGACCTATTGCATTAAGAATATTAGAGCTTGCTACTTGTCTCAGCTCTTGATTAGGAAATTAGTGCTGCCCCCTCCCTTCTTCTTCCCAAATTACAGCAATTGTACCTGTGAACAGGTGTGATAAGAAACCAGCATCCATTAGTGTATTTTCTGGTTTCATGATTAGCTGATACAAAACTGAAATGTAATCAAGTAAGGATTCATTCGTTTGATTAGCCATTGAAATTATTCTGTGCCTAATCAGATGTCTGGCTAGTTTGTCAGCCTCCTTTATAGAGTCTTTAGCTCTAATGGATGGTCCAAATGCATTCACAACAGTGGATCTGATTTAAGTATATGTGTGGGTGTCCTCTGACTCATCTTTGAGAGTCAAAATAGACAGATGAAAGAACAGCTTTGATGTGAGCTTGTTTCAGTCCTCACCTATAAAGAAAAAAGCAATTTTGCATTGTGACGACTTGTACAACAGAACAAGACTAGAGACATTAATGGTGAGGATGATCTATTGGAACAAGTTCTCTGTGCAAGCTTAGCTATAAAAGCTGAGAGATCTGCAACAAAACAGAGCCAGGCTTAAAACTCCTATCATAAATCATTGCACAAACACTTCTCACTCACAGACACCAAGGTTTTTGTATTCTGAAACCTCCCTTTATGTATCTTTGGCATGTTTTCTGTTTAGTAACAAGGAAGGGTTTCCTTAAGACAGTTGCAAGAACAGGCATTCCTTTCAGGTCCTTGTTAGAACTCGTGATCTGACTATGAACAGAGAGAGAGAGAGATGACAAGAGGTAGCATACACAGCTTGTTTTGAGTCAGTGGGCTGTGGGCAGGTTCAAACTAACTAAGAAGCTAGTCCTTGTGAAGCCTTTTTTTTCCACAAGGGTTATTAGAAGAGCAGAAAATGAGTAAATACTCCTACTCCAGGCATCCTTCACTCCCCAGTCTCCCTCCAGGAGATAAGACTGCTGCAGAGGGATGCAGATCCTAGCCATGGTAACACATGGACTGCCTGATTTTGGGACCAAAAAGGTCACTCATTTTTAGTATCCAAAGCTAGTCTGGGAGGAGTGTGCCCAGAGGACCTATCCTTCCACCACTGTTGAGGCAATCCAAGTCAGGCCTACAGCAAAATCCATTTTCCCAGCTTAAATCTGTGACTTACTGCCCCAGGCAGCTGTCTAACTTTACCTATGTCCAAAGCCAGGCCTGTCCAAATCAATAGCAAATGTTCTATCTGGCTCATTTATTCAGGTTATTCTATGACTTCTCCATGAAATGAGCACCTTGATCACTCCTTGCATACTCTGAGGTTGTTACCCCACAACACGTGTTTAAAAGAAAACTGTTACAGAGGTAAGGCTACAGGAAAGTTTTGCATCTGATTAAAACACAGAGGTGAAAAACTTGCCATGAAAACCAGCTGTGCTTTTAACATTTCTACGGTACTAAAAATTCTCTTAAATGCTAAATATCTGAAAATAGTTTTACCACATTTCCACAGAAATTACTGGAGTGAAGTTAATCCTGTTTGCTTCAATATATTTTTCCAAGTATTCCTTAAAGTATCACTGGGTAAAATTACCATATCCCTTAGTTTCTCTTCTTATTTCTATTAAAACAGCCTCCATCAATCACAAGTCATAGTGGAGGTATATTATAAGCCACAAGCATCACCTTAAATTGAAATGTTGCTGAATGGTGACAAAACCACTTTTGTTCTTCTAATTTTTAGTGTTTTCTCATTAATTGCTGCCATTTAAATCTAGAAAAAAGGCAAAATGCCACTACAGTATTTCTGAAGTTACATTAAATAGAACTATTTGGGCTCCCAAGGTTAGAAACAGATATATATTATACACATAGCAAATATGATGTTTAGCTATTAGAAAGCACTTTACTGGGGAAGCCTGAATGCAATAATTTATTGAGGATTTTCAGCCTTTTAAACACAAACTCAATGTAAAAAGTAAAGATTTTTTTTTTAACACTACATCCAAGATCTAACTGAATCAAACACCAGAATCAACTCCAGAGTCCAAGTCTGCTGTCAATGAATACCATACGCATTCAAGTTCAGATGCCAGAGCAAAAAGAGTATGTCAGCTATTCCAGCAGTCCCTCTGTTTATAAAGAGAAGTAGTTTTCCAGCCTCTGGTAATTAACAGCTGAGCTCTATACTGAGCTGTTACTATGATTTCAGGGTGGAAAGAGTAAAAGAGTACTTAGGCTAAGGAAGCAGTGTACAGGAAACTGATAACTAGACTTGCCTTTAAAGTGGAATCTATTCAGCTCTGCTCGCTTTGCCCAAACAGCAGTTTGTACCAAGAATATGTCTTCAGATGAGGCAACTCTCTCTTCCCCCACACCCCAACTAAATCCAGCTGTCTTGACTGCTGTTTTAGAAAGGTTTAATGCAGCTTGCAGGATTAAGCAGGATTCAAGGTTAAAATATTTCTCAAAAAGGATCCATTATCCAGGAGTAAAAGCTAGGGTTCATGTATTGACTCTTTCACTGTTTTCAGTACAAGAATCACTTTAGCTTCTTAATAGTATTGGAAGAACTTCTCATGGCCACGAGACTTTCATTCCCTCTTCAACCACCATTTAAGGTTTCTGCCCTCCATGGCTAGAACAGGTCAATGCAGATAGCAGGGGACAGGACCTTCTAAAACAGATCTGAAAGAAGAGAAACCTGGCAGAAGCACATCAGCTGTGGGAGTTTCCCACCTTTATCCCTTACCCCTCTCCCCTTCCTCCCAGTTGTATCCAATCATATGGCCATCTCTAATTGAGGAGAAGTTGGATCTAAGTCAAGAATGCCATTAATTTTTCTCTGTAATCAATTACAAATACAGGGTAAAACAAAGGATACCAGGGAGTTGAAGCAATGATCACATGTAATCATTTCTGGAGTCACTCATAAGGCACTGATCACATGCAAAGTCATCAAGCCCCTTCAGCCATTTACTTCAACCACCTACCTTCTAATACCCCAAATCATTTTACAGGATCTCTCTGGAAGGAGTGAGAGGAGTGTAGCCCTTCAATTGTTATGTAGAAGATTATAAGTTATACTGAAATATTAAATGAAGACACAAAGAGAGAAAACTAGCTGTCAAGATACTAGAAGGAAAAGAAACCTGAAATGAAGTCAGTGACATTTAAAAAGAAAACTAGAGAGTCTACTCAGCTTGGCTTTGCAGTCCAGCAGCTTGGAAATGACAGCTCATGAGATGTTCTGTAACACAAATAAATGTACCCTCTGGGCACAATAGATATTATTGATCCTCAAACAAAAAGAGAAGAGATTGAAAAACACAGATTAGAAAAAAAACCTCTGAGAAAACCTCAATTTCAAGTCTGACATCAAGTTTTTAAATAAATGCAGTTGCAGCTGTACACTTGTGAACAGTGCTTTGTGTCCTCTGACACAGCACCTTCCTAACCGCTGCAGCCCAACACGATGCTGTAACTCACAGAGAATTCTCACAGGCTCCAGCTGATGAGGACGCTAATTGGAAAACTCAATGAACAATGGAAGCTATAAAGATTTCAAATTTCAAAATACAAAATAGTGTCCCCAGGAAAAAAAAAAAAGAAAAGCTTCTATAAAACAATAGTACTATGTAAGCTCTTCAAAAAGCTTACTATCCTGCAAGACAACTCAGGGGAATTAACATACAGTGTTAAACAGACGTGAATGATTCGAGCTCTGAAGCAAGATGAATCAAATGAAAGAGCCACCATCCCTCTGCTCAGTAATAAGAGAGAAAGACAGCAAAAGGTTATGGAAGCAAATTCTGAAATTATTATTAGATGATCTGGCCCAAATTCCATTAGTCTGTATCTAACTTAATTTCATTGTGACTGCTGACAGGGTAGTGAGAGAATGTGGTTATGCTTACATTGTCTTTTGTTGAAAAAAACCAAACCAACCAACTCTTCCCACAAACAAATCCCCACTTTTAGATAATTTCTAGCTTAGTATCACCCTCAGAAAAGGCCATTTATAAATGTTGGCTGACAAAAAGTTGAAACATTTTAGTGCAGGCATGTAAGCTGCTGTTTTACTCAATACTTCATTATTTAACCCTTGGGTCAGCTGCACCCTGTGTAATTGAGGAAAATTTAGATATTTAAAAGCAAAATCTACATTGTTTTAATTGTTAAAAGTTTTCTGTTAAATTCTTTAATGGAATTTAATTCTTCTCTTAACTGAATATGCACTGCCCCTTTAAAAACGTCTCTGCTTGTGGAAATCTGTGCCAAAGACCCATTTTCAGCAACAGTTTTTTTAAATGCAAGTCTTCTGATAGTGGGGAACAGAGACTAAAAATAGTCTCCTACTCACAACTAATAGCATTCATGAGTTTTCATTGTCTTTCCATTAATGATTTCAGAGGTACTCCAATTGGAGTTACATTTAAATTAAGAATTAAATGTACTTACCACACATTATGTAAATTCATTATGATTGCTTAGTTGCAGAACTGTTTGAGAACCTTTTTAACAATATTGTTAAAATAGGCTATCAAGTTGCAAATGCTAAAGCCATGAATAATTATTGTCAAACTGCTCAGTGAATTGCCAGTTATTACACATCTTACACCACAGAGATGTTGTACAGTTTGTATTCGGCTCTGGAAACACTGCCAGAATTGATGCTCACCAGAGAATTGAGGAGATTTCAGACAACAGAGTAGCAAACAAGGTAACAAACCAGACATTTTAAGTAACTGCATGGATAAAGTCACACTTTTCAAACACAACTATGGCTAAAATGAGTGTTTTACATTTGTATTTTGGAACCTAATTAGGAATCACAGAATCGTAGGGGTTGGAAGGGACCTCCAGAGATCATCAGCTCCAACCCCCCGCCAAAGCAGGGTCCCTAGGACAGGGCACACAGGTCGGCATCCAGACAGGTCTTGAATATCTCCAGAGAAGGAGACTCCACACCCCCCAGGCAGCCTGTCCCAGGGCTCTGTCACCCTCACCGTGAAGAAGTTCTTCTGCATATTGGTGTGGAACTTCCTGTGCTCCAACTTGACACCATTACCCCTTGTCCTGTCTCTACAGGCCATTGAAAAGAGGCTGGCCATTTCCCCCTGTGTCCCACACTTGAGATATTTATAAACATTGATAAGATCCCCTCTCAGTCTTCTTTTCTGAAGGCTGAACAGCCCCAGTTCTTTCAGCCTTTCTTCATAGAATCATAGAATGTCATGGGTTGGAAGGGACCCCAAGCATCACAGAGTTCCAACCCCCTGCCACAGGCAGAGCCACCAACCTCCAGGCCTGGATCTACACAAGGTTGCTCAGGGCCCCATCCAACCTGGCCTTTCCTCATAGGGGAGATGCTCCGGGCCTTTAATCATCTTTGTAGCCCTTCACTCGGCTGTTTCCAGGAGGTGCCTGTCTTTTTTATACCAGGGAGCCCAGAACTGGACACAATACTCCAGGTGGGGCCTGATCACCTGAAAAGCTGACCTGAAAAGGTACCAAAAATGTACTGATCCAGTGGGAGCTGATATTTCCCAGTATGATCAACCCCCCTGGCCTGCTCTGTTTAGGAGTTTACCATTAGTATTATCCATTGGCAAAATCTGAAAACCTGCCTACAGGTTCTTGTTCAGCATTGCTTGCTCAACCCCACCTCCTTTTCAAGCAACACCACAGTGTTTGCTTTTTGGTTTTTTCAAAGCTTTCTTCCCTTTCACATTTTAGATGGAAGGCATTTCTTGCTTCAAGAAATTTTCTTTTTGTATTTCTACACTGACAGCACACTGTTAAGGCTCCAGAAATCAGCTGTGTTATTAAATGATTATTTATGTATGAGGTCATGGTAATTACCATTCCTAATGCCTTGCATACCCTAATACCTTCCGGCTGGTAATCTTTAGCATGTCTTCTTCCAGCAAGTGTTAAGAAGCTTATACTTGAGAATTTCAAACAACTTGGAGAACAAGACACAATCCTGTTGCATTCCCAGCCTCACTTTTAACTGGTGTGCCTCTTCAGCTTCAGTTCTCACATGCTTTATCATTCTTTCATCATCCAATCTTTATAGTAACTCTGCAGGGTTCCATCAATTCCCAGCCAGCCTATCCATACTGAGTAATACACTTGTTTAAATTCCAAAAAGACACCACCAACCTATCATTTCCATACTCCCGTCCCTATTTGTTTATTCGTCTCAGCAAGATCATCTGAACAGCACAAGCATCCTCTTCTGAAGCCAGATACACTTTCCTGCAGCTTGTAAGAGCTGTAAGAGTACCCAGGAGGCATATTGAATAGATTAATGCTCTTTGAATACATATACAGTTTTCTGCTCCCCTTTTTGAGCAACAAGAGAATCGCTGCTACTTCCCTCATCTTTCCTCATTACATGTCCATGTGATTGCCTACACTCCTTATTGGTGTTATGTTTAGTACTGCTATTCATGTACCTTCCATACATAGAATTTTTACCACTTGGTCTCTTTTCTTTAATTCCACACCTTTTTATTGGTCTCTTACTTTCCTAGAATAGTGGTTTTTCAGCTTCTGCTTATTATAAATACTTACTGGTTCCAGACTATCTGCTTCAGCCCAAACCTGGACCCTCCTGCTGGTTTCCAAAGCATCACAGTAATTTACTATTCTAAACCAGGAGTTTTCAGCATCCACCAACCCTTCTCAACTCCTAAAACACTCAGATTCAAGCAGGTCATTCACAGAAGCACTGCTCCCAGTCCCGCATCTAAGAAAAAGACAGTGAAGTTCAAGGGAACCTATTCGCTCTGAAATTACATCAAGTTCTGAAGGCACCTCAGTGTCAAGGCAAGCATATATGGATCAGGAAGCTCTGTACATTCTTCCTGTCAATGTTAAAGACACAAATATAAACCCTCCAACACACTGTCCCCTCCCCAACACGTCTCCATGGGCAGTGTGAATACGGAGAAGATGAGAGCAAGCATCTTTAATCAGCTTGAGCTATGGGAACAGCACTTATGAAGCAGAGAGGTTGGCTGGAGCACCCCTCCTATGCCAGGCTGAGAGAGTTGGGCTTGTTCAGCCTGGAGAAGGCTCTGGGGAGACCTTACAGCAGCCTTCCAGCACGTAAGGGGACTACAGGAAAGCTGGAGAGGAACTAGTTACAAGGGCAGGGAGTGATAGGACAAGGGGAAATGGCTTTAAACTAAAAGAGGGGAGATTTAGATGAGATATTAGGCAGAAATCCTTCCCTGGGAGGGTGGTGAGGCCCTGGCACAGGGTGCCCAGAGAAGCTGTGGCTACCCCAGGAGGTCCCTGGCAGGGTTCAAGCCCAGGTTGGATGGGCTAGTTGGCTGGGCTAGTGGAGGGTGTCCTTGCCCATGGCAGAGGGTGGGACTGGATGGGCTTTGAGGTCCCTTCCAACCCAGACCATTGTGTGGTTCTATGAACCCTCGATTGCAACATGTGTTTTTGCAGCGATTCTCTAACTGTGGCCTCACGCTGCAGCAGCCACCTGGCACCAGCCGAGCCAGGCCCCTGGCACCCTCAGCCTGCTGGGAAAAGCCTCTTTGCAGGGCAAGCAGCGGTGCTGCCCAGGCAGGCCAGCAAGGAAAGTCCTGCTGCCTATGCATGTTGTATCTGCACCAGGAGGCTCTGCTCACCCAGCCACCCATGGAGGCAATTGCCATGCAAATGTCCTTTTGTGCCTTTCTTCTGTGATATATTTGCAGCAGGCCCGTGCCCTCCCTCCACGTTGGCTCACAGCTCTACATCTGCCAGACTGATACACAACAGTTTGTAAGCTGTAGGCTTTTGGGCCAGTTTCACACAATGTCAGGAAAGAGAGATAACATCTGATCTAGCCTGAGGCCTGTCAGTGGAGAGATGACTGGTCAGTATTTTCCTTAAGAAATTCATACCAGCAGAACAAGGGTCAGTACATGTCACACTGGATCAGTAATTCCCATGGTCAGTTTGGATCCAAGGAAATAGAAGCCTGCTGATTATCTCATCAGCCTGCAGACTCAGAGATATCAACAGTGCTTTGAGGAAACAAGTTTGCTCACCACATACTTGCATGTTAATAAGGAGTATCACCATCACACCTTAAGCATTTTTTTTCCACAGGAAATTTTAGATGAATCAGCTTCCTGTGCATGACTGCTGGCACAAAGAAAGCGGTAAAGAACATATGGGTGGGAGGGCATGCTCTGGAACCAATGAACTTATGCTGATATGCATCAGAACCCTTACCCTTTCGTAGCAGCAAAAGTCAGTTAGAAAAGTTCCTAATCCTCCCAACCCATGAATTCTTCTACCCTTGGTAATGTTTTTGCAACCACATAGTTTCTGTGCTCAGAGGAGGACAATAGAGAGGACAGGCATTCTTTGAGTGTCCTAAGCCACTTTCACCGCCAAAGAAAGCGCTTTCCCTAAGCATTTGTTTAAAATGCTTTTAAAATACAAAGAAACAATTTTTCTAATAAATACAAGACTTTGATGACTACATGACTCACCTTTTAATTCTAACTTCCAATCTAAACTGGGGAAAATTAGCACAACTGTGGAATTCTATGATTCTATATCCTCATTGCCCAAGATTCATGGCCACTAAGTGTTGTATTTAAGCATTCTCCTCACTGCTCTGATGACTCGTTTTCCTATCAGCACTTCCTCTACTGTTCAGCCCCTTGCATTCCCCCTCAGCAGAAAGCTCTACCCTTCCAATCATTGCCAGCATTTTAGTCTCGCCTTGGATTTCTCTAGAGGCATGATTCTACTCGTGTTAAAACTCAGTATTAAAAACTCATTTACTTCAGTGGGATTAAGCACAATTGTAATCCCTTTATATTTGCAGTGCCATAAGAAAAACAGATTGTGTGTTCAAACATTTACAATCTTCAAATGAAAACAAATAAACTGACCTGAGAAAGCATTCTCTTTTTCTGTCAGCTTATCACCATCATTTGTTCAGGTTCAGACACAGAGCCAGAAGAGTCTCTTCAGCCATCCTGAAAGTGGGAGGTTTCATCATGGAGTGCCTTAACACTGAACCTACACTCCTGTACCCTGCCTGTCCAGTGCAGTCAGCAGCTGACATGAAGCATGATCTGAGCTCCTTCCAATCTCTCAGTCAGTCTCATCACCAAATTTTCACATCAGCTTTTGTGGTGGCTATGTACACTTACAGAATCACAAGGTTGGAAAACACCTTTATAGAGTCCAACCGTTCCTGTCCTATGCTAAACTAAGCTTCTCAAACATACTGACAAGCTTCTCAAACACTCCACATGGGATGGGCTCATCAGCCACTTTACAGGTCTCCACACAAAGAAGTTGGACTCAGTTTTCTCAAAGTCTTCCACATCCAGCCTATCACATCTAGGACACCTTCCAAATCAAAGCGATGGCATGTAGAACACCTCTGTGTCTGTCTGCTCTTGTCCACAGCATCCCCTGGCACACACCCAGTGTGCTAGCTAGCATGGAAACACAGACTAACAGCCCCAAAGCACACCATTTTCGTACAGAATTCCTGTGAGCCATTTTGCCCTGCCCAAAACAGACCTCCTATGAGGTCTGACACCTTCTTCCCAAGGTAACAAGAATGTACTTGCTGACTGCCTGGCAGTGTTCAAGGCCAGGTTGGATGGTGCTCTAGACAACCTGGGCTAGTGGAGGGTGTCCCTGATTGGAACTAAAGGACCTTAAGGGCCTTTCCAACCCAAACCATTCTATGATGCTGCAATTCTGTGACTGGTAAGAGTTTACCTCCTCATGCCCATAGTACCAATGCAAACTAATCATTCAATAGTGACAACAATCTGCTGTCAGTAAAGCTAAAGGTGGTTTTAAGAGCTTTAGATGATTCCTCCTGCCAGGTTTGAGTTACCACCTCCTTCATGGAGGTGACAGTGGGGTCATGTTGCAGAACTGGTAATCTGAACAGGCTGGTCTGACAACTGCCCCACAGGAGAGCTTGTTCCCTCCCTCTTCCTCCTTCCTCAGCTTCATACCACGCTCTCTAGCCACTGAACCCATGATGCTTTGGCAAAGTAATTTTCCTTCTGGTTAGTGCAAGATCTGTTCCCAAAACCTGGTGGATGGCAAAAGATGAAACCAAGAGGTAAGGGCAGAAGTAGGACTTCCTCTGAGATAAGCAAGCTCTCAGAACAGCCATATCATTCAACAGATCATGTTCCCGCTCCCGAGCTGCTTCAGTGGCAAGTCTCAATACTAGTTAAAACTGTCAGCAGAAACCAACTCCAAAAGAAACACATCACCCTCTGGGCACCGAGGTAGATTTATTTTTCTGCTGCTGGCAAGAAGTGTAACATCCAACAGACGGCCAGAACGAACAACGGGAGGAAAATGTGGCAACGTATTTTGAAATATGATGAGTAGAGGAGTTAGAGCTCAGCTCATCACGCTGTCATAACACTCAAAGCATTTTTCGTTTCTTACTTCATGAAGACCTGGACAAATTGCACAACTGAATCTGTCAGCTGAAACCAACCATGTCAATCAAATCTGCATAAAACCACCCAAGAAATCAAAGCAAGAACTCCTGTGGGGACAGCACCAAAAGCTTCAGCTGGGCCTGTTGCTCTGTGTCAGCGCTGTGCTGACAGCACTGTGAGCAGACCAGGCAAGAGCAGAGAGGGCTGATCTCACAGTTCTCAGCCCCAGCTTCACAAAGTGAAGCAGATGAGGGATGGAAACAAACCTTTTAAGTTTTGCTCCACCAAACTTGTTCTTTTTGACACACTCCTGCACAAATGCTTGCACTGTCAATAGGTCTCTTCTGGAAGCGGTTCATGTAACTACTCACTAAGTATCCCTGGTCGTGTATTAACAGCCTGCATATTACTTGCAAACTGGGATTTTGTTTCTGTGCCATGCAGTCCATACATGAGAAGTTTTATTAGATTTCTTCTGATTTAAAAACAAGGATCCTAGCTTAAGCTTGAAAGAAACGAGGTCAATGTTATCTGGCCTGGCAGTCCTTTTTGAATGTTTTCCCCCCAGCTTTTCCAGCTTCAAAGACCAGCTCAAAACAGAAAATAAGGAAAGATGCAAAGATCTCCAGTTCAGAGTCATATTCAAAGTTATTTTTAGTCTAAACAGTCACACTTTTAAATAGTGAGATGACAAACTGTCTTTCAATGTATAAAATGGCTTAATATTAATTCATTTTAAATAAAAGGGCATTACAGGTATTTATAATCCTTGCCATTAACACGTAACCCTACACGATATGTAATTTTGTAATTCTGTCACTATACTTTCATATTTATGCAAATGAGCTCTTCAGTGTACTGCAGCTGTTTCCTCAACCACATAAAGTGTTTGCTTGTTGCAGGAAAACATACGTAATTACATTAGGTTGGCTGCCAAGAAATAATAGTCCTAGAAGTAAAACCTATTGATCAGGCAACTGGTACATCAGTCTGTATGTCACAGCACAGCTGCTGTTGCTAGAAGCTGTGGGATCATTCCTTTGTAAACTCTCCAGCTCTTCACAGATTCATGCCATGTTTCTTTCCCTACATAGAGCAGGAAGGCTTAGTGCTGTGCAAGCAGCACCCTGCATTTCTCTTGATAATGGTAACTGCTTTAAGAAAGGTGAGTCTTTATCACTTTCTTATAAACACGTTATCTTTCAGACTCGTGCACATTTTGCAGTACCAAGTGGATTTTCTGTGGAGAGAGTTATGCAGTGGAGAGTCTGCATGTCCAGGTTGGATTACGGAAATCACTACAGAAATTTGGTGGTGGGACGGAGAGGTTACGGACATCAAAAACTTGGCTGCTCCTCTGGACATAGGAGCTGCTCTGTCTTCTCTGGGTCCATCTGCCCAGTTGGCCCCAAAGAATTTCAGAGGCCAGCTGCCCAGCAGTATATGCAGCCATGATCACAGTCCTATCTACCTGCTGCTGAAAACCATACGATATGGCGATATGAATCATTTAAATGTGACTTCTTAAATGATGAGTGGTGGTCTGCTGGGAGCTTTAGTGGATTATCTGAACACAGGTTACAACAAAGCACCACCAGACAACACCATGCCCTGACCACTTTTCTTCTCCACTACCATTCTGGGGTGGAGTAACAAGAACCTTAGTAGCTTTGCAATCAAACTGAGATTGTGAGGTTTTCAGCAGGGACAGGCAGAGGATGGGAATCACAGACAAGATAGAGGAGGAGATAACCTGTTCGCAACTACCGCTCTGTGTGATCTGGGAAGCTCTGAGACACTCTTCTAGTGTTTCCACATCAACACAGCTCTTGTCTCCCCCTTCACAATGTCCAGGCAAGCTTCTAAGGATCAGCAGAATCAGAGAGGGGAAAATGACTACTGCTACCACCAGCTGTGCCTTTTACATACACACATTTCAGACTGACCCACACCACAGCCTCTGACTTAATTGTACACATCAACTGTTTTACCTGCTATGCAATTTTATGATCTCTGAATTAAGGGAAATAAAAAGTTCATTGCAACAAACAACTCCCAGCTGTAAACTGTCTGCCCCTGCTTACAACACTGTAAACTCTCTAACCTCCTGCTGGGTTCTGCTTTGGTGTGACCACAAAGGCCAAGGAGTAAACCCTGTTACCCTGTATCCCAAAACCACGGTCAAAGTGTAACAGGACACGTTAATGAGTCAATACTTACAGACCTATATGTCGCTCTGGCTAATTGTGGGGTAACTGCCACCATGAGATTTACACTGTGAACAGTTACTTTAGACAAATGCTTGATATCTTTGTTATCCTGTCAATTTTCAAGATAAAAGAAAACCACATAATGTGCATTTTTTAAAAGCACTAGCTCTTGACTTTGTGGATATATGTGGCCAAGATTTAGCAGCTGCAGTGATCTGCTCTTATGCTGGATTTGGCTTATTACAGCCTGAATTCTGTTTAATCAGATGAAATAAAAAGGCTTGTCAACAACAGCATGTATTTTGTAAAAACACGATCTATTCATAAGCCCTTTTGCAAACCTCATTGAGAATTTCTTCTCACATGAAAGCTCACAAATGAAGAGCAGTGAAGAGCAACATTTTGTCACAACAAAGTATGTTTTTTTCCTTCTGTTTTCTATTACATCTCAAAAATCTCTCTTCCTTTCCCCTCTTCAAAAATGAAGATTCCTCCTCTTTCTTACAGCCTTGGGTTTCCCCTTTCATCATAACCCATGAAACTCTCACACTGAATTGTTGCTTCAAGCCATGGGAAGTCAGATGTGCTTCTCACAGGGGAGCAGCTGAGACCCAGCAAAATGAGGCACGTTCGCACCAGCTGAGTATGTGCCTTATCAGCACTCATGGCCCCTGCCAGCCTGAAAATGAAGGACTGAGTTTGAATTGGTGATTCATTTTAGCACAGCTGAGCCACCAGCTCTGTTCCCACATTATATTAGTGTTTTCTCTTTGGCCTCTGTTGACAAAGCTTTGCCACCCACTCATGAGTACGGGCTGCTGGTGTCTGGCTCGAACGTACACAGCAGTGCACAGCCCATGGAACAAATGCAGTCGGCTCAGACCTGCCAAGCAGTCTGAGCTGCCTGACAACAGAGGGAGAGCTTTAGCAATCGACAAGTCAAAGCATGCAAACCTCTGCTGAGATACTCACAGGCACAGCGAGATGAAACGCATCATGCTGAGACTTGTCGTTGGAGCCATGATCTGGTCAAAAAGGGCGCTCTGACCCACAGTCTGTCCTGTTTCAGAGCAGGCAGGCTGCAGAGCTGTGGCAATGTGTGTGCTGCCAGCAGTGATGGGCAAAGACTGCTTGTCACATCATCAGAACACACTCATCTCTAATTAAAACCAGTTGTCTGCTTCTAGAGCTAAGTAGCTAGAAAGAGAGACTCCCAGAAATCATAATTTCCTCTGAAAAACAACTTAGAAATCACAAGAAGTGCAGTTTGGAGCCCTAGAAAAGAAGGTAACTGCACAGGCACTACTTTGTGCTTTTAAAGCAAAGCCAATACACAAGTTTAAAACAAACACCAAGTTTATGAAACAAAGTGTGGCGAGGGTGCAGAGGATCAACTGAACTGATGCTAAGGATTTCACAATCCCAGAGAGGCACCCACAGCGTTCTGTAAATGAACTCCCACTCAATCAGTGCAGAGGAGACAATAAAATGCTCTTCTTACAATGCTGCACAACATGTGCAGGTAAAACCAGTCTCTGTGGGGACTGTCAAACCCAGAGCAAATGAGTTACAAAAGCTCTTGCAAAAGGGCAAGTGTTACTGGTGGAAGCCACCCAGTGCAGGTGAGGCCCAAGGCAATGGCAGTCAAATAGGAAAGAGTGGTCATACAAACCAGTCCATGAGAAATTGGTCATTATGGGCAGTAAGTGCCCATTTCAGTGTAAATAGACTGAGAAATTGATAATTAATACTCTCAAACTAATTACGAGACATCATGATTGCAATAATCACTGCCATCTGAGCAAAGCTACAGATCTACTAATTTGCCACTTAACATCACATTCCTTTGTTAGAGTCTGGACAGGATGAGCCCCATCAGGTTTAGTGAAAGACTGCATCGCTACTCTGAAAGGGAGATACATTTTCTTTGGAGTAATCAAAATAAAAAACCCAGTTACTGTGTGTGAGAGCTGATTTCTCATGTGTGCTGTGGGAAATAATGAGCTTTCAGCTGCATCTAGAGCCAAGGCTAAAATACAGGCATGCACAGAACCTGTACCTGAAATAAAAGCAAAAACAGGGCAAAAGAATTAGAGCAAAGGGAAGTATGTTGTAATCATCAGCTTTACCCCAAAGACCTTGTTGTTCTCTCTTTAGTCCTATTCCAGTTCCTAATGTGGGAATTTCATTGACCTCCTTTGAGCCTCGAGTTATTTTTTTTCACTTAACTCCCTCACCCTTCATATTGTGTACTGTGTCCCAAGATCAGCCCCAAACCATCTTATCAATTTGCAGTGTTAGTGTGCATGAAAGTTTTTCACTTTGCATTTCAGACACTTTTTGCTACCAAGAGAATCATGCCTTCAAAAACTAAAGATGCTTATTTAACTGGAAGAGAGAAGATCACTAATAGAGAAAGAAGTTTTAATCCTACACATATCCATGTAACTAAGAAAGAGGAAGTAAGAGGCCAAATATATCAATTTTACTTTGAAGGACTTGCTAAAACCCATAGACTAAAGAAGCTTATTTTCTTGGAGATGATTTTTTGGTACAGCAATATCCGACATCAGTGTAAGGCCAGCAAAACTTCCTTAGTATGCAAGGAAGTGCACAGAGTACTGTACTAATAACACAGTTGGTAAGACGTAAACTCCTCTGCATTTGTGAGTAGCCTGTTACTCAGTGTGTACACTGCCAGAAGGACAGATCAACAAGAGAGCTCAAATACAGTGAGAAACACACACAAAAAAAGAAAGGAAGGAATCTATATGACTACAGGCTCAACGGCCGAGTGGTCTGATCCCTCTGCATGTGGTAGAATAAAATCTGCAGAAGCCAAATCCCTTCTCTAAACCCTCATCTTTCTTGAAGCCGTGTAACACTAACCAGTGTTAATGTAAATGCTGTCAGGCACCCAACCATTATTTAAAAAAAAGCAGCATTTCTCTAAGAAGTACCTTCCCCAGGTCTCCCAGCACAGTTTGCACACTCTGTCTCCTGTTGGGCTGCACACTCCTTGGGCCAGCAAGTGTCATTTTTACTGTCTCTTGCAGCACTAAGCACGTTATTGAAGCTTAGCATCCATAAATATGAAACGTGAAGCAAGGAAAAATCCCACAAGTTAACTTTGATGTGGGTTACAGATCCAGTCCTGTTTTGACATCAGGAAACTGGACTGCTAAAGGATTTGTGAAGGCTGTTAGGAAAAAAAATGTAAAGATATTTGGGGCTCAGCTAGAGGGACAAATGGGAAAGTTAACATGTTTTACTCCTTTATTTAACTGCATGAAACCACCCCATGGACACTTAGAATTACAGTGGCATTCATATGACTGGGGGAGGGTGTCTCTACAAAAGGAAGTTAGCATACAAAAAGCTGGGCTCCAAGCTGAATTTCTGGCTCTCTGGCTGCTCTACACTCACTCCCCATGCAACAATGATCGCTGAGTTCACTTACACACCATATACATACACAGATGATGCCCACACAGGGAGCTAGTATGAGGAGGGGTACATCGCACATCATCGATTCACACGCTGCTCAACAGCACTCCAAAGTGTCAGATGGCAGAGTGGGGTCTTCAGGGCAGGTGTACCTCTGTCAAACTTTAACCCAGGCATTCTGTCACTTCTGTGCCCTCAGTTACTTCAGATAGTTTTGCCTCCATGTGGTGTGGGAAACGTGCAGGCTGGCATAGACTTTTTAATCTCCAGTTTCTATGGGGTGACAGTACTGTACCATCTAAGAAGAGAAGTAAAATGCCATCGTGCTGGGTGCATATGTAACACCATCTCCTCCTGTTGAATATTTACACTGAAGTACCAACTAGATTCCCTAATGAAGTTTGGGATTCCATTGTGTTTGTAATTTTGTGCATGCTTGGAACAAGTCAATCACCAGCCTAGAACATTTCTCTCATCTGGAGATGACAAAACCCCAGGGAACATCTAGCTCACACGATCCAAACCCCACGTAAGGTACTTTAGCCAGACTGCATACTGCTCTTACAAATAGGTTTTAAGATAAACTAGGGCTTTCATTTCAATGTTAACTCTTCCTAGGATACCTAAATTGCACTCCTCATCACTTCCCAGTATCCATTTTCAGTGCAGCTGGGAATGATTTTACTATTGTAAAAGCTGTGACTTAAAAGACAGCAAACCACCAGCTGGAAGACACTGATGACAATATGTAACTGGTGATATGCACTCTGGCACTGAGCGTGGCTTCAGGGCTTAATCCTGACCTTCCTGAATAGGACACGTTGAAATAGGTCCACCCAGATTTTGTCAGCATTATTGTAAAATAGAAACCACAAAACCACTCAGCTTCAAATGCATGTTTAGCTACTTCATCCCCTTGGTGAGAGGAAACACAAATGATCTTTTCCTCTGGAGCTACGTTCACAGTAGTCCTGTTAAAAAGCAGAGACACCAAACACTCTTACCACATTATATTACATATTCAACCACTCTATTAGAAGGAGACTGATTGGATGTACTCTGCCAATTCAATCCAATTCTTGAGCAATACTTTCCTTCCCTGCCATTAAGCATCTCAGCCTCCCAATCTTTAACTGGAATTGGAATCCTCTGTCTTTTACCACAGCATTTCCCACTGATTTAATCACTCTATTCATATTTCTTGCTGACCTGATTTTTTCTCCCCTTTCACTTTTAAATCCCCTATTGACTTGAATTAATCTTGCAGAGGGCTTGTACGACTGGGAACTCACTGAGTTTTGAAAGCAAGCTCTGCTAGCTCACAAAAGGCCTTCTGACACATTTATTTTCAAAAAAAAAAGGTTAAACACCTAGTGACAGAGGTAGCCAAGTGTCATTGATAAAAATCACAGCCCACCACATACAGAAGAAGAGAATGAAAGCGATGGCTAAAGCAAATCTGTACCTGAGAGGCTGTTTCAATTCAAGTTAAAATCCATTTGGGGGAAACTGTAGAATTTTGCATAGGAAAAGTAATGACAGAATTGCTACTAAAATAAAAGACAAGCCAGTTTCATGTGCACAATACTTAGGTCCTGCAATAAACTCTTACTTCATGCTGTGCAGTGGGCAAAATACAAATTATGCACCACCTCCATCAGAATCAGCAACCAGCTACAGTCCTCAAGCCTTAAATAACCACATGAAGCTGTTAAACAGGAGTTGATCTCAGGTTTATACTTTTCTCCCTGTCTTCAAACTGAAGAATATTTACACAGCAGCTATCTCTACCAACAAGGACTCTTCAATATGACATAGGCTCATGCTGTGCATCTAATGCAACCTCACTGAATAAAAAGGTATTTTCAGTTAGGAGATTGTGAACAGAAGGTATTTCAGGCTGCTGTGGTTTCTTGTGAAATACACGTTTGTTTTATCTGCTTAATTGCCCCTTCTTAGGTGCACTAAAGTGAGGAGAGAAAGAGGCTGGGATTCCATGACATACACTGAACATAGTAACTAAGCACTCATGGAATATAAATTTAAAAATATCTTGTTATAATCAGATACAAGCTCATATATAGTGGAAAAGAACCATTGCCCTGCAGTGAAAAGGGTGGAAACAACCAACCACCAGCACCCAGAAAAATATGAAACAGATATTTACTTTTTCTCTCAGTAGAACAGTCACATTGTGGAGTAAAATACTTCCAGTATAGTGGCTATAATACATTCTACATGGGAACATATTGTGTAACTATTTTATTGATAAGGAAATTCTCTTAAACTGGGATCAAGAAACAACATAATATTACAGTGCTGAACTATGTAATAGAGCTGTAAGGGAAATTCTTACTAAAGTTTTATTGTTTCAGGTAGAGGTTCACAGAGTGTGGTCTGTTTCCATCAGCTAAGTCATGTCAAGGGATCTGTAGAGCTACTGAACACCCTTAGTATTTTCAGTAAAGAATTTGATAGAAGTGTTCCTGAGAAATTTAGAAGCCTAATATTGATCCAGAATTGCACATCAATAATTAACTCCTCCTCTCAATTATAGAGGAATATTAACAGAAAGCAGCATCGTTCATGTAAAGAACAAGGATTCAGGTTTCAGCTGAAAATAGAAAGGTTATAACTGGCCACAAGCTAAACTTTCAGCCAGGGGAAGATGCTCTTATCCAATTACAAGAAAACTTGTCCCTTCACACAATTAAACCACTCGGCTCCTCTATTAATACTACACAGCAGTGTTCTCTACCTAAAGCAGCAAAAGCCAGCACATGCAAACAGAGGGGCCATTTGGCAAGGGACATAGTGCAAGGCTAAAGGCATCACTTTGTTACAGAAATACTATTAACAGGTTTTTATTCTATTATTTTTGCTAAATTTCCCTCTCCTTTGTACCATGTTACTGTTTTATTGGGTTTGGGGTTTTTTTTAAATAAATTACAAAGAGCTGTGGAAATTTCTGGCATGGAAAATGTTGTGTAACTATTATGCCAAGACAGAAACAAATTAAAACATGTTTTTCCTTAAGTGCTTAGGCATTTGGGAAAAGGGAAAGGGAAAGATTGTTTCAGCTGGAGTGACTATTGCATTTAACAAATGTGCATGTAAAAATAATTATGAAGATAAATTGCAGATTACAATAAAAGGTATGGAATCTTTTTGCCTATTTTGACAATTCAGCTCATTACAATACCAGGGCTGTTGATAGCAGCCTTAGGAAAGTAGGTATTACAGAAACTAAGTATCTTCTATCTCATTTTCCTTCTTTATGCTAGTACTTTCACCTTTGAAAATCAGCATATATTCTGGAAGTAATTATGTGTCTGTAAGTTTATGCCCAGTATCTACTGAAAATATTTGTAAATTTTAAAGAAATAATTTTCATCTTTAATTGCAGCATCAAAGCCATTATCTTATTACTGGTCTTACTCGCCATGAGACTGCAAAGCTTGTGTGGGCAAATTATCCCTCTTGCTGCTAGATAAAAAATTGAACGTGAAAATGCTGAAATAAACTTGCAGGATGGGAGTTTAAAAATGAAGTAAAAATGTTATTCACAAGTTCAGAGCAGGAGCAATAATGAACACTTACTGGCTTTAAAGGTATTTGGTGATTTTACTCATGCAATTTCTTTTAGAAAACTGTCTCAATGTTTTAAATGTCCTTGAGAGTTCCACACCATTAGCTGTGAATTTGAGAAAATGAAATGCTGTTTTCCATCAACATGTGCATTAAATCCATATCAGAGCTTCCTTTAAGAAGTTTATGTCAGTCAATATGGGTTCTGTACATCACCCAGTGTTACCCACACTGTTCCACATTAAAATGAAACATCTCATAAAGAGAACAAGATACGTGTGCATGGTTTCCAAGGACTTGACAAAGAACTGTTAGCTGCATATTGTCACCCTGTCTTCACAAATCTGGGGTTAAGGGAATAAGGGGAACAAGTAGCAGAGGACAACAGAAATAAGAGGAGGAAAAGTGTGTGTTAATGAGAGATTCAACAAGGCATAAGAGCTCTTAGACACCAATGCCATAGCTTCCAACTCACTGACACACTACCCCTCAGAAATACTCATGGTTCTCCTGGAAAAGGCTGAGAATTTGTTGGTCTCTTGATAGTTGCTACTCTTGGACAGGCAGCTGGCTACCATCCTTACTGTGAAGAAGTGGCCTTCCCAAAGATCACAACCTTTCTCTAGAGGTCCATCCTCAACCTAAATAAGCATTCTCCACGTCCAAGTGTTGTTCACCTGAAGCTTGAAGAAGCCAACCCCTTTCCATGAGTCTGAGCAAACCACAGGTCCTCTGAAAATGCTCCCTGCCAGGAGGATCTCTGCATGGCCACTGTGTCCTGATGTTTTACAGCAATGCAAACACTGCTGATGGTCTGACATGACAGTTCCAGTTTCTAGCATAGTGATTCACATGGATGCTAAAGAATGGCTTGCCTTTGAGACAGAGAAGACCATTAGTCACCCTGTCGATGTTGGTCATGGTATTGTCTGGCTGAATGAGCACAGTGTTAGGACCTAGTCCTGTGAGGAGGAGTGAAGAGCAATTTCTGGTCAAGCAGATTTGCCAAGCTGCAAGTCTGTGATTAGTTTCAGTTTAGGCTGAGGTAATGTAAACAGCAGTGATAGCTACAAAAAGCTGGAGCTGGAAACTGAACCTATGAGTGAGGGCATGAACCAACTTTGGAACAGCAATCTCCTCACTGTGCTGAACTGATTAATTCAATATTTACATTGAATTACAGCTATTTCAGCTAACTGAAGGGTGGTATTCCTGAATTCTGAAGACAGGAATTTTGTTCAGACAAAAAGGATATCCTTCATTATTACCCAAATTGCCAAGAACTCTTGGATCTGTAGAAGTGTTACAAAGTCAACCAATTGCTGGGTTGGTTTGAAATAACTTATTTGGTCCATACTCCATGTCACAATCAGTCAAAACAGATAAAGAATCAGAGATAATAAACTCCTGCTAAATCTTCAGATGTTACAATTCTTAATGAGTTTGGCCTGTATGAAAAAGACCATGAACATCTCAGGTCTCAGATTCTTAACCATAATTGCAATTTAATGCAGACTGCAGACTCAACAACAGGTCTACTTCAAAAGTAGTACCAAAATATACGTTCAAGGACGCAGTTTCAGTGCTACATTTGACTTAGTAGAGCTAAGCTGTGGCTTATTTGCAATTCCAAATCTTTAGAATCACTCAGGAACAGTTCAGTACATTCAGAGTCCGACCAAGAGTCCTGATCACTGCAGTGCTGCTACAAGAAAGGAATACCGGCTGTTGTAATAATCATCTCTGGAGGACATGCCTTTCTAAAATGTACAGATCACATTATGAGAGTTTTGCTTGCTACTTGTGTTTCAAAGTGAAAACTGAGCTACTGGAACACAGGAAAAAAAAGTCAGAAAAGAACCTTGGCTATTTTTCAGTTTTAGATCCCCATAAGCATTCAGGTATAATTCACTTTCATATGTTAAATTGGAAAGGAGAAGATTTGAAGTTTCAAAGGCCTATTTATCTTCCTCCTTATCTAGCATGCTTGTTCCCTTTGCAATGAAACTTTTACTGTTATCTGCTCCTGTCTATTATCACATCATCCAACTTCTCTCCAGCGTTTCTGACCTTCACCTGCACTTGCTGCTTCTCTCATTCCAAGCTCCTCCAGGGGATGCCAGCTCTGAACTGAAACATATAGCTTTTTTTATTCCAAGCTCTTTTTTAAAAATCCACATCTACTGTGACACATACAAGTTATGAGGTGACTAACAACAGGTCTACCAAAGGGAATCTGGGAAATATTTGATAGTAAAAATAGCAACGGCAAAATTTATTCTTCTTTTCTACTCTTCATTGATTAGTTTCTCAGGGCATGTCTGCACTGTACTGTACTACAGGATGCAGAGACACCTGCTCTACTACTGAATGAGCCAGCTCTGTAGGACAGAGCTAATTAGCCTAAGCACAGTGCCACACGAGCAGTGGTACCGTGCTTTAAAGAAGGAAGTTAGTATGTCTTCACAATACTGTGCTCTGCCCTATCACTCCATCAGCTTGCTCAGTGGTAGCCTGGTGACTTCTGGATCCATCAGAGTTTAGAATGTCATTAGTCACAGATGCAAGTCCATTAAAGTTAGCAAAAGTCCTATGATGACTTATTTGTAGGTAGGGTTTTTTCTTAAGGTCTTAGGTGTGTGCAAACACTTTTTCTTGCAAAAAACCCACCAGTGTTGAACTTCTGTCCAAAAAAATACATAGACAGTTACTTACAAAAGAGATAAATGTTGTGTTTGTGTGTGAAGACAAAATATACTGATGTTGAAGGAAATCAACAGGGTCAGTCACACGTATAAACCAGACATGGAAAGCAACTTCTCGACATTTCTTGAAACAACTTCCATATTCTCTGTTTATGCTCTTTCAACCTTACAGAATTTTGAATAACTATAAATTTCATTTCAATCTCCATTTAAAAAATAGCAAAACATGTTTAGGTACGTTACAAGGTTATACCACACTGTGAAAACTTTGCTATGTGCCAAGAATGAAAGGCCACATTATGGCTTTGTATAAATATAACAGACAGAGCCTAGGAAGCTGTTCAAACACAGGCCATTGAGTCTTGCTGACCACAGTCTACCATTAAGATGATGATCCTCAAAAAAATCATGCTAGCAACTACCAAAACAGAGGAAATAAATTTATAAGATGTAGGGTAGCTATTAAGAGTTTCCAAAAGGCAAAAATACATTAATTAAAGTGTTTAGGCACAGTTTAGAGATTGCTTAAGCATACCATAATCGTCTAAATAGAAGCACCTCTAATCCAGAATGGAAAAGGTGGACCAGACTGAAACAGTATTGCTGATCGGTAAGATCTGCATTAAAAGTTATCCAAAAATATGAGTTCTTTAAAATATAGAAATCTCCATCATGATCATGTCAGCCACACAGAACAAACTACAGGGAGTGAAACAAAATGGGAACTCATAACTCTAAGAATCTGCAGTCAAAATGGCAAGATTTATAACTTAACAGACTTTGAAAGTAAATCTTTCTTTCATAGAAATGAAAAGATGCTGAACTAACAGTGCAGCTAAGAAAGATATAGTCATTAAGGGTAGAAAGGGATCTGAGATATGTTCATATAGTACTTTATCACATAACTGCTCTTCCCCTTTCATAGCAAAGCCTCTGAATTCACTCATAGCTTGATATCTCAGTTCAAACCAAGAGTTACTCAAGGCAAAGGAGGTTGGTCTGACAGGCTGTGTTCCCTCACCCCTGCCTGGGAAGCCTGTGACCTCCTGAAGAGCACAAGGCAGCCAGGCTGCAGCCTTATGTCCCTTCATTCACTAAAGGCACCCTGCTAGGTAGTTAGGATTGTTCTTATTGACAACCTGCTATTGGCTAGGTCACACAAAGAGAGCTGGACCCACTTATCTGGATGTAATAATAATCAGTGGGTGAGATTTCTGTTTTCCACCCTGGGTACCCAGGGCAGTGGAACTGGGGGTCTCTTCCAGCTGCTCAGGCAAAGGTCTCCCACCAGCAGGATGGGAAACCTCCTCGGCTCAGCTACTCCGTTGCTTACAGCTCCAAAACACCATGTCCCACCTCATGAGGCAGAATGGAGTCCTCACTGTGCACCCCATGGGAAGCTGCAAGTGTATGTGACCAGGCACAGCACCAACCAAGTGCTTTGGGAATATTGCCCTGGCTGTAATAAACTTCCAGCCCTGTTCTGGGGGTCATTATCATGGGCTCATTTGTATGTACAGCTCTGCAGCTCCACTATCTATTTTGGAAAATGCAAGCCTCCTAAAGTAATGTGTTTATTTGCAATGCAGTGTAGTGAAAATTTTTAAAAAGTAATCTTGTTGAACTGCATGTGTCAAATTTTTTCAGGCTAGCCAGTTCCACAAACTACATTTTCATGACGTGCTCATCCTTGACATTTTGGCTTCCACTTCTCCCAGGTGGGTTGCTTAACGACCAATTTCCCACATGCTCCAAAGTGACTCAAGCATCATTTCTGCACTAGTCCGGTCGCCATGTCACAAGTTCTCGCTCACACAGATCCCTACATCCACCTTCCCTCTCAGGCTGGGGGCCATATTTTATTGGTTGAATAGCAAGAAAGCATTAACAGTAATTACAGAAATGTTTTTCCTCTCCTCTAATTACAGTGACATCAGCATTCTATTAACCTTTAAATTACTGGTATTTTTCCAGGAGAGAACTGTAATGAATAGCAGTTAAGAAATAAAGCTCCATCATATCAGTGCAAAGAAAATGAGCAAGAAGCAAAGCAGAGGGAGCGTATCTGGCACCAGCATAAATACCTAACAGAGCTCTTCTGCGGATGGACACCACTGCCTCTTACAGGCCAGATCCTCAGCTTGTATTGGAACAGCTTCACCCAGTCTACTAGCCTGGGAGCTGCACAGCACAGGTTTTATTTTAGGCCTTTGTATCTCTTAAGAAAAAACACATGGAACTCAAAGTGTTCAGTATGGTGTGGTAGGTCCCTAACAGCTGGAAATAGTGAGAGGTTATTGTCATAGAATCATATAATGGTCTGGGTTGGAAAGGACCCCAAGGATCATAGCGTTCCAACCCCCCTGCCACAGGTAGGGCCACCAACCTCCAGGCTTGGATCTACACAAGGTTGCCCAGGGCCCCATCCAACCTGGCCTTGAACAGGCAGAAGTAAGCATTGTTCTGGTTGCTCCTTAATAACAATATGCAGTGAAACACTGACAAACATGAAAGAGAAATGGTTTTCTTTCTTTTTGTGATAGGTTGATTTCATCTGTTATAAAGTTGATCTTTCTTTTTACTCCATTGATGGCTGTGGTGGTTTGGCCCCAGCTCAAGGCCAGACACCCAAAGTCACTCTACCATTCTCCTTTTCAACTATGACAATGGGATTCCTTAGTTTTTCTGCAACTGACCTCAGAACGGAAATACCATTTTCAGAGAAGCTAAGGAAAGAACAGGTTTGCAGAAAAATAATACTTTATGGAACAAGTTGAACAAAGTAGCTGATATTTTTGTATATTCTGAATATGGTATTTAACAAATCAGGGATGCTTAGTCAGAGGAAGTGTTTATTGTCCCTCCAGGCTTTCCAAGCACTTCATTCCTTTAAAGGAAGTCTGTGGGAATGCTTCCCATGAAAATACAAATATCCACAAAAAATAGTGAACCATTTATGCTGATACATATTTTTTTACTCTATTGTTCCTGGCAGAGCTTCCTGTACCCCAGATATACCTAAGCAGACAGATATACAATGGTAAGCACATCTACTGTGATATAACAAAAAATTCTGTTTACAGTAGCATACACAGAGGCTTGGCATAGTAAGAACATAACAGAACCAGTATAGGAATAAAACAGCCTTAATGCCTCACACACAACTAGAAAGATCCCACTGTGGACAATTCTTCATGGAAACCAAATCATTCCCTTCTCCCAAGAATCACTCTCATAGACACAGGTATTAATTTAGACTAGAATCATGTTGTGTGTCCTTTGTAAATACATGCGGTGGTTTGGCCCTGGCTAGAGACCAAATGCCACTCAAGCCACTCTCTCACTCCCAGAGGAGAAACAGGCAGAGCCTTCGTGGGCTGGGATAAGGACAGTTTACTGCCAAATACCAAAGTGAATACAGAACAATGACTAGTTACACTTACACCCAGTGCTAACACAGAGTACCTCATCGACCCGACAATTACAGAGGGCTGCACAGAGCTAAGGGCTGACCAACCCAGCATCCCAGCCACACTCCAACTGTCCTAGAGGCAAAACAGCCCCTACCCTTCCTCAACCAGCTGCTTTTATGGGGAAGTGGTGTCAGGTGGTGTGGAAAACAGCCCCGGCTAACTCAGCTCACCTGGGCTGACTCAGCTCACCTGTGCTGGCTGATTGGGGACGTTAACCCTGGCCTGGCCAGAACCAGGACAATGCGTTTAGGCCTGTCACCTCAGGTTAAGCCTTCACTGCTTTTGGCCTTGATTTCTGGCTAATGTTATGCATGTGTACTGTGAACTGCACTCAATCTATTCCTGCAGAGAGAGACCTGGGTGAAAGAGTTCCCACTCAAAGGTTATTTTTTTAAAATGAAAAGTTAATCTTCATTTCCCTTTTTTCAGTCTTTCCTAAGAACTGTTCAGGTTCATGTAAATAATAAAATAAAAAATTAGACTGGGCAAAGCAAGGGCTACAGCAAAACAATCTCAGCTGAAACTCAAATGCTTGATCTGAACCAGGCAGAGCAGGGACTCCAAGCAGAGAAGGGACTCAAGCCAGCTTTCTTCTCTTGCTATGTGACAGAGCCACCTTGCCATAGACAATACTGTATCGATTCTGTGTGTGTGAAATTTCAGGCAGGATTTCAGGGAAACCTTTGTTGACAAAGAACAACTGAAACTGCCCTTCTCAAAAGAGAAGTTTCAGCATTTCCTCAAAACAGTTTTGTCAGTTGAGCAAAACATCATGACCAGCTGACTTGTACCATTTGCTAAAATAGCCAAGAGGCTTCAGCACTATGAGATTCATTTTCAAAAGTTTATACCCTTAAAAGTCTTACTCTCACTTCATTTTCTTGAGGGTGAGAACAGTCAGCATGGATTTACCACAGGTTGGATGAAGATTATAGAAAGCCAGAGGCATAGTGGAGGGCATAAGAGCAGTGTAACCCTGGTGGCATCAGGAAGGTAATGCTTTCTGAGCCTTGGCAGAGGTGACTGGCTCTGATACAGGAGCTCTTAAATCAGCACACGTTTATTGAAATCACACCTACGAAGAATTCAGTTCTAATGAAGCAAGTAAAAGGAACTGAAATTACTTGGTATATACCTTTAGAATATCTTATTCATCTTAATATATTGGCACTGCTACAATTAATAGCCTGTTTGAATTTCCCTTGCAGTTTCTATTACCAGAGGTTTATAATTCGGGCACAAAAACCTCACTCTGGGCTAAAACTTGTTATTTAATATGTGCTTTAGCTCATTTCGTGCAGCTTTTCTGCACAGTCCAGCTCACCTCCCACCCCCAACCAGTAACAGAAGCTGCTACGTGGGGTACCCAACCTATTATGCTGGTAAGGGGGCAGCAAGCTCTGCTTGCTGTCTGGTGTAAAGTTTACAAGTGTGTATTTTTAAAAGAAACACCTACGTCTGTCCAAGAGCAGATGGGGTAAAAGCTCAGGAAGTAGCTCTTCTAACTAACATTGTAAACACAATCAGAGAATATCCCTGGCGATTTTCTAACTCCTTATTTGCCTGTCAACAAATAAGGAATTTGAATCTTTCTGTCACCTTGAGTTAGGATCCTGTTGGCATTCAGGTTTTTCAGAGGGAATGGTATTCTACTGGAGACAGAACAAATAAACACAGTACATCATTGAGAATGGGATGGAGAACAGAGGAACAAGAAGAGGATGACAACAACTGGGAACAGCCAGCCACCTAGATGGCCCAAGAGATAACCAAGGGCTGTAAAATGAGCCAGAAAGAGGCTGGAAGCAGAACTGTATCTGGATGAGCTTTACAATGGTAGAAGAGGTGATGACACTGGGATTCTTTCCAGATTGGTCATTGCTGCTCCTTGTGACTCAAGCTGTGACTCCACAAACACCAGATCTGTACAAATCACATTGCCATATTAATCTGATCCACATCAGCCACAGGTGCAAACTGCACTTCCATTGAATCAACCAGACCAATGATGAGGTTAATGATGGCCTTCTACTACGACATGAAGACTGACAGCATCTTCACCAGCAAATGCAGTTTATGCAGACTGGTGGTTTCCAGCCTGGACACAAGACTTTCTCATCTGGCACTAGCAGTTCAAAATCCTAATTTACGATACCATCAAATCATCCTAAAGGAAGGGTGTTGTGTTACCTATCATGACAACAACTCCACCACATATTTTCTTTCCCTTAAAGCATTACATTCTTTCCTGTCTCTCATTTAGCAACAATTTCTTTGAATATTTATAATTTGCTGAATTCTATATCTAGAATCATAGAATCATAGAATTGTAGGGGTTGGAAGGGACCTCCAGAGATCATCGGGTCCAACCCCCTGCCAAAGCAGCTCCCTAGGACATTTCACTGAGATAGGCATCCAGACGGGTCTTGAATATCTCCAGAGAAGGAGACTCCACCACCTCCCTGGGCAGCCTGTCCCAGGGCTCTGTCACCCTCACTGTGAAAAAGTTTCTCCGCATGTTGGTGCGGAACTTCCTATGCTCCAACTTGCAGCCATTGCCCCTTGTCCTGTCCCCACAGACCACTGAAAAGGGGCTGGCTGATTCCCCCTGCATCCCCTGCTTAAGATAATTGTAAACATTAATTAGGTCCCCCCTTAGTCTTCTCTTCTCAAGGCTGAACAGTCCCAATCTTCTCAGCCTTTCCTCATAGGGGAGATGCTCCAGGCCCTTTATCATCTTCGTAGCCCTTCTTTGGACTGTCTCCAGGAGATCCCTGTCCTTTTTATACCAGGGAGCCGTATCCTTTTCTTAAACTCTCTTTAATTTTTGAAAATTCTGAAGAAACAGAATTAAGATCTGCTTTTTTTTTTTTCTCATAAACACTGCCCAAGTATCATCTTCTACTATTTTCCAATAAAATTACAGAAAAATACTACAGGTGACTTAATACATTGCCCATCTTCCTACCAGCACAAAACCACAAGGTGACATTAAAAATAAAAGTAAATTACTGAAAAACAAGGAATAGTAGGGAGGGGTTACAATGGGACCCTGCATCAGCCAGTGCATTTAAACAAATCCATTTAGACTTTCTTCCTATATCTAGTCTGGATGGGCTGCCACACTCTGGGGTAGGACAGGCTCATGCAGCTGACCTGGAATCAAGCAATGACGTAGAACTTGGGATCTGTAGAGAAAGATGATGCTCAGCATTGGCTAGACTAGGGGGAAAAGCAAGGCTGTTGGAAAGAGGCTGGAAGCTACTCAGGTGTCCTTAGTTTGTGAATTCCAATCTTGTGAATTCTTGATTTGGCTCTGCTGAAGCTGTTTTTATGTAGCTCTGTGTGGGGATGTGACCTGTAGAACGGTGGTCTTCATCAATTAGAGTGGAACTGGCAGTAAAGATCACTGGTTTCTATTCCCAGACTTGCCACTGACAGTACTGCTCACCATGAAAGTCACTTTCCTTCTGTTCTTCAGCTTCTCCATTTATAAAACACAAGTGTAGTTATTCACTTACTTCACAGAAAGTCTTAGGGATTTAGTTTAACTGCTTAGCTGAAAAACAGTATATATGAACCTTCCTCAATGTAAACAAAACCTGCTGTTAGCATAGTTCCTGACAAAAGGAATCACAAGAAGAAGAAAATTAGTTGTAAAATGGTAATTTTAAAGAACTTTACCAAAGTGAAAAGACTAGTGCCCATGACAGCATGCCAGAACAGAGTTCAAATGAAAGACAAAACCCTAGAGATGATCATAGATGAGCACTATAGGCAGCCACTGAGGAAGTTATGCAGCTTATGCTGAATTATTTGACCAGAAAACACTGTGTTCTTTACCAATTTTCTGCGCATCATGTCAGAGCATGATGAGATTCTATTAGTTCCTGGGCATGGACACAGATTTCTCCTAAACAGAAAAATCATCAGGGTAAATCCACATACTTCACATAGTCAGATGTCGGCAGGGTTTTTCATTTGCCTTAAAACTAACCTCTTACACATACTGTCTTGTCTCGTGAGAGAGACAATGACCTCTCAGCTGTACTGTAGCTTTTTTCTGATGACATCCAGTGAGCGTGGATTCCAGCTCCAAACAGCACAGGCTAGCATCTTCAGCCTGGAGTTCCCATTAAAGCAAGGATGCTTCCTCACTTGGTTTTACACTGGCATTTCAATTTTGAAGCGATAAGTAGTGTAAAAGAATATACAAAATTCAACTACCGAGGTACTCTAACACTTGGTTTAGATATATGGTTGTTTTGGTAGTATACACTAGATTAGAGTTGGATGGTGTGTTTCTGATGCTGGGAGAGAAAAAAACCCAACTGAACTAGAACGGTTTATAAATTCTCAGATAAAAAGATATATGATTCATTTGAAGGCATCTCTCTACAGCTCAGAAGCTGTCCTCTACTGTGACAGATTGAAAAACTCCAGTACAATTTGTCTTTTCAAGCTGTCCCTGAAAGAAGATTCTGTGGGAAGTTTTTCAAGTGCAGAAACATGTGCTGTCTTCTCAGCTTTTAGTTTACATCCAAGCTACTAAACTGAGAACATTTTATATCCTGTTGGTTTTGATGTTTGTCACTCTACTTTTATAATTGTGTCACTTGTGAGATTTTGTTAGAACAGAGACAGCAGTTTGTTTGTAAAGATGTGAGGTGTGAAAGTAACACAGTAATTCACAGGGAGCTTTGTTTTCATAAACATTCCAACACAGAGGATGCAAAACTCTCTGGTTCTCCTAGACAGCTTTGAAAACTCAAGATTTGTCCTGTCTCTCATGTTGAAAAATGGAAGCAATTCCTTACCCAGAGCAGTGATTTCTGCCCACTACTCACTATCAGGATATTTTATTTTTTGTTATTGTGGCACATGTTCCTTGATTCCCTTGGACAACTAATTATTTGTTTACCAAAATACTGAACTGTTTTGTTTGTGATTTAAGTCAAATCTTGTCTAGGTCTGTCTAAAGATTGGCAGGTAATGAGAGATGTCAACACAACTGTTAGAATTGAGATTAAAATAAAATGTATTAAAAAGATGAAATAATGTAAAGATTTCAGAAAAAAAAGTGAAACATTTCTACAGGGGGTCAAGCTGACATCTCATCTGAGATTGACACAGCTGCTTTGGGAGGATGTTTTCTTGGAAGGTAGGGCATTTCTGTGCCAGATGTTAAAAAATTCAGGCAATAATCTATTGGTTTGTAGAGGAGGGGGTTTTTGATAGCCAGTCCACTGGTCTTGTAATGCTGAAGCTCTCTTCTTATGGTCACATATCAGTTGCTTATCAGGAATAAGACTGCAGCTCTGCCAGTCAGCCAGAACCCAAGTTATTACTGGTCTTGTAGCAGAGTGGCAAAAATAGCAGTCAGCTTTTTCTGGATAATAAGCGTACAGACAGAGAACCTGGAGACAATCTTGTCACACAACTTGTGTCTGTCCCAGTAGTCTCTGTATGTGCTTGCATGTGCTTCCACTTTCATTTCCTTTAGGGAACTAACACTGGGATACTTCCTTTGTCCACACAACTCTCAGTAATATTTTAAGGCTAAGCATTTTACTTCCTGCCTTTTGTCTGTTTTCTCTACATTGAACCACAATGTCTGCTTACTCAGACAGTGTCTGCCTATTCTGCTTCCCGGTTCCTTTACCTTGATCTTCGGCATTTGCTCTGCACTAATGGCTGTTAATGCTTTGATCCTTTCCACTCTACAGCCTCATCCTGTCTCAGGTCACAGTTCTCATCAGACACTTATTACCCATTCCAGTATTTCAAGAGTTATTTCTAGTAACAGTGTCAATCATGTTTTGTCCTGTTTTCCCAATGGGAAAGTAAAGAAGGAAAAAAGAAAAAAAGAGAAAAAAAGAAACCCCCCTCAATTTTCTCTTCATTTTTTCATCATCATTTTCACAGTCACGTCAGTTTATGGCAAGATTTAATTCTTGTTTCTGGTATCATGTAAGCTCTTTCTGGGTTGGATGTGCAGGTGACCAGATGGCCTGTCTCCGGGTGCTGCGTTTTCGTCTTGCTAACTGCATTTCCTGCCATGTCTTGGGTGTCATAAATCTGCTCAATGACATCAGATTTCATCTAGAGAGTGCTGAATAGTAACAACTCAAGCTTTACAATCAAACTGTTCTTTATGTACTATGTACAGAAATCCTAGAACAGTGGCAAATACCTGAGTCATGCACATATAGATTTGTGCTGCCTCATCCACACTCCTCTCTTGGAACTTGTATTTTCTGTTAAAGTCCCATCCCATTTGTTACTCGTGTTAAAGACTCCTTACTGACTGTGAATTGGAAAAGTTTCAAATGCTGCAGGTTTTCAACCATTATTGCTGCTCAGCCTAAGCCTTCTCTTCGTGGTTGGTACTGACACCATTCTTAAATTGCTGGCTTTCAGGTAAGACATAACAGCGTACAAACAGGCCCCATGCTTCTAAGGTAGCTCTGGATCTAAAAAAGCCAATCAGGGCTTCATTAACCAGCATGCCATACTATGTAACTGCAGCTTTGCTGTGATATAAAATGTTGCACATTCAGAGCAAAGATTTTTCTCTTTCAGCATTGTCCCTAATTGCTTCCAGGAACTGTTCTGGCAGTTCTATACTCTGAAGTCCTGGGGTCAAGCCCTCAGAGGCATCTCTTATCTGTGCAGATGTGTTTGCACAAACCTCCACTCTTCTATACTTCTGAAAGTCCTGTTGCATCTCTGTTAAACAGTGCACAGAGAAAAGAACAAGTACCATTGACCATTCAATAACTGAAATACCCTGATAAAGAGGCTAACGGAATGTAAAACACTGCTTTGTATTTATTTCAGACAGATATTGATAGCCTTATCTTTTCAAATACTCCAATGGAAAAACACATTTTTCATAAGTAAATATATTTGCCAAAGATGAGTAAGTCTCGTGAACTAGTTGTTTTTTTAAGTACTTCTTGTGATTGTTCATTTAGGTAGGAGAGCCAAATTCCTAAGCTCATGTAAAAATGTTCGAGACAAGGTGCACATCATTATGAGATAAGACCTATCCACTTATGTACATGAGCAGTCAAGGAACTAGAAGCAAGTGAAAGGTAATATTAACTGAGATAAAACAGTTGGCAAGCACAAGGGAATTCTTTCCCTTCACTGGAAAAAAAGATCATCCTGTTAATAACTGGGATTTGGTAACGAAAACAGGTCTTGGGAATTCATCTTCATCATCTCTTCAATGATCATTTAAAGTTTTCCTCGAATCTGCTTTCATGTTAGGCATTTTGAAAGTCAGTTTGCCCGAAGCAGAGAGTACTGATGGAGTGAAAGCAGGGTTAGTTCTCTGTCAGCTTCAGGGCTGTGTTAACAGCCCTTTCCTGGACTGAAGGCAGGCAGTTCTGAACTCACAAGGGAAGAAGCTGGGGGTGCCATACAGGGAGCTTAGATAAGATCACATCTCTAAATATCCAGTAGTTGGAAACATTCAGAGGGTGTGGATCCTTCTGTTCCACGTTGGAAGGTGAGAGCTTATGTATTTCCATTTGAGGCGGGAGAAGAGTCTTCACAGCAGCACTGCTTCCTGGGCAGCCAGCTTTGTGGAGATGGATTCGTACACATTGCTTAAAATGGTGTGGGCAAACCTTTATTTAGAACATGGTAAAAAGCATTACAGCATTCATTCTGGCACCAGCTCAAATTCCTCTTGATACTGAATTTCCTCCTATATCGATGGTTTGGCTTCACTGCCTAAAAATGCCCTTTGTCTGCACGTCTGTATATATACAGTGCACCTAGGGAAAAAGTCTTGCAATTAGTACCAGGGCTTCTTTAGGCTTTCTGCTTTCTCAGACACATCCAGGGAAGTTATTTCTATAGACAGAGATTTGTTTCCCCTCGATTTCTATGCAGCATTTCTGACAAAGTATCATACCGAGACAAAATATCCCCCCACTGTTCCAGGCTTTGAGTTAGCCTGTAACTCCAAGGTCTTCTCCTTGCACAAAAACTTTGAAATAAAGCCAGACTCCTTTGTTAGCAGTACATGATTTTGGTGAACTGATACTGGGCTTGACATGAGGATTATCTAATGAAATTCTGTGGCTTGTATTCTGCAGCTTAATCCTATTTATTTCTTCTTAATTTGTGTAGACAACCTCTTTTCTCAGGACCAGAAGTAACACTTTGGAAAGCATTTGCTTTCTTTATTTTCTTTGCTTTTTCTTTTTTCCATGGGTTTCTTTATATTAATCAAAACATGCCACCAAAACCTGTTTCCAGCACAGGTTGCAGCCATGTTCTCTTTTACCTTGTAGACAGGAGGTTTTCCTACAGTGTGTTTTGAGCTTTTTGTTTTGCTTTGCTGCTGGAGCAACCTAACCACTTGCATACAGGTGCTCAGAAGAGGTTTCAGAGAAGCCACCCTGACAACAGCATGTAGAAAAATTTAATCTTGCTAGCTGATGAACCTTCCTCAACAAAGACTGATCAAAGTACTGAAACTAAATCATTCTCTATCCAGACATCATGACTCCTTCATAGAGTTCTGGATGAAAAATTAGAACTGATTTCTAGAACAACAGAGTATCAAAGCTACAAATCAAAAGTATTTCAAAGGCACTTTGATTTACTAAACTAAAGTTATGGATTGTGCCAATTGATCTCTGTTTCTTTCTTGCCAGGTATGGTTTCTTGCCTCTCAAAACAAACTGACCGTATTCAGCAGTGACCTTAAAATTATCATTAGGGAGATATGACTCAGAGAACCTTGGGCAGCCTCAAGCTATTCTATGAGATCACGGCTTCCTTTGAATCTCTTCATTTTGAGGAGATGCTGCTGTCATCTTCTGTTATCTTAAAACTTGCAGGACCAAACAGATGTTGTAGATGACAAAACTGATCTTTGACTATGTTCTCAGCATACATTTTTTAGAGCTTCAGCCATGATTGCCAATGACTTTGAGATAACATACAAGTTTTTCTTGATACTTAAAGGCAATTCAAGGTAGCTACCCAGAATGATGATATTTTACTTTTTTCTTTTTCCTTTTTAATTAACTACTTTGCATGCTTGAAAGAACACCTTGAAATACTAAAATTCAAAGTAACATGTAACATTCCAGTTCTTAATTATGCAATAACTGAAGTATAAGCGATCTATCCAGTCTGGTAGCTATCTGGTCCTTACCACCAAGGCTCACTAGGGGACTATTATTTACATTTTCTGTATTTAAGTACAAATTGTTTCAACTGTTCCACAGTGAATTCCTGCTTTTTGGATATGACTGTTACTGAACCAGCTTCTATACCACTATGGATAATTCTGTTGAAATCAACACCTATACAGAGGTAGAAACAAGAAAATATCAGATCCTAAGACTCATATATTTAAGGTAAATTAATCTAAGTATAAAACAGGAAAAAGTCAAAAGAAATGAAGCAGCTCAACTTTGGGTTGCAAGAAAATTGGACTTTTAATGTATGTATTGGAAAACTATGGAAAATAATGGTGAGGGAATGAAGCCCACATGCAAATATGCTGTATCATGATGTATAATCACTGAAAATCTCCCATTTTTCCAAATCAATGGTGTCAATAGACAGTTTTTTTAAAAAAGAAGCTACTTTCCCCTCTTGGTAAGAGTGCGATTTTGACCTTGTCTAAGTGTAATGTGCATGAGTGTTTACTGTATAATTTTCTTCACCAATTAGCATTTGTGTTATGTAAATTTTGTGAAGCACTTGAAAGCTAAAGTCTCAAATGAAATTTGCATCCAATTACAGTATTGCAAAATTATTCTAACACTGTTTTATCACTATATATTTCTTATGACAGGGAAAATCTGACTCAGAAGACTATTATCTGCCTTAATCTACCTTTTCCTGACCAGCAGATTTAAGCTATGTACACAGACAGAGTATCTCCATCACTGAGCGATACACTCTAGTCATACTACATTATTCATCTGAGCTTTTGCTCTAGGAATAGGATATTTCCATGCTGGTCTCTGGAATCCCAGAGCAAAAGGAAGCTATTCAGCCTATGAATCATAATATGTCTTGAGACACAAAATGCTTGCCAGCAAGGAGAAATGAACTAGATGAAAACATCAACAGCGCAAAATCTGTGCTAATGAGAACTAAGCTAGCTAAAGCACACACACTGATAGTTAAAAAGGTGATAAATCTAACTAGATGCCAAAATAAATAAAAATACATAAGAAACCTGTATTGTCCTAAAATGAAAAAGTTGGCTATGTCAAAATTTCAACTATCAAGCATAACTCTATTAGAAATTATCATGGGGCTGTTCTGTGTTCTCAGCTTGGTATCTAGCATTTATATTGGTATCCTTCCAATAATCCTGAATGGTGCTGGATTTTATTTTTCTAGGATATGCTATGTATTCTTGTTTCTGTTCCTAACAGTGAATTGCTTATTATACAAATTTCCAATACTTTTATCTTTTCAGCAAAACTCGGGAACCATTCTGCTTAGAAGATTTTCCAATAAAAGCCCATACTTGTTGCAGATGTTACATTATACACACCCTCCTCTCTATATATATATACACACACACATATATACAAATATCACTTATTATCTAGTGTACATGGTTGAGTACACAAGGAACTCTGCACCCTTACATTTCAAGTATTTAAAAGTTATCAAGGCCAGATCAATTATAGTTAATGGTGGTGAATAAAGTTGGGTAAGTTATGATTTTTGGGGAGGATGGTGAAATGAAAAATTAGAAAAAACCAGCACAGACAGTACTGGTTTATTTTACTCATTATTAAAAGTTACATAATTAGTGCTCCATGCTCAAAATGTTAGGTTTGCAAAGTAAGGCAGAAGAGCAGAGTCCTACAAAATGCTAAGCTAGGAGGAATATTGGTCTTTTACTGTGTGTAGAGACAAATGAGCCAAGTTCTGACATGGAACTCAGGAGAAAAGTCCAGACTTTTCTAACTCCCACCAGAGAGGGAAATATTGCCCACACAGTTTTAGTCAGCTTTGCCTTAATAAGCATCTCAAATAATACCACTGGTTTGCCATCTTATTTGTAATCTTCAGTGACACTGCAATGGCAATGAAAAGAGAGTAAAGTAGAAAGAACCTGGGACACAGCACACAGTTACACAGTTCTAGTTGTGGAGTTCTTCAAATATGAATGAATTCAACAACTTACACATGAATGAAAGAAAAATAAGGGAAAAATGGAAGATTTGTAAAGGTGGGTGGCTGAAAGAAATCTGGGCATTTTTTTTGGACAAGAAACAGGATAATGTGTTAGAGAACACTGAGGAGGAACTCACCAAAAATGGTCAGCAATTTGAAGCAGGCCACTCTGCAGAAAAATTAATGACATCTAGTGCTGCAATCAGTTTCCAGGGAGTTTCCTCCCATGTAAAGAAACATCCATAGAAAGATATGATACCGGCTTTGACGTTTTTTCCACCTATTTTAAGATGTTAGTGAATAGAGCAAATGCAGAAAGCAACACTGAGGGAAAGGAACTTGACAATATCATAAAAATTCTATTTAAGGATTCTTTTTTAATGCTATTAACATATAAGTATCCCTAGAACTGAAATGTCTTGCAAAGCTGACTAAAACTGTGTGGGAAACATTTGCCCGTCTGCTGAAAGAGAGAAAGCTCAAATGTTTTCACATTTCACATGAAAACCTTTAAAGTGTTTATTTATTTGCTTTTAATGAAAGAAGAAAGGGAAGCTCATGCAGAACAGCTGCAGAGCTTGAGCAAAGTCTGGAAGTCCTAAATTCAAGTCTCTGCTAAATTTAATGTTGTTTATCCAAAGTATAAACAGGGAAGAACAGGGAAGATGGCTATTGCGTACCAGCCAGTAGCTTGGTGGTTGAGGTTTTACCTGTGAAAGACAGGAGATCAGAACTCCCACTGAGTCAGGAAAAACCGAGATTGGAATCTGACCCACCCAACACCGGCAGGCTCTTTGCTGTAGCCACTGGAACACTGTTTTTTCCTACAATCTCACTTTCCTCCCTCAGAAGAAATTGCATTTTTGCTAAAACCTTTCTGCCAAAACTAGCATATATTCACAGTGAAGAGGGCTGGTTTCAAAACATTGACCTTTTCCAGTGAAGACCTATTCTGCTGAAACGTTACTGAATAATTTTAGAGCTGTATCACTAACTTGTAAGAAATAAGTTGGTTGTTGCAGCTTACCAGGTTTTATTATTTTCCTTTTTAGGAAGAAAATTTAAAAGGAAAATATAAAAAGCAGTTAAGGTGGCAAAGTCAATCTAAATTGGGTAATGCCTTAAGACCCTGGGATTTCAAATTCCAAAAAGCAATTCAAGTTTCAAAGCCACTATATTATAAAAAAGACTAAAAAGTTGCCTGATGAAATTTTAAACACTTTTAAAACAGTCTATAAAATTGTGACTCATATCAGCTAGATCAGGCTTTGCATCTAGTTAATGCAAAATCACCCATACATCTTGGCAGAACATTTGCACTGTTGTCTGCTTGAGCTTTTAAAAGGAAATAGGGTAAAATAAAATAAGCTATCACAGATTTATCATGATTCCTCCAGAAAGTGCTCTCATTTGGACAACAGACAGGAAGGGTAGGCAGAAAGCATATGACACTATCACTATCCTGGGTTGTTTGCCATTGATTTTTCTAGCATAAGTTAATAAAAATAAGTTGATTTTAAAAATATATTAAACTAATATCCTTGTCTTGAATTTCTTTCAAAAAGCTTATTTTATTGGTACAATCCTGTTGAGAATCTTGAAAACATATTGCAGCAACGTGCTTATATGCATGTGCAAAAGTGCTTTCCTCTCAAAAGAGGTTTATAATGAATCTATAATTAGCATATGTAGCTTCACCATTGAAGTGTGGATGCTTATTGGGAAGGGAATGACTTCCACTTCATTTTTTGAAACATTTAAATAACTCTTTACATCTGCAACTACTTCCCTTAAATCTGTGGGACTGCTTGTCTGCCTCATCCTGTAAACAATCTATTTCACGTGCTTTGAGAGTTACCATCATCATGAACAGCACCTGAATTCAGACAGTTCTACTGGTATCACAAAACATGGGTGAGGAAATCTGGTCAATAACCTAGAATAAACACTTGCAAAGAGAAGCACCAGATAGTTGGTGTTTAATAGACAGCAGACAGAATTTGCATTGTGAAGGGGTTATGTAAGATATAAGTACCAACAACCTGAAACTTGATCACCCTGGAAAGAGGAAAGGCTGTGTTGCCTGCCCAGACTAGAGCACTTAAAATCTCCAAATACCACAAATACCACAAAATATCCTTTTAGAACTATTTGTTTATATGCTTCCTTATTCAATCTAGGAGCATTCTTAAGCAAAATTATTCTATAAAGAAACCCCTAAGAATTGTCAGGTTTGAAAAAGGTGGAAAAAGGGATCCAGGTGGACTGAGCAAAGGAATATCCTTGGTTAGACTAGATGATTATTTTAGGTCCCTTTCAATTGAAATTTCTTCTACTTTATTCTCTTGCACTTCCCAGTAAAGGATGGCACCACCACTGCAGCAATGGAAACATTGCTCTGCCCACTAGAAGAGGAAGGGAAGAATGCCTACAACAGTGTTTTGCTTTTGGCTTTAATCTCTTTCTAGGCAATAAAGTAACATAGCACTGAAAAGGTCCGAGAAGTATAAATAGCCCCAAGTTTCTGCCAGCAAGTGGTGTGTATTGTGACATGCATATTCCTGTGAGGCCTCCTCTCCGGTTTGAGAAAGTACAATCTAGGGCACTCACTCTGGAAGTAGGAAAGTTTGGTTCTCCCTCCCTCTGGTCTCCGCCTGAATCTCTGCTCTGTAAGTGTATGTAATGATTTCACCCTGGTTTGTTTTCCTCTAATATTTTCTGTCCTAATTAGATTACAAACTCTGTGTTTGTCTCATATGTTTTGTAAAATATCTGGCATAAAGGGCCACTTACCTTAAGTGACCCACTAAGTGCTGCCATAATGAAAATAATACTGATGCATCCTGACGTGACAGTATTTCACCTTAATGTGACACAGGTGGTGGGTAATGTACGGTGCACATCAATTTAGTTCTGAGGGGAGAAACAAACTCAGGGTACAAAAATGGGAATCTAAGGAGGAATGGCAGGGAATAAGACTGAGCAGTGGATGAGAAGTACAGGAAAATAAATTAAAACTTCTGATAAAACCAACTGGAGATTGCAGATCTGGAAAGTGTTGCTTTGAAAGAGTTGCTTTGCTTGGCAACCGTTTACACGCCTTTCTGTGGCATTTGCCCACACACACAAGAACACTGTACATCTGAGGGCGAGCAGAAGAACTCCTCAGCCCAAGGGATTCATGAGCTGTAATCTCACCTTTTGTCTGCTGACAAACACGCCTGTGTTTTTCGCAATTTCTGTTAATGATCCATCTCTGCAGACTTTCTCTAGTGCAGGATTTAAGGGAGATGGTGGCTACTATATATGAAGATTAACTTGGCTAGCTTCTAACTATGTGCTAAGTTACTCTATTTACATCACAAGCTTCCCATCGCAGACTCTGCAGTTAAAACTAGGAATGCACACCTGCTTTCCAGTGGCAGAGACTGAATAAAGTCTTGGGGGTATTTTTTCACTTTCCACTTGCAACGGCATCTTCAAACACTGAACAACACCAAGAATCCCGAGAATCTGTGTTCTACTTGAGTCTCACACAACCCACGGGGGTACATTGTGTTTTCTTCTAAGTAATGGGCCGTGTAGAGACTGACAGCATGGTCGCCCTGTTATGGAACAAGCCCTGCCAGTGGCCGTAAAGCCGAAAAGACTGCGAACAAAACAAAACAAAAAAAAACCCGCTGAGCCACCTGAAAACATAGCGTAAGGTTCACCAGGTTCCTGAAAGAGTTCCTGAGCGAGCTCAGCTCAGTGTTGGTAATACCAAGCGCAGCTCGGCCCCGTCAGTGCAGTTTTCCTCTGCAGGATGAATTATCCAGGGCGCTGTGCCTGGCTAATGCAGCTGTATTGATTCTGAGACCTTACTAGCTTGGGTATCCTTGGGCAGCACAATGCTGTGTGGAAGTATTCTCAGCGCTGGGTCTCTGGGGAAGCAATTAAGGTGTCACCGAGTCTTAATTGTCTCCATAGATGTTATTTTCCTTAAAGCCCTGGCCCTGTCTTTTAGAAAAACAAACCAAACCAAAGCGCTTTGGTTTTATTTCCAGCCCTCCTCGCAGCACTGTGTGTGGAGCTTGCGGTTGTAACACCACTTATTTCTAGAAGGGAGATAACGCCGGTGGTTTGGGGACATTCACTGCACCTGGGTGGAGGAACAGGTCTGAACCAGAGCTCTGAGAAACTGCTGGGCGGTTGGAGGTACGTGGGAGAGGGCAGCCGGGGAGCCGGTCAGCGACGGGCTCGAAGCCCACGGCTGTGCCGGCGCCAGGTAAGGTGCTGAGAACCCGGCGTCGGCGTCGGACGCGGGAGAGCAGGGCCGGCTCCCGTCGGGTCCCGGTACCCGGTAGGAGATGGAACTCTCGAGCGTCGCTTTCACCTTAACTTCGTCTGGGGAGGGGAAATAAAAAGGAGTCCTCGGGATCCCCAGGCGCGCCCCGCGGCGCGATGAGCTGGGAGCGGGGCGGATACGGTTCCCCGCCTCGGCACCGCCTGGCGCCTTCCTGGACCGGAGCCTTCCTAGAGGCATCCCGTCGCCGCCGGCTCAGCTCACCGGGTCGCTGTCCCCGAGCGGCTGCCGGGGGAACGAGGGAGTTCCCGGTGACCGGGGACGACCCGGCTGCCTCCCCTCCGCGCCCTCCGCCCCGCCCAACGGCCGGTCTCGCGCCCCACCCCGGGGGGAGGAGGCGGGACCGCGGCCGAGGTCCCGGATGGAAGCGGCGCGGCGCGAGGCGGCGTGACCCCTCCCTGCCCGGAAGTGCGGCGGGAGCAGCAGCGGCGGCGGGAGCGAGGCCGCACGGGAGTCGCGAGGTGCCGAGCGCGGGGGAGGGGCGGCAGCGGGTCTCGGCGCGGGCAGCGATGCGGCTCCGCTACCGCCCGGCCTCGCCGCTTCTGCCTCCCGCCGGGCGCCGGTGACCGCCATGCCTTCCCCCGCCTCGGCAGTATGAGACCCGCTGCGCCGACCAGCCAGCGCCGCGCTCCGGTACGTGCGGCCCCGGGTCAGGGTGCGGGGGATGCGAACGTAGCGGTGAGGGGGGCGGCGGGGGCGCTGCCGGCGGACGGGGGTGTGTGCGTGTGAGGGGGGGTTGGGGGTGGGAGGCCTTTGTTGTGCTCTCTGCTGCCCGTCGGCTGTGCAGCGGGGCGGGGCGGGCCCGGTTCCCCCTGCCCAGGGTAAGCGGCCTGCGGGGCCCTTCCCTCGGGCCGGGGCAGCGGCGGGGAGGACAGCCTCAAGCCGCGGTGCTGCCGTCAGGGCCGCTCCCGCCCAGCGCTGTGGCTTTGGCTCTGGAGAAGCCTCCTCGCCTTCCGAGCCGGTGCCGGCCCAGCGCGCCTGCCCTGGAGAGTCGTGGGGCCGATGCCTGCGCGTACTCGCCCCGCGCCTTGGGTCGGACGGGCCCCGCGGTGCTCTCCTGCAGGCCCCGGCGTGAGCGCTCCCGGCTCTGAGGCGTCCTCAGGAGCTTTCCTCCCTGCTCTCTCTCGTGGGACCCCGAGCCGCGGGGTGACAGGCTGCGCTAGGGACTTCCCGTCTCCTACGGGAAAAACAAACCCCAAACCTGGGGTTTGGCTCCTTCCTTTGGGCCGTGGCAAACTTTTCCGGGGGCGCCGTAGCAGCGAGGGAATCATAATGTTTGAAAGATCTCATGCTTGATTCATCTCCGCTGCGTGCACCATTTTATACGTGGTCAGGAAGTGGAGTTGACTAACACCTGATGATGTCATCTGAAATCCACTGGAGTCCGGTGAAATTTGCATCATAGTAAGGCTGTTGGAGAGCTGAAGTACTTGAGGAGGAGCATAAAGAACGAAAAAACAACCCCAAAACCCCAAGGAAACAACGTGAGCGCTGTTGATGAGCTCACAATATTTTTTTAACGGCCCTGTACCCAGAGCAACAGTTTATTTTAAAACGTAGCTTTGCTTCGGGAAGATATTCTTAACTTCTTTTCTGAAATGGTGTTAAGAGTTATAAAAAGAGTATTTGAACAAAAAGGATTGTTACTAACCTCCTGCCAGGAAGAACAGTCTGTGAGAGTCAAGCTGGGTCGTTCCTTATTCTTATCAGCTCTGCAGAACGCATTATTTTGATAGATATCCCATATGGTTAGAGGAATTTGTACCACAGTGATGCTGAAGCTGAGCCATTTGTGTGACTGCCAAGGCATTTTGTTTAGCTGTATTTATATATATATATATATAAGGTTTTGTTCCTTTTTCTGTTTTTACTAAAAACTATGATTTCTGGAAACAAAAATCCATTTTTAGATGGATGCTTAGCAGTCGCTGAAACTTCTGAAAGGGTTTTACCTGGGTTCCTTATCCGGGCCCTCTGGGATGTGTGACAAGAGCAAATATAAATGTTTGTGAAGGATTTCCAGTGTGTGCCTGCTGTGTAGTGTTTTCTCCCTGTCTCTAAGTGGATATTTGCTCGGGAAAGGGAAAATAATTTCTAAACAATATGCCTTTTATATGTAGAGCTGCAAACATGGCAGGGTTTGGTGCATCACCAGAAACTACTTTTAACTCTGTTCTGGAAACCCGAGATTTTAAATATCCGGAAATATCCTTGGTGTTACATTGCCTTGAAACAGCTTTCTGCCAAACTCTTCAGTGCTTTGCAGTCTGCTTTTAAATTGTCAGTGAAAATAAAGAATTACATTCTGAACTCACATAGGCGTTGTGAGCTACTTGTTGCTATTAAAAACTTGGACAAATATAAAATGAATTTGAAAAGCCACCAAGTTTTTTTTTTCTGGCTTAGTCACTGATTTCAGCTGTCAACTGCTTCCAGTTCTTGGATGTTCAGTTGAAATAACCTATTATAAACCTATTTTTTTATCTTCTCTCCTTCCCCCATATGCTGTGTTTATCTGGTAATTTATTTTTTTTGCCTTTGCAAGCACCTAATTGTAAATATAATGGAGAGATAATGAAGACAGTTGACATTAACAGCTCAAGTTGAAAAGAAATAGCTGAAGACAATAATAGCTAGTGAAGACTTAAATTTATATATAGTTCAGGTCTGTTGTTTATCCTTCCTTGGTTTTCTGTCTGTATCTGTTGTTTTCCCAACTCTTCCATATGCAGTTTGTATACTAATGCAGTCTCTTCACACTCCCACGTCATCTGGTCACTTTTTTGTTCTTTACATCTTATTTGTAGCTACTGTATTTGTAATTACAAATTTGTTTCCAGGTCCCTGGGGTCTACTCAAAACTAGGCGTCGGTGTGCCTTGCGTTACAAAACTGTCCCGTTCCTTTTCCACACTCCCCCACCTTGATGACAAATTGGATGTTCATGGTATTTTTTTTCCTGACTTGTTTTGTGATAGGCATTTCTGTAAAAAATGGTTTACAGCATGCTGCCTTTCCTTCCTGTGGCAAAACGTGGGTAAGGAAACCTGCATGGGATTGTTACACTCCTTAAAAAGCTGTAACTTGATACTTTTAATAATAAAATCCTGTGATCTTGAAAACACCGTGCCCTGGATCAGAGCAGTGATGCTTTGCAAAGTGTCAGTGTGGTTCCTATACAACTTTTTAGACTTTCCCTTACTACTCAGGTTGTAGCACTTCGCTTTCTGAAGAGGTGCAGTTGGTGCTTCATTAACTGTCTCCATCCAATGAGCTAATTTACTGATATAACCAGCAGTACACTGTTTTGCAGCTTTATTGACTTCTGCCATTTGCATGGTTTCAGAAGTCTGCTGGTGTACTGAGGCTGGAGGGACACGAAGTCCTCTCCTGACTCTGCAGAGGTCATCAGAATGAGGAGGAGGAGCAGTCGAGGAGCCAAACAGGATCTGTTTTGTCATCTGTGTCCCAGGCCCTGCATTTTTAGGACAAAATACAATGCCTTTGCCTCAGTGGCTCTTTAATGTCTGCTCCATCACATCAGAGATGTCCTATCCAAGAGGCTTTCGCTCCTTAGCTCTTGGTTCCTTTTCCTCTCCACAAAATGCGTGTGTATTCACAAGAGACTTCTTCCTTGCTTTGGTTTCTTTAGAAACTTTCTGGTTTATGGCCTTATGGTGATTTGTTTCTATTTCTTCTTGTCCCACCCGTATTAAAAGGACTTGTGTTGGGATTGTCCCTTCAAATGGAAGTAGGAAATATCTCCTTCAGCTTGTGCTCAGTACTTGAGGGAGAATTATTCCAACTGTTTAGGGGTGAAGGTGTTTTGTAGTGGCAATTTAGTGTTGCTGTAGTTGCTAGTGAGACAAGATGGGTCACTTGCCCAAGTTCAGTGGGTTGCTTCAGTAGTGTTTATTCTATGTAATAGAGTGTATATTGTTTTGTGTATATGTTTCATTTTTGTGGTAATGTTTTAGCTATTGTGCTTGTGTGGTGGAGCTGGATTTTGACAGGAGTATATGTTCAGTATTGGAGTGAGCTTAAATGGAAAACCCCTCAACTTCCATGAGCCCATTTTATCCAAGTTTCATAGCTCTCCTATGTGACTTTTTTTTGGGGGGGGAGGAGGGGAGGCATAAACCTGGTCTGAAATTATTGTCAGCTATAAAGTGTTTGTAATGGTCTCTATGTGCATGCTCACAAAGTGATTCCTTGTATCTGTCAACATTCTTGTGATCAGTGTTTGCGTACAGCATCTGGGAAATGTAGTGGAAAGTGAGATACTCTTTCAGCTGATTCAGAAACCCACTGGCATGGAATAATCTAGAGAGCTCACATGTACACATTCTCTGAATTAGATTACTTACCTTCCATGTGGCCTTGAATCTTCCAAAAGCTCTTTACCATTTGAATTCTGTGAAAAATACTACACTTGTCACTTTTCATTGGTTATTTGTCTCTTTCCATGGAAATCATCAAAAATAGTTGACATAAACCAAATGTAAGATGTTATTTCCAGAATTTGACAGTTGCTTTCTGTGCAACCCCAGAACCAAACAAAACTGACTGGTTTCTTTCCCTGTTCCTTCTTCAGAGATTAAAGGTTGGACTAAGTCATTTCAAAGTGGACTTCACAGAAAGTTAAGTGCTAGGTGGAGAATTTCCACGTTGAGTTTTCACCTCTATAAAAAAGGCTGCTCTATGAACTTGTAACTTTTTCTTTAAGCCTTAGAAATGTCTAGTGTGCTCTGCCTTCATTTCATTGCTGTATGGAATGAAGCTGGGAGGGTTGTGAGCAATTGTGAGATGGTAATTTACTTGTGTGTCTGTGAAGGTGTGTTTGCCACAATTTTTTAAAATTAAACGTTAAGATCTCAGCTCATTTAGCTGATAAGGACTATTTGAAGCTCTAGTTTGTTCCTACTCCTGCTGTAGGATTGTTTTAGAGTAGAGCAGGTGCTTACCCTTTAATTAGTGGCACTTTATCAACTGAATAGTGAACAGTCTGTGTCAGTTCCATCCACCCTCATTCGGGTGACATTTGCTCTTTGCACTATATTGTGACTTGACTTCTGAAGTAGTTCAAAGGTGAATTAACTTTTGATGTGTAATTTAACTGGCAGCTTTGTAGAAAGAAAAAGCAATTGTGTGCCAGGGAGAATGCTCTTGGCATAGGCAGAGCTGCTGCTCATGGAGTAAATGTCTCTGGCAGTTGGGAAACTTCCAAAGTTCATGGGGTGGGGACCTCTTATTGTACACAGCTCTGTTGTGTAGTGAAGAGGATCACTGGGTGAAACTTGGGAGTCAAGCTTTCTCCTGGCCTCCTTCCTGGTCGTTCCTTTTAATGTTTATCCCCTCCCAAAGAGCTCATTTACCAGTTGGTCAAGTCACTTGCAAAATCGATTCCTAAGTGGGGTTACGGAGGCAGATGAAGGGACTGGAGAGAGAGTGGTGACTTGCACTTGATTTAATTCCAGTGGCTTGTTTTCTTGAGTATTAAATGTTTGGAAAATTAGACTTGGGTGTCTCTAAAAGAGTTTGGGGTTAGTTGCATCAGCTGTTGCTTCCTGAACAACTGAAATTACATGTAGATGCAGAACTCATTCTGGCCTGAGAAACAGTTGGTAGAACTTTCTCTGCTGGTGTCATACTTTTTAGTTCTCTATTCCATGTTGATTTTTGCTTTGGACAGCTACTTTTCCCAAAAGTTTTAATTTTCCTGGCTTGCTTTATTCATATTCGGTTTCTAATTGCTGGATCTGTTTTCCCCATCAGCAGGGCCTGCAGCTTGTGAAGGACAGCTGTTTTCAGTATACAGGATTTAAGTAAAAAAACCCCATGGGTTTAAGTTGAAATAAAATCTAAATAAAAGAAATTTTTCGCATTGAGTACTTAATGTATTAATGATTCAGGTTCGTTAGCTAACTCTTGAAGTTCTTCAGAGTTGTGCTTGTTCACTGCCTGCAGGATTTAACACAGTAGGGCTCAGAATTCCTTGTTCTGTAGACATTATCTCAGCAAGGAAAGAGCAATCTTTGGTGGCAACTTTTCTTCATTTTAAAACAGGTCGATTCCTTGTTAACTCAGTTTAATTTCAGAGTCCTTGTCCGCTTGTAATCGAAACTTGCGAAGATAAGATCACAACTGTTTTGTAATGAATTTAGGTAACAAGTGCTTAATGTAGTTTGCTTCAGCTTTTGGGATGGAGCAACATATAACTAAAATATTTAACTCCTTTTTACGAGCATCATGTGTACCAGTGGTCACACTGACATTTAGGTATCAAATTAAATAACTGTTCTTGTAACAGGACAAAATGCAGTCATTGCAACTAATGTGTTTGTGGTGTGTGTGATGTTAATTGCAGCAATTATTTGCATACTTTTGGATTTGTACCTATTTTTAGGTGCTTTTTCACAAACTCAGACTGTCTGAACTCGTTTAATGACTTGAGTGGATAATACTCGAGTTCTGGAAATGTTACACTAGAAACCAGATTGCCTGAAGTCTCTTGCTGCTTTGGGTGGCTGTAGGCTCATGCAGCGCTGTACTGCTGATGGAAGTCAGTGCGACTGTACTCTCAAATCTGGTACTGTGTGTGGAGCACAGTGGTTTCAGAGGAGTAGAATGTTTGAGCTCTAGTTTCGAAGTTTTTTTGATTTCCCTGCAGAATCTCATAGTAGATTTTCCTTGTTACTCACATACTTACAGCTAACTTCTAAAATTATAAGTGGCAGCAGCAGAATAATGGTTCAGCAGTGTGTGATAACAATTTTTAACAAACTGAAACCTCTTACACTGAAGTAGTTTGCATAAATACATCTTTGCAAGTTTTGCAGAATACACTGGGCAGGTGGTTAACCTGAGGGGATAAACCCAACAGAGTAAATACATCTGCAAAACCTGAATTAATACTATTGTATCCCATGAGAGGCTTCTGATCAGGGGAATTCCTGTCTTGCTTATGACAAAAGATGCCTTACCAATAATGTTCTCCTAAACTGAATGGAATAAAAGAGTTGGGGGGAGGAAAGCATGAGATATAAGTAGAAGTGAAAAAAAAACAATAGCCTGCTCAAAACTTTTTATGTGGTAAACGCTATCCAGACTTATTCCTATGATTGCTTAGGAATAAAGTTATCAAGCAGAATCAACCTTTACTTTGTCATCAGGAGTTCTGAATATTGTTTCACAGGCCAGGCATCATTTTTAATAATTTAAATACCAGTTGTGCTTGGAAATGTGCCTTCCCCTCCAACAATTGTGAGGCTCCACTTGCTGAGATGTGAGAGGAAAAATACATGGCAATAGCATCATCAAATGTTAGTCTGGGTAACTAATCAATTACAGTGTCTAAGCCTTCCCAGAGGTTTTTAGTGTCACTTATAAAGGCAGGCTCATCACTTAGTGTGAGCTGACTTCTTGATTTCCTGATACTAAATTGCACTTTTTTCCTTCTGTTTTTCTTTTTCTGTGGAAGCAGTTTTCCATGGCTGCACCACAGGCACTGCACTGTGTTCTGTTTAATGAGGAGGCCTCGTCAGGATGATTCACAGCAGGGTTATGGCTTGTGGACAGAAGCAAAAAGCAGCAGATGTGGTCCGCCTCTGGTCTGCCTTGTTTAACTGTGCAGTAGATGAAACTAAATCTATTTGCTTGCCATGGCCAGTGAGAGACTTTGCTGTAGTAGTTCATGGTGAGGTGGTTTGTGGGGTGTGTTGCCAACAAGAGTCTCTCAAAGGCAGCTGAAGCTGTTTATGAGAAGAGAGTTTGGTGTGAATTATCTTTTCCTGCCTTCTATCAACCCTGTTGCTTTTGTCCAACTCTTTTGTCAAGTTGGCTTGACCATACCCACATTAGCCAGGCCACGCTGTTGGCCTGTTTGCCTTAGTATTGTTTTTAAACTTCAATAAAAACAGTCTGCCTGTAGAGGGACAAACTGGTGGCATAAGGAGACAGTGCTGAGGGGAGAAGAAATGTCAAAAAACATCCTGTTCAACAAGGTGTGAGTAAGATTTTACACATTCATACCTTGGTAACCAGGACTTCACAAGGCATCACCTTTCCTGTAGTTTTGAATATAGTCTTAGGCCTCAGTTCTAACCCTCAGAAGAGTTTGCGCAGGCTTTGTCAAGTGGGAAGCTCATGTGTTGGCCTGTTGGAGGAAAAAACAGGGCAGCCTGATGTGGACTGAGCTGCTTCCTTTCACCCCAGGGAAGCAGCCTGAGGTTGAAAATTAGGTGGTGGGTTCTACGGTCTCATCTGCTGGGGAAGCAGTGGGGGTTGGTGTTGCAGAGCAAGAAGCGGTGATTGCTTGAGAAGGCTTTTAGTGTAAGGCATCAAATGGCTTTGGTGAAATGGAAAGGTATAGAAATCTTCTAATGCTCAAACTAATTTTAAATAAATAACTATTTGTGAGGGGAAAAAAATTAATACCTTTTTTGTGTTGGGTCTTGGGACATACTCTGATTTTAAAAGCTTCTGGCTGCGGAGCTTGCTCAACTTTCTGTCTACTGATACTTCAAAAATTTTCTTTGTCTTGAGCAAGTAAGATTGCTGTAAATGGGCAAGGTCATAGGAAACTGCAAAGGTTTGAACTGCTTTTGTTGTGGAAAAATGCCTCTTAAGCTGATTATTCTGGAATTGCTCTTAATTTCAAAAGTGTAGGCAAAAATCCCAATACCTGGATGTTTTGAAACTTCTGTGTTGGTCCCTCCCAACTCACGATATTCTGTGAATTTTTAGGATTTTCTTTTTCACTTCTGTGGGTGTATAAACTTGTTTAGCTCCATTCTGAGGTTGAGATGCCAGGTTTTGCCTTCGTGGCTTTCCTCAGGTCGTCATTTTGCTATCCTTTCAGAGATTCCTACTTCCTGTTCACCAAAGCCAAGTGAGTGTACAGCTCTACCTCTTGACCCAGTTTTCCTTGGATGTTGCCTAATCAGGTGTCATGGATGAACTTAATACCCAGTCCATGGAAATTAGTTCAGTTTCAAGTTTGTTTGGGAGAACTAGCATCAAAAGCAGTTTGGTCTCTGGCAGAACTTGAGTTCTGGGGTTTGGAAGTAGCATGTAGCTGCTTTCTTCTGTTTCCTCACACATAAATACCAGTTGGTTTTCTGCACAAAGTGTAATACTCTTTGTGACTCGTTTGGTGAGAGGTGTAAAGCAGGTCTGAGATGAGCTGTACCTCTCAAAATATCCGTGAAGGTGCACAAATTTGTCTGTTTGCTATGATGGGTAATAAGGCAACGAACTGAATGATCAAAAACCTCTCCTGATAACATCTGCAGGTATGAACTTTTGGCTGCTGAAAGCAGTTGTGCCATGTCAGTGTGAACTTTCCAGGTGATAACGATCTGCAGAGGTTAATGAGAACATTATGCTGCTGTTGCTGTGTACAACTGCTCTGCAGCAGATAAAAGCACCCTTCCCCAGAGAATATAGTCCAGTGCTTTTCACCGATCTTCTGAATTTAAAAATAAAATAAACCCCCCCCAAAAATAAAAGCAACCCAAACTGCTGGAGGAAGATATTTTTGTTGCAATCGAAGTCAGTGTTCTGTTCATTAATTTATTCCTGTTCATTAATTTATTTATTTCACGTGTAGAAATGAAAGTCAAAAGTAACATTTTCAATTTGGTGAACTCTTGATTGTGTGTTGCTGAGGCATTTAGGGAGAAAATGTCTTCATTTAATATACTTTCACGTGCCAGTGGTTTGTTTGAGTAAGAGTAATGGAGTGAAACTAAGGAGGGGAAAAGATCGCTTTGGCTGTATACCAGGAAAAAAACCACACCACCCCAACAGCAATAGATTATTCGAAGAGAATAGCTTCCCAAGAGGAAATCGTGCTGGAAATCCTCATCTTTTGGGACCTGTAAAACTAGACTGGGCAATGAAACTGAAATACACTGTAAGAAATAATCTTGCATTACTTCTCCAGGGAAGCGTGTAGCTGACTCCTGTAGGGAATGGTCTGGGTTATCTAATAAGGAGTGCAGTGGGTTTCCTGTATTAGAGAACAATAACGCCAGGCCAATGCTAAGGGATTTTTGTTAATAAGCTTGGCCGATGTGAACTAGACAGAGTTCAAGCTCTGCTGGGTACTAACTAGGCTTTCTGTCAGCTGAAGTAAAATTCAACTTTATTTTCAAAGGCTTAACATAGGAAAGAAAACTCCTAAAAGCCTGAAAAGTACAGGTACTCAGCTTTATGGTTTTTACAACTAATAGTAGTCTTTCTAACTTTGAGCTACTGAGTTCAATGTTACCAGTTACAACTACAACATGTGCTCACGGTGAGAAGCTGGGTGTTTCATACATGCTGGATTTTGCCTTGCTGGGCTTTTTCTGCTGGGACCATGTTGAGGTTGTGCTTTTACATTCTGAAACCTCAGTGACACCTATTTTAGATGTCTCTGCCCCCAGCTGCATGCCCAGTCTCTGTTGGAGTTTACTGTCCCTGGAGAAGGGCTGACAGGATGTATACGTAGTTTCTCAGCTGTCATGATCCAGCCCAGGGTCACATTTTTTCTCACTGGAAAGCTGTGAAGAGAAGGGTTATGAATTGGCTTGTGGTGACATGTGTGTGTTTTCCTGTCTGGGTGGTATCTTCCAGTAGAGCTCAGGCATGCCCAGGGTAAGATCTTCACAAGGAAGTGGTCTCAACACTGAGCTTCACTGAGTTCAAGAAGCATCTGGACGATGTGCTCAGTCCCATGCTCTGACTTGGCTGACCCTGTGTGGAGCCAGGAGTTGGACTCGATGGTCCTTATGAATCCCTTCCAACTCAGCATATCCTGTGATCTTAAGTGTGAAGCACTCAGGAGCAGCCAGAGCTTATGATTTAAGCCCCCAAACTGGTTTAGGTTTGTGTGGGCTTGGTTACTGTTGTGTGGTTCCAGAGCAAACATATGCTTGAACAGAATATTAAAAAAATACTTATTTTAAATAAACTCCAACTAAATACTTTTCCATTTAACTCTTACAGACCTCTCACTTCTTCAGTAAGCATCATAGGATTTTCCTGTGTGTGGCTCAACTGCATTTCCCTTCTGCTTGCTCTGGAAAGGAAACATTTTGTATGTTGAGTATTTCAAATAACGTAAAACGTAGTATATCTTCAACCTATTGTTTTCCTAACTTAGTGAGGTGGATATATATGACTGCAGTTGTTCTAAGTATTACTAATATTGTTCACTCAAATGTTGCAGTGATAGGGATTAAATTCAATAAATACCAAACAGGGAATTTAAATTTTCTAACTATATCTTGAGCCTGTTCTCAGAGAATCAAATGATGATACTGAACAAATTGGAAAACTGCCTAAGCTTAATAGACCTTTCAAATGTCTCTTACTGTGTTGTATATCATCCAACAGAAAATATAGTTTAATAGTCAGCTGTATAGGAAATACACAGCCATTCTTTCAAAAAGATCAATGGTGAAGAGATGCAAATCCTGCTAATTAGGAAACAATCCTGTCTTTTAGAAAGTTCAGATTTTTTCTTCTACTAGTAAAGTCTTAGGAATTTTTTCTAAGTGTAATTGGCTTATAAGACACAATCTTCAACAGAAAATGGTGAGTTTCTCTGTCAACTGGATTATTTTTTAAAGTCTCTGAGATTTGGCAAGAAAGATAATGTCTGTCATGTGAATTTGAGCAGCATTCCAGCCAGTTTAATCTGCCTCAGGATAAGTGTAGACCAGGTGATGGGTGGCAGCTACACAAGTCCTTCTGTGACCAAGGAGAAAGGGACATGGCTTTCTTGGCTCTTTAACAGTTTGGCCTTTGCAAGTTCATGCTGCAAGTTTTGACTCTACAGTTAGACAAACTGTAGGTGTTTTTGAATTATTTATTTACTGGGACAAAAAAGTTGGAGTGATAGTGTTATTTCCCAATTAACCTTCAGAAGGTGATCCTTTTTTGTCAGCCAGTGCTGAAGTAACAGTATTTCCAAGTGGGTGGGGTGGGTGAGTGTGAATTTGTAAGAGCTTTGCATCTCTCTGTCTGTCCCTGCTCAGGAAGAGACCCTCACCATTCAAATGGGATGTGCAATACATGCACGTGGAGCTAAAGGCATGGTTATGTATTAGACTTTGCTTGGAGACTGGTGAATGGTGTTAGTATCGGCCACTCTTAGTAAGTTACTTTTAAATTTTCCATTGGCTGCTAGATGCTTCAAGTAGCTTGCTGGTTAGAGATATGTGATGTTTCGGGCAGGACAGGATCCACAGCTTCTTTCTGGGGTTTTGGGGAGACATTGCTGTCACTGTTTAGAGTCCACCACAACTTTACTGTTAAATGTTGCTTTGCCACTTGGTTTCTGGACAGGACTCCGGAATAAGCCCGTGCTTTGCCCGACTCACTCATGTGCCGTTTATTGTGTGCTGAGATCTTGGAAATCCTCTGATGTGTCAAAATACAGCCAGCCCAGGAGGGAAACACCTTGTTCCTCAGAGCTCAGGCCCTGGAAGAAGGGTTGTTCGAGAGAAGAGGGTTAGCAGGAACTGGTTACCTGGTTTTCAACCCACTGGCCTTCTTGCTTTTGAGGGAGCAGGTTGGGGTCTATGATCCATGGGTTAAATTTTGGCAGGCTGGGTTCAACTCCTGTGATATTTAGGCTTCCCTGCAGAAGGCCATTTATCTAGCCAATCCTGCCAGTAGCTTGTTGATTCTATTACCATATCAAAATATAAAGATAAAACATGGCTGTGGTCTGGGTTAACATGCACAACTACACCTGTTGCAATGTTACTGCCCACAAAGAACTATCAGGATATAGTTGATACACTGAGCTTCCACTCAGAGCTGGCAAAGATGGTGTTAACACTCAATTCTTCGAATAGGTTTCTGAAGTATTTTGTGGGTTTGTTCTTGGGGGAGCAGAAAATTCCTCTTTGTGTGCTTACGTGCGTGTGGTACTTTCTTAATGAGTTAGTCATTTTTTCAGTGAAAACGTTGAGATGATTCCAGCACAAGAGGTAAGAGGCTGAGAATGTGTTGTTGTCTAGATGGAAGTGGTTGAAAAGTAACTTTATTTAGAATAATATTGACAAATACTCAATTTCTGGGAAGGGAAACAAGGTAATGTTTGAAGTTCATGTTGTATTGATTATGAAGTAGCTTTGAATCTTAAGATCTCTAATGTTAGGAAAATGGAGAGCTGATACAGCTTTTTGATCAAATTTAGTGTAAATATGTTTTATGGAGGGTAGCCCGAGGTTTCTCTACACTCTATGTACAGATAATTAATTAGCGATAATCAACCTCAGATGACTTGAAGTTTAACACAAGTATTTGTTTGACTAGGAGAGTACTTGAGTCAGTTCCTAAATAAAATGTGCTTTGGGAAATCCCTTCCTTTTCATGTTAACTCTGCCTGCTTACCAATTATTGCTGTGCAAGTACTACTCAGCTCCGAGAAGATCCTGATTTAACAGACGGTCTATTTGGCAGACTGATTAGCATGTGAAACCAATACCTTCTTTAAGAGATGCAGAAGTGATAAAGGGCATCACGTTTGGGATCTGGGAGTACAGGTTAAGTAAAATACCTTTGAGCTTTTTTTCCCTCTTTTGATGTAAGACAATGAAAGAAAATTCTTAGTAAATCATCACTGACTGCTGCCTCACATTCAGTACGGGTATATCGCTTCATTAAAAAAGAAAACCAAAGGTACTTGACACTTACAAATGTATCTCTAATTTCCATCTTGAAAGGCAGGAACTTCTTTTGCCTTCATCCATTAAAACTTGCTTTACTGCTCCCAGTGCATGCTTCCTCTGATGGTCGGAGATTCCTGCCTGGCACAGTGGCCACACTGACTGGTTTGTTAAACTACTGGGAACTCTGGGAGGCATTACCTGGTAATGTCCTGGCATCTCTGGTGCTTTGTTCCTGATGGCCTGCAGAGGGATAAATGCAGGTTCTAGCATGGCAATTGTCCCTCTAAGCTGTTTCATCCTGCAGATAACAGGCCTGTCTTCCTGCTCTTCACTGATTTAATTCCACCCAGGCATTCCCCGCCGGGGTTTGTGAACTGCGGCCTTGTCTGTTCCCAACCATTTGGCCTAATAAGCTGTGATGAGGGTTTGGGACTTGAAAAACCTTTTTTCAATGGTTCATAAAACTCTTTTTTGAGTGTAAGTATTTAGTCTGCTCCCTCCAAGCAGAGAGCAGCACGTAGAACAACGTGTGATCGTGTAGGTGCATCTCGCCTCAGGGCTGTCCGTGCAAGCTCAGCATAGGCCTGGTAACCGTCGGTGTGTCTGCCAGTCAGGCTGGGGCTGAAGAATTCCTTCCTCCCTCAAGCACCTCTGCGCTTCGCGGCAACGTCTTTGAAGCTTGTCTTCTCTTTTTGTCTGGTAGTTTTAGTAAATACCTCCACCCAAATCCTGATGGATGGATTGAGTAAAATGAGGGGCAGATCAGCAGTACTGCTGAACTGTTTCCCTGCTCTTCTCTGGCAGTCTCAACAAAGCATGTGATGCTCTGATTATTTGTTCTTCTTTGTTCAGTTTGCTGTTGGTTGGTTTCTTACTTAAATAAATTAAATATCCAGGCATATTAAAAAATAATTTAAAAAAGACTGCTTCTTATGCAGGGTCCCAGTGTGATACCAAGTATTTAAACGTATTGCTTCCAGTTTTCTCAATCTAAAAACTTGATTAGCTTAGCGCATCCATGCTGAAAAAAAGAGTGAAAATCAGTTGTCTGGTCCTAATGCTGTAATGGGAAACTTTACAAAAAGCTGGAGCTATTCAGAAGGATCTGAAAAGTGTACTTTTATAAAATCATGGCTTCTGTCAGAGCCTGAAATAACTAATAAAAGCAGCAGGTGGAAGCAGCCTCTGAAGTACAGATGCCCTGGGTAGAACAAGTACAGAGGGCAAGGCAGCAGATGGATCTGAAAGTAATTGAAAATAACCAACCACCTTTGCTTAGAGTAAAATTCTCAGTGAATCAAGCTGTGAGACAGGAGGGGGCTGGTAGCTACAGGTAGTTGGCAGAAGGTCACTGGACACTTTTTAAAGAGGATTCTGACCAGCAGTTACTCGGAGCGTTTTTCAATTTAGAGACCCCTTCAGAGGAAACTTGGCTCAGATCTGCTCCTGCATGGTTACCAGGAGCTGACTGGTCTGCTGGACTGAAGTAGAGATGAGACAGTCCTGTGGGTCCCATACAAGTGGCAGCATAAGGAATGGGCTATATTTCTTCCTGGTGTTTAGCTTTAGAGAACTGAAGAAGAGCAATCAGGTTCAGTAAGGCTGAAGTAAGCTGTTTCCACATTTTCAGGATATGGTTTTGTGTAAAATCCATCATGTATTTGGGTAACAGCTTCAGTTGTTACTGTTGAATAGGATGTGCTTCCAGAAATAATGGTAATCTAAGTACTGATACTTGCTTTATGAAAGGATGTTCACATGTAAACAGAGTTTCCATAATATGTATGATTCCTGCTTAAAAAAGATTGGACACACAGCAAACAGCTCTGTTATCATAAATTTAGGGTGGTTACTTGCTACTAGTTTTCACTGTGGAAGGGACTGATTAAAGATTGGCATAAATAAATACAAATTTTGTTTGGGGAAAAAGTCATGAGAGACAGCTGAATTGTATTTGTGATTACACTGCAGTCTCAGTGATCCATATCTTGTAGAAGACTATTCAGTGATTATTTTTTTCTTCTTGTCATTGTACATCTTATAGTAGAGATCTGTTGAGGGATCTGATGATACAGCATCTGCTTCCTCATCTGATAAAAACTGAGGATTAGTTTTGTTTTCAAGGTTTTATATGTTATGATTCAGGATGATTCCTGTGTCAGACTTTAATGTGGAAGGACCAGTTCAGATCATGAGTGAGTGGGAAGCAGTACCAGAAAGGCAAGAGGGAAATGATCCACTGAGGATCATAGTGATTTGCAGGGAATTCTTTCCATAGGAATAATAAACTTTTTCACATCATGACTGGATTGCACATGGTTTTCTTACCAGTGTTTGTATAAAACCTTGTTTTGGAGTGTATTGTCCATCCCTGAAGGAGGAGTTCCAACGTGATTAGGGATGTGCAATCACATCTTGAGTAAGACAAGTAATACTGAGCTGTTACATGTAAGAAGATCTATATGGTGAAGCACTCATATGTTGCAGGAAGATTCTAGTCTTCTGATACTGCTTCAGTGATAGCAGGGTAGTTTTAAAGAAACTTTCTGTACTAAGAGAAAATGTTTTGTGGCAGAAACAATCTGGTTTGATCAGGGTTCATTTCACTTCTTTTTAGCAACTTAATGGAGCCGCTTAAGCGAGGAGCTGTGCTCCTGGCAGGAACCTGTCTAAAGCTGACAGCAAGCCCTACTGAAAGGAGAGCCTGACAGGCCCACCTTCTTGCATTAGCTGTGTGCAAGGGCTACTGCCAGGGGCTTGGGGAATTACGTATCTGTAGGTAGATGTGATAAATCTGGGCATGGGACTCAATTTCTCATGGGCAGGAGAAATTGTAGTGCTCTGTTAGGTGATAAAGCTGCTTTATTTGCTATTATGGAGTATTAGGAAGTTCCTCAGAGTTGGTGAGTTGAGTTAAACCAGTTTTCAACTTTGTGCTCTGATAGGGAATAAGCACATGGTTGTGATGGTTATGGTTCTTCTGTCAAATATGTTGGTATTAAAAAATGCAAGGCAGCCATGAAAGATGTGTGAGGAAAATACTACTTTAAATGCAGACTTAATTTCCTTCCCCTCTCTTGAGAAATCTCAGGACTGTTTGAACCTGTTTACTCTCAGGTGGGTAAATGCTGTTTCAGGACTTGAGTTATGCCTGAATGGACAGCTAATGCATTGGCACTAATAACAGAGTGGTCACAAAGTCCTAGTTACTCTCCAAATCAAAGGAGAAGATCCTGAAGAAAGTTAAAACATGACTGGAATGTTCAAGGTGGTAGTTTGCAAAGGTGATTTGTGAAATAATGTCATTAGTGCTATCATATGGTGCACAGGTACTTGCTTTTATTAAGTATTGCATGAGTATTCAGCCTGCACATTTTGAGTACAGGTGGTCAATGTGTGACACCTAGCTTTGTCTACAAACCAAAGCCGTTGTCCTCTCTTCAAGTTTAATTTTCAGGTGCATCATTTAGTAAACAGAGTAATACGGATAGCAAACTATGGATTTTTTTCACCACTTAAAATGAACAAAATATATTAATTTTTTAGGAGAATTACTGAAGTTTGGATTGCTATCTTGATACCATAAACCTGCAATAAGTGGCAATGTCAAGGGTTCCCACCCCACCTCCTCCTGGGGAGATGTCCAGTGGACCTGTGGCTGAAAGCTGGTGTTACACACAGGTAATCTGCATAAAATCCAATGGCTTTATTGTCTAGTCATAACTTAAGAAAACAAAACCTAAACAACATGAACTTGTTCTGACAGTCTAACTAGTTCTCATAATTAATGCTTGATATGTGAGTTAAATTTTATTGATATTTTCTCTATCTTTTGTTCAGGTTAAAGTAGTCAAATTTTCTTACATGTGGACCATTAATAACTTCAGTTTTTGCAGAGAAGAAATGGGTGAAGTTTTAAAGAGCTCTACCTTTTCATCAGGGCCAAATGACAAAATGAAGTGGTAAGATCTTTATTCTAGCAACTGCCTTGTTTTCTGTGGGTTTTTTCCACTCAGGAAAGTTGCAAAGTTAAATTGCAAGTAAATATTAAAGACTTGAATGCTTCTTCAAGTTTAACTATATAGGTATGGATTGGTTCTAATTTTAATGTTTCAACAGTTGTAAGGGAAATGTTTGTTTCAGTAGCATGAGTCATTGTATCTTATAAAAATATTTCTGAATTTATTCTGGGTATGATTTTAAAAATGTACAATTTCTGCATTTCTTTCAGGTGCCTGAGAGTGAATCCAAAAGGATTAGATGATGAAAGCAAAGACTACCTGTCATTATATTTGCTTTTAGTCAGTTGTCCAAAAAGTGAAGTCAGAGCAAAATTCAAATTTTCCCTGCTGAATGCTAAAAGAGAAGAAACAAAAGCAATGGGTAAGGAAATTGTGCTGCATGCAGATGTGTAAGAACATGCCGGAGTAAACCAGTGCTCTGATTTTTCACTTGAGAACAGAATTTAATACTGAGATAAAGTTTAAAATTATCTTTTTTTAATATCCTTTTAGAAACTTAATTAAAAGTCTTGTTTCACACATTTCTGATCACTGAGCTATGTTAATTCTATCCTGAGCAGTATAAATTACAGCGCATTGCTAACTGCTGTCACTCCAGATTCTCTTCGCTTTTCTATCAGATTATTCTTGCTCCCTGTTAGTAGAGGTGTATTTACTTTGTTTCTAACTACAGTGGAAGTGTTTGATTTCCATAGTTAATTAGGATAAACGTGCATGGGGTTTTTTTGGACACTGCTTTACAACATTTTGCGCTATTTAATCTAATTTACACTGTAATCAATTTAAAAACACTGGTGATTTGGTTTAATTGCTGCCTTGGTATGAAAAATGTGAGGCTCTTAGTTTCAAACTTATAAGCACAGCCTTCATTTCAAACTCTTTTGGGGAAGGTTGGAATTATTATGAAAATATTTTTTGCTGCTCTGTGCTGAATTTGTGATGTTGCTAGGACTGTGTATGTCTGCTTTTCTTCCTTTCTCCTGCTGCACACCTTAAGCGAGCTTGCAGGGTCTGTTCTGGTGCAAGTTCTGAACTTCATGGGGAAAAAAAATCTATAGTTCTCCAGTACTCCTACCCAAAGTTTGTGCAACTTTCTCCTTATGTAGTTAGGCCTGCTTTTAATATGTACAGTAAATCCACAAAAATTGAGTTCATATCTAAAGATTAAATGGTGGACTTTTTTTGAAGGAAAGGAAATGTATACCTTTTAGTCATCCTCTTCCGGGGATGGAGGTGGCTGCTTCAGGCTCTGCACATCTCCTGGTTCTGTAGCTTATATGAACAAAGCTATACTGTTATACATGGGGTGGATTGTGGCTTTAGGCTTGAGGCAGTCTTCTGGTTTAGGAGTGGGTTGGTGTGTGTAATTAAATGAAACTGTAGTGCCTGCGTCAAGAAATATTTTGAGTTAATAGAATTGTTGAGGTTGCAAGGGATGTGTGGAGTTGTCTAGTGCAACCCCCCTGCTGAAAGCAGGGTGATCCTAGAGCAGTTTGCTTGGGATCTGTTGTGCTTCAAGTATCTTCAAGGATGGAGACTTCACAATTTATCTGGGCAACCTGTTCTAGTGTTTAACTAGATGTTTCCAGGTATTTTTTTTGCCTTGGGGGGTTCATTGCTAGCTCTTGTTCATTTGTTGTCCACCAGTATGATATTTCTCACATTGGCCTGCTCTCCAGTCCTGAGCCATACCCTCTCAGCTGGCTCATCCATGGCAAGGCAGGGGGCTCCACGTGTTCCTGTGATTGTGTAAAGGCTGGCTGCCCAGCCTCCCTAAAGAGCCTCTACTTGCCCACTGCAGCACTCTGAGTTGCATGAGCTGTCCCACCAGGTCACTGAGAGGCCAAGGAGATCGTAACCCTGCAACCACACACACCTCTAATTCCTCCTGTTCCTTCCCCATGCAGTGTGCATGACAGGCATTCAGTTGTGGTGGTTTAGCAGAAAACATCTGAGAACTTTCTTCATAATGCTGTCTTAAATGAGGAACACCACAACACAGGATGGAGGGATTTTGAGAATCTGAAGGTTATTGGCTAAGTGGTACTTTAAATGCTAAAAATCACAAGGTCCTAAATCCCCCAAATCCTAGTAGTAGATGTGTTTCCAGAATAGTAGTTGGTCCTGTATTTGGCACTGCAGGAATTATAAGCATTTCTTTCATTTTGGAAAGTTGCCCATAGAAATCTTATTTCTTGGACTTTCCAGCCATTTACCATCTGCTTCTGGAGATGTTCTGTTTTTATTTATGCTGTATAACGATGCCTGACTTTAGATGTCCTTTGTAAATTGATAATTCATGCATAGACTGCTGCTTCAAGGGATGAGGTTGTGTATAAAATAGGTAATGGGACTAACATTTTAACTATCAGGAAGAAGAAAAATATGTGTATACTTCTATGCTACTTTTTGTGGCTTTGTACACTGAAATTGGTGCTGATTGCTTAATTTCAGAAGGTTAATGCTGGTTCTTGTTGATAACAGTGAAATCCAAGTCTGAATATTGAGTGCTTTTTAAAATGATTTCCTGATTTTATTTTTTCATGGAATTTCATGAGGTTTGCTGGGAGTTTTTGGCAAGTTGGTAAAGATAAGAAAACACTAATCCATGTACCAAAAAACTAAATAACAGTCTTTAAAAGGTCAGTTTTCTTTAAAAACATGAACAGTATTCTGTTTGTTGCATTACCATCGAAGCCCACACAGTGCTGCAGTAAATGCATTTCCCTCTGCTTCTGTGCTTGGCATGGATGAGGGTTTCTTGTTTGAATATGTGAGTATGATGTGGTGACAGGGCTAGAGAGACACCTCCTGCGTTCTCAGTTCCTAGGTGGTTCTTTGTTGTAGTCAAACATGATTAAAATCTGTGTAACCTACCACTCCAACAAACCCTGTTAGTTTCCAATCTGTGTTCCTCTGCAGCCAACTCCTCAATTTCTATACTGAGCATGATGCCACATGAATATGATGCCATGGAACATGCCTTTGGCCAGTATAGGTCAGCTCTCCTGGCCCTGTCCCCTCCCAGGTTCTTGGGACTAACAAGTCCTTGCCTTAATTGTAAACACTGCTGAGCAACACCTAACCATCAGTGTGTTATCAACATTATTCTTATACTAAATCAAAACCACAGCTACTATGAAGAGAATAAACTCAATCCTGGTTGAAACCAGGACCTGTATGTTTGCCAGCTTACAAGAAAGTTACGTGATCAAGTCTCTTTAAGTAATGCCACAAAGATAACTAGTGTACAGAAGGCTGACTTGCCCTTTTTTGGCTGCTGTAGAAGTGATCTATTAACAGATTCTTATGTGAAAAATACTTTGCTTTTATAACAAACTTCTGACTTAAACTTGTAAATTGCTCTGTGGAAGGCTAAAGTATCTATCCATGCAGCAAATGAAATAGTGAGGTGTTTCTTGCAGAGCTGTTTTGGAATAAAAGGAAAGTTCTGTCCTGGAGATCTCTTACTGAGATTTGGCATGTCAGTTGTTCCTCGTGTCCCCACCCCTAGTATTATTTTAGAAGTATTCTTGCTCTCTTTGTTTTCTTTTGTTGTTCTCAAAGCCGTTCCTGAACCTCTTTCCCATGTTGTTCCTATAACAGTATATAGCACTCTTTCCTGTGTCAGTTAGTAGAAGAAGTGGCCACCTTACAACACATGCATCATGCAAAATAACTCATTTTTCTGTATTTGCACTAATGTGACCTTGGGAACCCTTCAGGAGGCTGTGAACATCACTGGAAAAAAAGGGTTGTGTAATCACAGCAAGTCTGATGGATTAAAAAAAATTCAGAACTGTGACTAAAATGTAGATACATTTTTTTTTGACCTAAGAAATAGCTTGTTAATTGAAAGCTTTTATTTCTGTTTTTGGGGGGTGGGGGGGGGGGTTATGCTTTTACTGTATTTCAGAATAATTTCAGCCTGTGAAACGAGATTTTTTCCATTTCAGGAAGAAGTCAAAACAGATTGTTATGACAACTGCAGAAGTGTTGTCAGAATGCATTTGTGATGACAAATGCATTGTAATGGTACTTCCCTGTGAACAGTTTCTGTTTTGATGCACTGGTGTTTTTAAACATAACTGAAAAACTCTTCTCTTGCTGGATGGTGCCTGAGATAACGGCTAAGGAGATTATGTGGCTTGAATTGTGAATTGTGTTCTGCTAAGGTTGATCAAGTGTTCTATAAAATAACATTATTACAACACTTTAAAAAGTTTAATCAGTTGTGAATTCCCTCCAAATGTGACATGTCCAATCCAAAAGTGTTAAATTGATTAATTTTTGGATTAACACTTAGGCTTAATATAGCATTTGTCAGTGTATTCATTAATACTTTTGTATTTACCTTGCTTTATTTGTACACAACTGTGTTTTATCAGAAAGCCAAAGAGCGTATCGATTTGTGCAAGGCAAGGACTGGGGTTTTAAGAAATTTATCCGAAGAGATTTTTTACTAGATGAAGCAAATGGTCTTCTACCAGATGACAAGCTTACGTTATTTTGTGAGGTGGGTACCGGTTTTTAAGTGGTAAGCTTTGAAGTAAAATGCTTATGCTCCACTAAGTAGAGGCTTATGTTGATTTAAACAGTAATATGCTATAAAAGTTGTCTTCTGTAAACTACAGCTATGGTAAGATAAATGTTTACTTGCTTTGTTAGTGTTGTTCTGCATTGTATTCTGTTTTGTTTTTTTTAATACATTGGTTAAGTCCAGATTGATCAATGTCTGCATGCCAGTTAGCAGTATTAAAAAACCCCAACTAATTATCTATATTATTTGTATTAAACTCTGTATTTCTGAGTATAATAATTGATGGCTTTAACCACTGCTGAACAGGTCTTCCAAGTAACTTGCACACTTTGTTTTTATAGCAATTGCTACCTTTTTGTTTTCTGACTAAATCCCAAGTGTCCTGGAGACAGGCTGCCTAATACTGAAAACTGAGAGCTGTGGTATAAATTTATAACTTCATGGTGTATTATGGGTCACTTTTATAATATCAGTTATGTTGGTAATTGTCACATTAAAATTCAGTAAAATGCTTACTCAGGTTTAAAAATGGAAAGTAGAGAAAGTTGCAGTGAGTACAGTGTATGTTAAATATACATCGGCTGGTTTATCTTTGCTGCCATAAAGTGATTAGTGACTTAGGAGGATGATAGATGCTCTAACTGCTAATAAGTTTGCTTTGATCTGTGTATTTACAGGAAATGTGTAAAATTGTCTTGGCAAGATTACAATTTAATTATGTGTCATTATGCTGTGTAGGAAGAATAATTGAAATGTGGCCCCTGAGACTAGATATTGCAAATATAGTGCATCTTATTTTCACTTAGACAAGTTAAATTAGCTGCATGATAAATTTGTTATGAATACAATTATTTGGGTGATAAAAAGCAGATATAACAAGTGTTTCATGGCTCTATAAAGATACTTTTGAGTATTTTCTAATTTAAAGTTTTCCTCATAATGGATACTTTGATGTAAATGAATGACTCTTAAAGACAATGTTTGGTTTTGGCTATAGGTCACTATCTAATTTTAGAGATAAAGTTTGTCTAAAAAGATAAGTACTGAATTTTCCAGAGACAGATACTGTTACTTAAATTTTGATGCTACTCTTGAAATGTAACTTTTTGTACTTCTCTTTAAATATAACAAAACTTCGCAATATTTTAATGTGAGTGGCTTTTATGAACTGTTTGTACCCTGATTATAAGTGCTGATGGCAGTACATCACTTAGTTATGCACAGTGAGCATGTTAACATAACTTCTGGCTTGTTTCAGTCTAAACAAAAAAATTTGAAATCCAAATGTTTTTACAACTTGTTTATTCTGATATGTTCCTCTAGCTCTTCAGCTGTCATTAGAAATAACAGGTGTTATTCAAAGGAGCTGTTTCTCTAGATGAGTCTGAAGTTTTTTGTCCCTTTAAAATTTTAGGTTCTAACTTCTGTGTTTCCTTTCCTACTTGTATCCTAGTTGGAAGACTGACCTACCGCTTCTTACAACTGTATAGCACTTGACTTGTAAAATTTACCAACCATAGCAGGTATTTAGTGAAGGTTACTGAGTACCAGCTGTGCCAGTTGGGTCATCTTTTCTCCCTGTTAAGTCGCAGGAGGATTATTTGGTCTTTCTCATCAGAAAGATTCCTTCTCTGTTGATGAATGTTCTTAAGATCAGTTGGATATGTCCTTGGACTGGAAACAGGAGTGTTGTTAAGTACTTTGTGAAGTCTGGTGTTGCCAGCGACAGGCGACTTACTGATTAAATACAGCTTCATAATTTCATTTTGTTAAGCAGGCTGATCAGTTTCACTCAGTTCTTCCTAAGTCTCCCTGATCTAAAATAGCTGAATCTCCTTGCAAGTATTTTCATTACTAGTAGAATAATAAATTTACTGTGGGTATGTTCTTCCTATTGAGTCTTTTCACAGATCTTTTACCTAGCTTAGGTTGAGCGAGTAGTCTAAAGTATCACTTACATCATCTTTACTATTAGCCCACTACAGATTCAGAACCAGGAAAGGTACACACATTATCCATATTAACTATAATTCCACACAGTAAGTTGTTTAAATCAGAGTTTATATATTTTATATCCCCTTACATATGAGGGTATGCAATGCAAACCAGGACCTGTGCCCCTGAAGTATGCATACTCTGCAAAAGCTGGATAGCTTCCTAAGAAGTAGAGTAAATCAGATCTTGTGGAGTACATGGGAATCCCAGCTGGATTGCTACTACTCCTAAGAAAGATTGTTCATTATTATTCCTAGCACTACTTCATCATCCTCTAGTGTAGTGAAGAAATACTTTCATTCTTGGCAGTGGCTTTGCAAACACAACTGAGTTGCCTGATGTAAGTGTTCAGTATCAGGTGTTGAGACAATCACAAATAGTCACTTTTAGTCAAAGTTTTCAAGTTACCTGGGATTAACCTGAATGGGTTTCAGATTGACCTAATAAACCAAGTTCATTCTTTGTTTTTTTAACTTTAAGCAGACCATCTGGACAAGTGAGAGGAAGTACCAGAGCCCTTTAAGTGTGTCTGTATTTAGGATCTCTAACAATTGTTACAACCTATAGGCAATACATGCCAGGCCATTCAGGTGTACCAGACTGGAATTAAAACTTTGCTTGGGTTGCATCTCAAGGATGGTATTGCACATCTGCTTAAAAAAGCAGATGTTTGGAATATCAGAGATCAGTTTAAATGCACACAAAGAATGTGCAGTGACCTTCCTAGGCACTGTCTACAGCTAACAACAGGATGCTGCGAGGACAGCGTGGATCATGAACTTTTAAGTGGAGCCTCTGGAGAAGCAGAACTCTGTCCTTTGACAACAGAAGAGTCTCTTTGCTAAGCTAGAACTCCACTTGTGTGTATGTATATTCCCTGGAATTGCTCTGTGTGAAAGCTGAAAGAGAGTACAAAGTAGCTTAGTAGATCTTCCAGTGTTACCAATGTCTGTAGTTGTACTGTGAAAGCCAAATTTTGCAGTACTTTTGGGGTATTTTTTTTTTTTTGGTCCTTTAAAAGGTAGAATAGAAAGAAATCTTTTATAATCACAAGGGGATATGGGATGAAACAGGGAATTAGGTAATGATTCAAATCCCTGAGCTGCTGTCTTAATTGGATCATCCTCCTTTTCTGATCTGGAGTTTGGTTTGCAGTGCTTTGACTTCCTGTGAAGCTTAGCTGTGCTATTTTTGCTTTATGCCAGACTTATTCCAGATGCTGTGCCTCTAGAAATCAAACAACACACTGATCTTAGCAATATCAGCATTTCCTCTTAATATATTAATCCTAATTTTCTGTATTTGGGAGATGCAGTGATCAAGATCTTGTAGCAGGGCTCTTCTTTACAAAGGCTTTATTCTCAGACATGTGCTCTCAGACAACAGAAGTAAAACCTGCTGAGCTCTTCTGTTTTCCCAACATACCGATTAAAAGGACTTAGTATGTGAAGATATGTGAAAAAAGCAATAAGAATGCCACTAGCCTCTTTACATTTTAGGTGAAAGACTTAAATGTGGGGAATAATGGCAATACAGTCCCTTCAGATGCACATATTTTAGAGTTTTCTTAACCACTTCTGTATGAAAACAGAATCCTGTGAGCATGCATTTCATTATTGATGTTACCTGCCTAGTAGATCTTAGATTTCATTGACTTGTATTTGTAAAATAAAGGTTTTTAGTCTTGTTTGAAAGAGAATCACTTGTGACCCTGTCTCAGCTGAACACAGTAAAATAAGGAAGGAGCTATGTTACTTTCACTTTACATTAGCACGTTGCAGGTCAAGTATGAACTGACTGTAATTAAAATGAGGAATGTCATAATATGAAAAACTTCTGTGCTTTATTCTTATGAAATGTCTCTGTTGCCTTATGATCTGATAATCTGTTTAGAATTTTATATTGTATATATTTTATGTAAATATGTGGGGAGTGTTGAACTGTTAATTTTTCTCTGAAATAGCATTAACATGTGCTGATCCCACTGGCACCCCAAGAACCCTATCTGCCCTTAACTGACTGACTATGGTGTTTGTCAGGTGGCCTGTGGTACTGTGCTTGCTCTCTTTGGTTTGGTTGGATAAATACACAATGTTAGAGTCTCTAAGTAAAGCTCTATTTTGTGTTACTTTAAAAATAAGCTGTAAAGCATTGGGTTATGCTTCTGGCCTAATGCCAGAAACACCACTGTGTTTTGTTTTGCTTTGCTTTGGAATTGCTGAAATTCTAGCAATAGGTACTGTAATTTAATTATTATTGGCATTCAGTTATGAAGGAGTTGTCTTGCTGTGATTTTCTGTTAGGTAAGCGTGGTCCAAGACTCAGTAAATATATCAGGACAGTCTAATACAAACACTTTGAAGGTACCTGAATGTCGTCTAGCAGAAGATTTAGGGAATCTCTGGGAAACAACAAGATTTACAGATTGCAGTTTTTATGTAGGAGGACAAGAATTCAAAGCTCATAAATCTGTCCTTGCAGGTACTTTCTACTTTTGTATTGCTATTATTTTGTAATTAAAATTGCTAAAAGCTTTAAAATTTTACTAAATTTAATATTTACGTTTTTTGCTGCAGCACGATCTCCAGTTTTTAATGCAATGTTTGAACATGAAATGGAAGAAAGCAAAAAGGTAAGCCTCAACTGCAAACATTACACATCCATGTGTGTGCCTTGTGACAGAGGGAGAAGTTGCAGCAAACCTCAAGCATTGCAAGCTGAGGAAGATGAGTGCTGCGTTGTGTTGCGTGAGCGGAGGAGATGCTGCTCCTGAACGCTTTCCCAGGGAATTCTGCAGGAGTTTTGTTGTGTAGAAAGAGCACATAAGGCTGGTTTTGGGTAGAGGTTGTGCAGAATTTGTTCTTTCAGGTACTTGTATCTGCCCTGTATCAGTTTTTGTAACATGAGCTACTGATGTAATTGACCTATTAATCTCTACCCTTTTTTGCTGTAGTTCATACTGTCACATAAACTGATTGACTTGACTATATGAAAACACTTTATATGGTTGCTAGGACAGAAAGAAACAACAGGTGAATTATTACCCAAATTAAGCCCTGAGCCAGCAAAGCTCTCCTCATTCACAGAGTCTGCAGGCACTTGACCTGTATAAGTGTTTTGGATGGATGGTTACTTAATCAGCAGAGAGCTGCTTCTGCTTTTATGCACTTGATACCTCCCACAGCAAGGAGCTGTTTATGTCTTTCATGAAGAATATCTGAAATGGGTTGGTTATAGGCAGAATCCATGAAAAGGCAAGGAACTGATGGGCTCACAAAGGGGTTGCTCTGCACTTAGTCTTGGAGGCTGCAGTGATGCCGCTTGTGGGAACAAATGTATCAGGTGAATATGGTGCTGTGGTACAGAGGAGTTTCACAAGCATGGCATTTTCTTACCCTGCACTTCTCCAATCTAGATCCTTTCACGTGTAGAATTAAAATATGTTGAACCATTTTATTGGAATTTCTGGACTGAAGAAACACCAGACAAGTCCCAGCTTCAGAAGTGTGCCATACTGGGGACTTCACCTTAAATGTTAGCAGTAAATGTCAGTAGAGCCCTGCTCCTAAATCTTGTATGTGGTGCAGTGAGTAGGAAACCAGGACGTATATATCTCTTGAGCTGGTTGTGCATCTCTTGTGCCTTTGGTTTTTGTATCCTGTCCAAAATTGTGGTGTTTTCTAAATCTGACATAATTTCCCACTTTAGTATTTGTTTATAGGAGATACTGTTAGAGGATGGGGTTAGGCATGCAATACCAGAGTTTTCTTAGGATGGTCTTCAGCTACATGCTGTCAGTTAGGTGTCCTGCTTGCTTTGCTCTTTTTTAATTCAGAGAGCAGATGTAGGCTGTGTTGGCTCAATTTAAGTTGAACCACAAATGGCTCACTTTGTTCTATCTGCTGCTCTGACTTCTGATATTGAAGGCACGTCATCGTGGGTTGGTAACTGAGCAGCACTTTTAAATATTCCTGAAACTGTGCCTTGGTTTTTATGTACAGTCTGTGCAATATATTCCCTAAGCTTTTCCAGCTGATCTCTACATGACTTTGAGCTACTGATTTTGATTACTTTCTGCTTGATATTGTTGGATGTTAACTGAAATTTATATGGATTTTGTACATTGGCTGCCAAACACAAGCTTGTAGTATGCATGTAGATGATATTTCATACATAAACTTAAAAATTACAGCTAAATTCTGAAAGTTTTATTGACTCTTTTTCTTTACCAGAATCGTGTAGAGATAAATGATGTAGACCCTGAAGTTTTTAAAGAAATGATGAGATTCATTTACACGGGGAAAGCACCAAACCTTGAAAAAATGGCTGACAATTTGTTGGCAGCTGCAGACAAAGTAAGTAGTTGACTCCTGAGTTCTCAATCCTGATGTGATGGATTTTTCAGAGGCATATATATCTCAGCTTTTTTAATGAAAGAAACAGTTCTCATCAGAAACAGAGAGATGGGAAAGAATAGACTTTTTAGCAGTAGAAAGCTGGTAAATCTTTCTTGACCAGAACTGTTTCAGATACTAATTAATTGTATTTACTATCCAAACTTCATTTATAAATTTGGGAACATGAATATGATTTGGAAAATTGTTCTTGGATAAAATATATCCTAGATCTTTGTATTCTTAAAGAGGATTTAGAGAAGTGTTTGAATGAACTGTGTTCCCTAAAGTACTGCTACTTCAGAAGTTCCATCTTTTGTCTTCTCTACAAACTTAATGGTTCAGATCTTTCGTATCTTCTGCATTGGGATCCTTTCTGCTCTGTGCAGTGCTTTTTTGTACTATGATTTTTGAGATGAGGGAGTTTATATCAGTGCAGCAATGAAGGTGAGATTATTCCCTTTCACGTTGTAACTTTAGTTTCTAACTTTTTAAAAACTAATGCCTTGCTTTCTCTTGGCTGCTTTACAGCTTGAGTTGAAATTTTAACTAGCTATCCCTAGAAGCCACACAGTTGTCTCTCCCTGAGAAGTCATAACGTTTAGAATCCAGAAAATGCTCACTTCAGAGTGTGTAATCTGGAACTTTTCACTCTTAGCCAATTGTATGAATATTTCTAAAACTACTTTTGCAGTTTCTGAATTGGTTGTGCAGTCACATCCATAAAACATTAGGGGTGAAAACTGCCTGATCAATCCTAATTTAAGAGAAGTCGCCCCAGTAGTTAATTTCAAACAACAATGATAACTTATTTCTTTTCATTGCAACTTAATGTGTTCAGTTTTTTCAGTATCTCTTGCCCTGGCACTGCCCTGGCTGTGGTCACTTCTCACTCTTACCTTTTCCACCTCATTGCCAGCAGCTTATCTTCCAAAACTGGTTGTGTTTTGTCAAGTTTCAGTACACCCAAGCAGAAAGGTGAAACCAGTGTTATTTTATGAATACTGACCTATATTTAGGACATAACTGATAAATGTAGAGAATGTTCTAAGGTTATCTGCAATAATGGGAAATAAAAATGGCAAACAGAAGGTCCCAGCAGCTTTTTATAACAGTTAAAAACTGTTAGAAACTTTCTGCCATTCCTTCTGAATGCGATGTAACCTAAAAATGAGTGTTCTGCCTATTACCAAAAGCATTACACTGCTCTGTTACCTGGTAGGTGTAGATTTGTTAACAATTGATGCTTATTTACTCTTAAATGGTGGTGTCCTGAGGAGTAGTGTAGTAATAAAATCATGGACTTGCAGAGATCTAGAAACAGAGTGTTAGACTAATAACTTTTCTTCATTGCATAGAACAGCTACTAGTACAAATATACGAGTGGCAGCTTGAATATATGCCACTTGTGTGTCTAAAATTCTTTTCAGACTTGAGAACTGTATCTGGAGGGTGCTAAACTGACTGGGGTGGGGAAGACCCTAGTGGAAACTTAGTCAGCTAGGTGAAATCTGTTCAGGCTAGGACATCCATCAAAAAAGTGTCATGGTTTATTCATGCAAAATGTATTATGGGAATGTAATTATACATCCATTTTTGGGTAGGCTGTGCCAAAGGTATGGAAAGAAACCAAGAAATTTGGAGATGGGGGTTGGGGTAAACTTTGGAACAAGGTAGTTTCAAACAATGTATTTTCCCTTGAACAGTTTCAGGAAAGCTTCCATTTTTATAAGACGTAAACTTGTCTAATGATGATTCTTCTGAAAGAGCTGCTATCTGTTCCTTGTTCTTCCTCCCTTAACTAACTTGTTTACAAGTTCTTGGTTGTTTTAATAAATGTTCTCCCCATAAAGCATTTGATCAGTTTGTGTCACACCTAATGCATTTCTTACCATTTGAGGACTCTTCAAAGTCCAGCACACTGAATTTCAAATTTACCTGTCTGGAAGCGGTTTGATCTTAAGCTTGGGAAGCACCACGCATTTTCATGACTGGGAACTGTCTTAAACTGTAGAGATAATGGTTGAAAGAATGAGTTTGAAGAATGATTAGTGTAGTTTTTTCTTTTATCAGTATGCACTGGAACGGCTGAAGGTCATGTGTGAGGAAGCACTCTGTAGTAACCTCTCGGTAGAAAATGTTGCTGACATTCTTATCCTCGCAGATTTGCACAGCGCTGAACAGTTAAAAGCACAAGCAATAGACTTTATTAACAGGCAAGTAACATTTATGAGACTCTAAAAATCTATCTGTGTCCATGCTTTGTGGACCTTTTCAATATTGGCACAGTTCTCTTTTACAGGTGCAGTGTTCTTAGACAACTTGGGTGTAAAGATGGGAAAAACTGGAATAGCAAGTAAGTTTCCCTGCCTTGCAATGTGTTCTGTACTAACATTGCTAATTAAGTTCTTAAGAACTGTTGCTTCATTTCCACGCTACTAAGGCCAGTCACTGACTGTAAGTAAAGTATGATTCAGCAGATGCTACTCCAGTCGTGACTGTGCCTTCCCCTTTAGATGCTAGGGAGTGTTAACTGCCCTCCAGTGTGAGATCCTAACTACAGCTGGTTTTCATTCCTCTCCTAGGGACATATCAGTGCCGTGAGATGGTGGCAAGCAACCTTTATAAAGGAAACCATTCTCTTGACTTAACCAGGTTTGTGCCTGGAGGAGTGACAACCCCAGTGTGGTTTCAAGATTCGCTTAGGTCAATCTGAGCCTGCAGTATCTCCAAAGAAAGGAGGGCAGTTGCTGCTCTTTCCTTCGGCAACATGTTTGTGCACCTTCCTGCATGCCAGCACTGGTACTTCTGAGGCCACCCAACTAGTTGGTCAGGTCCCTCAGATCTGGCTGACTAAGTGTTCGTGCCTGCACTGGAAATAGGTTGAGAATATGTGGCTCAGACTGTAGATCTGGTTGTAGCATATATTTAGAATGGCTCAAGTGAATCATGGAATAGAAGACAGCTTCAGAATAGCCAGTGGTAGGCTGAAAGAGTAAAAAAAGGACAGCAGAGCACGTAATTCTTACCATCAGAATCTCCAGAGTTAAAAGCTGTGTTGAACCAGTTACTTTAAACTTAGTATTTCTCTTTTTAAAAAAAAACCAAACAACAAACCCACAGGTATTCACAGGCCTAATGTTTTGAGTATGATGTAGAAAAGGAAGGGGGTGGTAGAAGTTAAATAGTAAAATACCAGTAGAAAAACTAGTAAAGATGAGTCAGAATACATAACAATGTAAACTCGGTGATGTGTTCCTTCTCAAGTGGTCTGGGTTTACTGAGCTGACTTCTGTCTTTGGATAATAGCTAAAGATGCTGGTTGTCTTTGCTTCAGCTAAAGCATCTACAATAAATGGAAGAAATAATGTGAGAGAGCTTGGCTTAATTTACTGATTCCAGGCACCAGGGAGCCTGAACTTTGGTATTGTTTCTCAAGGCGCTTACCTTTACTGACTTGTAGCAGAAGATTAAAGGCTTGCATTAGAAATCTGCAAGAGGGTTTTTAGAGATCATAAAGTGTAGAGGTCAGCTGCTTACTTTAGGCTTGATGCTGTTCCTGAAGCAGTATGAGGGTGCTTGTGAAAGGCTTTGAAAATGCAGTGTGATGGAAATTTGCACCAGCTGTTGGTTCCAAATTACGTATTTATTCTGTATCAATGTGTCAGTGCATCCCAACCAGTGTGATATTCCTCATGTGCAGAGGAAATTTAATGCTTTTGTTCTGTATTTCACACAAAAAAGTAAAAATATAGCTATATATTGAATATACCTTGTTTTTAATCTCTTGGATGTCTATGTGATACTTGCTGAAATCTGTTGTTGCTTCTGTAGTAGTTAAAAATCAGCAGTGTCCACTGAAAGCCATTGTGACTGTAAAATGAGCCAATATTCTCAAATATGCTCCACTGGTATTCCAACTAGAAGCTCCCAGTGAAGGGTTCTGTAGTCAGCCAGCTAATCTGTTTTCATGGCTGCTTCTAGTATATGAACTACATCATTTTTTCTGCAGTTTCAGCTGATTCATCTTGTCATCCTTCTCTCTCCCCAAATTGAGCATGCCCTTTTATGTAATGAGTTATATCATGTCTTCCCCTGCTTTTTGTCTCTGCACGAGACCTCATTTTCTTCTAGTTTTCCTCTTACCATTTTTATTGTTTTCCCTGAGCAATTTCAAGGTGATTATCCTAACACAGTGCCCAGTATTGGATGCAGTTCTCCAGCTGAGGTCTTACTGGTGCTGAGCAGAGCAGAATGTACCCTGTATTCTACATGCAATGATATTACTATACCCAAATTGCAGTTTGCTCCTCCTTTCCATTGGCATCCTTACTGGCATCCATGCAGTCTGTTGATTCAAGATGCTCAACTGCTCTTCTGCAGCAGTTCCGCCGTGCCTGCTCTTCTCCACTGTGCTTTCGTTTATTTGGTTTGTAAAATTGTGTGACTCTTCTCAATGCTTCTGTTTTCAGCCAAGCAACAGACATAATGGAAACAGCAGGCTGGAAGTCCATGATCCACTCCCACCCTCACTTAGTAGCAGAGGCCTTTCGCGCACTAGCATCTGCACAGTGTCCACAGTTTGGCATTCCACGCAAACGGCTAAAACAGTCATGAAATCTTCCATGAACTTTAGAGAAATTGAATTGACTCTACTCCTCCATGTCCAGAGGTGTTTTCACAAACCATAACAAGAGTTTTTGTTATCCTTGTCCACAGAACAGAAGCTGAAAAAGCCTATTGTTTGCTTTTCAGATGGATAATTTATGGTTTAATCCTCAGCTTTAAATTAGACTGATTACTCTAATTCACTGAAAGGCCTTAAATTATCTTCAATGACTCTCTAGTCCATATAGTCTAATGTATCTTGATTTTTTTATTATTATTTTTTAATGTGCCTTGTCTTTTTGACTAGGCTCTGCAGGATTGCACTAGCTCCATAATGCAGTAAAGTTGATAACTGAAGATTAATTTTTGAAAGGGATCTTCCATTATTTTCAGAAGAAGAAAAAGATTATAGTTTGGTCCTGTGCTAACTGGAAGGTTTTAACTAGCCTCTCACTAAAAGCACTTGAACCAGAGGCACATAATGTACCTTAGGCAAGTGCTGGATATAGGAGAGAGCCTGTTTGCCTTCTGCAAATGCCTATAGGCTATTTATGGCAATATACTGCTTTGAACATAATTTATTTTTCATTGTGGGGGCAAATATGCAATGGTTTGGCCCAAAAAAATGTATTTTCATTACAGTTTGTAATGCTTATTGTGTGTGTGTGTGTGTGTGTGTGCAAAGCTGTCCAAACGGTAAAAAGAAACACAGAATAAACCTCGTGCTGGTGTTTCTTTATGGTCCATCATTAGTTTACATTTAATGCAGAACTGAATGAGAGGTGAAGAGTTCAATGTGAAAACAGAATAGTATTGTGTATGGAAAAGAAATATATCCCACGTGTATGGTTACATAGAAGAGAAAAGGATGCATAGAATGACCAAATGTAAATTGAAGAAATGGGCCAAATGGATTCTGAATATGCACTTTTAACGTGTAACTTTTGTATGTTGTGTGGTACATATATATTTTGCTTTTGATGACTTAATGAGGTACAGGTAATTGTGGCTTAACTTTTTAGATACATTTTAAGATGCCCACAGCCACATGGGATTTAGTTTTGTTAGAAAAGAAAGGCAGGTCTTTTTAAGACTCAATTGAAGGTGGCTATCGCAAGCTTTCATATTTAAGTAACAGAATATTTTCGCTTCTTTGAGAAAGGCATGTGAATGGTAAAATTCCAAAGGGATTTTTTTTTCCTATCTTGGCGTGTGCACACAGCTTCCCTTAACACCTGAGGAGGTTGTGTACACATCAAGAGGAACGTTTCCCCAAAATGTCAGATGGTATTTGCAAGCGGAGACTTGCTCAGTCTTGCATTTCAGTTATTGTACTAGCATTGTGGATGGTATTGAAATTCTGCATAATGTGAAAAGGATGAAACATTTGTAAACTGCTTGTCACGGGCCAGTTCTTTATTATATGAACCTTAGCTTTAATACCAACATCCTCAGTGTTTGATAGCTTTGTTTACAATTGGGAGGAAAAGTCTGCAGTAGAGCACACTCTAAATGTTTCCTGAGTTTTACTGCATTGAGTTTACTGTAATAGTGGTAATACGCTATATGTCTTTTTTGGGGAAGGCTTGGGTTTAGCAGTGGGGAATGGGAGGAGATCTCACCTGATTTATAAACCTATTTGCATAAGGGTTTTAGTTTGCCTATTTAAAAAAAAAGTTGTGCAGGGAGGAGAGGGGAAGAATTTCAGACTGTTTACTATCTTAAAGTCTATCTCCATCCTCATCTCACGAAGATTCATCTGAACTGCTCTGAACGAAGTTATTAGAGGATATAATTTTATACTTTCACATCTAGTAAACCACTAGCAAAGGTAATTGGAAAAAATGCCCAGTCCAATTTTAAAGAATAAAATAACCTCTAAACATGCATTTTCTTTTTACCTTCTAAGTCTTTATGATGGATAAAGTGTAAAATCAGAAATGTAATAGTACGTAAGGCATCAAATTATATATTTACAGAGATCTATCCTTTCAGCAATTTTTAACTATTTATCTAAACTAAGGTCTGGTAAACGTTCTTCACGACGAGATGAGAAGGTAACCTTTCCCTCCAAAATTGCTGCACTGCAAAATGGGTTAAGACCATATGTCCTCATACTCATCACTGGTAAAACTTGCAGCACTAATATACAAAGTGACTTGAATATTTAATGCTGTAACGATTGTCCAGTCCAGCTCGTTCTAAAGCAACAACATACAGTAATCTTAAAGAATTTTATGAAGACTTCTTTTCTTTTTTTTAAAAAAAGAAGCTTAATAGCACACTTTGTACCAAAAAAGTCAGGCACTGTGCTGTAATACTATCTGCATCCTAGAGCATCTGCTTTTCAGGTCGGGCAGCATATACCATACATTACACTAACAGAGGAAAACCCAACCCATGATAATCGATCCGTTCAGATTTGATTTTATTATTTAAAGTTTTGTCAGCTCTTAAGGTAAAACAGTTGCTGTATTCTTAAGTGAGTGCACTAATTATTCACCTCTTCTTTAATTAACTACATGCAGTGTTCTCACTGGAACAGGAGAGCTGGTAATTACAACGTTCTCCTTCAGATCCACGAGTTTGTTTTTATTCCCCGCATCTCAAGAGCTTGCCCTTCAAAACCTCGGTTGTCAGTTCTAAGTGCAGCAGATTTATAAAACTAAATACAGTGGACAGGTTTTTCAGGCTGAAATCTTAAGGGTTGTGTTTGTTTGGTTTTTTTTTCCTTAGTTTTATATACAGATAAGGAATATAATGTATGAAGGTGCCATGTTTTTGGCTTGCCAACACTACTCCCTTGAATAGATGTGAACCACCACTTCCATACCTTTCTGGGGAGAACCCTGCATGTGTCCTGTGTGTGCGTGCGTGTGTGCGTATGGCTGTGAGGTGTTTTTTGTCAAGGATGACTTTCTAAAAATAAGGACTCAATTTGCTGTTGAAATGCTGTTATGTATTATTATTTTTTTCTCCATTTGAACCTCTCCTAAGGAGATGCTTTGGGTGGAAGATGCTTCAATAAATAATCCTTATTTCCTAGTCCATTTACTGCATGCAGAACTACGAACACATTGTGCCTTTTCTAGGAAACTGTTGCAACGAAGGGAAGATTTAACAGGATACAAGATCTTTTTTTAAGAGGTATTTTGTAAAGGTGAAGGAGAGAAGATACAATTTGGTAGAGGATTGAGATGGAAAAGTTACAAATTACCCATTTGAGCTCTGTTGCATGTTGATTCTTGCTTCCTAAATTCAGTTTCACTGAGGTAGAAACAACACAAAAAACAAAAAGGGGAAATAAGTATTACAGATACAAGTTAAGTAATGGTATATTTTTGTGAAAATGTGAAAATATTTGCTGTTACAGGATAAGTGTATGTCAAAATGTGATGATCATCAACACAAAGTTAGTTTTACAAGTTACTCTACTTCTGACGTTTTTCTAAGCATCGAGTAGTTAGTATAAAACTCACCTTTGCACAGCAGGTTGGTGGAAGACCTATGTGGAGATTATGTTCCTTTTAAATCCTCATGGAAGAGTTTTTCTCCCTTGGGAGAATAAAACGACGTGCAGTATTTGAAACTGTGTTTCATACAAGACAGTGGATTGCAGTAGTGAGGTATTGCTACCTGAAATTTTGTTGAATTTAGTTGAATTTTACAGTCAGTTAAAATTCTGAAGCTCAACTGATTGATTTTTTTTTTTGTAGTTTTCAAATGGAATGTGAACTCTGTCCTCTCTGTCTGGTGTTGGTAGCGTATTTAGTGCAGAGCTTAGCTCCTTAGCTAGCAAGACACTGACTTTGTCTCGTAACTCAGCTTCTGCTTACAGTAAATGGACTATGTTTGTAAAGGGAATTCACTGTTTTGAGTGTTTTGCAAGGAACTTCACTGCATTTGTAACCTGGTTTTTGAAGGCATAAGATCAATGAGTCCTATTTTAGAAATTAAACCAGTGAAATGACTTAGACCTGTTTTGGGATGGAAATGATTGAGATAATTCAGATATGTAAACAGTTGTATCAAACCATCCAGCCTTTTTTTATCAGCTGATGTTAATGGTGAAATACTTTTTGTACCTTGTTGCTGAAAATATTTTTGCATTTCAGCACATCAAGTTACAATAAAGTTGTTACTTCTACAGAACGTGTCTGTGTGGCTTGCATTTGTTTGTTGGGGCTTTTTCCTGTTTATGTTCCCAGTGGCTACCTCTGTTTCCCTCCTTTGAGAGAGAGGTGTTTTACCAGCACTGTCAGTCTGATGCAAAACATAACTGCTGTCCATCTGGAGACCTTCTTTTTGGGAGTATTCTTTTTGCTCTGTTCTCCACTAACTTGGTTATTTTTCTATTTTGACACTTTTTCAAATAATTTGGGAGCTCTGAATAGCCTAGAACTCGCCAGTCTGAGAAATGACTGCCTTTACCTAATGCTTGGTGGGGAAGAAGAGTTTGATCCTGTGGCAATGATGATGGGCTTCGTGGTTTCCAAGAGATTCCTGGATTGGTTTTTCCACTTACCATCAAAACTGTCATCTCTTCTGTTGTTTTTTTTTTCCCCCTGTCAAGGATTATAGGCTTATAATGACTACACACCCCAGGAATGTTGCTTGCATTTGTTAATGGGAGAAGTGGTATGTAAGAGTAATCATACATTTGGGGTGGTTCATGGGGTTTAATATCTTCAGAGAAGTTTTGCAAAGATAATGTGGGACTGTTGATAGGCTGCTCTGTTTTGTATTTGGATTTGAATGTGCTGAACTCAAGGAAAGCGATGGAAGTCAAGAGTCAAGCTAAGTTCCTTTATAAAAAGTGACCCAGGCCATTTGAGCAAGACTTGTCTTGTGTTACCTAGGCTGCGGTGAGAATGTGGCCCAGTCGACACTGGGGTTCTTCCTAAGATGCCTTGAGTCACAAATAAGGATACAGGGCTGTCTTGGGTGTTGGCTCAGCACAGCACATCTCTGCCCTGTGTGTAGGTACATGCAGATTTCTCCATGTTTGTTTAAAACCTGCATCCCTTAAATCACTGCAGTGATTTAGCTTAAAGCTCCTCACGGGCTTCCACCAGCCATGGCATAACTGACACCTTCAGAGGTGGTTTCAGTGAATGGTAAAGAAAATGACTTCTTACAAGTCCAGATTTCTGAACTGAGCTTCCATTTTTAGGTAAAGAATATTAAACATAACTATTTATTTTTAGGAGGATGTGTTTTTATCCTTAGTCCTCCTGAAATAATTCTTCTTCGGAGGTGTTTACCTTGTCATCATACAAAAGGTTCCTTCATTATTCAGCTGAACAGACTCAATTAGCATTGATTTTAAAAAAAGCACCCATTTTCCTTCTAAAATGAATTGTAGTAGTCTTGTGTATGGAAACTGGGTGCACAAAGCTTCTCCCTTCATTTTGCTGAATGCTTCTGTTAAAAAACCCTAAACTTTTTCAGTGTTAATCTGTCTAACCTTGGTTTAACTAAAATATTGCCAGCAACCTTTTCTTTAGCAGCTTTCTGAACTCAGCTTGGGGTGGAACACCCGACGTACGCCCTTCCCTTTAAAAGGGGAAAGCTCAAATGCCACATCCTGACTGGTAAGATACACAGAGTAAAAAGCATCTCTCGCTGTGCAGAGCTGCCAGCCCGGCCGTATGCTGAAGGTGTTTGATGTCCTACCAAGCGGTCCCTGTTACTGCCAGAAGAAGAAAAATATTTGAGTGCAGCCAGAGAGGTGAGAAATACCAACTAAGGTGTGTCTTTGTGCTGCTCCTCCACGCTCCATAGGTGCTTTTGACTGATGATGACAACTTGAATCATGAATTTACTGTGGAAAATTCCAATTTATTCTAAGATCTTACCTACCTTACTGTCTTCTTTAATAAAGGATTCAGTAAGTTTAGCTATGTCCTGTAAGGAAGAATTTAACCTCATAATATTAATGCTTTTCTATGTTTTAGGTGACGTCTCAGTTACTATTGAAGCTGGTTATCCACTACAAAGTTTACTTCCCACATTTATTGAGTAAATCATGTTAATCCATTATACATAAATAACTCCACACTTGGCACTGTGATAGTCTGGTAATAGAGGAAATGCTGTTCATTGCTGTTGAAATTAGAGTTGCTTTGTGCAGCTTGCAGACAGATAAACTTCTTGGTAGTTTTCCATTAGAAGAACATGATTATTTTTTGTTGTTGTCGATTTTGAAGATTCCTCCTTTGTTCTCTCAGAGAAAGCTGGAAGAAATACAAGTGCAGAAGTCGAATGAAGCAGTTCAGGTACACGACGTAGAGGACTCGCTTTTTCCATTACAAGCACTGCATCTAGGCAGAAAAAAGCCCCCAACAAGCCAGACTCCATGAGTGGTTTGGAATAGAGGTGCTGTTCAGTGGCTGTCAAATAAGTTATATTCTAAACAGTGTGTGATGTTTTAAGTGTAAAATTGGGGTTCTCCTAAGTCAAGTGTGTGTATATATAACAAAAATGAGCTTGTGGTTGGAGATTCTGGAGGGGAAGAAGTAATTTTACAGAGTTTGTGTGGCCTTGGCTTAGGGAGAAACTGCCCAGGAGTGTTTTGAGTTCTCAGTTAAAGGACTTTGAAGGAGTCTTAGAGCTGTAGCAGTGTGTGGCTATGATCCTGCAGATGGGAAGCGTTACCCAGCACTAACATTTTTCTCTTGTGTTCCTAGGAGAGTTTGGAGTGTAACAATATTTCTGTGCAGACACTGGATTTCAGTCAGGGAATGAGTGAGGATCCGTGCCGTGCCGAGCTTATGCATGTTTCATGTGTTGGCAGTGATCCTCAGGTAGAAAACAAATCTCTCTATGTCAGACTTTGCACTGCTGCTCAGAGCTTGTGCTGTGTTTTAAGCAGTAACGGGTTTTGACTTCCCACATTTCTCACTGTGCAGTTGACTGAGCAGTTTCTGTTAATAAAGGTAAATTTTCAAGCATATGCAAAAAATTCTAATAGGGTGGCTTCTTAAAGCGTGGAAGCTTTGACTGCAGGTTAACCTCCTGGTTGAACCTTGGTTGCCAAGTAAATGATTTAGGATTTTCCTAACTTTTGTAAGCTTTAATCTTAATTTGATGTGGTAGGCACAGAGAATTTTCCAGCTCCACGGTGTCAAGCTTAGAAAGTCTGGAAATTTTAAAACAAGTCACCTACTTGCTACTGAAGTGTGCAACTCAAGTACCTGCCCATGGTGGTCAGCAAAGGCTGGGTCTTGTTATGGGTGGCCGCACCATCCCTGGGTTAAAAGTTGTGGTGTTCTCCATAAAGCTCCTACCTTATGCTGTGAAAGGTGGTGGTGGGAACTCTGCATCTTGCCCTGGTCAGATCTTGCAGGTGGGCTGTGGGTGTCATAGCATTAGCAAAACTGCACTTCTCTCTTAGAGCAGGACTCTGTTTTGTTACGCTGGATCAGAAGACTCTGTACCAGTACAACTTCCCTGGGGAGGGTTATCCCAGGGCAACAAGTGTTTTGGGAGAGAAAGGGAAATGGCCACCTCTTCTCAGTGGTCTGTAGGGACAGGACAAGGGGCAATGGCCTCAAGTTGGAGCACAGGAAGTTCCGCACCAACATGGGGAAGAACTTTTACACAGTGAAGGTGAGGGAGCCCTGGGACAGGCTGCCCAGGGGGTGTGGAGTTTCCTTCTCTGGAGAGATTCAAGACCTGTCTGGACACTGACCTGTGCAATATGAGCTGGGGAGCTGCTTTGGCAGGGGGTTGGACCCAGTGATCTCTGGAGGTCCATTCCAACTCTGATAATTCTATGAAGTAGATGGATGTAAAACTTGTGGTGGCCTTTCTTTTAAAGGAGGTATGGTGGCATCCCTCTTGGATAATAAATGCAAAACATCTTGTGAACCTGCACATGCTTAATGGTGGAATTCAAGTTCAATGTCCCTGCTTAAGCAAAACAGAGATACAACTTTTCTTTGTAACAGTGCATTTTAACCAAAGAATGTGTTGTGTCAGCTGTAGTTAATCTCAGAACCAGCTATCCCAAGGGTTAAATTGTATACCAGACTCAGAAAATGCAAATGGGGTTTTACCAGTGATGCTGGAATAGCAGGCATCTACTTCTGACAAGCTGACAGACCAGAGAATGGAAACTTAATGAATCTTAATGCTTTCTGTCATGTACTTCAATTTTCTCAAATTATTTCTCCAATTAGTTCTAGTCTTTGTGAAGGAATGATTAATGATAATTAATACATTCTTATAATTTGCATATTCAGGCTTCGCTGTTTCTAAAAAAATGTAGATTTGTGTATGTGGGTGAACCAGTTTTGTCTGTTGTTTCTTTTGGGGGTTTTCAGATGTTCAGGTTGGCATTCTCAGTAGAACAGGGACGATACAGCAGATGTGTTGGGTACCTGAATATGCTTTTTTTCCCTGTAAGGAGCAATTTGGGCACAACCAAGGTCTTGGTCCTTTGCTGTGAAGGAGTTTCTTCCCAGCTGCTCAATTGTGGATAGGCAGGGACTGTAGGGATGCAAAGGTTTTGTTGGGAGGCTCAACTCATCCCTGTTCCTGCAGCAGCTTTGGAAAAGATCTGCGAGATGGCAAAACTGGGAAGAGCCTGACATGGGGCATCTGCTCCTCAGAGCTCTTTAGAGTCAGTATGCCTCCTGTATGGTGTCAGTCCATTTTGTCCTACTCCTAACACATGTTGTGTGTGTGTGTGTGGGATTTATCCAAATATATCATTATATGAATTTTGTGTATGTGATCAGTAGCAGTTGGGTTTTTGTCTGCATAGGAGCCCGAGTGTCCTGGTTCTGGCCAGGCCAGAGTTAACCTCCCCAGTCTTTCCATGTTGCTCTGCAGGTATGTAACCTTTGCTAAAGCCAAACAAGCAATACCAATTTTGATTTCTGCTTAATTTGGTTTCTTCTTTTGACATAGACACTCATCCAGAGGGAAGAACTGTGATCAAATTATTTTCTCAGTAGTAGAGAAAAGGGCAGCAGGACAAGACTTCCTAGTAGACTGGCAGGAAATAAAGATTCAACTTGAAGAAAGCAACTGAATGTTTGACAGGATAGTCAACTGAAGCAGATTTTCTGCAAAGGGGATGCTTTAAAGCTACTAATGCAGCACGCTGCCTTGGGGCTAGAATGAACACGCAGGGTAGGACCTTGCAGAACTAAACAGGTCAGCATGATGACTGGGTTGCAGACACTGAGGAACTGTGCGTGGGATGAGGAGGAAGGAACCTGCTTCTGTCCTAAGGACCCTGCTTTGGCAAGGGGGTTGGACTCAATGATCTCTGGAGGTCCCTTCCAACCCCTATGGTTCTGTGAATGTCACTGCTGAACAGTTAAAACGTGGATTTCCCCTTTGATATTTATATTCAGCTTTTGATTGTGCCCAACCAACCATTTGGTTCCAGATCCGTGTCAGCTTTCTGCTGTGTCTGGGACAACGTGGGGGCAGGAAACAAAAGATTTGAGGGGTAAAAATCAAGGTAAATGCTTTTGGGTACATACTAGGATGGCTTCTGCTTGTAGGTTCAGGGCTCCTAAACTGGTGGCATTGGTGCTGCTGATTAAGGTGCCCACAGGAATTGGAATCTGTCTGTCAGATTGCTCTGGGAGCTGCAGGGTCGGTATGTCTGGACCGAGCATCTCCTTGGATGGCTACAGGAAGGCTACTTGCTGAGATGTGCTTTATCAGAGAAATGGAGTGCTTGTGACTTCAACTACTCTTTAAAAATCAACAAATACTCCCTTTGACTTGTCCTGCCACTTGTTTTGTTAAATACATGGTGGTGTTTAGCTAAATACATGGTGTTTTCTGGGGCAGTGTGGCCCGGCTGTCAGGATGTCTGGGAATGTTCTGTACAGTCTTTAAGCAGAGCTATTTGGGCAGAATATTGGACCTGGCCCTGGAAGAATCACCCCAAAGAAGTGTTGGTGAAGAGGTTTGGGAAGTGTTGAAATGGGGCTGAGCAACCCAGGTGTGTGCTGAGCAGGTGGCTGCAGTTTTACCATAAAGTGGCATTCTGGACAGTTAGATAGTGAAGTAGGTAAAAAGTGCAAGTGTTTTATGGTCTCCTGTTCAGAGGAAGAATGTTAAAGGTCTGTGGTTTTGCGTTGTTTAGGGTTTTTTTTTTTAAAGTTTATAAAATAGCCAGCTCTTTAAGGTGCTCCATGTGATATAAAACTAAGAGCGTTTCTAAATTGGGCTCCCTTTATGTAATAAATAATCTCTGCACTCCTGGTCACAGCCATTCAGTGAACAGTCGTGTTTACTTTGAGTCAATGCTGTCAGCAAGTCCATAATCTTCCCTGGTTTCTTGTTTGCAGAGAGCAAACAGCGTTTGGGCCTGATTCCCCCAGATAGAAACGTGTTGAGGAAGGTGCTGTTACACTGAGACTGTCTTAACAATAATCCTTGTTTGCCTGTTAGTGTGAGTTACAGAGGTGGCAAGGAGCTTTTCCCAGTGTGAATGTTTTCCTTGGTCCTTTAAAAACAAACACCAAACCCAGGGCTGGCTTGGTGATGCTCAGTGCTGCTGAGGCCGCATCAGTAATAAAAATAAGCAGCTTATTTAGCTGTATGGAGAGATTCCTATCGCAGGGCTACCCGTAGTGCTGGCAGAGGGTTGTAATCTTTACTTGCTTGTTGTAAAGCTAAAATAAACTTGGAGTATTGGAGCTGGCTTCTATTCCTGCAGATAAAGAAGGTTTGAAGGTCTGTAAGGGAAATGCCAATTCCCTGGGGAGTTGCTCTGGCTGGGAGGGGAAGCAAAGGGCCGGAGAGAGCTGAGTCGCTGTCCCTGTGCTATTCATTCAGCAATTTTAGCTCAAAGAGGGAAGCTGAGGGTGAAGTGAAGGAGCATAGCTGTGTTCTCCACACTGGTGCTCTCCAGTTGGGCAGTAAAAGCTGCTGGAACACCGATGGCTCTGGCTATTTTCACATTAGACCTGAACGTTGTTGTCTCACTAGTAGCAAGGTTACAGGAATCTATTCATTAGACTTGCCTTTACTTGAAAGTCGCTTAAAAAGAAACAATTTTTCCTTTAAAAATTGTGAGTAGTGTGTTTTTGAAAATGTGGAAGTGAGGCAAGTCCCAAAAACCAGCTGGAAGGGGGCTGGTGCCTAGCAAAAGCCAGTATGTGCGTAAGGAAGGAAAGCAGCTTGTAAAGCCAGATCTTGGAACTTCCCACTTAGAGCTGTTGGTACCAGCTCATCATTTGTAACTCTCCTTAAAGCGTCGTTAAACACTTCAGTCAAATCTCTGGCACGCAGGGAAATTAATGATTTGAGCAATCTCAAATTTGGGGGGCTGGCCAGCTTTTAAGATGCTTAAAATTGTTTGAATTGCCGGTGAATGGAAACCATGAATGTGCTGCAACAGGTTTGAAAGACCTGTCCAGCATTTTGCCAGCTGTAGTCCCTTGTCTTTGGAAAATGCTAGATGAGGTGTTGGCTAAACATGTGTCTGACTTCTTCCCCTTTCTGGAAACGGGCCCTGTGTTGACTCAAGGTAGATCAGAAAACCCCTGGGTGCAGCACACCCAGGGTCTTTTGAGCACTTCATTTAACATCTGGGGTCAGCTGTGACTCTCTGCTACTTTTTTCATGGCATCTCTTCCTTCGTGGTGGCAACACAAAGTTCAGTTCTGTGAACACTCCATTTACTATCTGTAGCATCCTCTGGGTGCGGAGCGCTTCTTGAAGGATGTAGAGAGAAAATTCTACTTTGCATTGCCTGCTGCTACAAGGGCAGAAGCACCTTCTGCCCTTTGTCTACCTATAAAGCATAGCCTAGTCATCAGGTGTCACCTCATAGCCTGTGATCACCAGAAGATCCACTTTTTCATAAAGGTTTCTATGTGTTTATTAGGGAATCACTGTAAAATTGTTGAGAGAGGCTCACATTGCTGACAGAAGGCACTGCTGGCTTGGTTGACTGATTTACTTGTCTGGCCCTGTGTGGAACCAGGAGTTGAACGCGGTGATCCAATCCTTGAACTCTATGATCTCTTGAGGTCCCTTCCAAGCCCTACAATTCTGTGATGGCTTCTGTTATGAAAAGCTTAGTGGTCCCTTCCAACTCAGGAGATTATCATACACCGGGGATTGAGGAGAGGACGAGGCGGATGTGACAAGAGTAGGACTTGTCTTTCTGGAACCGTTTGCTTTGTAGAATGCTTCCCTTAACAGAAAACTGCATTAGCCAAGTGTATGTGTGTGTGTGTGTTCTGAGCATTGCTACTATGCTCTTGTGTCCTGTAGTAGATTAAAATGTCAGTTGGACCATCCATATTTCACAGCCCTCTCGCCGCCGCGGGGAAGGTGCACGTGTCCCGTGTTACTCTGCGTACCGCCAATAAAACAACCCTCCAGGAGGAAATGTGTGCAGGCCATACAGCAAGATGTCAAATTAATTGTACAGAAGTAATGAGTTAGCACCAAATGCTAATTAAATATTGATGAAAGTCATACTTTCAATTATCTTCATTACGGTGCAATGTTTTATGTAGACATGAAAGGCTGGGAATGTGGGCATACATTGTTATCAGTCTTCTCACAGAAAAATACTCATTTCTCTAAAACCCATTTTAAATGCACTGGGTGCCCATAGTAGCTTTTTTGCCATAGTAGATTTTTACTAATTTGTGTGTGTTCACCCTTTTCCTTTCCCCTTCCATTGAAGTCCCCATGAAGTGATCACCTTCAACAGGGAGGCTGTGTAAATACAGGTTCTGCCACTGCTGGCCCATAGCTGTGGTCTGGCCCCACGGCTCTTTTCCAGTCAACATTCAAACTTGGTGATGAGGTGAGTCCCTGCTGTTTTATCAGAGCTTTGAACTTGCTGCCTAAAGTCCTCTCAGTCCTTCCAGTTCCTGAGGAATTGTAGAATCTTCATGGTTGGAAAAGTCCAGTGGAGGGCTATGAAGATGATGAAGGGCCTGGAGCATCTCCCCTACAAGGAAAGGCTGAGTGAGCTGGGACTGCTCAGCCTGGAGAAGAGAAGACTGAGAGGGGATCTGATCAATGTTTATCAATATCTGAAGGGTGGGACATGGGGAAATGGCCAGCCCCTTTTCAGTGGTCTGTGGAGACAGGACAAGGGGCAATGGCTGCAAGTTGGAGCACAGAGAGTTCTGCACCAACATGGGGAAGAACTTTTTCCCAGTGAGGGTGAGGGAGCCCTGGGACAGGCTGCCCAGGGGGGTTGAGGAGTCTCCCTCTCTGTAGATCTTCAAGCCCTGTCTGCCTACCTGTGCGCTCTCCTAGGGACCCTGCTTTGGCAGGGGGTTGGACTCAATGATCTCTGGAGGTTCCTTCCAATCCATATGTTTCTGTGAAAAGACTTTTAGGAACATCAAGTCCAACTGTCAGTGCTACACCACTGTAACCTCTAAACCATCTCCCAAAGCACCACATCTACCTGGTTTTTGAGCAGCTCCAGGGATGGTGATCCCACCACCTCCCTGGGCAGCCTGTTCCAATGCTTTCACCACTGTTAGGAAACTTTTCCTAATATCCAATCTGAACTTCCTCTGGTGCAACTAGAACCTGTTCCTTCTTGTCTGATCACCATTAGGCAGAAGAGATCAACACCCACCTCACTACAACCTCCTTTCAGGTAGCCCCAGAGTGTGATAAGGTCTCCCCTCTGCCTCCTCCAAGGGCTTGATTTCACCTTGTTAACAGAAGGTTTGTGAGCATTTCTTCTGATTCATACCCACCCTTGTGTGCCGCCTTCTTCACAAGGTTTTCTTTGCAGAGCTGAAGTGAGGTGGAGACTGCAGGAGCTTTTGAGAGGCATCTCATCACAGTTAGGCTGCAGGAACAGGGATGGAGCTCAGCCAGGACAGCAGCTCTGTGGGCAGCATAGTGGGGAGAAGAATCCAAAAGCATGAACCTAACAGTGGGAAACGGAGCTGAAGTGGGAAGGGACAGGTATGTAAGGGTGTAAGCCAGGGTGTTGTGCTTTGGGGAGAAGGGGATGGGCAAGAGCTGCTTGGCTCCTCACACGTGTGAGCACTGGGAAGAAATGAGAGGGCAGGTTTTTAGGTAGGACTCCATCACTCAGACTGTGTGTCGCTAGGGCTTGTCTGTTGAGAGACTGAGTAGACAGCCAGGGACCCAAGAACAGTCCTAGCTGTGTGCTGTTTCATGAGGAGTTGCCTTTGGGGAAGATGGACAAAGCTTTCACCGAATTCACAGCTGGGTATGTACACTGCTGTGCCATCTCCTTACTCTCACGTTCCTTTGAGCTCCTCTAGAAAGGCACAAAACCTGCTTCCAAGAGTTCCAAAGCCTTCCTGGAAAATGCCATAGGGATTTTTAAAAAACCCACTAAATAGAAGGGAGCAACTGGTGTGAAAACAAATCCTTTCTGGACACTTTGTGGATGGGAATTGCTCGTGCAGGACTGCTTGGGTGAGCTGCTTTCCCGTGCTGGGCTGGAGAAGAGGCCTACCTGCCTCCAGGAAGTCCATGGTGAACTTGTGATAGTGTTGCAGGGGGGAGAGTGATGTTTTCATGGTGCTCTTTTGTTTCCTGGCCAAAACTAATCTCTGCAGCAGTGAGCATTCAGGCTGCCCACAGCATCGCCTGTGTGATGTCTGTGTCCATGTCTCTGGTGGGCAGGTGACAAAAAAATCCCAGTCCCTGAGAGCACGAATGCTCTGTCACCTCCCAGAGTGCTGCCAGAGGCTCGTGACTGGAGGCAGGTGGGTGACATGGGATTAGGGAGGAGGGTGCCCACCTTTTTCTTGCAGAGGGCTCATCCTTGGCGCCGTGGTCTGAATATAAATCATTCCTAGAAGATAACCAGGATACTGTTTGCTGGGGAATAGATGTGAAGCCAACGAGAGGCCTTGGAAAATTACCAGCGGCGAGGCACGGCGGAGCGAGAGGAGCACTTGAGCCGAAGAATAGATAATACCCAGTAGAGCAGAACCATGGTGCCAGCTGCTGAGAGGGTAATTTGGTGCTCGTAATGATTCTCAACTCCACTCTGAACCCATCACTCTGGAAGTGTCCCTCATCTAAAGTACAAAGGTTCCCCAGACCATCGGAATAGAAGCTCTGTGTCCCGAGCATGTGAAATTAATGACCAAATATTATGCTGAGAGCCATTTAATTAAAATCACTTTCATTAATAATGCAGCTGGAGAGAGTGTGTGTGTGTGTGTGTTATGTAATTAAAGATAGTGCATCAGTAAATGATACTGTGCAAAACCAATTCAAAAAATTCAAATGAGTTGGTGTAACATAAGGAACTTAATTCAAGTGGGAATAAAAGTCAATGTGAAATAAGCTCAGGAGGAGGGTTTTTTTTTCCCCTGGAAGCTGCAATTAATCTGCTGCTGGCAACAAAATTCAGGGCTTGGGGTTTTAAGTGTGGAGCTCTGCTTGTTTTACAGAGCTGGTGTGGTGAATCAAAATGTGTTTCTCTCACCAAATAGATGTTTTGGTGCACCTCAGGGTCTGGGCTGCCTTGCACCCTGTTCCTCTGTGCTTTGAGCGGTCAGGCTGGGCTTGGCTGCCGGTGTACTGAGTGTGGTGGCTGCTTAACAACCGGGAGAAGGAAGCAGAAAGGTGAGGGTGGTCCCTCAGGAAGCAGTTGCTCTGTGTGGCATTGCCTCAGCAATGCTGGGTGAGCAGGCACCTTGTTCTCCTGCAGCACTTTGGCTAATCCAAATCTTCAGTGATTGAAGTCAGAACTGCTACAGTTAAGTCTATCTGACATGAGAAGTGGCTGGGAATTAAGTAGTCTTAAGTACTATTATAATAAATAGACTTTCTTATATTCTGCATGGCAACTTGAAATATCTTTAATCCTTCAGTTTACCTGCTCAGGAATCTGTTAAATATTTTGTACCAGGATCCTGGGCTGGCAGCACCTGTGTGCTCAGCATCGCTGGCCAGCATGGTGTGTGCTCCAGGTTCTCCTTCAAAGAAATGGTGCTGGGATAGGGTAGGTATGATGGGCTTGGGAGGGACTGGAGGCTTCGCTCTGCTCTGTCCTCCTAAGCCCAAACATTTGTGCTCATGTTCAGCCTCACAGATTCACAGAGCTGTAGGGGTTGGAAGGGACCTCCAGAGCTCATCAAGTCCAACCCCCCTGCCAAAGCAGCTCCCCAGCTCATATTGCACAGACAGGTGTCCAGACAGGTCTTGAATCTCTCCAGAGAAGGAGACTCCACACCCCCCTGGGCAGCCTGTCCCAGGGCTCCCTCACCCTCACTGGGGAAAAGTTCTTCCCCATGTTGGTGCGGAACTTCCTGTGCTCCAACTTGAGGCCATTGCCCCTTGTCCTGTCTCCACAGACCATTGAGAAGAGGCTGGCCATTTCCCCCTGTGTCCCACACTTGAGATATTTATAAACATTAATAAGATGCTCTCTCAGTCTTCTCTTCTCAAGGCCGAACAGCCCCAGCTCACCCAGCCTTTCCTCATAGGGGAGATGCTCCAGGCCCATAATCATCTTCATAGGCCTCCACTGGGCTCTTTCCAGGAGATCCCTGTCTTTTTTATACTGGAATTATAAACTAAATCAGCTTGAGATACTTTGAAACCTGAACTGATTTTTTTAAATTATCTTCTCTAGAACAGGACAAGGAGCTACTGTGAGCTGTCAGGCAAGTGACTGTAGTGGGCAGCTGCCCCACCCCTGGGGTTCTGCCCAGAGCCTGATCCTCTAGACCTGGTGTGGGGTGCTGGTGCCAGTGGTGGGGTGGCCTGCACCCAGGGGATGTGGCCGTGTGCCTGTCCCGTGTGAGCAGGGGCATTCTTCCTGGGGTGGATGGTCCCAGACCCTTTCCTCCCAGGAGGTACCTTAGTCGTTCTCTAGAGCATCTCAGGGGACTTGCATTTCATCATGGGCTTTAGAAATGAGGGTGGAAGGGGGTGTAATCTCTGCTCACCCATCTAACACCCCATAATTAGGATGCTTACCCCGACCTGGCTCTTGTGGCTGCCTTGGGTCTTGTTTTTTCCATCACAGGATGAAAACGGGGCCTACAGCAACGCGAGGAACCTGCTGCCATGTTCCCAGTCCCCCTTGAGATGAGGTAAGAGTCCTTTGCTTTGAGCTTGCCTGGGGCTGTCTGTAGACTCAGAAACCTGTGGAGGTGTATCTGGAGGGACACCTTCAGAGCCTGAGCAGCGTGCTCTGTGCCAAGCTCCTACCCCTGTTACCTTTTCCCTGGTGCTGGGCTAGGGAGTGAATCGCCTGTACCCGGGAGCTGGCACCACCACTGCTGCCAGTCTTGAGAAGCAGCTGAGCAGTAATAGCCTGTGACAAGACACAACCCTGACCAGCACCAGGAGATATAAGCAAACAACCTGCTAACTTTAGGTGCTTTTTTTTTGGTTGTTTTTTGGCCTTTTTTAACTTCAGGACTGATCCAAATAACCTCAGTGTCTCATATTTCGCTGTTCTTCCTTGCCAATTTGGAGCCAATTATAATGTCTCACCTCTCAGGGAGATCACCAGTTTATTTGGAGCTGTTAAGATAAGGTACCCAGAGCTTAATTGACTTCATAACGATAGGAAAAAAGCCATGGACTGCCTGGGAATGAGGCAAGAGAACAGAGAAATGGGATCCCTGTCAGAGGGACTCAGAGCTGTAAGGGCAGGTGTGGAGGAGGGAGGCTGGAACAGGAGCTGCTGGGCTGGGATCACCCTGGCTTTCCAACAGCTGTTAGAGGTGTGAGATGAGTGAAGGGATGGCTGAGAGAAGATGCCCTGTGCCCTCGCTTTGATGGCAAGGCTCCAGGCCAGATCCTGGGTCCTGCCACAGCAGGAGAGCCTGGTCTCCCCGAGAACCAGCTCCGTGCTTCTGGCATCCTGCCTGTGACTTGAGCAGCCTATCATCTCTGCTCCCAGAGAGATTTACCTCCCTGTGTCTGGGTGAGGAGTCGCAGATCTGCAACAGATGAAGGAAATACATTAAAAAGCCCCTGAATTGGTGGGTTTTTTTTCTTCTTCCTTCTGCCCTGAGGCCAAAACCAGAGAGCAGTGTAAGAAATACCCTCAGCTTGACCCATGTGGCTGCTGGTTACTGCTGAGTGGGAAGGTGCTGATATTTCTTCTGGTCATGTTTGGGTCCTGCTGCTCCCTGTGTAGGTAGGATTTTGTTCTTCCCTGAGTAAAGTGTTTTCCTGTGAACATAATTGCTTTTTAATTGGGCTGCAGCTGGCACTGGGTTTGTGCTGAGGTGGAGACTGAGTCACGGATTTTTTTGTGATTGATTTACTATTTTATTTCCCCCAAACCCACTTTAGTCTGGATGTCTGGGCTTCTTGCTTTGAGAAGAGTACCAAAGGCTGAAAGCTTCCTTCTGACTGAAACCCCACAGGTATTCTGGACTGTGAGAGCTGCATGGTGTGGTGGGTCACAGCAGAAGGCATTGCCAGGATGCCGGCAGCATCCAGCAGCCCCCATCTGGTTCCTGACACCCCTCTGAGGGAGCTGTGGTTTGATCCGAGTGGGATGTTTCATCACATTTCACCTCTTGTTCTCCAGGCTCTGAGGGGCTGATTTTACCTGATGAAAACCTGAGATCTTTGGTTTTGCAAACCCATTGAGGGGGTCACACCGACAGGACTTTGCCTACTGCTGCAGTATGGGCAGTAGCCCCCAGGTACCACAGGGCTCCAGCAGTCAATACCCAGACAAGTGTCACTTATTTGCTAGTCTTCAAAGAAAGGAGGGGGCTGTTCACAGAAGCACAGAATCACAAGGTTGGAAAAGACCTTTAAGATCACCGAGTCCAACCATTCCTGTCCTGTGCTAAACCATATCCCTAAGTACCTCATCTACCCATCTGTTAAACACACCCAGGGATGGTGACTCAACGCCCTCCCTGGGCAGCCTGTTCCACGTCCCAACAACTCTTTCAGGGAAGGATTTTTTCCTAACATCTAATCTGACCCTGCCCTAGTGAAGCTTTAATGCCATTTCCCCTTGTCCTATCTCCTGACACGAGAGACCATTGCTCACCTCTCTACAACTTCCCTTCAGGTAGTTGTAGGCAGTGATAAGGTCTCCCCTCAGCCTCCTCTTCTCCAGGCTGAACACCCCCAGCTCCCTCAGCCTCTCCTCATAGGATTTGCCCTCCAGCCCCTTCCCCAGCCTGGTTTCCCTTCTCTAAACACGCTCCAGAACCTCGTTATCCTCCTTCTGGTGAGGAGCCCAGAACTGGACACTACCCAAGGTGCAGCCTCACCAAGGCCAAGTACAGGGGCACAATCACCTCCCCAGACCTACTGGCCACACTATTTTGATACAGCAGATGTGTGTGAGAGATGGTTGCAGGGGTGGGAATGGAGAGGGGAATGGCAACCTCTCCTTTCTTCTGACAGGACCCCCTGCAGCTAAAAACCTCCTTGATGGATTCTTATTTCATTGAGCCACTTAGTATCTCCGACTTGTTATTGTCTTCTCAACTGTGCCTATTTGAATAGGGATGGTGGTAATGATGAATCATTATTATACTATAAATAAAACATTACCCAGATTATGCTGGTCAGCAGAGCGTAAAACAAATAGCAAACAAATGTCCTTGAATTACAATTCAAATACCCAGCACAGGATGCTGCTCCAGGCCCAGCACCTTCTCCTGGTCGCTATGAGAGTTCTCTCAAGTCACATCAGGATTATTCAGGGATTTTCTTTTAGTGCTGCCTAGAAACTTCTCCTGAGAAGGAAAATGTAGCAGCCCCAGGGAGCTTCCACCAAACACTCGGTTCATCACTTCTCTGCTGCCTGTCTCTCTGCCATGTCTGCTCGTGGTGCTGTGATTAGGAGGCTGAGCTCAGGGAAGGATCTGACTATAGGCATGGGGTCTGGGGAGATGAAAGGGCTGAGAATCCAAAGGATGGAATTATTGGGAGGGGGAAGGGGTGGAGGGGAAGAAAAATCACAGAATCAGAGAATTGTAGGGGTTGGAAGGGACCTCAAGAGACCATCGAGTCCAAGTCCCAAATAAGAAAAACCCAACTGGGTTACTGCCTTGAGTTGAAATGATTAAAAAAAAAAAACCAAACCCAAAAACATGTGGATGGATCTGCAGCACTGTTTGGTGGGCAGGCTGGAGGAGAAGAGCTGATGTTCGTGGGCATCAGGAATTAGCTTTTAATGGGGGTTTTCTATAAAAGTGTCCATAGGATGGGGAGAACAGCAAGAAGCATGTTGAGTAAGGAGATGAAGTACCTGTTTGCACTGATAGAAATGCATGCAGAGCTTTGCTGGTGAGGGTTGGGCTAAATTAACACACATGTATCAGAAACTCTGATATTAGATTTAAGTTTCTTCAGTCACAAGTCACTGCCAGCTTGGGGCACTTTCAAAAACCAGCATTTAATCTTCCAGATTTTTGATTTTAAAATCCTTTGTTCCTCTCACAACTCACAATTGCTGAAACCTGAAACTTACCTAAACCAGTCACCTGTTACCCAGGAATGTTTTAAACCGACATCTCATCAGGTTTAGCTCTGTGTACGTGGGCAGTGTGACCTGGTGTGGTCTGTCCCTTCCTCTGGCTCATGGCACTGGCCTTTGCTTACCTTGCTGGGTGGAAATAGTTCCTTCCTGATCCGAATATGGCTGAGGAGCCCTTGTAGGTACAGTGCCTTTCTCCAAGCGGAGCTGGAACAAAGGTGACCTGTTTAAGCTGATTTCTGAAGGATTGTGATTGACAAAAGCCCAGGGGCGAGTTCTCTGGCACCATGGTTTTGGTACAAAAGCTGTTCTTTTGGCCAGTGTTGGTTTTCTCCACACTCTTGTGTTTGTGGGGAGTGGAGGGTGTTTGATGATGGTTGCTCCTCTCCTGCTGGGAGGTTTAGAGGCAGAAAAGCTCCTTGGTGGGACTTGCAGGTGAGACAATAGCTCCATGGGAGGACAGGCTGCTCCCACTGTTGTGGGCTGTGTCCAAGGCTGCTCCCGTGGCGTGTCACCAGCCTGGGCCTTGCTTGAGGAGCCCAAGACTTGTTTTGAAGTCAAATGTTGGTTGTGGTTGGGTGTGTGTCTTTCAGTGCTTGTCCCTGGATTGATCCCAGCCTTTCCCTGTGACTCCCCAGAGTGATGATTGTCTGCTCAAGGCCTTGTTTTTTCTTCCCCGGGACGGGGCTGTGCTGCAGTCAGGTGACATCTGCAGGGGCAGGAATCCTGGTCCCATTTCAAGGAGAAACACCAAGCAAAGGCTGAATCAGCAGCTGGCTGCCTCCTCTCCCAGCGGGCTTGGGAACCCTTCCTAGTTTAGGCTTTTCATGGACCTTGCACTGTTATGGAACAGCTGACGATGCATTCCCCAAGCATCCTGAAATGCTCAGACACCTCTTCTGCTGAGGCTCAGAGCAGAGTCACTGCAGGGCATGCTTACGTAGCTCCCAGGAAACCACACTCAGCCACATCTCATGGAGCCCTTTGTGCCTCTATACACACTCCACTTAAAAAGTAAATAATCAAATATGCCACAAGCAAGTGCCAGATTTAGCAAACTCCCTTTATTTACATACAAATACATGTACACGTATGTCCTGTATATGTACACATATTCAAGTGTATATACATACATGATTTCCACATACTCTACAATAAATTGCACGTAGGGGTTTCTCCCAGCTGCCCACAGTGCTGAGTAAAAATACATGGGGCTAAAATCATGGCTTACAGCTAGGCTCCAAAAGCACCGACCACCGAATGGCAATAACTGCAAGCTTATGTACAGCCAGCACGAGGACACGCTATGTGGGATACAGAGGAGACCATCGTGGAGGAGTCAGCAGTCATAGACAAACTAAAAGAACATCATTGAGAGCAGGAGGGACTCTGTGTGAAGGGAGATGAAGGAAAACATTTAGGTTACTGACTGGACTAAACCACACGTTTAAATTTGTCATCTAAAAAGAGGAACAAATTAGCCAGTTAGTTGCTTTTTATTTTTTAATGGAGTATTTTTTGTTTGTTTGTGTATGAGGCGTTACCAAGGAAATCAGAATTAATCTCATGAGTGAGTCTGAGCTGTCAGTCATTCACCTGGGTGCTCACCACTCACAGAGAGTACGTTAGCAGTACTTTAAGCTGTATGTAACTTCTTGGACCCTGCCCTGTAAGTGTGATTGGAAGCAATGAAAAGGGCTTTCCTCAGCCAGCTTCTCCTGCGGGACCTGTCACATCGAGCTGCCACAAAGGACTGTGGCAGCACCGCCAGACCTAACCGCGGTGGATGGCTGTGGTACCAACACCTGTCCTACTCACACAAAACCGCAGCCCGGACCCCCTGTTCTTGCACGTAGCGGTGGGGGAGTGACGCTGCTGGAGTAGGGGAGACTCCTGCTGAACCTCTCTGTGCTGGCAGCAGGAGTCTGCAGTCTGCTCGGTGAGGAGATGTGCAGTTCTTTGTCCCCTTGACTCGTGGCTGCTTACGTTCCGACTTGAAGCACGGGATGCAATGCTAAGGAAGACAACCAGGAGGCCTGAGCGCAAAGCTGGCGTTATTCCAGTGCCACCCTTAAGCCAGGACCCATTTTCCCTGCTGGGATACAGCGCTGAGAGGGGTGGATAGCAAGGTGACCCCTTCCTGAAGCCAGCCCACCCTTACCTTCTTCAGACTTAAACAGAGATGATCTTTCTCCGAGGTACGTGTGTTCTCTACCGCTGCAGAACTGGTGTGACTGGTGCATATGGCGACAGCGGAGAAGAATCCGAACGAATGGTGACCAGGGAAGCAAGAACCATGCACCAAACCTGCACACCTCGTGGCTCTAATTAACTAAAGCTTGTCAGTGTCTAATTACATCATTGCATATCCATGGCTAAGAGGTCTGAAGGAAGAACTACTCCCTCTTTGCTTCAGTGAGTACACACAACTACTGCTACTCCTAGGAATGCGGATTCCTGTCCATTTTTTGTTTTTTAATCCTAGGAATAGCACTTTCTCTTAGTATTTGGACTTGATTCCTTGAGCCCTGTGTGTGTGTGTGCAATATTCTTTACAAAACCAGTGGCAGAGCTGTTTGGGGTCTGTGTATTAGTTGCTACAAGTCTGCTTGGTCGTTTGTTCTGTATGTCATCATCTAGAGTTGGCAGTGAGAAACAGGATCCTGCTAAGTCCTGTCCTGCCCCAGTAAAAGACAAGCACTCTGCCAGCAAGCCTAGTTTAAAAACCTGCTTTTCAACACTGGTGTGGGTTACAGACATCCTTTTGTTTGATTAACCTCTCTTTTTTGGGTCGTGTGCCTGCCTGGTAGTTCCCCTCTCAATGCTGTGAGGCAGTTGGGTCTCAAATGAAAACGATGGTTACATAAATAGCCGGAGTATTTACCATACAACACAAACACAGCTACAGTTTTGTTTGGTTTTTTTTTTTAAAGACTTTTTAAACCCGTTAGGAAAACATCATCTTCTCCAAAAAGGTCAATGGAAACGCTCATTTTTATGGTGGGATGCTGTATCTCTGATCACCCACGCCCGCCTCAGCCAGAGGACAAGTAGGGAGTCTCGCTGTGGTAGTTATAATCAGGACAGACCTTCTGCACCAGTTTGTAGTCTACGCTGTAAAAAGCAATGTAAATGCAGATAACTTTAAAGGGTTTGGAACACAACCAGGAGACATGGCTTTGAGTCTGCTCTTGATAGCAGATCTTGGACGGGTCGAAGTTGCACAAGGCAGTTTTTTTAGCGCGGTCTGTTTTCTCGTACTCGATTCGGCAGTTGAAGGACTTGGACTCCTTGGTCTCCAGCGTTGACTGCGGAGACGACTCAAACTCCACCACCTTGGAAGGTGGCACCAGGCTTACAGAAACGTTCCCCAGGCCTGTGGAGTTGTGTCGGAAATAAACACTGAAGGTCCCGTTTCCGTGGTCGACGATCTTCCCTGTGATCAGAAGGTTCAGCTTAACAGTTTTGATGTTGGAGTGGAAGTCGCCCCATCCAAACATCTTCTTGAATTTCCCAGTTTTTACTATAGGTCTGCGTTTAGTTCGTGCAAGAGATTCCTGGACCTCCGTGATGTTGGACAACCAATCCCAAAAGTTTTCTATGCTGTCTGAGTAGGACACCTGGCCGTGTTTCAGTACTGGAGATGGCTTAACGAAGAGGCGTAAAGGATTGATGATCCTGGAGTGGACCACGTTGTCAACCAGTGTCTCTGCAGCATCCTTGTCTTCCCAGTCCAGCACGTCAGTGGCTTGCACGACTTGATTAGCATCACAAAATACCTGTTTTGAACCAGAAAGAAAGAATTGTAAAGATAAAGTCTTGAAAATAAACCCATTGAGATGTAAAAGGAGGCTTTAGTATTTATTTTTACATTGACAGGGTCTGGGCTGTTCCAGTCAGGTGGACTGCTCTAACGAGTAATGTCTTGGTGCCCTATGATAGCTCAAGGGTCTTACTCAAGGTAGGTTCAGGCTGGGGGAGTCTGTTCCTGAAGGACTGCACCCCATGGAAAGGACACACACAAGCAGTTGGAAGAACTGCAGCCCATGGGAAGGACCCATCTTGGGGAAGTTGGTGGAGGACTGTTTGCCATGGGAGGGACCCCACGCTGGAGCAGGGAAAGAGTGTGAGGAATCCTTCACTGTGGAGGAAGGAGCAGCAGAGTCAATGTGTGTTGAACTGACCCCAAGCCCCATTCACCATCCCCCTGTGCTGCTGGATGGGAAGGAGGGAGAGAAATGGGGAGAGACGTTAAGCCTGGGAAGAAGGGAGGGGTGAGGGGAAGGTGTTTTTAAAACCAGGTCTTATTTATTGACTCAGATTTGATTGGTAATAAATTTATTTCCCCAAGTTGAGCCTGTTTTGCCTGTGACAGTAACTGCTGGGTGATCTCCCTGTCCTTATCTCGACCCAGGAGCCTTTCCTTACGTTTTCTTTCCCCATCCAGCTGAGGAGGGGAGTGATAGAGTGGCTTTGGAGAGTACCAGGCCTCCAGCCAGGGCCAACCCATCATGACATGGTTCTTGTACACTGAGAGAGAAGTCCTGTTGAACATGCAGCACTTGAGTGTAAACACAGGAGTCAGAAGCAGAATCTGTGTTCCAGCAACCTAGAGATGACAGTCTAACCTTTCCTCTTTAGGTCCTATAAAGCCTGCATGTAAGTTTTGGAGAGTATTTGGGGTTTGCTCTGTTCAGGACTTACACCATCACCCTAATGTCCAAAGAAAAACTTTCTCAGCTGCAATTACTCTTAGAAAACAAGTGAACAGAAAGGAAAGGTGCTTAAAAGGGGAAGAAGAATGAAGAGCGTTGTCCTGTCCTCATCCTGGCAAAGCACCACGCTCGCTTCAGCATTGATCTTGCAGTGCTACTGCACAGGAGGGGGTCTTCGCTCTCCAGTTAGCAGCCACGGGAGAATCACGGCGGGGGCCACAGAGGGGGTATGTTTGCCTGAAGCAGCCCAAACCCAGCGTGTGCCATCCTCAGTCGCTGCCTGATGCTGAATTCATGGGGTGGGATTTTGTGCTGCCCGTCTCACGAGGCAAACTGCAATGCCGGGCTTGTTTTTCCTTCTGCTACCGATCCCAAAGGGTCTGCAATGCCTCTGGTTCCTAGCAGTACTCAGTTTCTGGAATATCCAACTGTTATTTCTATCATCTTCCATTTTTCATCTCACTATCCAGCAAAGATCAGACCCGCCAGGGCCCTTCATCTTTGCCGGCACCTGTTCCCTAAACCAGAGCCCACGTACCACGTGTTCCCCTGACCGTCCCTACCGCAGCGATGGTGACTGGATGCCCAGAGACAGCCATCGCTGCCACGTTCACAGCCTCAGCATTGGAAGGCCAGCACTAAATCAATCTGCAGCTGGATCCAAAGGTACTGTGCAGGTGTGTCTCTGCAGAAATACCTCATTTTCTTCTTTAGATTAGAAAAGAAGGGGGGGGGAGGAAAGCCAACAATGATCACTCGCAGCCTGAGACCTTGGATGTCAACTTTCTTTTATGGCTGAGCTACAAACCCAAGAAAATAGGAGATTCTAATGGAAACAGTGACAGATGCTTATCTGCACCGGCACAAATAGCGCTGTCATAGCGGTGCTGGGGGAAGCAGTCGTTTCCACTGTGATGGAAAGCTCCTGGTGAAGCAGTGTCATGTTTATGCATGGTTCTTCAGCCACTTCTAAGCCTGCTCTCTCCAGCTCAAAAATCAGCCGGGTGATGCTGGGAACAGCTGGCCATCATCGCTGCCAGGGAAATAACGTTCCCTGCTGCAGAGAAGCGACTCTCTTCAGATGAAACAAGAACTGATGCACACGTTCAGCCATCCTTCACCCCAAAACTGACCCGAGGCCTTTAAAAACACAGGAAAAAAAATAAAGAGGCTTTGCTGCTGCAATTCTAAATTCCAGCTGGGACCAGGGACCTGGCAGTGCTGAAATACCAGGAAGTTTTCTGTGTGTTTGCAAGGGCTAAATGATCTGCTGCTTAAAATGCTAATGGCCACTCAAAGCCATAAGCACCTGTAGCTGGTATTGCTGTTAGCAACTGGGAATTGCAGTTGGAAATTTCCAACAGAAACACATGGAAACGAAGCTGCTGGGCTAACAGGAGGTTCTAACTTCGGTTCTTTGCGACCCAGCTCTGCCTGTCCTCTGGCAAGGGCACAGGAATGCACACGATGGTCCTCCTGGGCTACTTTTCTTCTGTGATGTTTATTGAAATCCATGCAATGGCTCTTGGGCTTCTTTTTCCCCTTCTCCTTTTATGAAGGGATCTAGAGGGCAGTGAGTCATGTGTTATGGGTAATGCTCAGTGTATGTCTCTTCAGGGGGCTCTCACTCCAAATGAGATCGTGGAGCTCTGCTTTCTGAGCCGCTTTGTTTCGGAGGGCGCTGGTATGGAAAGGAGAACTACGTGGGTGTAAGGTTGGGGTGGCTGAAGGCTGGAAACTGGGTAGGACTGCAGAGCTGCACTACGTGCTGAACTATGGACTACTTTTAATTACCTTAATTACCGCACGAGGTGTACTTGTAAGATAATGAAACTTGTCCCCAGAGCTACAGTGCCATAGACTATCTCACTCGGCGATGGAACAGCCTTCCTAATGTGGGAACAGGAGATCGTTACTCTGTTGCAGTACTCCTACCTGAGGGTCAGGCAGCCAGCACTAACCACTGCCCCAGGTCACAGAATCAGCGAATCGTAAGGGTTGGAAGGGACCTCCAGAGATCATCAGCTCCAACCCCCTGCCAAAGCAGCTCCCCAGCTCATATTGCACAGACAGGCGTCCAGATGGGTCTTGAATATTTCCAGAGATGGAGACTCCACACCCCCTGGGCAGCCTGTCCCAGGGCTCCCTCACTGTGTAAAAGTTCTTCTGCATGTTGGTGCGGAACCAACTCACAGCCATTGCCCCTTGTCCTGTCCCTACAGACCACTGAAAAGAGGTTGGCCATTTCCCCCTGTGTCCCACACTTAAGCTATTTATAAACATTAATAAGATCCCCTCTCAGTCTTTTCTCAAGTCATACCTTCTCCTTAACCTGAGTAATATTTTTTTTCCCATTTCTTTCTTTCTTTGACACAGTTTGCAGTCTGCCAGGATTCCCCAATCTCATCCAGCCTTAATTCCTGACTCTGCTTCATCCTGTGGCCAACATGTCTCCCTGATTCCATTGCAGGGCTGAGGCTCAGAGGCTGACAGAAGCTGTCAGCTGGGCTGGGTGCAGGAAAAGGACCTTGCAGGCTTTGGGGAGGACGTCTGTTGTGTTTTGCAAATGTTCAGTAAAAAGGTGCTGAACAAAGAACCACCTGGTTTTGCTCAACGCCCAGCACAGCAGCAGGAACGAGGGTGCATTGTTCAGAGCCGTGAAGAATATTTTTATGTAAAAGCTTTTTTTATGTAAAAAAAAAAATGTTTATGCTTTTTTTATGTAAAACCTTCGTGTGTGCATGCACACGGGGTTTTTTTCCTCCTATTTTAGGTAAAGCTTTCTGCAACATAAAACCAGACTCTAACCTACTGTTTTCCTCTATACAGAGCAGAGGCCCTTTGCTTGATGGGCTTTTTGCTCTTAGCAAGGACGGGCTGATGCTCTTTGTTCAGCTTTTTATTCACACCAGTTAGCAATTTCCGGGAAATAAGAAGAAGGTGTATTAAAAGAATGCAGCACATGCTGGGGGAAAAAATGACTTCCTCAGCATCTTCCCATTTCACTAGAATGCTTCTCTATAGTGGAAAAATATTGCTGGCAGGGTATTTGAAAACTACTGGCTTAGGGAAGTTGGTGTATACATTTAAATAGATGGCTATTGCTGTAGTTCTCCTCTGCTGCACCTGCATTTTCCCATTCCCTCCAAACCATCCATTTCCAAACAGAAGAAATCACCTCATCTTTTTTTTCTGTATTGCAGAGGCTGTAAAAAGTCACCCAGTTACCCCAAAAAAACCTCTTATTAGGCTGTAGATATTTTCCAATAAGAAACATAATCTCAGACCCATTCAGATGGCCAGAAGCCACCCCGTGCCTTGATGTTTTCTTTCGCTACGTTAAGCACAGGAGCGGCTCAAGCCCAGGTATGATGGGCTTTGTATTTACAGAGTTCTAAACTTCAAACCATTGGTTCTTCCTGTGCACTTCTCTGAAAGGCTGTGACTGCTCTTGGAAACCTTTTTCTTCCATGAGCAACCCTGACTGCTGTAGAACAGCACTATTTTTGCAAACTACCTGTGTGAAATGAGCCCACGTCGATGAGACTGGTATCAGTAAGTGCTGCAGTTTCTCTATTTGCCTGAGTAAGTTTGGGTTCATCTGGAACTCTCTCCCACACCCTTCTCTAACTACACTAGCTACGAGCAGGTGTACCCGTGCAAGAGTTAATTGTTCTGATGCTGTGGGAATTTTATCCAGGTTATTCATCAATCACCAGCAATCACTTCCACAGCTTTGGCCCTGCCAGGAGTCTGTTTAAAGACTCCCAGCAATTAGCTGAAATACATGGCTCTGTGGGGATAAACAGCTCTGAAACGCTGTTCTGCTGCTCTCTGGTGCTGCTGTGAGCCTTTTATCCCAGCAATGGAGAGGAAGGGGTGGTAGGAGGGAGGTGGTACTCAGTAACCTCCTCCCGCCCCCAGTTTCACCAGTGTAAAACCTGTACAGTGGTTTCCTCACTCTCTGCTACTCACAGCCCCGAGGCTGGATCTCGTGGGTTTATGTTGGTGGCACTGTGCAGCAGCACACGATACTTCTCTGGCTTCCTTGTGCTCATTTCAATCCAAGCTGGGTGCTGCAAGGATACTGCAGCATCACTGAGCGGCTGCACAAAACCCTCTGTCTGAAGGGGGTGGGGGGGTGGGCAGGGGAAGAGAAATAGCTCTGCTTTGTCTGTTTGAAAATTCAATGATTTCAACACATTTATCAAATTTTAAATAATTTATGCCTTGACAGGCCTTATCAATTTTGCAAAGCACACACATTAACCAGATACAATGATCTTATATTAGCTTTTTCAGCATCTTACACTGGAGCCCAGAAAGATTAATAAAAACTCAGCCCATCATCAATTAAATGGAAAAACATAAAATTGTGTTCCATTATAGCCTTCTCTTTCCCTCCCCCCCAAGAAAATGATGAGGGGTGCTAATAATTCATCACAACAAGCTGAGCTTGAACTTTACTGATTATTAAATACGTTTTTCCCAAAGGCAGCGGCCGTGATGGGTTTTATGGCAGCAGATGTGATTGCTGTCAGGAATACTTCAAGGAATTCAGGAATTAAGCAACACCTCCTTTCAGCAGGACTGTGTAAAAGAACCAGGTTTGTTCCATCTACTGCCTTATTTTTCAGGGTGTTCTAAGACTGTGCTTTCATGACTGTAAGGTGGGTTAACTTTCATTTACCACTGCAGCTTCTGCTAGGAAGGAAATCTGTGAAGTAACAACTTGAGCTACGGTGCAGAGAAATCCTTGAGGATGCCTCCATCTTCATCTGCCCAAACGCATGCTCAGGTTTTTTTGCTTGGAAATTTTTGATCCTTTCTCCCCAGTAGTCTGCTGGGAAGCTTTCCCTTGAGAAAACAGAATTGTGCAGGTCAGCCTGCCCCAAGGAACGAGGAGTTGCTCTGCTCTGAATCAAAAGCCCTTCATTTCTAAAAGTCTTTCAATTTGCACCAATTCCTCCTCCTAGCTTTGCTGCAGCTCCCAGCCCACTGGTCCCCGTGCCAAGGTGAACTGGGCAACAGTAGCTGCAACAAACTGAGGGTGTACTCTGCTTTGTAGGCAGCACGTAACATCCTTCCTCGGGCTGGAGTTTGTTGGGTATTTTCCTCAGAAGGTGTATTTTAAATGAGGTAAGTGCAGAGGAGTTGATAGAAGCTACTTATTAGAAATTGGTTTTGTCGGTTCAAGTGCACGTGAGTACCCGAGGGCCTGACAGCAGGGATGCAGCTCTTGTACTGAGAAAATAACTAGGGAGCTCCACAGACATGCAGCTAACTTACTGCTGGATTTTATTTCCAATGACTTGAAATATTCGAGATGAAGGGGCTGCTAAATCATGGCCATGTATTTGGCTGCTGGCTTTACTTCCTAAGCTGGAGTCTTCTGCTGTGGTTGTGGCTTGATGAGGGACCCCAAAGTGCTCTGGGCAACTGTCCCCCCCAGGGGGTGTGTTGCAGGCTGCTAGTGGAGCTCCCCAGGTCCTGGTGATGCTAACTACCTGTGTGGGAGCCCCATCTCACCCTGAGGAGCCCATGAGCCATCCCTGTTGCATACAGTCCCCTGAGCACTGGTGAGGTGGGAAGGAACAGAGGGAGCAGGGATGTATGTTTGTCCAAACTTCATGTGCAAGCAGCACACTGGCAAAAGCAGGACCCACCTGAATATTACCTGAAGTCCTGCCCGTTCCCCTGATTAGCTGGGCAAACCCAGTTTCCTTACACATTTGTCAAAGGCTGGGAATTAATTATTTCCCCAAGTACTGCACCTCGAGTGCTGTGTCCAGTTCTGGGCTCCTCACCATAAGAAGGACAATGAGGTCCTCGAATGTCAGAGAAGGGCAGCCAGGCTGGGGAAGGGGTTGGAGGGCAAATCCTATGAGAAGTGGCTGAGGGAGCTGGGGGTGTTCAGCCTGGAGAAGAGGAGGCTGAGGGGAGACCTTATCACTGCCTACAACTACCTGACAGGAGGGAGCAGAGAGGTGGGCAATGGTCTCTTCAGCCAGGGGACAGGAGATGGGACAAGGGGAAATGGCACAAAGCTGTGCCAGGGCAGGGTCAGATTAGATGTTAGGAAAAAGTTCTTCACTGAAAGAGCTGTCAGGGCCTGGGACAGGCTGCCCAGGGAGGGGGCTGAGTCACCATCCCTGGGTGTGTTTAAAAAAAGGGTAGTTGAGGTACTTAGGGATATGGTTTAGCATAGGACAGGAACACTTGGACTTGATGATCTTAAAGGTCTTTTCCAACCTTGTGATTCTGTAAACGAAGAGACTCTGATGAAGTTGCCATCACCATTTACCCATGCTAAACAGGGTAGGGGGGTGAATGCCAGTATTCAGAGAAGCTGAACCTTGACAGACTGAATGCCTGTGCTCTCCAGGCACCTGAAATGCTTTTCTACCTTGTACAACCTCTCCTGTGTTTAACTTACGAAGTAAGTACCGGGTAGTCACCGCGACTGGCTCTCTCTCTCCTGTGGGTGACAGACTCTTTGGGATACTGTGGGGCAAAGGTAAAAATCACGTTGGAAATGCAGAGTTTGCCCACTTGATTTCTATCTCTTTTTAAGAAGGGGACTGTGGGGGTTCAGTGTGATAATTTCTGCAATGATATCCTTTATGGGGCAGAACTACAGAGCAGGGGGTGGCTTTTCAGAAGGCCTCATCTCTGGCTGGATGGCAGCAGAACACTGAGATGCTGCAGAGTCCCGTGCTCGTGTTACAGGGGTTAGAATTTGGAAAATTCTATAGGCTAATGCAGCTATTGCTACTTTCTTTCACTCAGGGAAGGTGGACAGAAACCCCCTGTTCGATAGCTAATATAATTGGATTGCTTTAACAACTTTGTCCTGTCTCCTGTAGTTAAAACTAAAATGACAAGCTGTTTCAGCAGAAAAAAAAAGCAGCTTTCATGATGGAACCTTGCAGCCCATTAAATTTTCTGCTTGTAAATGAATCCTACGAAGAAACTCCCCCCTTCCTGCTGCAGAGGGATGCTGTACTACCATCCCCACCAACAGAAGGGACAGGATCGTTTCAGTACTGCATCCTGCTGTCAGTGTCCAGTGATGGGGCTTCCTCCAAAGCCATCGCTCTTTGGGAAAGTATCTGAGCAGCATCACAGAAAGGTGATAGAATGAGAACAAGGAATGGCAGAATAAATATATCCATCAATATATTAATTGTGAATATGAATGCTTTCTGACATACTGCTATCTGAAAGTCAACTAATAACTGTGCTGAACACAAGCACAGGCTTAGATACCTGAAAGACACGAAAATAAGGGGAAGCCTGAAGCTTTCCCTCTCTGCTCAGCTCCTTCCCTTTCAGGAGTCTGAGACTGTCACAGAAGGCAAGTCAGAAAGCATAAATTGGGAACATGAAAGCCAACGGGCGACTCAGCACTATTTTTCCATCCTATAATCTGGCAAGTTGCTCCTCTGTTCCGAGGGCAGGCGTGCAGGGAGCTAACGAACTGTGGTTCACAGCACACCGCTGAAAGGGGCTCCTGCCATTTCTGCCTCCAAAGATCTGAGAGAGAATGATCTCTGTCTGTGTCTGCTCATACCAAAAGGCATGGGGAGGTAACAGGTAAAAATCTTTAATTTAATGAGCACTGCAGATGATAACATTCCAATAACCCAGAGACAAAATTACAGATTTAAAACAAGGGGGTGTGTTGTTGGGGGAAGTTTCAGTTCAGGCTTCTTGCCAAAAACTGCACACATCATCTACTCAAGAACACTTCACCTTTCTATTTGTAGCTGTCTTATTTGTATGTTTGTAGAGGAACAACTTGTATAATTTGCCCTGGTATTACTAAATATTTATTGTCGCTGTTTTTAAGACATCCGGCTCTTGTTGAAGGGTGGAGAAGTAACATAAATGCAAACCCTTCTGTAAACAATCCAGATGCAAAACTTGTACACAAATATCTAATTCAATTACCACACATATAGAAAACGTGGGTAACAGTATTTATATCTATAAATACATTAAATGTTCAAGAATAATTTTTGGTCCATAACAGGACAGACAAGAAAATGCTGTCATGGAGTGGGGCAGCGATCCAGTGCCTTGCACTGTGATGGAGACCGACTCTCCTTCAGCAAATGAAACGAAAGGGCCACCGAGTCCATGACACACTAATGGAATAACGTAGCTTGGTGGGGCTTCTGAAGGGCTTCTGAAGATAGAAGGCTAAAAGCTGAAGTTCTGAAATTCAAAATCAATGTGCATTTGTTTCAAGAATAGTTTCTAACCCTGGTACCTGGAAGGGAGAAGGTGAAACCTGAGCTGAGCATGTGAGGTGATGGTTTATGTCTTCTAGGCCACCTGGGCACACGTCAAGGCGCTGGTGTGGGGGACATTTATTTTGGCACCTCTACTTGTTTGCTCCTCTACACAACCCTCTCCCTAGACCTGCCATGACCACAGTGCCTGATGCCGACCAGATCGAGGTACCTGTCCATCTTTAAGAAGAAAACACAATTCATGCTCTGCCAAGGTGTAAGAAGGAACTGATTTCCAGGTGCTTTTTGAGTCACTGCATATATCTGCTGGAAATTCAGGCTGTGCTCCTGCTATCTGCTTTGTGCTGAGCTTCACTGGTGCTATGGACACACATGTTGTCCTACGGGACTGAGACTTTTAGGATGAAGATCTGGCATTACTTAGTCTTAGGAGACATTCCTATTAACCTGGAAAGCCCAGGAGATGTCCCAGAGCTTTTCAATCTCTGATGAAGTAACCGTGCCACTTGCAGACACTGCTGAGCAGCTCTCAGGGCCCAAACCTGACCACGGCTCCTCTTCCCACAAATTGGAACGGGGACGCTCAACTCCTGTGCCGAGACAGCACCTGCTGACCATCCGTCTGCTGAACCTCACGGTTAATAATTCTCCCCCCACCCCTGCTTAGTTCTTGAATGCCTGGGAGATTTCGCTTTACGTTTGCTGAAATCAGTTCATTAAAATACTAATTTCAAACTGTAATTATCTGTTGGTGAGGGCTGCCGGTTGAACCAGCGGCAGCACTGATAGGCTCTTAGCTGCAGGAGAGCTCACAGATGCTCAGGTCCCTTGAAGCTCCTTGCAGGAGTCACTGTGACACTCTGCTAGAGGCAGGGGAGGTTTTTTGGGGGGGAAATGCTTGGAGACTCATAGGTAACCATTAAGACTCTTTTATGTGGTGGGGAAAACACATTCACGGAAAACTGCTGTATCTGTAAGAAATGAGCCTGATTTTACTGGAGCTGTCATCGAGGTTTTGTATGCCTTGTAAGTTTTAAATTAAAAATCAATTACAGGACAGCCCTTAATCTCATCTTTGGAGTTGATTCATATTTGGATGCAAACTCTGAGACCCTGAGTGACCTCCCTCCGACACAGCAACGGCTGATTTGTCTCTCTCACTACTCACGTGCCATTATCCCATTTTTTTTACCACATTATGGAGCAGAGAATTTTAATAATCGAGCCAGATTAAATGAATAAAAGGATGGCCTCTGATAAGTTAGAAAAGGAGAGAGAAGCTGTGCGTTTCTAGCCGATTTCAAGCTCTGTGTTATTACAACACGTAAGAGATGATTAACAAAGAAAAATATTACAGTTATCTACTGCCTTTGAGAGTCTGACTAATGAACCTCCAACAGCTGCTGTTGAAAAATCAGTAACACTATCACTATCAATTTCAAGACAAAGCACAGCTGACAGATGTTTGAAGTGATAAATCAGGCTGCACAAGGATTAAAATAACAAGCCCCAAATGGCCTTTAAAAGACAAAGGTGCTGCAGCAAACTATTTTCAGCCACTTTGGATACTGTTGGAAAGTTAGATCACTGATACAATTATCTTGCAAAACGCTAATGACCAAAGTAATATGTTATGAAAAATCTAACAATGGTGATACTTGAGCCAAGTTTTTGAAAAGAACAGGTTTTATAGTCATTTGGGCTTTTAATGGCAGGACAGAGGATGCCCTGAATATTACTTCTGGGAATGAGTTATGAACAGGAGGTTCTGGGTTGAGGCATGAAGCATAACTGAATTGCATTCTCCTACATTTTAATTAATGCTATTTTAAAGCAAGAAGCTACATTTTAATAGGCACTGAACACCATTATTTAAATAAGGCATAAGATTTTTCTGGTGCTTCACTGCAGGATGCATTTCCTAACAACCTGTCACCAACGTGATAGAGATGAGGAGCCCATTCCTGGAAGATACGTTGCGCTTGCAAACTCTGCTGCCTTTCACAGGAGACAACTGTAGCAATGGGAGAGTGAGCTGAAACAAAATCCTACTTTCTGAACTTTATCTCAGCTTTCACTGCTAAGTGCATCTTGGCAGAGGTTGCATAACTCTCTGTCGGGGTAGGGAGAAAACACTCGTTTTAAGGCATTAAAAAAAATGTCTTTTCTTTCCTGGCACTGCTCCTGGCTGAGAGAGGGTCAGGAGGGATGGCAGGACAGGCTGTGCGGCTGCAGTGCTGTCTGGTGCCAAGCTGGCTCCAGGTGGTACCCACTGAGAGCCGCCCCGGCCCGGGCATCACTCGCATCCCTTTCAGCCTGTGGCTTCCGTACAGCTCATGGACAGTGCAGAGCCCAGCACGCAGAGTTCCTGGTTGAAAAGAGCAACCGTGAGTTCTGAGCTGATGTTTTGGGAAAGCTGTCCTCATCCTAAGGTCCTAGGCAATACCTTCTGCTAAAGAACCTGCTGACTGTGGCGATTCAGTGACTCGGTGATTCCACCTGCTATGTGAAGAAGGTGTGGATGTATCCAAGAGTCCATCGACTGGGCAGGGATGGGGGCAAATCATTAGTAATCTCAAGCTGAAAGCTCTCTTCCAGAAAACACATCTTCTTGTTTACTTCAAGCATGATGTTCCTTCCTGGAAATCCTACTTCCCACACGTGCCTTTGTTAATGCACTGAGACAGGGACAGCCAGCCCCAGGCTGCTGTGAACTGTGGGAGCCAAGTGGTACCATCCTGGCACATCCCTAAGAAAAATGTTTCTGCTTGAAAGCTCTGTGATATAAACACAGGGAAAGTAGCAGAGAATGCTGGATTACTACTGGTGCAGAGGAAGAAGGTGACCTACAGCTCAACAAGCAATGGAAGGTCAGGCTGCCAGGGGAGGAAGGGGCACAAACACCCAGCCAAGGATGCTTCAGAAGCGCGGTAGAAAGGGATAAGGGTCACACATCAGGGAGAAGCTCATCCATTTACGTCTTTTCAATGAAATAGAAGCCCTTTGGGAAAAGCCTGACAAACACAGGAGTGTAGTAGCCTTCCCAACACTGCACCAAACACCAATCCCTTGCTGGGGGTACCGAGCAGCCCCTTCGTGCTGCTTCTCCCCACCAGCTCCAGCAGAGATGGCTCTGTTGCACAGCTCGGGATGAAGGCAGGGCTGAGGTTTGTCTTCCTCCCCACCATGCAGCCAGGTGTGGAAGCTGGGGTTGGCTGGGAGCTTCCCCATCCTCACGCCTGCCAGGGGTGGGGGGAAGTGGCGCCGTGCTGGCTCACAGCTTCTCACCTCCCCTCAGTACGCGTAGAAGACCACGTCGGTTTTCTAAATTAAATTAAAATCTTTTTCCTTTTCAAACCACTTAGCGTGAGGTAGCACACTGGGGCACTTTGAGATACTTTATTGCTGCCTACACACATGCACACATGCTGCTTTACTAAATAGATTACTCTCTTAAAGAAGAGAAAATCATTGACTGAAGCCGCTTTATTATTAAGTTTTAAGGTGAAACAATATTAGCCTTTGCCTAGCAGCAGCCAGCCACGCCTGCAGCCATTGTGAGCTGCATAATGGTATAGTAACAGTGACTTCATACTGTAAGGTCCTATTGAAACCCAGTTTTAATCCCTTTTAATTTATTCAGCCATCTTTTATGTCCCCAAGAAGAAAACCAGAATTCTTTTCAGCCTGAGTTTGTTTGTGCTTTGAAGACTGGGGAACGGTTTGAGATTAGTTGGTCACATCTTTTCTAAATTAAAAGCTTTCTAAACCAGAAACATTTTCCCTAGCAATTTTTTATCAACACAAAACCACAGCTTTTTTGATTCATTTTAAAAGCAAACAGACAAACCCCAACCAGTCCCGATCAAGACCAGTGCCAGGTACTTGAAATATTAATTAGAAAATGAAATGACAAGTTTGAGACACTTTAAAAATGACAAGGTCCTAATTAGAAATCCTGTCACCAAGTAAGTTTTAACAGGGCTTAATTAGAAATTGGTTAGTCATCTGTCCTGACATAACAAATCCATGACTCAGGTTTAAAGAAGGGAGAAGAGATGAACTTGATACCCAGTTCGACTGGAAGAGTGTCACAACGCGTCCCTGGCTGGTTCCTTTGCAGTAATTTACAGAGATATTTAGTATCTAGGATCTTCCTGCATATAAGAGCAGAAAGAGGATCTGAAGAAAGAAAGGCTTACATCAGATGAAAATGTCACATTCTAGCACAATAGGAGTTAATACAAATTGCTGTCATTTGCATAGAAAAATATCATTCCAAACCTATTTGCTCCACACATACCGTATCTGTATCAAACAAAAAGGGAATACATTCAACACATCTTTACATCCTTCAGTCTGTCTTTTCCTGTGAATTACTGTGCACATAACCCCAAGTATTAATTTGGCCTCATCCCACGGTGCATTTGATGTATTGCAATTAGCATATAAAGAGTAACATTTGCAGGTTGTGTACAAGAACCACGCTGGCAGGGTGCTTGCAGTTGGTGAAACAAGCACTAAAGCTGGGTAAATCACCCATGGGAGGAGGGGAGGAATGGGACTCTTGCACATGGCTTTCAAGGCACACACATCTAAAATCTATACCCTAGAAAATGTGCAATCCTGAAAATGAGGCAGTAGGATGTGTTCCCTTTGGATGCATATTAATGCTGTTTTAAAAGAAAGGCTGTATAAAATCAAAACCTTAAAAAGTCTTTAGTGTGTTACCAGGAATAATACAAATTGGAATGCAAATGTCAGCATGTCCAAGTGTTGTAACAGCAAACAGTATCCCAAACCTCTGACTGCAAAACCTCCAAAGGCCTAAATATGAGGTCAGTTTGGATAAACATTCAGCGAGACGCCTCGGCTCTGTTGTTTTTCTTGGCTTCCCTCACTGCAAACCTCTTTTCCCCCAAAAGTTCAGCTAATGCCTACATTATCATAGAATCATAGAATTGTAGGGGTTAGAAGGGACCTCGAGAGATCATTGGTTCCAACCCCCTCTCTCAACACCCTGTTTGGACATTCTTCCCCCTCTCCTGGACTCGACCACGCACAATACCACAACCAAAACGTTCCTTTTGCACCTTGGCTTATCAAATCCCTTTTGGGATCTTTTCTTTTTCAGTTGAAGACCACAGTCTTGAGCATTCTGGCAGATAAGGAATTTGCTTCCAAAATGGGAGTTTTCTAATTTAAGATTTACTCTGAAAATAGCCACAGTGCAGTCATCAGTTCTCACTACTTTTTAAAAAGCAGAACGAGCTGGTTCAGAAGAATCCGTAATCACAAATAAGTCTACAGGTCACTGCTTAATTCATGCACTGTCTGAAAGAGTTTAATATGTAATGAAGTTTTTTTAATCCAATAGCCCCATTCTAAATCTGTGTAAGAAGCCTAACCATAACTTCTGAATGGCTTTGGGACTGAATGTTGACGAGCGGGGGTCACCTCAAAACCCAAACAAATCGGGGTTAGGAAGCACAACTTCTTAAAGCAAGAGATAACTTATGAGCTGATAAGCAGAAAGTGCAAGGACTGATGATATGTAAGTTAAGTCAGGCTTAAAAAGTCACACATTCCTTCCTGTTTGTGATGCCTGTTTTCATACAGATTGTGGAGCTCGAAGAAGGAAACAGATCCGAATGTAACTCTGCAGTAAACATATGACAGACAAAAAAGCAACTCTGCTATGCATGTTTTCACCTGCCTCCCGTGGATACAAAAGCTGGTTCTACAGCGACAACAAGTAATCCCTTATATTAAAAGTGAATTGCTGCCATACTCAATCAATTACAAAGCTCTTCTGAAGTCTATAAATACGTACGTGCATGGCCGAGTCGGTAATCAAAAGCTGGTTTTACAAATCCGAGTCTCCATGAGCAGGCCACTCAACCATGTTACATCAGGTAACATCGTAACTTCTGGTAGCTGTGAAAGCACCAGTGGCTTATGACAAACCATTTCTGGAAGGGCTTGTTTCTCTGTCCTACCTGCCTGCAATGCTGCAGGGGTACAGGTGAAGGGAGCACAGCCCTCTATGCCTGGATCACCCACTGGTAGAAGCTTCACCTGGACCAGGCATGACCATCAAATTATGTGAAGTATATGCACGCTAGCACCCTACAGATTTTGGTTCAGAAATTTCTAAATAAATCTGTTCTCCCTGTTCATCTTGGCTGAGGTTGAAACAGGGAACCTTCCAGCTCCTATTCAAGGTGTAGCAGCTTCTCCCATCCACACGTCATGCACAGAGGAGCGCAAGATGGACAGATTTGCAGTGAGAAACAGGGATTATTATCACCCACATTCAGAGAACAAGGAGCTCAAATACATTACTTGACTGAACAGAGCTGGTATTTCCAAATCATGCTCCAGAGGAAGAAAATCTTGGCAGATCTCCTTCCAGTCAGCAAAGGGCAACACCTCATGAGTGTAGATAAGATGTATGTGGCTTGGGTTCGACTTTGCTTAGGGCTCAGCTGAATTTCAGCCAAAATTCTGATAGATGAATATGGATCAAGATGTCTAAACAATTTTGATGTGCACTTCATTGCTGCTCAATACACAGGAGGAGATGTTTTCTCTGGGGTGCTAACAGCATGCTTCACTTATCTGCTTTTTCTCCCCTTGTCTTCATAGTCACTGCACAGGATAAATGTAGCACAGACTGAAGAGAGGAGGAGAGGTCACTACGCTGCTGGTTTACTCCTTTCTCTGGTTTGGGAAGCTGGGTTTCCTGGTCCCATAGCCAGACTGTGAGGTCCTCACCACTGTTCCTCATTCCTCAAGGTACGAGAGATGCTCCTGCTCTGGTCTGGATTCAGGAATGAGATGTACCCGCTTGTTCTATTCCCCCTGGAGACACCCTGTACCTTGGGAGCATCTCACTAGTCCATTAAAGACAGCCAGTCTCGTTTGCTGTGTCCTGGTTTGTCAGGGAAACTCTTACCTCAGACCATGGGTGAACAGGAATTCAGGCATGAATGCACAAACACAAGAGAAAGCACTGAGCTTGGAAGAATGGAAGTACTGAAAGGTCAGATAAAGCCTGATGGTCTTCATTTAGAGATGTACTTGATTTCCTGTACGTTAAGTCCAACCCTAAGTGTCCTACACCTCAGTCATTCATTGTAAGGAAACCCTTGCGTTTCAAATGACCTTATGAGAAAAACATCCCCTGACAGAAGCCAGACCCATGCACCATCCATGACTTCCAGTCACAAGTAGATGGAAAGCACGCTGGCTGCAGATGTAACTTCAGCCTGACAGCTACAGGCTAGGCTCACACAAATAACTGATAACGTGTGGTTGTGATGAAGTGAATTATAACACCAGGTAGTCCTGAGAGAATATATGCTGTCACAGGCCAATAACAGCTAACCACTGCCTTTGGTTTTAATTATTCATATTACATGATAAATGACTGAACAAGACACATGTGTTTTTTATCGCTCCACCCATGGCTTCAACTGAGCATCAGCCTGGAGAAAAGAAGACTAAGGGGGGACCTTATTCATGTTTATCAATATCTTAAGCATGGGATGCAGGGGGAATCAGCCAGCCCCTTTTCAGTGTCTGTGGAGACAGGACAAGGGGCAATGGCTGCAAGTTGGAGCACAGGAAGTTCTGCACCAACATGTGGAAGAACTTTTCCCCAGTGAGGGTGAGGGAGCCCTGGGACAGGCTGCCCAGGGGGGTGTGGAGTCTCCTTCTCTGGAGATATTCAAGACCCGTCTGGATGCCTATCTGAATGATATGTCCTAGGGAGCTGCTTTGGCAGGGGGTTGGACCCGATGATCTCTCGAGGTCCCTTCCAACCCCTACAATTCTATGAATATGAGCTGGGGAGCTGCTTTGGCAGGGGGGTTGGACCCAATGATCTCTCAAGGTCCCTTCCAATCCCTATGATTCTATGATCTCTTATTTTTTGCTGTGACTGATACTAATATAATGAAACCTTGGTATATAATCTGGGAATTTCTTAAAAAAAACCCCAACATTCTTGGCTGTGCTGCACAAAATATTTCTTACAGAACCATTCCCTTCCCAATTGCCTTCATGCCTGTATTATTTACAGAGCAAACAAACAGAGGGAATCAAATCACACAACCCACAAAAAAAGAGTGAAAAACAGGGCCTTTACTTACTCCCAGTAGTAAAGAAATGTAGCATTAAAACTTGAAACTCATTTCCAATTTTCTGTGTTCCTAACACGGTCTCTAAACAGGGCATTATCTCGCAGAGCAGATGTTGTGCAGCAGCATCTAGGTACAACAGGGTGTGATAAGGCTGAAATTCCATACTTATTTCTTCCTTTATGTTTTAAGTCAAATCCTTACCCTGATTTTAATGTAGGTTTTTGTCTTGTTTTCCATGTGCTTTGGGGGGTGAGAGAGAAGTGGGGACTTCGGTGTTCGATTATAGGAAGGGAGAAAGAAATCATCAGGGACTCAGAGTATCTTAAGTTAACAGTGCAAGAGAAATCAACATCCAAACCTCTAATTTCATTTAAATTGGTGTAAAACTAAAGTATATAGAAACCACTTAAGCTGATGTGATTAACTCCACTTCAGCAGAATTCACCTGCAATACAGCAGTCTCTTGGCTGACACAAGCAGCTGTCTTTGGAACTGAGTAAGTGGAGAGATCTTGGAAATTATCTGAACCACTGTCAAACCACAGAATCACAGAATTGTAGGGGTTGGGAGGGACCTCCAGAGATCATCAGGTCCACCCCCCCCCGTCCCCCCGCCAAAGCAGGGTCCCTAGGACAGGGCACACAGGTTGGCATCCAGATGGGTCTTGAATCTCTCCAGAGGAGGAGACTCCACACCCCCCTGGGCAGCCTGTCCCAGGGCTCTGTCATTCTCACTGGGAAAAAGTTCTTCCACATACTGGTGCAGAACCTCCTGTGCTCCAACTTGCAGCCATTGCCCCTTGTCCTGTCCCCACAGACACTGAAAAGAGGCTGGCCAATTCCCCCTGTGTCCCACACTTGAGATATTTATAAATAAGATCCTCTCAGTCTTCTTTTCTCAAGGCTGAAAATGCTATTCTGAAATTTCTGATATTTCAAGTGTTATTCTGAAAATACTATTCAGATATTAAGTTGCTTATTTCAATAAATAACCCTGTTGTTTTTGTGTTACTGAGGTGCACCAATGATAATAACACCCCTCCCCTCCAACTGTTCTGTCTTGGCTGAGACATGAAGCCTCATAAAACAGTCAAACAGCATTGGAAGAGTGTGTTTGTCATGCGTGAGTAGTGACCCTGGAAACAGAGGAAATAAAACTCTGCACCAGGATGAATATAACACTTGGATACAGCATGGTAATTTGGGGGTATGCTAAACAGTGTTTGGGAGTTGGAAAGTGAGAGTTTCAGCTCAAGGCATAAGAGAGAGACACGGTGAGAGGAGATTCTTCAAGGCATTTTTGTCTTGCTGATTCTCCAGGCAGGTTCCTCCCTCTGCCAAGGGTTCCTGAGGGCCTTGACAGAGGCCCAATGCCTGAAGATCAGTGTGCTGCTGATGGTCCTGTACGTGCAAAGATGGTTTCTGTGGAAAGTGAAATGGTTCAATTCCTTGCAGGATCAAATGGCTGCACACCTTTAAAGAAGCCAAGCATGATGTGCAGTGCTTCCAGTCATCCACAAATGAATGAGCTAATTAAATTATATTTTTTGCTCTGGTATACTGCATAGTCCAATTAAGTTGCTAAGCCAATCATCTTGAAATAAATCAACCATATTGTTACATAATTCTTTTTAATAAACAGAGATATCATTATATGAACTAAGTTCTAAGGGTGCCAGATGCTCCTAAACAGGGAGTCTAATTTATTTCATTGATTTTAAGAAGCAACCCATTCATGTGTGATGGCTTTTATCATCCAACATGCTAATTCTTATCTGACTTTAAAGTAGATTTCTGTCTTTCTCATATATAAATGAGGGCACAGAAGAGCTAAATGTGGACTTTCCTTAATTCCCCATCACACAATCACATAAAAATGCTGTCCCCAAACACTGAATAAACATCCTTTTTAACACAATTAATGGGATTCCAATAGAAAAGAGGCCAAAACCCCCTCTCAAAAAGACTGCACCCAATATGAAAAAAACCAAACCCAAAACCAATACATGACCTTTGAAAATAAAGCTTTTGCTGAAGAAAGAGCACATGCTGGAAGGTTAGCACTACGTGATAGAAAAAGGGGGATGAACTGGGTTCACTGCCAGCCTGTGGTGCTGCTCCAGGGACTGCAAGCAGGCTTTGCTTCAGAGAGGGAAACCCAGTTCCCTCTAGCACAACACAAGAAAAGATTACGTGCTTTAGTTCTCATTAACTTATCAAGGGTACTATTAAAGGAGATGGGACGTAGAGATGTTCCCTTCAAATCCTGTCAGTGACGTAGGCTCCTCCAGAGGAGAGCGTGCTGCACACATCTAACCCAGTAATCAAGCACCACTGGTTTTATCTTTCTGCTCTTGATTTATGCTTTTTTTTTTCCTCCCACAGAGAAGATTATACAAAACAAAAAATATTTTGGTTGGGTTTTTTTTTTCATATCTTCATTGCAGGGCTGAGTAAGTCATGCAGAAGTCAAAGCATGCAAGGAAGCTTTTGTAGACAGCCCTCTTCTAACCCACCAGCAAGTGCTTCTTGAAGACATTGCTAAACCACATGAATAATCTGCATCCCTGAAAGATGCTGGACATCAGAACATCACTGAGAAGAAAGACACAGCAATCAAGTAGGTATTTTTGGTGCACCTGTGCACTCCCATTTGTTCCTGTTTATTTTGGACCTCGACAAAACAGCTTTTGCTTTGTATTTTTACTTGGACAGCAATGATTGAAAGCCATTTCTCTGGATAAAGGTTGAAGGAAAAACCCTTGTGGTTTCCATTTGGACATCAGAGGGTTGATGTGTTTTGCTGTCACACTCTATTTTTAAATGCATGACACTGCACAGGTGTTCAGGCTCCAAATCCTTCACTAAATCTGTCATCTCTCTGCAACTTGTCACTACATCAGCTCACAAACTGAGGGGAGAAGGAAGTTCCTGTATGGTAGAAAACTGCAAGAGCTTGACAATGGGCAACAATAATTTCCTTCCATAGCTGAGAAGTATCACTTCACTTGATAAATTTTCAGGTGTTCTAATTGCTTTGAGATTCATTTGCCTATCTAGATTTTCTGAATTTAATAATTTATCTACAAGCCTTTAATATGTAGGACACAAGCTAACAGATGATTAAAAATGCAAATTGTTTTTGCAGGAACAAAAGTTAGTAGTCTGAAGCACAGGCTGGCAGTTTTACCTCTGTGCTTGCTGCCCATAAAGCACAGGCTGAATTGAGAAAGATAGGATTTACAAAGAATTACAGATCATCTTCCCTACACAGCAAAGAATAATCAGTATTTTAGGCAAGTTGGACTTGAGATTTCACTCCAAAAATGGGACTAGGCACTAACACCATGCCTGAGATTTTTTTTTTTTTGGCTGAACCTTAGACCATGTTCAAACTATACAGGGATAGAGAAAGATGGGAGAATGGTGCTCCAGAGTCACCAAGAGACTGCACACCACTGTCTCCCCCTGGAGCATCTCCATCTGCAAGGAACGCTTCCAGTGCCCCAGAAGCACATTTCCTTCTGTCTCTATGCAGCCATTCTCCAATGCAATATCAGGAGACCAAACTCAAGGTTTATCCTGGTAAGTACAGCTTAGATCTCCTAAGGAGACTTGAAGTGAAACACCATGTCCTTTTAGTTCATTTATAGAGGAAAAAAAACAAATTACAACTATTCCCTTACAGATGATTCTTTACATTTTGGCTTAATGATCATTTAGGATCCATCACTAAACAAAAAAAACCAGCAGAGCCTATCTCAGTGACACAGCATACTCCAAAGGATGGATTTGACTCTTGAACAACTTAGTGCCACTAATATGAGTCCTCTGAAGTCTTGATTTTATTCACTGCATAATCCTTACTATCAGTCACAGAAGAGAATTGAGTCAGGGATTCCCAGAGCAATCTGGACCCATACATAGTCCACAGGGATGAATGGGTATCATTCAAGTGTCCTGAAAGAGCTGGCTGCTGTTATTACAAGGCTGTTCACAAACAAGTTTGAAAGGTTTTTGGAGATGGGGGGAAGTCCCTGATGATTTGGAGAAAACAAATAAATGTTGTGCCTCTTTTCAAAAAAGCCTAAAAAAAAAATCCAGGAGATTACCAGCTGCTCAGACTTGACATCAGCCCCTGGGGAAATCATGGAGCAAATCCTTTCTGAAGTCATATCTGGGCACATGAAGGGGATGATGATGATGACTGGGAACAGCCAGCAGAGATTTACCATGGATTTACTAAATTTACCATACTTGACTAAATTGTTTGTTTGCCAAATATTTATCAAAATACTGGATCTGTGGATGAGGAGAAAGCAGAGGAATGTCATCTACTTTCTGACAGCCTCCCAAGCACCCAAGTTGAGACAGGCTCAGAAGGCAGTGGTTAATAGGTTATTCTCTAACTGGAGGTCAGTAGCAAATGGACTTCCATTCCTCTGTAAGACTACAGACTGAATTCACAGAAAGATTGTGTAGGCTTAGATTTTCATAATCACTATCATTACTGAAAAGTTTTGACGTAGCTTGGTGGAAAACACAGTGTAAGCAGAGTAAACCCCCTGAAAATTAATCTTCCCAGAGAAGATGATTTGAGCAATCTTGTTTGCCTCAGATTTCATGATAAAGTTATTTTCAAAATACATTGTTTTAAGTTGTTGCTGTGAGGTTTGAAGAATCTGAAGGAGAGGTGTGAGTTTCCATATTAATGAAAATCTAACTTCCCATTCAGCAGACACTGATGGGTTCTGAGCATTTAAGTTCATAGACATCTCAGTGTGTTTCTACTCCTCACAGCCCATATTCTGGCCAGCAGTTTAATGCCACTGGGACAATGGATTGCCTTCAGCAGGTTAAGTAAGCGTGGTGACCAGCAAAGGTACCACTGCTGCCTTCCTCCCACTCTTCCAGTCTTTCTCTCAGCAGAAAAATGCTTGTGCCAAAGCTCCAAGTATGATCCATTAAAAAAATAGTTCCCAGCAGCTTCATTTTTTAAACATGATGACTCAAAGTTGATTATCTCAATTATAAGCTTTGAATAGAAGCATATGAATGTATTTAGCTGGGTTTTTTTTTTTGTTTCAAATACACATATCTGTTGAAACAAAGTCATGTTTGTACTGTGTGGTAGACTTAAAGGACAACTTTCATCTGCTACCTTCCCAGGACGCTGTCTGATGTTTCTACACTGAAGGTGTCACAGGCTGAGATATTCTTCCTTGCTAGGTAATACAGCTGTGGACTGCTTCATGTTTGAGTTGTCTGAAAGACAACATCTTGAATCGATGGTGGGGTGAGTTGTTAAAAGCATTTTGAGGAAAACAGCATTTTCTTTTTCCTGGTGGACTTAAAAATACCCCAGTGCAGACATACAGTTAGCATCATGTAAAAGACAGCTTTATCTCAGAAGTTATCTTTTGATAACTGCATTTCTATTTCAAAAAGATTCACTGTGATCTACTGGCCTAATCTTTCATCTTACACATGGACTTGGTATTGCAGACCCCACAGTATCCAGGGCTGTGATACACCATAGGGAGAGTTCAACCAGTTGGTTCCATAATTGAAGCCACAATCAGAAAATGAGCGACCAGATGGAAAACCAGACACATCTATGTACTTTTTCAGTTCTATCAATCATTTGTACTTAATTATACTGCCTTAAAGAACATTAGTGAATGCACAGAACATTAATATACTTTTACAGTAGGGAAAAAAATAGTAAAGGCTCTGATACTTTTACTGTTAAAAATCTTTGCTGACTAGGGTGAAACTGCTTAAGTACTCACATTGCAAACAGTACTTAAAATTGACAAAGTACAGCTTAGGAAGGTTATTCTGTACCTTATCCTTTGGGGTCAATAACTCTATACTTGGAGCCTTCTCTGACCCTATTTGTGTTTCCATACAGTCTGTATTTCAGATAGGCACATGCCTTGGTGTTCCTAACAGAACTGACTGACTTCTCCCCATGTTTATTTTTCTTATTTCTGACTACTGCCAGAAGAAAACAGCACCTTGCCTAACTCTTAATGGAAAGTCTGTCTACTAAGGAGGATGACTTCTGTGAGAAACAGGTGGCTGTTCCAGGTAAGACAGTTTTACAGACTACTCCAAACATATTTCTTTCAGGAACAGGAAATCTGAAGCAGTCATGTTTACAGCAGAACATCTGATGCTTTTTTACAGCATCTCTCCACAGAAGTTTTTCTTACACACTGACAGTTACAAAGGTTGTCACTGCTTGCAAAGAAATGTGTCCCCTGGGAATTCATGGGTTGGTTCTTTAATCAGGAATTAGAGAGTGATCAAAATATTTAGATATACAATCTGTTTATGTGCAATTCCTGCTGTTACTTTTCTTTTCTGCCACTGCTGTGTTTACTCAGAGCACTGATGCTTGCTCAGCCCTGCACATGGAGCAGAAGGCACCCCTGAAGAGCTTGCAATAGAAGTAACACTTTGGGGAAATGGGTAATGTTTCTGGCTAGATGCAAGAATGTTCTCCCTGAGCTGATCAAAACCTTAGGACTGTATTGATCCTACCTTTTGGTGCTGTGTTTTTTAACTGGTGCATAGTGATGATGCAGTTGTGCAGCTCACGTCTTCAGAATATACACATGGCATGCCCAGTGTCCCATCCTCATGGGCTGACACACAGAATAAACCCCCCTAAACTGCCTAGGAAGCGTGCTCAGAGATGGGTAAAAAGAACTCAGTAGTGAAAGCATCACAGTTTGAAGTAGAAAAAAATATTCTAAGATAGTTGTTGAGAATACAGTGTCTTCCTCCTAAACTTAGCCCATTTGCTTCATCTGCAAAATTGCCAATCTCTCCAAGAGCCCTCTATGCTTAGATGGTGACAGAGCCCTGGACAGGCTGCCCAGGGGGTGTGGAGTCTGCATCTCTGGAGATATTCAAGACCCATCTGGATGCCTATCTCTGCAATATGAGCTAGGGAGCTGCTTTGGCAGGGCGGTTGGACTCCATCTCTGGAGGTCCCTTCCAACCCCTGTGATTCTGTATCTTTTCAGCCTAACAATTGGGTTAGCACTGTGGGTATCTTCCCATTAAGATGTTCTATGAAAATCAAAAGGAAAAAGGGAAGAAAAAAGCTATTAAGTTACTCCAAACACGTATGATCACTGGAAAAGATGAATAAAGAGGCAAAACTTGCTGTGACTCACAATGCTAGCACTGTAGTTCTTTGAGGAAAAGGTCCCCAGGAATAGGCAAATGATGCAGCCTAAAGCAAAGTGTCTCAAGAGTGGCAGAAAAGATAGCCAAGCATCATGGAAAGAATTAGAAGAGTTTGTGCACAGTACAAGGCAAAACTTGCTAAAAAAAAAAAACGTTGTCAGCTGTGAAACTTCCATGGGATTATCACAGGACTTCAAAAATCCCAACCAACAAGAAACCCCAGAACCAAACCAAACCATGCTCCCCACAAAAAAAAAAACCAACAAAAAAAACCTGTGGAAGCATTCCATCTGAGCAACCCTACACCACAGGAAGACATTGGGCAGCTTTTCCTGCTATCCATCTGCTCTAGAAAACAATAAAAGAGCAAGAAGAACCTGAGACACAGCAAATGCAGTTTTTCCACAGGTTCATAACAGATTCCCAGGTCCTGAATCTAAACCTGCACTGTACAACACATGACCCAAGCAGTCTTTATGGTTTAAGGATGCAAATTCCATGTATTTTTTTTAAGCACCCTGTGTAAAGCACTTGAGCTCCTAATCCATGGCTCTGCTCTCTCAAACCTAGACATTCTTTCATCAATTTCTGCTGAAGGACCCAGTCCAGGATGTGGTTTTCACACATCTTTGGACAAAAATCACAAAAAGAGGAAAAAATGCTTGCAATAGTGCTTCCACCTCCTTTTATTTTATGCTTTAGAATTTTTAATCCAGTGTCTCATTCCAGGAGAAATTACATCTGGGTAGGTAGGTGTGAGAGGAAAGTCCCTTCCCCTTCTACACTGAATTCAAACATACATACCCTATATGCCACCAAAATCAATAATCCCAAAATTTGTACTTGTGCTCTCCCTCGAAAAGGTAGATGCTTTCAGTCCCTTTGAGGGCAGGGACCTTGATAAAGATGATACTGTCTCCAGAGGTACAGGCTCACTTTCCCTTCTGCTACCCTAATGAGGGGATAAGCACTGGCTTATTTGCACAGAGAATGGAGATATTATCACCTATTTATGCATTAGTCATTAAAAGCTGTTCTTTTACCTTAGAAGTGAAAGGCAGCATCCTTGCAACCCTGAGGAAGGCTCTGAAGTTTCAGGAAGGGATGAATTTTAAGCTACTGCTTCCTCCTTCTCAGGGACCTTGCTGGGTACCTCCATTCCTTCCTTCCTGAGCTTGTTGACTCTCATCCTTAGGCACTATATGCAAACTGCAGGTGTTTAATTCAAAGCTGTGTGAGAGAAGATCTCTACTATCTTTCAATACTTTGGATTTTCCAGAAGTGTAGAAAAATTCTTGACCATATTTAATTAAGATGTTGTTCCCAAACTGAAGAAATGGGAAGGAAAAAAAGAACCACAACACTTTTTTTTAGGTAGGTTTTCTTGCCCACACTGAAACTGATTGCTACTTCTTTCCCAGTTAAGAGCTAAATGAATTCTATAGTAGCCCATGTTTTCATTACAGACAAAGAAAGATTAACAAGCTTTCTGTAGCCTTTAGATGTCTATACAATAACAACCAAACCCTGAAATGTGGCCACACCAGAAAGTCCTGGTGAACTTCTGCCTGACTGAGATGCAGGTGTGTTTTGGCTTTCAGACTCATTTCTGGTTCAAGTTTTATTTCAGCCTATTTCCTAAGAAAACCAAGCTTCCTATGATGCTGCTGCCCATCAGCTGCATGTCTGTCCCCCTCAAATAACTGTTCAACCATTCTGCCCACTTCAAACACACCTGTCAGAGCTGGTGATCTCAAGGATAATTAGCTTTTAACTAAATAATCACAGTGGGTAAGACAGAAATCAGGACATAGGGCACATATTCATAGTAGAGAAGCCTTTAGTAATTAATACCTGTTTACAGACCAGTTTAGCTCAATATTCCCTGAATGCACAGAAAGATTAGTATCACTGGTATGGGACAAGTCAGGTAAGTGGCTACTGGTTTGTGTTATCAGGACTACAGTTTTAATATCTAAACAGAACACAAAGTTGAATCTCCTTCACTGTTTCCAGCTTTACTAAAATTGATTAAAAATAAATCTAGTACTTAACCTGAACTGGGTAAGACAATCCAATACATCAAACCCCAAGAAAGATACAATACCTGATATTGTTAGTCCATTGAAAATATAACTGTGCTGTTCAGTGAAAGAACTTTGCAAACTCACCAGAAGGCAGATTTCTGCAGACTAGTATTCTTAGTCATCATATACACAATGTCAGCTACTGTAAATTCATTCATTCCCCCACTGTTCAACATTAAGTACTAAAAACAGCAAGAGCAAACCTTCAGTCTGAGCAAGCAGAGTAACACCTCCCATGTAATACCCACAAAACTTTTGTTAAATAAAATGTGGAGTTTAAATTCCTCAGTCACAGCAGTGTTAGGCTGTCCATTGCTGCTAATGCACAGGTCATGCATATCTGAATAAAAGGATTATGGGGTGAATGCCATAAAATGGATCTGAGTATGAGGTATGTCATGTTTTTTCAGTCTTACATCTACAGGCATTTCATTTACTTAAAATCAAAGAGGTCCTAACTCAACAATGAATTTATTCTCCTGTCAGACACTCAACTACCTTACTATTATTTTTAAGCCAGCTTCAGTTAGGTGCCAAGAGCCGGATACTGAGTGTTAGTGAGAAGAAAAACAAGAGGAGGCTCAAAAACTGAGATGGATGAGAGTAAGTTCTTAGAAGAGGGAGGGAGCCAAATGAAAAACACTGGCTGGGATTTCACTGGAACTGCTGTAGGAGGAAAAAAAAAAAAAATCTGGGAGTTTGGGTTTGAGGAAGAAGGAGAAAAAGCATGAAAAACCAAAAACAAGCTTCTCTGCCCCCAGAATGCTAATGTGATACAAGTGCAGTTTGTTGCATCTCTTGGTCTTGATCTACATTTCACACACCAGAGCTCACTGCCACAGCAAGACCTTGACAGGGAGCGAGTGTCAGGAAGGAAAAATATGCTGCTTTTTTCTTTCTTTCTTTTTTTTTTAGAGAAATAGTGCAGTGTCTATAGGATCTGTAGTCCTGTAGAACTTGCTTCTTAAAAGAAAAAAGTATGACATCATATTCCAGTGTTTTGCTTTAATAGTGGATATCCACTCTGATTTTGCCTTATAAAAGCTGAATTAAAAAATTGGCAATTTTTAAATGGAAATGCTCTGGAAGTACATTATACAACCTAAGGCCCAGAGGTGATGAAGCCTTTGGATTGATCTGCTACTAAAGAGTTTGGACAGACAGCAAGGGTCACAATAACCACTGATAGACTCTGGAAAGCTGGCAGAAGAACTGTTTGTTTTCTGTACAAATACATTATGCTTTACTTTAAAAAACAAAGCACTTTTTTCTACTGGTAAAAAGGAAGATAGTCTTTCTACCTGGTCCTGTCTAGCATACTTTAGATCAGACGGGCATCTCCAGGAGGAAGAGGAAAGTGAGGAAGCTGCTGCTTCTCCCAGAGGAAGGGAGATAATCCTGAAGATTTTTCCAATCTGCATGGAAAAATCTTCAGGATTACGGAGGGGAAGGAAGGGAGAAAGAGAGGTGGCAAGCAGGCAGCTCACAGCTTGCAAAAGCTCCCTGGAAGCATTTCTCTGCTCTCTCACAGCAGAGAGCAGACCCAAACCAGGGGAACAGAGACTGATGTATTTGCTACTTAGCACAGAAAACCATGCAGTTTGATTCAAAATTACAGCAAAAAAAGGATATTTCCAGTATTGGAGGACTATTGTGATGACTGTAAGCCATACAGCAGCTCAGTCGTGGGATGAAGTCTGACATACAACTGCAGCTGCATCAGAGGACTTGTCCAAACCTGGTAAGGAGTTTAACATCAGTCTTGTCCTTGCTTTGAATGGCCACAGCATTTAAACCGGCCAACAGACAAAATCTAATCTCTCTTTTAAAAGTCAGTAAGGTGCAATTTCAGCTACTGATTGTCACATACAAGTGTTTCAATCATCTAATTTGAAGTGGCCCAGGCTGACACACCTGGTAACTCCTCAGGGGTGCCAGCCACAGTGACAGAGGTAACGTTACCTGCTATGAATCTTTCCACAAAGCTGATTAGCATTTTGTTAGTTTAATGAGTGGAAAACAAGACAGGCTTTAGCCTTCTCCCTAGTACACTGTTTGCTCAAGGAACTAAAGGCTGGGGTTTACTCAAGGAACTAAAGGCTGGGGTTTACTCCTCCCTTGTCACATCATGCCACTCCAAAAATGTCCCCAGCCAATTGAGATCAGATTCAGCAGCTCTTCTCAGCTGCCAGTCCTTTAATCATAAAATGAAAAGCTTAAACATTGAAGTTTCATTTTAAACTTATTTAAGATATTGCTTCCCAACTTTTTTTTTTATTATTGTTTCTGAATATCTTACAAGATTTTTATTTGCTTTTAAGCCAAGGAGGCTCCAAACTAAAAGTGTGTTTTAGGAATCCATTACAAAACAAAGTACAAGGGGAGGATTTTACAATTATCCCCAAATTAATCACTAAAATTATGAAATAAGGAGTTTCTCAGACATAATACTAACTTTCTGCCCCACAGGAACAAACACCTCCATAGCCTACAACCAGTAGTTACACAGCTGTTCCTCCTGCCTTTACATCTGGAGGTTGATTAGACCTATTTAAGTATAACCTTGCTGCTCTGGTCTCTCAGTGACATTTAGTGGCTCTGACTTGTGGTACTCCATCTGACTTCCAGACTGGAGTCGGGTTGAACCCCGTGAACAGGGAGTACAGTGTAGCCTGGGTGTGCTTGTGTAGATCACAGCCTCATAATGCAAGCTCTGCTCCATAGTATGTTAAACAAATGCATTATACTTTACAATATACTTTCATATAATTTCAGGATAAAGATTTTCATGTTTTCCTCCTCAAAGCATCACTTAAGGACACAAATAAAACTGTTTATGTCATTTACATATTCTCTGAATTGACTCAGCTCCCAAATACATGGCTTTCAAATTACTATAACCCATACAGAGTTTATTGTACTTTAAATACATACTCTTAATTAAACATTTTCTTGTCTGTTGGAGACACAAAATACTAAACTATTTTGTTATTGTATTAAAAATGTAGATATATTAGAATTTTATCCAAGGAAAGCACGTGGTACAGCACTAAAACTCAGTTTGGAATAGTATGTGCAGGGTCACCTTCATAGTAATAGGGTAAGAATCACAGAATGGCATGGGTTGGAAGGGACCACAAGGATCATAGAGCTCCAACCCCCTGCCACAGGCAGGGACACCAACCTCAGGCTGGATCTACACAAGGCTGCCCAGGGCCCCATCCAACCTGGCCTTGAACACCTCCAGGGACAGGGCATCCACCCCCTCTCTGGGCAGCCTGTTCCAGCCCCTCACCACTCTCTCTGTAAAAAACTTCCCCCTTATATCTAATCTGAACCTTCCTTCCTTTAGCTTTAATCCATTCCCCCTTGTCCTACCACCCTAAGCACTAAGTCATGTTAAACAACATCTGGTCATCCACCATGGATGCGAACACAAAGTTCATCCTTCTCCCTGCCTTTGTATGGAGACAGGCCAGTGAAGACTTCTGGTCTGCTGGAGGTGACCCAGAGGAACATACCCTGGGGCTCTATTTTGGTATGCTGAGCCAGCCTTCCTTCCCACAGTTTCCCAAAATAATGGTGGCATACAGGAGCGCATCTTGACTACAGAGTACCACAAAGACCACCTACAGAGTAGAGATGTTATGTACCTACTCCTGTACTATGATCTCTGAAGGTTTCTGCTACGACCCTCCCAACCACTTGGAGTATGGAGAAGGATCAAATTGTCAACACCTTAAAGATGTCCATGTTGGAAGAACACACTCACCAGTAACAGCTACAGCTCAATGTCTGAGAACAAATCACTGTCCATGAGACCCTCTAAGTCCCATGGTAAACAGCAGTTCCAACTCTCCAAGTAGTCCTTGTTACCCTCAGTCCTGTCTGCCTGTCTGTCCCTTTCCTCCTGCAATAACTGCTCAGGCTCACCTGACCAGGGAGCTGTTTTATTTCCATCTTTTTCCTCTTGCTCTTATTCACACCTGTTAGTCCCCCAGCCAAGTCTCAGTGCTCTTCAGGTCAGCCTCAAGCACTGCCAACTCTTTCTCCACAAAAACCATAAAAAGCCACTGTATCTAACAGATATAACAGAGCAAATAGAAGCACTTCTATATGCAATGCTTTATTTTCCTAGAACATGGGTAATTAAGGTTGTGTTTATTCTGGTGATTCACGGAATTAGAAATACCAGGTCATCACCAAACCTAATACTGTGAAGTCAGGGAATTCTCAACTGATAATAGACCAACGGATCATTCTGGATCTGAGAAGCAGAATTAGGACATTTGGAGTAGCCTCAACTCTGCACTATAATGACACAATAACCATAATTGGTCCCAGTGCACATAAAAAACTGATTTTGGAGACATTAGATTCTTAGTTTTATTTTTTATTTCTCCCTATTCTTTCATTTTCACTTCCCTGCTAATAATAGCTTCTATTACTACCAATCGTTTGGAACAAAGTGAAAACTTATCTCAAGAACTGCTGCTCCTAAAGCTCTTTAATTCTACCTTAAATTACAGCCAAGTCATTCAAATTCTGTATCTACAGTAAGTGCTGCCATTCCAGAATCATACCAGCATCTAAATCTCTGCTGCAAGGACAAAACTACTTGGTCTCAACTGTGCACCTCTCTCCTCACAGCCCTTTATTTCCTCTCTTAATCTGTTTCTCAAACCTCTGTTAACTGCAACTGAGCTTATAGCTGACACAGAAGCCCAGCCCACAAGGAGATTCCCTACAGGAAAGGGATTGTTTTCCAAGTCCTGACCTGCAGACCTCATTGATTTTGTGCAAGATACGTACAGAAACTCATCCACTCCCACCCCACCTTCTGCCCACATGGCAGAGTGCTCCCATATTTCTGCACAGGACCTGCAGCTGTTCCAGCATCCCAAGAGAACGTACAAGCAGGTGAACATTAAGGCTCCTAATTAGCAAGTCCACCCATTATTTTTTTTTTTAACTCAAATTGCTTCTTTAACTACCTAAAACTCCATAAACCACAGCTACTAACATGGTGAGAAATGGAATGAAAATGGGATGGGAACAATGACTGGGCTTGGGGAAATACACACAAGCATTTGAACTCAAAGGCCAAAGCTGCCCCAAGTAAAGGATGCTTGGAAATAAAGTTCTGGATAAATTTATAGTAGTTATATACATGGGAACTTCCACTTCTTCCAGGTCTGCAAGATTTGATCTAGTAAAAAGTTCAAGGCCAGTATTTTTGCATTGCAATGGGTATAGCAAAGCAGTGAGTTAGAGAGATAGGGAAAAATAAAGCCTAGAAGAGAGATTATCAGAGCAAGCACATCAGTCTGTGATGTACACATGCTTTTAAACAGTGACTTCTCACAGCAACTTAGTGAAAAAGCCAAAAGATTCTTTTTCTCCCTGCATTTGGTGTTGATACACCAAGGAGTACATGTGGAAGACCCAAAGTGTCAGTCTCCACTGAGCACTAGAAGAGCTCGCTTTGTTTCTGAGGAAGATGCAGCCCACACCTATGGAAGAGCAGCTTTGGTCTTAAAATCATTCAGCAAAGACTAGTGCTGATCTTTCTGTACTGCATCTGTTTACCAGAAGTGCCCATGAATTACCATGTTTCCTTCAACACTTGAGCCAAACACAGGTTAACACATCACCCACAGATCACAGGCTACGGATCGGTTACTGCTCAGCGTGCCTTTCTCTCCCTAAGCAGCCTTTGCTTTTCCCTGTTCATTTTTAGTTTGTGAAGTGTCAATTAAGGGCAAAATTTTCAACAGTCCAGGAATAAGTTGGTGCACCTAGAACAGGTGCTGGCAGCTGAACAGTAAGTGGTTTCTGCTGTCATGCCCGAGTCGCCTTCCTGCAGGAACCAAGGTTCTGAAAGCAAAACAGAAAAGCAAGCCGGATCAATGCATCCCAATTCAGCATTTGGGCTCCACAGATCTTTCTGTTTCACTCAGCTGTTGGTTACACAACACCACCAGTAATGAGAACTACCTACAGCGCATCTGACATGTAGCTTTACGCATAGCATGTGCTTTACAACAGCAGAGGCCAAATACCTTCCATGTTACAGATTGAAAGATGGAGATTTGGATTTTACGTGCCCTGTGCTAGGGAAGCCTGGAGTATCTTTCAGTCTAGGGATGTCAGTCAAACAGACTTCCTGTGCAGATTTTTAAACAGGACCCATAACCCTTCTGTGCCCCAGTCAACCTACAAGTAAACTGAAAAAAAAATAATAAAAAAAATCAGTCATCAATTCCACTGAACTAGGTCAAAAGATGTGATGTAAGGACAAGTTGAGTTTAGCACTGCCTGTTAACCTCCTATGTAAACTAACCCCAGTCCTGTCCACCTTCCTGCTTAACTCCTCATTTGGGATAATAAATTCTCAACCTGCTGAAACCAACGTGGGCTGAGCTGTCTTCCCCTTCAGACCGCCTGCATCCTGGGGTTGCCTGCATTACCTTATTACACAAGAATGAGATCTAGGCTTACAGTGCCTACAGCACTGAGAAAAGTACCAAAATAAACCAAATCAAAGGTTGGGGCCAGTATATTTCATGACAAAGATCTCCCTGAAATTAAAGGGGATGGAATTCGATCTGGGCGCTTCAAGATGACCCGAGGGAAGCGTTTACCTTTCTGAAACAAGAGTTAGTTGAGAGTTTTGCATGGTGCCTATTTCTGATTCTCACTGAAAGGGCACGTTACAGAGACCACGTTTGTAAAGCTATGGAGGCAAAATTAGAATAGCCAAGAGGAACATGCTGCTGTATTTCTACACCTCAAGTGGTATGCATATTTTAAATGGAGATGCAGCTTTATCTCAGTTTTCAAGCTATTTCTGCATATGAAGCAACGTCTCATGCAAGTTATGAATGTACTTTTCAGATCAAGGTGTTAAGCTTTTTTAAAAAAACCACTAAAAATTGTGTCTTAATTGTCAGACAACTTGTTTTTCATTATAGGTAAAAAGTCAGTCCTTGAAAAGTCCAAGACAAACATAATCTGTCACTGAATTTCATTCAAACCAAATGCTGTATACTTCAATTGGTGGGGGAAAAAAAAATCCTAAACCAACATTCCTTGTCCTTTCTCATCTATACAAACAGTACTGGGAAAAAAAACCCCTGCTTTTAAGGGTCTGTGCAATAACTGATGCTGAGGTTTGTACCACGGGGACAGCTCTGCCCCATGATAACGTTAGGAGACAGTTTCTTGATAGGAACTGTGATGCAACTTCACAGGCACTAGAAAATGCTGCTGTAATCTTAATTTCAGGCTGCAAAGATGTAGGAATAAACAAATCGTGGAGGTCTGACTCCTCCGATCCGTCTGTGAGTGGGTCTCTGTAACTACACCTTGCCAAAGCAAAGGGAAAGTAGTGGCTATACCAGCTGTCTATAGCTAAGGCAAACTACTTCTTGATTCAAAGCCTGTATCCAGCCCCTTTCTTTTTCTTTACTAAAGAGGTAAATTTCATCCATTTTAAAGACCCATATAAGCTATTTCAAACATTAAGGAACAATATTTTAAAGGTATGAGTTAATAAAATGTAAAGAAAATACTCAATACAGACACTTACTTAAAAAAAATAATCACCAACAACAGACCAACAAATTCTTAAAAATTACAAATAACATCCCCAGGGAAGTGGCAGAAGTCCCCCTCCTTTAAGGCATTTACAACTAACTTTACAAGACACTAACAGGCATACGATAAACCATAAAATACTAACACCTCAATCTTTTCAATTTCCAACATCTATTATTTATATAAAGAGATAACTAACAAGGCATTCAGGAACTGCAGTGACAATTGTAAAAGCTTGCTGAAAATGAATAGTAAAGCAAAAATAACTACTAATGATAATACAATACAACACGATGATTTTTGGTTTTATCAATAACAGCCCAGACATGTACTGACTGTGCACTGCAAATTATTCTTTTGATCTATATTGACAATATGATGTAAATCTGACTTTTAAAATTAATGCATTTATACAGAAGCAAGTTAGGACCTTAACAACAGGCTTCCTCACTATTTAATAGACCCAAATACACAAAGTAGTTTAAGAGAAAAAGAAAATATACTGCATGCATACGGTCACACCACCTACTAATCAAAATAACAATCTCAGAATGTGCCACAAAAATCCACCATACTCAATTAACGAAGTATTAAATGTAAACTTCTGATTGAACAATCTTAGTTTCAGCATATAAACAGCCACCTAGCTAACATTTCTCAGAAATCCTGTGAGATTGTCTGCCATAATCTTTAGCATCCCTCCGATCACTGAATTTTTACATGGGTTTTATCTTACATTTGTGCATCTTTAAAAAGTAGGTAAGTAGACAACACATTTTTGTATCTGAAAGCCAAGTGAGCATCTAATTATAAAAAAAAAAGTACTTTTACCTTCACTAAAATGTAGTACCAAAGTATTTTGCATTCTAACATCTCTGCTTTCATTAAAAATTAAGATTGCACCATCAGGAAGGGTTTGATGGTAGCATTTCTGGGTTCCTAGAACGCTGCTGTATTGCAACACTGAAACACCCAGTTTCTTCTATTTCTTCTTTCTTGGCTGAAATGCTGAGCCTTTAGCATTGTATCAGTATTAACCACATTGATCTTTGGTTAAAAAAAACATACAAAAAAGCACCAAAAATTATTACCACCAATGCCTGCCTGCTAAAACTGCTAATTAGATTCTAGGAAGCCACCAGTCACTCCAAGTACCGGCCAGAGCACAGGGAATAGGAGAGACTTATATTCAATGCATCACCACCAGCATCAAATATTTCCAAACTCAATTTATAATAAGCTGTAACTATAACCAGATGTTAACTACATGTTCTGGTAATAGTACCCCAAAATGTATTTACACAACTTTTTAGTAATAGGTTAGCATTAACAGGTATACCTAAAACGCCTCAAAAAAAAAATCTCACATTGCTATTTTCCTTTAATTTATTTTAAAACTAATTTATGTCAGCTATAAAACTAATTGACTCCCAAAACTTTGCAGGTTTGTATATAAAGAACACAGAAAAAAAAAAAAGAATACTCCTGGTTGAGCCCAGCACCACATCCACCTGACAGCCTGCACTGACTACACATGAGATTCGTTTGATTCCAGACAGCAACTTTGCTTCTTCAGTCAGCTTTCACTTGGGGCATTTAAGACCACAGCAAGTTCCCAGCATCATCTGTAAAACACTGTGTAACAAACCTGATCCCTGTCCATGCAGGTTTTAATAAATCCCTTTGATATCTGTTTCATAAAAACCCAAACAACAAAACCCACAGCATTATGAAAAAGGAGGGTGTGAGGGAGGTTGTAGGTGTGAGGAAGCAGCGGTTTTATTTACTTCCCCTCTGCTCAGCAACTTTGTAATCCATTTACTGTTTCCCTTTCCCATCTCTCACCCCGGCGCGTTGTTTAGCTGGAAACTGGGCTGAGAGAACGTGAAAAATGTAAACAGCCTTTTCTTGCCTGAAAGGATGGGAGTGTGAAAGAAACGTGTGCCTTATCGCAGGGCTGCAGCTCGCTACTTCACTCCTATGATAAAGTGCTGAAGCAAAAAAACATTACACGACAAGCACAATCCAAAAACCGGATTAGAATTTGACATAAGCTTCCTCAAAAACTAATCAATCAACTCACGCTGTAATATTAGCACTCCAGTTTCTTAAAGGAGGGTGTTTAATCCCTTCAAGGTTTATTACACACTCCCTACTGACTGCGGTGACAAACTTTGAGGTACGAGGCAGGCGGCTGGGGGAAGGAGAGAGGCATAACTTTTGCAGCACGGGTCAGAGATAATTAGCAGTTAACACACCCTCCCCGGAAAACACAGAAATAAACAGATACAAGTTTAAAAATTATTACAACACTAGCTCGAGCGCAGATTGCCAGTCTCTTTGCAAATACAGGGTGGTTTTATCCCTCTCCCTTGAGCCTCTCCTGCCACAGAACCACCATACAACCTCTCTCCGTTCTGTACCGCCGATGCCCCGCTGCCTCCGGGAGGAGTTGGGCTCTGGGCGCACCTGGCTCCAAACCCCGAGCCAGCCTTACAGTTCTGAGGGCTGCGTTGCACCCTCGCCACCCTCCTCGGGCCTCCCCCGCGGCGCGCAGAGGGATACGCGCAGCATCTTAACGCGGGCGTGCGCGACTTTAATAACGAAATACTAAGAAACGCTGCGCGTACGCGGCAGCAAGGCGACAGCACCGAGGGAGCTCTCGGAGGGCAGGTGGCTCTGCCTGAGCATCCCGCACACGAAAAGAGGCACCGGAGGACAGCGGGGAACTTTTCGGGGAGGGACGGTTTCGGGTGTTAACCCTGCACCCAACCCAGCCGCCGGCCCGCGGTACCCAGCTCCGCGGGCGCGTCCCGCGGCCGCTCTTTGCTCGGGCACCTGAGAGCAAAACCACGATCCCAAACCAACCTGGCGAGCAGCAAACGCGCGGAAAGCCAAAGACCCGCTTAAAAATAATAAAAAACAACCCAGAACAATTTGGGGGGGGGGGGGAAAAAAAAGCAAAGCAAATTAAAAATAGGTGTGGGGCTGCGGGAGGCTGCCCGCTGGTGCGGTGCGGGCTGCTCCGAGGCAGCCCTGCCTTCGCATCCAGAAGGGACGGCGCCTGCCGCGCTCCACGGCGGGAAGGGCACCGGTGCTCCCAAAGTCTAGCGTCAGGGATCCCGAGGAGGGGGCGCAGGGAAGGACACTTACGAGCTGGAGGACGCCCTGGACCACGACGAGGGGCAGGGGCTGCAGGTGCACCATCTTGGCTGCCGGTCTAGGAGGCGACTCCCCTCGCACGGGTCTCGCACATCTCCGCTCCGGGGAGGAGGAGGAGGAGGAAGGGGGGGGGGGCAGGACTGAGCGCAGGGACACACCGCCCCGCTTGTCCCCCCTCACGGGGCGCTGGCAGACAGCGGCGAGACCCCGGCACTGCCGCGCCGTTCCGCGCCGTGCCGTTCGGCTCCGCGGGCGGCCATGGCGGGCGGGAGGCGGGAAGAACGAGGCGGGAAGGCGGGAAGCGGCGGTGGCGGCGCTGCCGGGCCGGACGGCCGCGGTACCCCCCGCGGGGCGCAGGGACGTCCCCTCACAGCCCGCCGCGGACCGGCGGCGCGGCAGCGTCCCGACGGCCGAAGCCTGCCGCCCCGCTGCCTGCCATGGTGCTGCCGGGACGGAGGAGCCACCCGGCCGGGTCGAACAGGGGAGAGAAGGGAGGCGCAGCGGGTCCCCACCGGGCACTAAGCAGACCCCACTGCCCCGGGCGGGGCGACCGTCCACGGCAAGTTTAAAGGCGCGGCGGCCCCTCCTCCGCCCGCAGCCTCCTCCCGCTGCCCTGCCCGGGGGGAATAGCGGTTTTCGGGATCGTAGCCTAGCTTTGCCGCCGGCGAAGCGACCCCGGCGCTGCCTTCCCTCAGATAGCTTCCTACACCCGGCCCTGGCCTCGGCCTCCCGCTCTGGCGTAAAAGGAGACAGGGAAGGGTTTGACTTAACGCTCACACCCGCCCTCCCCCACCCCCATGTCCTGTTTGTGGGGCACACCCGCTATCACAGCTCCCTTTTCCCGTAGGATCAGCCCCCGGCATCTGCACACGGGGGAGCAGCCATAGCCCTTGGGGGAAAACTCAGAGCATTTCTTCTCCCCATCTGTGAGGGACGGCCTGGCCCCTCAGCTTGTTCTGGCACCTGTATGCTGCCCCGGGACACCTCATGTCTGTCAGCTGGGGATGGCATCCCTTGAGCAGGCACGGGGACAGGTCAAGTTCAGGTGGGCTACTTGTGTGGGGCTGAGGCGTGCAGGCGAGCAGGGAAGAGCAGTGCTGTGGGATGGGGTGACTGGGGTAATGGTGCCTGAGTGTGCTGGGAGCCCAGGTGGGTGCAAAATCTGCCTCCAGAGAAGCCACCCTGAGGTTATTATATCCATCTATTAGCGTAAATTAATGAATATGCTCCAGACTAATTTTTGAGATTGGCGTGAGCTGCCTGAAACTTTTGTTCCCGTGCTTTTGAGCTGCGGGAGTGACAGCTTTGCAGTGTGGCAACCTTGAAAGGGGAAATAGAAGTTTTGAGTGAGCGCAGGAGGCTGGGTCTGGGGGGAAGCAGCCTGGGACTGAGGCGGCGGCACCGTTACCTGTAACAGATATCCCCGTGTTAAGTATGGCAGTGCTGCTGTTTGCCAGCTGGTAATTCACACGCGATGTGATACGCAAGCTCTGTACTGCTGGGCTGTGTGTTTTCCACCTCCAAACCATGCCCGTTGTTTGCAGATTAGTTTCCTCTTAATCCTTGGTTGCCTTGTCTCGCTAGGTCTGTGTTCAGGTTACATTTTGACTACCTCTGTGTTTTTTCAACCGCTAAAATGCTTCCCAGTGGAAGCAGCTTTCCACGAGCCCTTTCATCGCACTGGAAAGCAGCCATGATTTTACCACATGATGATTATTTGTGGTTATTTGGTGGTATCCCACTGGTTCCTTTCCCAGCTGTGCTAATACATACCGTGTGGATTCAACGGAGCCACTAATCGTGTTCTCTCATTTGAGTTCAGAAAAGATGTTTGATCTATAGTAGAGGACACTGCATAAAAATTTTTTACTGAAAGAGTTGTTGGGGCCTGGAACAGGCTGCCCAGGGAGGGGGTTGAGTCACATTCCCTAGATGTGTTTAAAAAAAGGGTAGATGAGGTACTTAGTGTTGTGGTTTAGCACAGGACAGGAACAGTTGGACTTGATGAACTTAAAGGTCTTTTCCAACCTTGTTATTCTGTGATACACTAAACAACTCCAAAATGTGTTTAATTGCAGCAGATTCAAGGTTTCAGAGAAAAAACTTAACACTGAGGATCACTATTATACTATAATTCACATGGTTGCTCTTTTGTAGCAGTATTTAAAATTTCTTTTAAAGTGTTTAGTTTAGTGGCCTTCAACCTGTTGTGCTACCCTTTGATTTGATTATTTTTTAATGCAGAATGATCATCAGAAAATACATCAGGATCTACATATTGGGACTTTGCCCCACAAATCGCCTTCACATCCTGGATAGAAAATAGCTGAGTGCTGCTACACATCCCTTCGCTGTCCTAACGAGGTATTCAGCGCACTGCTGAAAAGCCCCTTTGGCACACGTAAATGGACCCGTTTTCGGCTTCACCGTTGAGAGAGCGCTGGCCGGGGGCCTGGCGCTGAGCCCCCTGCACAGGGATGAGCCGGGTAGGGCTTTATCCCATGCCCGGTCCCACCTCGGGTCCGTATAATACATGGAAACATCTTGAGCGCTCTCTACTGCTGGCAGGGAGTACTGCCTGCGAGTGCTGCGCGGAGCTTTCGCTCCTTCGTGACGAATTGCGCTGCGCAGCTGGGTGAAATGACTGTTATGCAATTAGCTAGAATTATGAAGACTAAATTCGGGTGAAGAATTTAGATAGGTTTGTTTTTTTTTTTAAATGAAAATCCGGGCTCTATAAATTCAAGGAAAGCTGAATTTCTGTAATTGGCTTTTAATGGAACAATAGTGTTTAAACTAAAGTACTGTGGTTCTATCCTATTAAATACAAACAGGCTCGATTTAAATGACATTAACTTTTTCACATAAGCTATCAGAAGCTGGCCTTAAATCATACTTTTTCCAGATTAATGAGCAATAAATGTTTGTAAAGCTCTTTGAAGATGAAAAGCACCATGCACAATAAGTGATAAGTATTATTGTTATTTTTATTACTTCCCAGAAAAGTCACAGCAGCACTGGTTAAACACAGAATATAAGGCCTGAGCTTTGCAATCCCTTGCTTTGTCATGTTAGCATGATCTTCAAGCATCATTGAAATGGGGAACTGAAAATTTTCTGGTCTAATTTTAAGGCACAGTAACAAATAGTTGATTCACCTCAGGAAAGAACAGTTGTATACTGCAGGAGGTAATCCTAATCTCTCTAGAAAAGGACTGATGAGCTACCTGTGGAAAAAAACTAAACTAAGAGCTCAGGGACCTACTAAACCATCTTGGCTGCTATAAGGTAGTGAAAACTATCCAATTAACACATGATCTCTAATGCTTGTGTACATCAGCAGTAATTTTTACTCCTTTATCAAGTAATTTACAAGCACAAACAAGTAAAACCCGTAGTTAGCATCAAACCCATCTGTCATTCCACTTCAATTCTCAAATCTCATTCCTTTGAGTTAATTTAAAACACTAACATCAACCTGTGTTCTTCTTAGTTTTAAGACTCCTGCCTCCAAATATTAGGAACACTGGACTGAAACGAGCTGCCTGTGTTATTCAGTCCTTCTCCCTTGACTGTAGACAATGAAGATCAGGTTCTTTTTGGAAATGCTTTGAGATCTGTCTTTAAATTAGGTACTTATAAATGGGGGAGTCCCATGCTGCATTAGGAACCTGTTCCAAAAATGCTGTCACATTTGAAAACCTTCTTCTAAATTCTAGTTTCCAGATTTACTGTATTTGATCTCTGGTTTTGTGCACACTTGTCCTTCTGCAGCTACCGCTTTATCTTAATGAGCTCTCCTTCTTCCTTCTGACAATGTGTAGCCCCCAAAATTTATAAAGTACAGATTCCCTCTCAAATTTTATTAATTATGTGAGCCAGGAAGTCTCTCTCAGGCAAGAGCACTCATTTCCAGTGTTAGCTTAATAAAACTTTTCTTTTGTCTATCTCCATTGGAATGAATCTTTTTTGAATGTGGGTGAACACACAAATTTAGATGTTAGTAGTCTTGTGGAACATCATTAATGCCTAGTCTGTCTCTTTTGGCAATGTATTATTTGAGACATGGTATTGTTATATTTTTCCTTTCAGGGAAATGATATTTCATAATATATTTTATTGTATTACATCCCAGTTATGTTTTCTATTGTTCCAGTTATTCCAATATGTTATCCAGGTCCTTCACAGTACTGGCTGCTTATCGATTCTGTGTCAGCAGCATATTTCAATAGCAAGGTCTTAAATTTTATGCTAGAATTGCTAATTAATTTATTGAATAGTAGTGGTCCCAAGATCAATCTTCGATGAACTCTATTACTTATTACCTTCCAGACCTTGAATACAACCTGTTAAACCATACCTTACCCTCTTCACAACTTTTTCCTAATCACCTTCTCCAGCCTATCTAATTTTTTTTCTCTACATGACATCCAATCATGCTTTGATTGAAGTCCTGATAGATGACTCTATTTCATTTCTCTAGAAAATTAGTAACCTAATCAAAGGCAGGTAATGATCACAATATTCATCATCATAGAATAATCTACCTTTCTGGAGAAAAAAAACAAACCCACAATCCAAATCCAAAACAAACAACCCAAACCAAAAGCCAGACCAATTTATCCCATTTTCTATTTACCCATGCTTCCAAGCCTTTCTTTTTTATCTCCTTCAGGTTGCATTCAGCACCTTTGCATATTTCTAAAACTCATGTTTGCTGATATGGTGGTTCTCCTCCTTTCCATATTCTTAGGGGTAAGAATTAGAGTTGCTGTTCTACATACACACCATTCCTGATTTTGTAGATTTGTTACAAATCTCTTCTACCTGACTTGCAGTTTCCCATGTTGGTTATTTCAGAATTCTGGAGTGAAGATTGCCTGTCACTGCTGCTACGTTTGTCTCTATGTATCAACTATGGGGTATTGGTTTTATTGTGGGTGTTACAACTTCCATTTTCTCCTGCCCTTTGTATTAACTATATTTTCCCTAATATTTAGAGTCTTCATTCATACTGAAAACTAAAGCAGGAGATTCATCTAAGGGCACACCCAGACTATCTTTAGTTCTTTCTTTGTCCTAAAGAGTGCTTTGGGGTTATTCTTTCCATATACCTTTGTATGAGATTGAAGAATCTTGACTACTTTTTCATGTGAATGTTTATGTTTTTTCACTTTCTAACCTCTAATAAACCCATGAGCTTTGGTTATCAGTATTTCACCTTTTTTTGTGGTCTTGTTTATCTGTAAGTATTTGTATAAATATTATTTCTGTTCTAAGGAGCCTGCTTTGGCAGGGGGTTTGGGCTTGATCATTTCTTGAGGTCCTTTCCAACCCCTACGATTCTGTGATTCTGTGATTTTTTATCTAGTTAGGCCTAGAACAACAGACACTGAGACATTAGGAACCTATGTTGCAAGCCAAGCTTGTTCTTACTTATCCATTACTTTAATCTGAACTAGGTGAAGTTTTAAAAAAATCATTACTAGTGATTTTCTAAGATTGCTTTCTCCAAATATCCTAGCTACACATGAAACAAGTCTGTTACAGCTTCTCTTTTTTTGTATTCCCATACCTAATTAATTGTTTTCCTCCAGTCCATGCAGGAATATTAGTAGCCTTGGTTTTTTTTCCAAGCAAGACTTGGCAAGCTGATATATTCTGTGTCAGTACTCCTGGTTCCTCCTGTTCTCCAGAATCCATGCATTGCTGCTAGAATACTTAGGTTTCTTCTCTCACAATAGGTAATGACTTTCATATAATTTTAAAATCTGAATTTTATGACTTTGTTCTCTACAGTTGCATTAACAGCAGCACTTTCTGTCTCTTTGCTATCCATCCTCTTGTTTTTCTTTATCTATTGTTCCCTCATTTTGCTGAAGTGCTTAGCTGTCTTTAAGTCGACCTGTGGTCTTGGCTTGAAGGAGGGATTGCCTCTCCACTGGAATTTTCTATCACATTGGTTAATTTGGGTTACACACAAAGTCTTTTTCCCAGTGCAGCTAGTGTACTGGGCTTCTCTGAGGTGACCAGTCTAACTAGAGAGTAATAGTCTGCTACTGCTACTTAATACTCCAGCTTTAAACAGGGTAGTGGATCTGTGCTGTAGCACTGACAAACTCTAGCTCAGATCCTCAAATGAGTTCATTATACATTTAGATTTACAGCTGGGGTTTAGAAGGCTGTGAGGGACCATTGCATTGAGCTGGTTTTCTTCTGTACCTTTGAACTTGATTTTTGATCTTGAAAAGCCATATGAAAGAGAGATGAATCACTAGTACTTACTAATTCCTGTTGAGTTCCTAGAGTTGACATATATTCAAAGAAGTTTAAAAATCCAAGTGAAGTAAATAAAAAGCCACATCCAGGTCAAATTCTATGGAGAAATACAACCTTTCAATGAAGTAGACATGCTGACACTGCTGGAAGAAGATTGGTGAGAGGAAGTTGATAATTAAAATGGAGAGGGATGCAGTAGTAGTAATCAATATATTTTAAACCTTTTTATGAACATGAAAAAAAGAATAAAAAAGGACAACTGGAAAGTCAAAGTCTAATGTGGGGAAAATATGTGAGCAAATGTTAAAGGAATTGATAAAATAGGACCTAGAAGACAATTTGCTGACTTATCTTCTGCCTTTATATAAACCAAACTTACCATTGCAGCATTTTTTCTGATTGCATCCTTATTCCTGTAACATGAGGTGAGGAAGAATTTACAAGATTTCAGCTGTAATTGTCACAATAAATGTTTATTATTTGTTGTCTGGCATGTGTGGGTTTTTTCATATGTATTTAGTTTTGTGACTTAAATGTTTGAGTAGCTCCCATTTAGAACTGTGTCAGGTGAAACAAGTAACCATTTAATCTGCTGTACACACTATCCCACAATAGTTTTCTGTGTTCCTATGTGCAGGGGATACTGTAGGCATAGATTAATTCTGCTTTAACATAGTGCTTTACACTTGGTACAAAGCTAAAATTGCACAAATTCTCCCCATTATTTTAAAATCTGCTAGATGTGTTATAATTACTAGACTAGTTAAACTTCCAAAGTTTATAAAATTTTGCTAGACATATCAAAACAGGAATATGGAAAAGATTTTGGAAGATATAATAATGAGAACAAGTAATGATGAAAATTTTTCTTTAAAGTAAAATGAGCTATCTGTAGCTGGGTAAAAAGAGCTATTAAATAAAATTGAGTTTAGAAGTCATACTACCTAGAATGATTGCCATGCTAAATATTCACATAGAGCAATCATAGCATTTGAGGGCAGAGTATCCTTGCATTAATGCTTTCAGGTGGGTTTTTCCCCCTTCACAATTTTTAATATGTTTTCCTCATCATAAATGGATATATTATTTAGTCAGTTGATTGCTTGCAAAGGAATATTTTATCATTTAGAACTGACCCTTGTGTGAGATTAATTTCTGCTGTGGCTACTCCATTTACTTTAGCTCTAAGGTTCCAAGTTCTAAAATTGGTTATTTTTGAAGTTGGTTTTTTTTTTTCTGAGAGCTTTAATTTTTTGAATTATTTTTTTTGTCCCCTAGAATATGAATAAACCATATCAGGACACCTGTACCACATGGTTTATGTTTGATCCAAGAGACAAAATAAGCAACTCTGCATTATGGCAAAAATATTTGCTGTGTAATTCTGCTAAAAAAATTCCAATTTAATATTTGGGGGGGGAAAGAAATCACAGATCCATGCTAAAATGTTGACTGTGACTTAGGAGAATAGAATTTGTTATTGGATTCATTCAGCATTGAAAAAATAATGTTCAGTGAACACTTCCAAATCCACTTCACTGTCACTTTTATTACTGTTCTAAGTCATAATCTCTTCTATAAAAAGATGCAATTTTTTTACTGTCAACTTTTGTATGAAAAGTAACAGGAAAAAAATCTGTATAGGACACGTGATTACCAAGTATCAGGGTGAACTCTGGCTAGTTCTAAAAGACAGGGATACAAGACTTTCAATGTTTTTTAGACTTTTAGCAAGTCTGGGATATAAATTGCTTAAAGAGATGATGACATGCCCAAGTGAACTTTTTCAAAGCCAGAGGAAAATGCATCTCTTCCTTCCTTAAAGATATCCCATGTGGTTTTTAAAAAGATCATGTTTTCTGGCCAAATTGGCCAAAATGGGTATCTCTTTATTTACATAATTTCCAACGTAAGCAGCGACTTGAATCACTGATTAAGACGTCGTGCTCTGCATCTACTTTCACTTTGTTTATCAGCAGTTGTCAGATTGCATTACTCTATTAATTTAGATCTACCCAGGCTAAGCTGCAGCATGTATCCCAGTGGCCTTTGGTATCTCATGAGATAAAATTCTTCATAAAACACCCAGAACATGCTTTATGTTATCAGAACAATTATAGTAGGTTGACAAATAATGCGAGCTCTTAGGCTAAGTACATAATTGGTTGGTTTTCCACTCTGAAGCCATTCTTCACAAGACATTTTTATATCCCAGTGAAACCAGGAATTTTTTTGAGCTTTCCTCATGTCATGTCAAGCCATGATGAAAGAATTTGTGTTTCCTAGGCCCTGTCTGTAAGCTTGCCATTAGGCAGCTGAAGTGGAGAGTAAACACAGTTCCTTCCACTCATTTCCTATACTTGGTGCCACAGTGATGGGATCAAAGAATTGCAGCCTGTGATCAAGCCCTGCTGCTGCTAAATGTGGTACAGGTGTTGTAGACCATTACAGCATGTAGTTAGTTACCCATTTGTGAGTTCAAACTTCTAAATCCCTTTTTCTGCTCCATAAATCCAAAAGCTTCAATATAAAATTTTGCAATTTAAATGATAAGGCCAAGATCTCTGCTTTTAACATCCTTAACATCTAAACCAGAAACTATTTTTCACTGTAAAGGTGACTTCAACACCTTATTTTCAGCACTGAAATCAGCATCCCTGTTTTAAAAACATTTTTTTTAAATTGTTCCCATAGTTCCTGTCCCATGTTCTTTCAAGTATCTACTCCTTCTTCAGGCACAGTAATCCCTGGAGCAAGCATCAGCCTGCTACATTCACTTTTAAATTGTGGCCCACTTGGGTTCATAGCTGCTGGGGAATGAGGGAAGTGCCTTGGGAAGGGTAGTTCAGGAGTGGGGAAGCCAACTACAAGCCTCTCCTTTCTCTTTAAAATCCCTTGCTGTGAAGGTGTTTGGTTTGTTCAGCACTGGAATAAATGGGCCTAAGGAGTCTTCCTTGAAGCAAGGTAGTTTATTTTTGTTGCTTCTTGTTTTGCATTTCCTGGGATTTTTTTTGCAAAATCTGGAAATCAAGTGCTTGAAATTCAAACACATGGGCAAAAAGAATCCTGTCTGGGAGAAATTGTTTATCTGTTGGACCAGAAGCCCAGGGGCACAGCCACAGGTTTGCAGTTAAGTTTGCCACATGTTGCAGTTAATGCCTCTTGTTCTAAAAAAAGTGCCTCAGTAAAGGCAAGTTGACTAAAAATGGTATCTTGAGGCCAGTTGGCCTATCTAAGGAGAAAAGCCATAATTGATGAGGGACCTATAAACATTTCCTGAATAAGGTCACACTGTTCTGTTGCTCTGTGTTGATCTCAGATTTTACTTCACCATCCATCTTAGGGGATAGATCTCTGTAAGAAAATTGAAACACAGCAGTGAATGTTACATTACCTTTGAGAGATCTGGGTTCCCCTGTTCTGGAAAGTGTGGTAGCAATTAGTCTACGACGTCCTTGAGGTTACAGGAGTCTAAAATTGCATCACTGGGTATCATCAACATCATCAGGTCTGACGCTGCTGGACTGAATAGGAGATACCATCCCTCCGCTCACAGGGAGACAGAGCTGGAAGCCTGGTGTGACTGGAAGATGAGGAGCAGAATGTCCCTGCTGCTGGCTCTGCAGAGGTTTTTCTTTCAGGAAGCACATATCTATGTCCTGTCACATTCATTGTTACCCACTGAGTCTCTGACAAATCTATCATGGTCCCATTTTTCCTGCTTGCAGAGTTCTGTCATTATTTATGGTTGCAAAACTAAGCTGGAAAGACCCACGAAAGCCTCTGCCATCTTTAAAAGTCTCAGAAGGAGAGAAAGCAAGATTCCACAGATGATTTTATTTCTTTTCTTTTGAGACTAGAATCAGGAGGGATGAGAGAAGTTAGTGGTTTCTCAAATCAGGACACATTCTTCCAAAGTGGTACCAGAGTTAAAACCCTAACAGGCTTTGATCTGATGATTAGCGGAGGCAAGTACTGCTCTAACTTTTCAATCAGCAAATATCATCAATAAAGTAATGTGAATCAAGGGAATATATGCTTTGTAGGATTAAATAATTCATAAAAGATAGCTTGGGAATCCATGCAAGCGTGCAGTTCCCTCCCTATTCTGAGCTCATGTAAGACACGTTGTAGCCAAGCTGGGAATGGTTAAGTGCAGCGAGTAGAAACCTTCAATAGAGTGTTCCCTGTTGAAAGGTCTAGAGCTCAAAATTCATTTTAGGGCTCAAAACAGTGGGTATAAACAGATAATTGCTCTGTGCTTTGTCATCAGTAGCAATGCTTCCAGTCACTTAAAAAGCAACAGTGGACATAAATTTAGGCAGGTGGAATCTGACATCTATAAGCTCCTTCAGAGTTATTTCAGAAAGTTTTTAAGTTTGCAAGGAATTTTCGCTCAGTAATTGCAATTTCCACAAGCTTTCAGCATTTGTACCAGTTTTCTAGAGAAACCATCATTAATTTTCTAGGACAACCAATATTCAAGATGAAATCCACTCATACTAGGGCTTAACATAATGTGTTTGGCCAAAGAAAAAGTGTTATAGAGAAGTGGCTTATGTCTGCTGTCTTGCATTTTTCCTTCTCTTCACAGCACTCACAGAGGTTTTGAGAAGGTTTAGCTACTTCAACTACAGGCTTGTTTTACCAACTACAAGCTTGTTTTACCAGCCCTGTGTATGTGTATGTATGAGTTGTGCCTATGCCAGGCAGGCTAGTCCAGGGGTTTCTGACCTGCTGTCCCATGGGTAATGTATTTCTTTCCAAGGATCAAGAAGAATAACTGGGAAAAACATGCTAATTATAAGTTGCTTTACATTTACAGTATTGTAACATTGGAATGTTTTTAAGTGCCTGCCAGCTGAGAAAAGGTGAAAACCACTGATTTAGCTATTCAACTTAATAAAGCAGTGGGTTTATGCTGTTGGACGTGATTATGAGGTAAGATATGGAAATTTCTTTATCCCATGAGACAGTGTGCCACATGTATGGCTGTTGGATCCTTTATGCCTTTTTACTTCTTCCTATGTTCTTCCTGCTGTGTCACATCTGGCACATGTTGCATAGGCTGGTTATACACAGCCACCTTTCCAAGGCTGATGCATTCCCAGGGCGTGCAGGTTCTTATCCACGAGGGCTGACGGTGGTTTCTCCTACAATTGCTCCTCAGGGCAGAGAGAGTTAGCTGGTGCCTCTTTGCTTGCCGTTTGTGACTGCCTAATGAGACTCAAAATATGATCAGTCCCTCTGTAGTATGTGTTCAGTATTAAAAGAAAATCGCTGACTGTAGGCAGGAGGTCATTCAGCATTGCCACTAACAGCTTTTGATAGTTCTGCATTAAAACCCAAGCCAAACATTATAGGCACTGAACCATCTGCAGGCATAAGTGGGCTTATTGTTGCTTAACTTAGTACAAATGAAGAGGCCTGTTATGTACTTCTATCTGCTTTTGTGTGATCAGTGCTCCTAAACAATGAATCCTCTGCTGCTATTGCTGCTGTCAGAGTTGAATGAGATGCAAAGAGGTCCTTTTATTTTATTAAGTGTGTGTTGCTGCTCTCTGCTCCCTCAAAGCAACATGATCTGACAATAAGAGAGACAGTTCTTCATAAGATGTCAGTAGATTTTTTCCAGAATAGCCTGTCATACCTGTAACCCTCCTCCCAGTGGAACCATGTCTGTGATCCAAGACCCAGCTTGCACATAGCATGCTTGTGTTAACCCTGACTTAGGCTTCCAGAAACCTGCTAAACTGATAGAAAGAGCTGGAAAAGCTTCCATAGAATAGAGCTGTGCAAAACAAGAAAAGTGAAATTGCAGAGAGAAGGTTGGTGAGAATGGTATATTTGGCAGCTTGAGGATTCAGAAGAACAAAGGAACATGGAGTGATAGATACACATTCCTAAGGAGATTGAGGATCAGTTTATCCCAAGGACAGACTGGAGAAAAGCTTCCTCATGTGATTTGTGTGGCTGGATTGGTTGGATGCCATCTCTGGATCAGTGAACTTCTCAACCACTGGACTGGTATCTTATTAATCCTATAAGTCATTTTTGTGTGTTGGAAAATAATGCATGGTTGGTACTTTCACATGATATGTACCCTACTTCCAGAATCAGACTGTGCATGGTGGCAGTTGCCTAGAGTGACTCAAGAATTTGCCTGCAGATGAAACCACATCAAATCATGCCTTTGGGTTGTCTGAGCACAGCTTGTATCCTCAGCTGATCAGGTACCCACATCTTCCTTTCTCCTGTCTAATTCCTACTTCTCCTTCAGAATGAGGTCAGGTTATTAAAAAGATCTTCATATCTTTTGTGCTTAGGCTTTTGAAGTTCAACTGTAGTTTCAAACTCACTACTGAGTGTGGTTAGATTGCCAAACTGAAGCCTACTTCATTGCATAATCTTCCAGGGATAGCAGTTGGCAGAGCTGTGGAAGCCCCCTGAAGATGTGGTACCAGTATGTTATTAACCTAGCAGATTACAAGGACAGTGGAGCTAGAGGACACTGGTAAGTGAGCAGTCACATAATCTCTCTTAGCTGAAAAAAGACTGAACAAAATCCCAGCTTGTCTGAGAAGACTTTCAGAGCATGTTTTTAGGGTGTAAATCTGTTTTTGCTGAAGGTCTGAAGGAAGAGCTGGAGATACAGGCGCAGCAGGTTGCCAGAGAGCATTTTGTTCCAGGTGGGTAGCCAAGACAGAACTAAATCCTTTTCAGACATTGAATCAATCAAGAAAAAATGGTACATGTGGCAGTCTGGAGAAGCAAGGTAAACACTAGAAGTTGCACACCCAGGTGAACACAGCCAAAATTTAATATCCAGATTCTGTATATCCACATGCTTATCTAGAAACTCATTCTCTTTCTAATTTGTAGACGCTAATTTTGCTTCCTAATAATGGGGGCAGGGAGTGGGAATGTGATTCCTCATAAATTCTGATCTGTTGTTTTCTAACTGCATTTAGGTGCCAGTTTACCCAAACATTTGCAATTGCCTAGATCAGATATTATTAGCTGCAACTCAATGGCTGTTCTATTAGCTGGAGGCAGCACCATTATCTTCTTGCCTCTGCTATACCATGGCTTAATTTACTGCATATTTCTATGTCCACAACTATTTCCCACACATGACTCAAATTTAAGCCAAATTCTGCTTTAATGGTTCATCTGTATATAAAATATGATGTGTGTATCTCTATATACATATGTATTTATATATATAATCTTTCTGTATATAGATAGAGATGAGTGTGAAGAATCTTCTCCTGTTATGCTAGCTCATCCACTCTGCTTTAACAAATACTGTGATGCTATTAAGCTTCTGCTGTGTTAGTTATTTCTAACACTGAATGTAATCTTTAAATTTCTAACTCTATGGAACAACATCTTTCTGAAAGGACATAAATTAGAGCTGCAGTTCCAGTGGAGCAGATTTTATAATCTTTTTTTTTTTCTTTTTGTGCTGAGATATGTTACAACAGAGGTTAAACTGGCCTATAATGTGAGGAGACAGAAAGCTGGCTTGTAACTTTAGGGACAGCTGGTGAATTCTGGCATGTCTGCTCATGCACTATTAGCACTATTTAAATCTATAATGACATTAGATCCTGTTGCTCCTCTTTTAACTTTATCTTTGTTAAATGCTACTTCAGAGAAGATTCCTGCCTTCCCCCAATATTATGATACATCTAACTTCTTGAGACCTGAAGAAACTGGGAAAGAAACACTGGGAAAGACAAGTCAGGGAGTAAATTCTGATTAGCAAGATTTTAAGGGTAAGGTAAAAAGGAAATGAAAGGAACATAAAAAATTAAATCAGGGGATGAGAAGAGTATTTACCAAAGAGAGAGGATTGTGTCACCTGTTGCCATGCTGAGTACAAGGTGTGCTCAGAAACTGAGAAGCAGTAGTTGCAAGTAAATATATTGGGGCAGAGTGAGAAGCTGGAGAAGTGGAAAATCTGTTTGCCCATGTTTACAGTATTAGGCTGATGCAGACTTTTTACTGCTGTTCATCATTATAATTGTTACCATTTAGATTGTCATTACCTTTGGGTTTTTTAATTCCCATCATCATTTTACTCCATTAATACTGCTTAGCTGTAGAAAGGGTTTGTGCATATTTCTTTGCCTATCAACTCAAAGCACACTGAATTTCAAAGGCATGTTGAAATTTGGACTTTTTAGATAGTCTATGGCAATAATTGCCTGGTGATGCTCTCCATGAATGAGCAGCTGGTTTCAACTCCTGCTCCTTGACAGATGGACTTTTACAGAGTTAATAATGCAAGGTGCTGCAAGGAGAAGCCTGGAGGAGCCCATGCTCCTCCTGCCAGGTGCTGAGAGTCCTGGTGCAGCAGGAGCTGGGTAGGGAGAGGTCTTGATCTGAGTGCCCAGACTTCAGAGGCTTGGACAACCCTGTGGCTCTGGCCACACCAGGAGCATGGGCTTCACAGGGCAACACAGTGTTGCCATCAATGCTACACACTCCAACCATGCCTCTGGCATGGGAACCATGTGAACTATCTTTACAAGCTCAAACCAAACAGACTGGCTGCTTTAAAAACAAATATCTATATGCTTTCACATGTTAGAAGGCCCTCCTGAGACCTTGCCTTATTAAGATCAATTGTGTGTGTGATATATTGTAATAGAAAAGCACTATATTTTTTGATGGAAGGGCTTGCTTTCACTACAGTGCTGAAGCAGCTGCTACTTACAATGTGGGAAAAGTGGAGTTTTAGCTACTTCTGAGGGGCAGAAGGCAGCTAATGAGATCATTTCAGGTAAGAAAAAAACCCACTCCAACATCAAAAATACATTCTTGTTTTCTTAGCATGTATTTTGAAATGGCTAAGCCATTCTGGCTGTAGCATCAACACAACACAGTAGATGTGTGAGCTGGTTGTTGATTCTTTGCATTTTCATAAAATTACCAGTTAAATATACTGTTAAGCTGCTATACTGCCAGCCAGTGGAAAGGATTTATCCAGGCTCTGTTAATAGGGTAGGAGAGGGAACATGAGAAGGCTGCCTGTACACTGCGAAAAATCTTATCAATACACCCTAAGCTTCCTAACCTGAAAGAACCACATCACATGAGCTGAAACAAGCCTTGCATGTGAGGGAGAGAAAAAAGGCATTTTTGTTATGTTGCCTGCAGCACTTATTATAATTGTTTACTCATAGGAGCAAACTGTGGGTTGTGAGTGCAAATAGCAGTGCTCGTTATCTCCAGCCCAGTTTGGTTTTGAAAATGCAAAGAATTAGGAATTTAGAATGACTGGTATCTGTACATGCTACTTACTAGGGGTTTTTTTTCTAGTAAAATTATTGTAAGAAAAACCACTGAAGAGAACAGTAAAACTTTGGAATGTGTTATTTTAAACTTGTTAGGTGTCTACTCCTAGAAATGCTGCTGCTGTCTTTTAAACAGGTAGGAAAGGGAGAAATTACTATGTATGTGTGTATATTGTTTGATAGCAGGAAAATGGCTTGGATTCTGAAGAGGCAGGGATAGAAGTGTTAGGGTGGTGTTTTTTTTTTCTAGAAATGATGTCCTGAACTGCAGATACATGGCTGGAATTCCAAATTTACAAACCTTCCAGTGTATCTGCACCAAGAGACTTCATCCACCTTATCTCTGCTTTCCAGAAATCTTTTCATTTCTACAAAACATCCATTTCAAAAAAAAACCCAACAAAAACTCCAAAACCCCAAAGCCAAACGAAGAATCAAGGAAAACTTGACTCTGACTCAGCCCCTGAGGGACTTGTAAGAGACATACTACAGTATTTTGCTGTGGGATAATACACAGACGTGTGGGTTTAAAACGACCCAAGTGTTCCTGTCTCAAAGCATGTTTCCTCTGAAGGGATTTTGCAGAGCCCGTGCGAGCTAAGCAGCCACATGCTGCCATCTCCTGGCAAAAGTCACAATAGCTACTCTGGAACAGATAACACCAACTACTATAAAATGTATTTCCTAACTTTTTCTTTGAATTGATGCGCTCTAAAAGACAAATTGGAGCAAAAAAAAAAGAAAAAAAAAGAAAAAGTTTTTTCAGAATCAAGACATTGCAATGAAAATGAGCAAACCAAGTGCTATAAATCACAACAGCATGCCAGTTCTCAATAGGTGGTACCTAAAAATTGTAGTTCACATTTGAGGGAAAATGTGGGACAAACCAAACCATTTTTTTCTTAATGTTTCATCTCTTCCCCAACGTGCTGAAAATGAGAAATAGGCAGCATTTCCCTCAAGGGAGATCCTTGAGATTAAAATAGTTCTACAAATCTGAAAGCTGACGATTGGGTTGCCAAAGGAGAAGGCTGTGTGAATGTCTGCAGCAAACAGTACTTAGCATGGAAGAGACTCAGTAGCAAAAATGACATCTGTAATCCCCTCTGAGCCTATCTAACTTCAGATACTTGAATAAGTAACGTGGCTTGCTACTTTTAACTCTCTCATTCAATCTCTTGGGACCAGGTCTGTAAGGAATGAGGGCTTGCGTGTATGCACTCAACACATCACCTGGGGAGCAGTTGTAAGCAAACAAGCATTCTTCAGTGCTTTTAATGAATTGTTATGAAAACTGTTTTTCAACACATGAGCTGTTTTTTCTTTCCCAGACTGCTATACACCATGCCAAGAGGGGGAGTGTCTTAGATTTTTGAAACAAGTATTGACTCTTAAGGAGCAAAATGGCATAAGCAGTCCAAAGCATCTCATGTGAGCCCTTGTTTCCACTGCTGGGAGTCTATCTGTCTATCTGAATGTGTACAAACTGTGCCTCCACTTGTTTCTCATCATGCCTTCTCAAACATCTCACATTTCCTAAGTCACCTTCTCCCATTTCCTAGCTTTGTCTTAGTTGCCCACCTTGTCTGTGGTTGATCCATGCTTTTTAATTAATGTGAAACAATCATTTTCCTTCACTTAGTAATTTGTCATCATGAACTTCATATTCTGTTGTTTCTTGTTTATGGGACATACCTGTCTTTTGAGACTTCCTTATGCACCTATGAATCCATGTTTTGGAATGAGCACATGTAATGCTGGGACAGGTTTTCATATTACTTGAAATAATGAGTTCATTTTCTGCAACTTAGAATTCTGACCAAAAAAATGAGGAATAAAAACTTGGCCAGCACTTTCAGGAGTAATTTTCAGTGTTTTGGGTTTTGTCCCAGTCTCATCCAGAATACCACCAGAGACATTAGATGTATTTTAGGGAGCCCTAGATAATATTTGTGTTTGGTTAGAAGAGTTTGTTCTGAGGTGGAGATAAAAGACTGACAGTAAGACTTACAGGCTGAACTTTCCTTTGATACAGTGTTGGCTCCATATGGGGATGTTTTTTTGGTATTATTTTACTATGCTGATGACTGGATTCTGTGACAGTGATTTACAGCTGGGTGTTGATACTGTCCAGTATATAGACCAGAACCTGGGAAAAATCTGGAGAACTGGAAGCTGAACCTCAAAGTGGTCCAAGTTCAGTTGGGAAAAGGCTGAGCAGAAAGAGGAGTGGGACCTGCCTCTTCCCATGGATGTGTATGTAAATGCTGCCAGCAGTGTTTGTAACCTTTGTGTAATCAGAGTGAAATTTCCTGACATTTCTGCTGCCTATAGATCACCAAATAGCAGCAATGACCTGAGAAAGGTGTTGGAGCCAGTGTGAGGGGGATTCTACCTTTCTTGGCATGTTTCTCTTCTGTCCTTGTTTGGCTGAAGGAGCTCAATTTCTGTGTGATATTCAGCTGCTTATTATGCAGTTCTGTAGAAGCTCAAGGCTATTATGATGGACCAGTTATCTAAGGCTGTGTCCTGAATCAACTCAAGGAGTAAAATTGCACAAGACATATGCAGTGATCAGCACTGCATACATCTTGTGCAGTACTAATCCTGGGTACTATCTCTGTGGATTTCTTTCTACATGTTTCTGTTTGGACATGAAAGAATTTGGCTCAGGGATGTCTAAATGTGGCTATGTGCTGCCCTCAGACAGCAGAGATGCCTGGACTGCTGTGGCATAAAAAGACCACACACCCAAGAGGCTTCTTCCTTGTCCACCACTTTGGCTCCTTGCTTTTCTTCCTACTAAACTTCAACTGTTGGAGTGCCCCATATAAAGTTTGTCCCTTTATTCAGACTTTGAGGGTGAGGATGAGGGCATATGAGTATCTACCCCCACTCTTTTGATTTTGGGTGAAGTCCAAAATTGGGTGGCACCTGTTTTCTAGGTCTGGATGGGCTGCAATCCAAGTTGATGGAAATGTCACAAGCAGCTGATCTTGAAGCAAGGACTGTCAGAACACTCATGTTTTACAACCTTTTTAGCACCAAATAAACAATAAGGTTCTGATATACTGAGCAACAGGGAAAACTCCTGTTCTCTTTGTGTTTTGTCTTGAAATTTTGCTGCAAGCTGTATCAACTACTGCTACTTTCAAATTCCAAACATGTGTTCTGATAGGTCATGAGATCAAGCCTGACTCTGAACCTGGCCCACACCTGAATCCAGATCTGATTACTGCCCAAAGGTTTCTCTAATGAACACAAAATGGTACAAGGTGGGATGTGAAAAAGATACAAGCTTGTTCTAAATTAACCTCTAACTAAAGAATTACAGAATCACAAGGTTGGAAAAGACCTTTAAGATCATTGAGTCCAACCGTTCCTGTCCTATGCTAAACCATGTCCCTAAGTACCTGATCTACCCGTCTGTTAAACACACTCAGGGATGGTGACTCAACCCCCTCCCTGGGCAGCCTGTTCCACATCCCAACAACTCTTTCAGGGAAGGATTTTTTCCTAACATCTAATCCAACCCTGCCCTGGCACAGCTTGAGGCCATTTCCCCTTGTCCCATCTCCTGTCACCTGGCTGAAGAGACCATCACCCACCTCTCTGCTCCCTCCTGTCAGGTAGTTGTAGGCAGTGATAAGGTCTCCCCTCAGCCTCCTCTTCTTCAGGCTGAACACCCTCAGCTCCCTCAGCCTCTCCTCATAGGATTTGCCCTCCAGCCCCTTCCCCAGCCTGGTTGCCCTTCTCTGGAGTTGCTTGAGAACCTCGATGTCCTTCTTCTGGTTGAGGAGCCCAGAACTGGACACAACACTAGAGGTGCAGCCTCACCAATGCCAAGTACAGGGGCACAAGAACATGCTGAAAGAGGTTAAACCAAAAACCTTATAAGGATCCACACACATTTTATGAGTCTTCTTTACAGCAAGATTTTTGTAAGTCTTGCCAAAAGGTACAGACCATCTAGGTACAAAAGCATACAAGGTTTTAATGCTGTCCCCAGCCCTAAGTAATTCCAACACAACTTTGTCCTGTATTAGAAGCTGTGCTCTCACATCTCATCTCCTTGGGCTAAATATTTCTTTAATTTTGTCTCATGGAAAAGCATAGGAGATGCAATGGTGGTGAAGGTTTTGTAGTAGTGTTGTTATCCTGTCTGATTTTTATAGGCCACCTCTTTCGACAACGGGTTGGTGGGTTATCTCTGGTAACAAAGCAAGTTCCTTCTAGCTTTTAATCAGATTTTAAGCTGAGGGTTTGGCTAAATTTATGGGGCAGAGTATTTTATTGATGGAAGAGCTTGCCAGACCTCTTTGGCAATGCTCTCTTTTCAGTTAAAGACCTTGGTGTAAATCTTTTTAATGGTTCAGCTACGAAAAATTCCAAAGAATCTTTCCCCACTTCTTCCCATTGCGCTATCATCTGCGTAAATCATCTTGCTTACTCATTCTCTTAGCTACTTTAGATTGTTAGTCTTAATGACAGGATTGCAGTAAAAGTGGAGAAAAAAAGTATTTTAAACTGTCATTAGTCCATAAAACTTTGATCATTTATAGTAAGTGGGAATTCATCTTGGACTTTTAAGAGAAGGGAGAGGTCAGTCAGACCATCCCTACACAGTTGTGCACCCATCTGATAAAGTGCACCTCAAGGGAAAAATAGAAGGAGGAAATCTTAAGTATTAAATGTTTTAAGACTTGGATACAGCTATTCCTTAAGTTATAAAATATGATGTAATAAGTACTGAGGGCTTTTTCCTTGAACCTTTCCTGTACGTTACTTTAGTGTTGCATATTTTAGAGTAAGAGTTATTTTAGTGGCACAAAGTCTGATTGCAGTAAATAATTTCAGAGTTCTCATTGTCATCATTCAGCAGTTCCTGAAATGTAAATGCCATGCTTATTGTAGTACTGAAAGAGGGGAAAGGACCCTTTGTTGTATATTCTGCATTTGCATTTGCTTTTAATAACTGTGACAACGTGCAGGGAATTCTTCCAGGGGACAGTGCAGAGAAATCTTACAGTATCATCAGCATTTTTCTAGTTAAACCTTTAAAAAAGCTTTTAGAGAGACAAAAAGTCTTCCCTGGGACCTTGTGCTATACTAACAGGAACTTCAATCACAGCCTCTGCTTGCCAAGCTTCACTGGTACTGATGAACAAGAATGCATGGCCAGACCTTAAACATTTGAAATTCAGGCTTTTGCTTTTTAAGATACATTGTTAGACAGATTGTCAGCCACTCGAAACGCCAATGCTTTCCTTATGAATTCTCTTTGAACTTTAAGATGAACGTTGCATTACCTTAAAACAGTAATGCTGAAGTGTGCAGTTCTCATTCAAAACAATTCAATTAAAAAAACCCAACTTTGCAGAGGTCAAAGCACTGCAGAAGTATGTAGGAACTTCTCTCCTAAACCAGAGAGAGGTGCATGCTGATCGTTAATGAATATAAGTTGTTTTATGCATGTAACTATTAGGCCAGTAGTGTGTGTGTGCTTCCTGCTTTGTTTTTTCATACATGTATTTTATATACAGAATCACAGAATCGTAGGAGTTGGAAGGGACTTCCAGAGATCATTGGGTCCAACGCCCCTGCCAAAGCAGGTTCCCTAGGATATATTGCACAGGTAGGCATCCAGGCATCCAGAAAAGGAGACCCCACACCTCCCCCTGGGCAGCCTGTCCCAGGGCTCTGTCACCCTCACCGTGAAAAAGTTCTTCCACATCTTGGTGTGGAACTTCCTGTGCTCCAACTTGAGGCCCTTGCCCCTTGTCCTGTCTCCACAGACACTGAAAAAGGGCTGGCCATTTCCCCCTGTGTCCCACACTTGAGATATTTATAAACATTAATAAGATCCCCTGTTAACCTTTTCTCCAGGCTGAACAGCCCCAGTTCTTCCAGCCTTTCCTCATAGGGGAGATGCTCCAGTCCTTTAATCATCTTCATAGCCTCCTCTGGACTCTCTCCAAGAGATCCCTGTCTTTTTCATACTGGGGAGCCCAGAACTACATCTCAGTATTCAGTCCTGCCATTCTGTCAAGCACCAAGCTCTAACTCCTCCCTCGACTCTTTCCAAACTTGTGCAAAACCCATGTAGACTCTTATTTTTATTGTGCTTAGATTCAATAGAAACAGATAATTGTGGCAATAATTTGATGGAAATCTGATTAACTCTTTTAAATGAGTAGGAAATGAAAAAATACACCCGGCTGCCTGCTACATAGATTAGTCAGTGTGATTTTTGGAGCTGGTGTATTTGTGAAGCAGTACAGCGTGCTGCCCTGTTGTTCTGAGCTCATGCTTTTCTTTGGCTGTTCATCTTAACATAAAAATCAACAAGCTTTAGCAGGCATAGTTTATGCAACAGAAATAAAATAGCATGTGGACTGCCTTCCTTAAACATGCAGACACCTTTCGGGTAAAAGCAAGAACTGTTTTGAACAGGAACTCCACATCTTGTGTGTACTATGCTGAAGAGGTTTGCCATTTTTTCTCTTTCCCTGGTAATTTGTACAAACTCAGGTTGCATAAAAGAGGAGGTAAACACTGTGTAAATATCTTTATTGAATTTCAACCTGCATTATGAATAATGATTTGGAAGTCTTAGAACCCAGCTTACAATATATGCATTTTGAAAGAGCTTGTTCCTAGCTTGCTTTATTTAGCATCCTTGCAAATAGTTTTTTATTATTGATTTCTGTTGTTGTGTTTTCCAACAAGATTTACTAGATGTACTGGGGGTGTCTTTTGTACAATTTCATTCTCTTTTATTGGTTCCCTTAGGACATCGTTATCCTTTGAATAAACACAGAAAACTGTTCTCCTTCTGTTTGGATTTCTTCCATACTCTTTATTTCTATTTGAACAACAAGGTTGGTCAGGGATTTCAGAATTAAAACTCTGTTTCACATTCTCTTCTTTGCCTATCTGTGTCGCACCCAATATTGTCCTTGGGGTATTTAACAACAAGAGACAGGAATGCATCCTGACAAAACACCAGGGCCATGGGTAAGGGGCTGGAATGCCCAAGATCATGAATTATGTGAAACAGTTCTTTGAAAAGTTAGCAGTCAGAATTACTCTATGAGGAGGAAGTCTGTGTTAGAATTAGAATGGGATATCCACAAAGTAGGAGAAACTCAAATTTTACTCTTGTGTATCTCTTCTACCCCTGTCTATCCTTCTATATAGTCTGACTCCTACTTTCCACTGATTAAGAAAACCCCTTTAAAATGAAGTTATAATACAGTGGTTCAAGCACTTTCACTTCAGTTGTGGCAAAAAGGGCTAAAGAAAGTCTTCTCTCAGCTTGTTTATCCCAAAGATATGGATGGTTTCTGCTGTGGTTTTTGGAAAAAGAGGTACTTAAAAGTCACATTTTCTACTGACCCTAAAATTTCAAGGAATTTAAAAAAACCCAAGGAAAATGAGAGAATAAAAATCTTCACATTAAAAAGCTGAGCAAGGGGAGGATTTCCTCTTCATTTTATTTGTTCTCTAAAGCTTTGATTGCTGGAAAAGGGAAAAACATACATCTACATTTCAGCTGGAGTAGAAATGAAAAAGAAGTATCAGACCTTTAAAAAAAAACCCAAGCCCCAACAGGAAGCTGAAAGGCATCCTCTTAATATAAAGGATAACTCCTGCCTTAAATGCAAGGATGCAAAACCTTAGAAAACTAGAGAGCTGCTTGAAGTTGATGCATCACATAAAAGCAGGGTTGGACTGTGCTGTCATAAAGGGTCTTTTCTTTGGCTTTTTTTTCATTGTTTTTCAGTGTAAACCAGATTTACTTAGATTTATTGTATCCTGCTAGTCCTGGTTTAAGCTGTGAACTCTTCACACTACTAGAAGAGCCACATAAAGATTTATGTGAGAAGTACTTTTAGCAAAACTATTCCTGTTCCTCTGCTTTGGTATCATGTCAAACCCTTAATGTTTATCGCTTTAGTATGTATTTGTGTTTGAGCAGCTTAGTGAAGCTCCATCTGCTCAGCTCTGGTAGAGTCCAGGAGGATGTGAAGGATTCAGTTACAGTGTTTGAAGAGTAGTAGATCACTCCAGTACCGTGGCCAGCAGTCCCTTCCCTCACTCCTATATGCTCTCTGAGACAGTGTACAAGCATGGCAAAAGCTATTTTGGTCAGTGTAAGAGACTGTTATTTTTGTTTCCATGTATTTGTATTAAATAAAATCTTCAAACTATGCTCTAAAGACTCACATGCTATCAAGATCAGGCTGATGGATTTGTAGTTCCCAAGTTATTCCATCCAACCTGCATTACTTAGTTTTATTAGCCAGCTCGTGCTATCAGACTTTATTAACAGGGACTACTGGACATATTCAATTTGAGAAGATCAAGCTTTACTTTTCTTTTGGATTCAGTAACATCCATTCCTCAAACTCCCAGCAGTAAGCGCTCTCACCTCTACCAAAATCTTGTGGCTGTCTCAGTGAGTGTGCACAGAGCCAAACCCGGATGTCTCAATCTAAAAGCTTAAACTGGGACTGTATCTGTCCTTATGATGGAGAGGCAGGAGGTAAGAGATTCCCTCTTGAGGTATGTAGGTCAAATACCTAAAATTAGATGGTCTAAATATAATGTTTAGAATTTTCAGTCACAGCTGGATTAGCATTAGTTTATGCCTGACCACGGTTTATTGCATCCCTGATGCTTATTTCCCTATTCTCTTATGTATTGCTGATGAATACTTCTAAATTTTGCTGCAGATTCTCATCCTGTGGGTTTCTGATAGTTTCTACCTTTTCTTCTTGGATCTTGAGATCACATTTTATCCTGAAAAGGAAGCAGATTTCTTTGCTGAATGGTCTTTTTTTTGTTTTTATTCCCCGTAGCCTCTGCATATTTATAACACTATTCTGGGGTGGTTTTAGCTCAGTGTGAAACTCTTTTTTACTAGCTTTTAATCTTTACTTAAAACACAAGTGCCAAGTATATTTTGAATTTAAAAGCCTTGTAAATCTAAAAGACTTTTTGGTCTAGTAATAGCTAGTATTTCCAAAAGGTTAAGCTGCATGGAAAATATGACATGATGTACTTATAAAATTAATGATAAATCCAGCCTGGATAAATTCAATTTTGGTGTGCATTTTAAATATACCACATCAGGCAATTTGAAATCAGTCCTCTATGTTGGCATCTACGACTGGCATCGATGAGGGGCAGCTGCCCAGTCCAGACCTTGTTTGTGATTCTGCAACCTTTACAGAAATGTCATGGCTGGGCATGGTGCTTGGACATTATTAATGCTGATGTTACATTTCAAAAAAAACTGTTCTTCCACAGAAGTTGATTTTATCACTTTGGAGCAGATCCAGACATACCTGATGCTGTGATACCTGCCTGAATCTTCAACCAGTCTGTAACATTTATTGTGATCTGTGTTACACAAACCCTGTGATGTCAGGCTGTCCTTGCTGCTACCAATCCAACAATGCTCTGCATGTTACTTTACTTCTCTTGGTTTAGTCCACTTCTTCCTTGGTGAGGAGAACCACAGTGTTCCTTCCTCCCTCTGTGCTCCTGGAGGAGATGATCAGCATCGGTGAATCGCTGCCCTCTCACGCTTGGCTGTAAGGCACTCTAGGTATGTGAGTGAGCACAGGCTTTAAAGAGGAGCTCAAGCAAGAGTTACCTATTTTCATCCCTTAGCTGGCTTGGCTTTGTCAGATAACATAAGGAGAACCAGCAAAGTGCAGTTTTCCAGCATGCTGGGACGCAATCTAATTTTGGATGGATTCTGTGTACTGCTGCAGGGAGCGACAGAATTGTTGTGCTTTTGGTAGTTGTATCACTGTGCTTGAGGATGTGCTCAGATTCTGTTTAAACAGTAATTAAATTTCATTTGTAGGGGATGATTGAATGTGTGGAAAGACAGATAAAATAATCAAGGACACAATTATTCACAAAATCAATAGGAATTCTAATAATCTTATAAAGTACCACTTCATTTCTTTCATAAAACTGCTGGATTATTCTTATTTCATATTTTTCTCATGTACAGGTCAATTCAATTGTAGGTAATTAAATACATTTTTTCACTCTTATTTGCTTTCAAAGGCGACTGTACATCACCAGTTTATGTAAACTCCACTTGCACAGTCTATTTTTAACTTTCCACACTGGAACAAAGTGTTTGGCAATTGACCTTTGCAGGGTCACACCTGTGTATATTACTGAACAATAGCCAATTTGTTGTTCTAATCTGTTGTGTGCTCTACCAGTTTGATCAGACATACAACACAAATAATTTTATTTTATTTTATTAAAAAAATACAGAATTATACTTGCTGGAATATTAGGGAGGTTTCTGCTAAAAAAACAGATTTTTTTTTGCTGTGACTCACAAGTGCCTGACAAACTTTCTCTAGAGTATCACTATTCTGATCATTTGGGACTTTTTTAACTCCAAACTTTCTTTCAGAATCGTAACACCTCCATCTATGTGAAAACCTAAACCAGAGAAACTCTTAAGTCAAAAATATTAAACCTCCATAACTTCAGGGGACATCTTTATGCATGTGCTAATGGCACCTAATTATCAGGTACCTGCTGATATTGTCTTCGTTACTTAAAGTGAATGTATAAATTGATTATATAATAAATAAATATTTTCAGGTCACATATGAATTAATTTCTTTCCAGAGGTCTACTTAGCATATGGAAACAGGCCCTAAAATATAAGCCTATGATGTGATTTCTGCTTTTAGATTATATATCCAATTCTAAAATGCAGATCTATACAAAGATGAACATACACAAATATATGTATGGTCTTTTAAAATGAGCTATTAAGCACCAACTTACTCAAGGAAGTGTTGGGGCATGAAGATGAGCGAAAGGCATAGTCCAACCAAGGCAAGAGACGGTGGCACTGCTGTTCCTGTCAGTCATAAGTTTAAAATACTCCTCACCACAAGCCTTTCAGTCAGCAGCCTTGAATTAAATTCCACAAAGCTCCTAATTAACACAGAAACGTACAGTAACCTCATGGAATTGGGGAGGGGGGAGGTTGTTACTGTGCAAGGGACTTGTTAAAACTGGCATTAAGTTCATTTAGAGATGAACACCTGAAGTGATACCTGCAAGTTAGTGTCCAGATTAGTAGTATTCACGTTAAATCGTGTGCATTAAAAATGATTTCTTTTGTTCATGTCAATAACCAAACAAACCTCAACAAAACTGGATGCTTCTCTTGTTTGTTTGTTTGTTTGTTTTGATTCCTAACAAGTATCCAAGAGCCATCTGCAGAGGGCTCAGGCACCTCAGAATATTGAATGCTTCAATTCCCTCTCCGTTACTGCGTCAGGGTGCTCAAGGCCACTTCAGTGCCTGTTTGTCATGCTTGTAAGCACCTGGAATCTGATTCCTCTTCCTCACCGTGCAGCACATGCAAACACCAGTACAGAAGGATCCATAATGGGATTCTAAAGTTTACTGAACACCACACTTAATCAGTGCCATGAAATGTGTTTTAGCTATACTTCCATAGACAATCAGGACAAGAGGCACTGTTTTAATTTTCCAGGGTGACACAGAGTTATTAGAATCTGAAGCCTGTCCTTAAATGTCGAGGCAAACCGAGCTGTAGGCTTCATTTCTCTGTAAAATGGGAGCCTGATGGAGTACTTGGACATCATCTGATGTAATATTCCAGCTCTGTGTAGCAGATTGACTTGCCAGGGATTCACAGGGAAGCTCAAACCACGTACCATATGTCATCGAATAGCCACACAGAAGGGGTTTGGGTTTTTTTCCCCAGATGTCATGAGCTCTCCCTTTTTCTTCCAGGCCTGTACATTGTTCAGCTGCTCTGCTGACATCTGGTTGTGGAACAGCAGTTGAGCATTTTGGGACCACCCAGAGGAGACTGCAGGACACGCTGTTTTGAGCTAAGTTGTTGAAATGTGGATTTCAATCCTGCCTCTTTGGACTGTGAACAGGAACAAACCCACTGAGCACAGCATCGTGTTTCCTGACTCCTCCTCCCTGTGACCTGGCTGCATGAATTGTCCAGTTCTGCTGGGATAGAATGTATTTTTATGGAAGTAAGCTGGTAGCAACCATGTAGAGGTCATAACTTCTTAGCTGATGTTCACCCCTATAGTTTATTCTGCACGAGTCTGATGATTTTTCTCAATTTGCAACACACAAAGATGTTCTCTTGTATTCCTGCTGATTTCAAGGCTGGTCAATTTTAGTGCAGTTCAGGTAACGGTTCATCTAGAAGTACACACACAGAAGTGTGTTAGGATGTTGGTTGATGTTAAATGTTTGTATGCATTGTCATTTTTGATCAGCATTTGAATAGTGGCAATTTTTTTCCCTCAGAAAAGTTTAATTTCATTTACAAAGACCCAAGTCTTGTTGAAATTCAAATGCATTTGGATGTTAACTGGTAAGTTCCTGCAACTCCTGCAGTTTTAGAAGCTACTGCCTCAACTGTACGTGTTTTCCTGTAGCAGAGTAAGCAAGCAGCTAGCAAAGCTTGCAAAGGTAACTGGATCTTGAACTGTCACAACAAAGGGTCTAGCATGTCTGCTGTTGATCTAGTTTAAGCTGTTATATCAGTCCAGGAACAGTGGTACCTCCAAGATTTAATCTGTTTCTGCTGGTACAGACAGTAACGTGCAGCAGATGGAGGTGGTGGGCAACAAATTCCAAATCACTGGTACAGGAATTGCTGAACCTTGTCTTTTAACAGGCTTCATTTTCTGTGTTACTGAGACTCTTAGGCTTTCTTTGTCCTTTTTTTTTTTCCTTTTATTTTTGGCATCTGTTAAACTACTTATGAAAGAGAACCAGATCTGGAGGGCAATGGAGTGAAATTATTGGCCTTTTAGAATCAGATGATAATTAAGCCAACATGAGAAGATCACTGACTATAAATAATGCCACTGAAAATAAGTTTGCTAATTCTTATTTACATTATAGCTATTTTTGGACCCCTTTATATTCTCTGAGGCCATAAGATCCTTGAAGACCATAATGGAAATGAGAATGGGCCTTTTAAATAGTTTTAATTAAACAGTTTAACCAACTTAATTAAAACATTTCAAGAGCAGTGGTGTTTTCCTCACAGCTGCAATTTGTTAATACCCATTCCCCATCCTGAGGAAAGCTGGGCCACATGAGCACAGGCACCAAGACAGCAGCCAGAAAGGGTTTCTGCACAGAAGAGGATCTGCTCATTTGTAATGTGTTAGTGACAGCTGAAATGTGCCAATCAATGGATTGTCTCATGTAATGAAGTACAGCACAATGTTACAGTGTTTGCTGGAATGTAAAGGCACACAGTAACGTGCATTTTATTTCTGCTTCATCTCATTACAGATGCTAAAATAAGCAGTAACATGTTTTATGTAGCAGAAAAGTAGTCTTTGATTTTTATCCTGGCTCTAGCTGGTTTGGGCTGTGCAGCATGGGAATGTTGTGGGTTGATTTTGTGGGCTGTTTCTCTTTGGGTCTTGCTGGTGACTGCTGGTCCTTCAGCACTCCTGACCTACGCTGGGCTAGTCTAGGGTCGGTGCTTAGCACCTAGCTGGTATAGATACTGAGTGTTCCAGAGGCTGCCTCCTACATCAGCCAGAAGCTCTCACTTATGCTGTTATCTTTCCCAGCACCTGTTATTAAAGCCTGTCTTTTCCACTCAGGTTTTCTGTGAGCAGCGTGGCACATAAAAATAACCGGCTGCAGTGGTAATAAACCAGCACACAGTAGGACCTTACTGCCCTGCTGCCTGGCTCCTGTTTCCCATGTATATATCCTGAATCAGTTTGATATACCTCTTCTCATGATGCTAAACTTTCCATCGTGCATTTCTGATATGGTAATTACTGTTTATCCATGTATTTAGCGCTCACTCAGGCTCCAACCACTAGCAGCACCACACGTTCTGTAAATGCTACCCTTGAAAATGTCAGGGTCTCATGACTTCTTTTTATGCTACTGCAGGTGTCTTTGGGAGAACTTTATTAGTTCAGAAGGTACAGACATGCCATATCACTGTTACCTTGCTTGGCACTCACAATCTGAAGTCCCCCTCTGTCATTTCATCTGCACAGACACAGTAGTTAAGACTATGTACTACTCTACATAACAGTATTCTTTTACACTATAATTTTCAACAGTTTCCACCCAGCCAGATGTTTCAGACAGAACTCAGGGAAGTTGTAATAAACGTAGGGAATAGTGCTTTTCTTGCAAAGGCTTGTCCTGTTTGTGATACAAGACACCTCAAAAATATTTTTTCTGCTTGTCAGTAGAGAAGGCCCTGGGGGTCCTGGTGGATGACAGGTTGGCCATGAGCCAGCAGTGTGCCTCGGTGGCTAAGAGAGCCAATGGGATCCTGGGGTGCATCCGGAGGAGTGTGGGCAGCAGGTCACAGGAGGTGATCCTCCCCCTCTACTCTGTCCTGGTCAGGCCCCAGCTGGAGTGTTGTGTCCAGTTCTGGGCGCCTTGGTATAAAAAGGACAGGGATCTCCTGGAGAGAGTCCAGAGAAGGGCTACGAAGATGATAAAGGGCCTGGAGCATCTCCCCTATGAAGAAAGGCTGAGAAAATTGGGACTGTTCAGCCTTGAGAAGAGAAGACTCAGGGGGGACCTAATTAATGTTTATAATTATCTTAAGCAGGGGATGCAAGGGGAATTGGCCAGCCCCTTCTCAGTGTCTGTGGGGACAGGACAAGGGGCGATGGCTGCAAGTTGGAGCATAGGAAGTTCTGCACCAACATGGGGAAGAACTTTTCCCCAGTGAGGGTGAGGGAGCTCTGGGACAGGCTGCCCAGGGGGATGTGGAGTCTCCTTCTCTGGAGATATTCAAGACCTGCCTGGACACCTATCTGAGCGATATGTCCTAGGGAGCTGCTTTGGCAGGGGGGTTGGACCCGATGATCTCTGGAGGTCCCTTCCAACCCCTACAATTCTATGATTCATTCTCCACCATTTGTTTGTGCAGTTGATTACTCCTCTCCATGTGCAGTACCATGTATATTTCTATATTGAAATGCATTTTTTAAAGAACATTTCTCCTTTTCTTTTTAAGTTCACATATAATTCCAATCCTACCCTCCAAAGCTATTGCCTATAAATTTAAATCTTAATCCATCATCCAAACAAATCATTAAAGCCTTCCCCCTAATTCAAGCCAGACCTGAGAGCTCCTTCTGATAGAAATAGAGCCTTGCCTCTGACTTTCTCTATTTTGGAAATCCCCTTTATAGGCCTGTTCAGTTCCTCCTTTCCCCAGGAACCTTTTTCACTCTTCTGTTGAGATGCATACCTGGATGCCCTTTATTTTCATCTGGAATAACAGATCCTGGCACTGCCCAGAAGTATAGATTTGTCCTGTGAAGTCCTTGCATCTTTCAAGTTCTGATTATTTTGTTCTACAATCTTCCTTTCCATAGAACCAATCATCTTTTCATAGAATCATAGGAAAATCGGATTGAAAAGGACCTCTTGAGTTACTCAATAGAGCTTCCACCTTCAAAGCAAGGCTGGCTTCAAAGTTGGACCAGACTGCTGGGGCCTTGTCCCATCAGGTTCTGAAATTCAGCAAAGAGGAGGCTTCCACAGCCTCCCTAGACAGCCTGATCCAGTGCTTAACCAGGCTTGTGGGGAGGAACATTTTTCCTTAAGTAATAATAAAAAAAAAGATAAATTACCTTATTGCAACTTGTGCTTATTGCTGCTAGTCCTTTCACTGTGTGCTTCTCAGAAAAGCCTGGCTCTACCTCCCTCCATAGCCCCTGCAACACTGCTGTTAGATCTCTCTCATCTCCGTTTTAACCATCCTTCTTCCAGCAGCCTGTCCTAGGTGTGATGTGTCCCAGTCCTCCTGCCTCTCTGCACTGATTACTGCTGCTGAAATCTCTTCCCACCTTTGATTCTAATCTAAAGGATTAATTTGATTGAGAATATAAAGTGAGATGATTCTGCCACCCCTTATTTTTTACTGTTTGGTAGATGTTATCCTCCCCATCCTGCAATTTTTCCTCCTGATAGAGGATTGTTTTTTCAGATAAAAATGAGCTGTGAGAGTTCCTGTTTTCTCTACTTATTTCTTTGGAGACTTCATTACGTTTTGCTGCTCTTCATACCAAAGACATTATTTCCCTAAGAAAACTTTGCTTCAGTGACACCCTTTCAGGATGGAGCACAGCTGTCTGATCTTATCTGGGCCTGACAGATGCCTCCCTCTCTGCCAAGCACAGTTCTCTTCTTGAAAGAATTACCTTTTTCTGTAATCTTTGAGTTTAAAAATGATCTGCATACATATGCTTGGAAAATAGGGTTTATTTTAATAATGTGAAGGGAAGACAATCAGATGTTAGAGAGAGATGCCATAACAAGTAGAATCACTTTTATCACTTACTTGATTTCATCACCCATTTCAGTGTAATTGTCTTATATTGGCTTCTCCTTTGGAAGAACCCATAGCAATTTCCAAATGTTTAATTAAAACCTCACAACGCTGCTGGGATGTGAACACAGTGAATGGATGAGGGAAGATAAGGCCTTTCTAAAGCAGCTGAGATCTGGAGTGTTACATGAACATTTCATCTGGCACCAAAACCAGGGGACACTTTCTTGGGTGCATCCTGGTGCACTTATATCATGATGTCACATTCTTCCAAGGGCTAGTGTTTTTTTATTTTTTGCTTGTTTGGTTTTGTTGTTGTTTTGATGTTTTACCATAAATGCTTTCCCTCATCTGGCTTCAGAGAGGGTCCACAAAAATTTCCAGTGGCCCAGTGACACAACTGAGGGGTCAGGTAAGAGAAGCTGGAGGACAGATTGCCTTAAATTGCCCTTCTGCTGGGGAAAATGCATGCAGGCATCCATCCTGATTTTCAACTAGCCATAATTTAGGTACCTAGTTGTAGCACAGCAATTCAGGAGGACCTTTCCTAGTTGCCTAAATTATGATAAATATCTAAATATTCATCAAAACAATAACAAATTCCCTAGCTCATGCCCAGTTGCTCCACAGTCCTTGCAGAGCTGAGCATCCAGATGCCTACCTCTCACCTGCAGCTGCTTGGGACTCTCAGACACCAAATACATCTCGTATGCACCGCTGGCAGGAGAATGAGCAGGGGGCTACAATTAGTGCATTTGTAAGGGATTTCTCTTGGCAGTACAGAGAATATCCTCCTTGGTGGGCCACCAGTTCCTCTTTATCAATGTCCTCTCTTTCTCATTCCCCTCCTGAGGAAGTCGGTATTCATTACCCTGCAACTTCAAAACTGGGATGAATCTTCAAGGTTTCTGAAACTCTGTATTATGTTGTAACAGCTAAAGGATTTAATGTGAACTAAGACACCTGGCTTCCTGGCTAGGTATGAATATCCCAATTTTGAAAAAGTTTTTGAAGAAATATGTTCAGAGCAGGCAGTTCAGTTCTTCTCACCATTAAATAATCTTTTTTCCTTACTTTAACAAAACCCTACAGTATTTTTAATTCCAGTAATAATTTTTCTTCCTCCCTCACAATCCCCATGTTGATTCTTTAGAAACACTTTTCTTCAACCTTCAAAGGATTCCTGGTATATTATATCCCCCAGATCTTTTGCCTTGGGAGCATACACCCTATTTTAGTTAATTTCATATAAAGCCTTTCTCTTAGCCTTGTATTATCCACAACCCTTACTATCCATCAAGACATTACTACTCTCTTTTGAAAAGTGGTATTTAGACAGCTGTTCTACGTTTGTTATTTTGGGACATTCTCTCAACATAGTGTCCAGTGTCTCACTGTGCAAGAGGCCAAAACACAGAGAACAGGGTGGGGGTTTTGTATGGAAGGCAGCTGAAGGTCTGTTTTGAAAGGATCTAGTAACCAATGGCATCAAAGTTTTTTGGGTCTCAGTGGACTCTTGTGATTAACTCGTTATGGCTTCTGTTGTCTCATGTGGACTATATATAGGGGCATGTGAGAGGATGTAAGATAAAGCACAGTGATTAAAGATTTATTATTTACTAGTTGCCTTTCAGAAAGGGCCACAGAGAATCATTTTGGTGACTAGAATGTTTTTTCAAAGGGTAAGTTTGGCAGAGTTTTAATGTAGTCACTTGAGCAGCTTTTCCTCTTGCAGTGAGGGTCTGTTTGCTGCTTTAGGAACCTTGAATCCTTCTGGTCACAAGCAGGTATCATCCCAAGACAATTGCTTCTGGAGAAACAAGGCACCGACTGCTCATAGTTTGGGATCTTTAGCTCATGTACTTCCACGGTTAAATCAACCTCTTCCCTTCTTCCCCCTCTATCCTTCCTCCATCCTTTCCCTCCCTCCAACTCCCCATGTATTTGGCACTTACTAGAAACTAGGATGCATCTTTGGTGCTGCGTTAGAAATCTGAAGCTCAGTGCATTGAGCTTTAGTAGCTGGACTAGAAACAGGGGGGATAAGGAAGGGGCTTGTGTGTTGGCTGGATAGCTCAGCCTCAAGTATTAGTGCAGATACTTGGTATGACTTCCACAGTGCTGCCAGGAGGGAGAGCTTACAAGATCAGAATGATGCCTCCAAAACACATCTGGTGCGTGGCTAACGCTGCTGGCCTCATGCAACCGTTCTGGCAGCCCTGCAGTACGTACACACATACACACTGCTGAAACCCTGTGGGCATAGATTTCAAAATGGTAAAGAAAAAGGTTGACTACTTGTATCTTAACTGAGATCACTACACAAGAGGACTATCACCTCAGTGTTCACAGTTTATTGTTCAAATTAGTAACAAAAATACTGTTTATTTTAGGGAGTACAAGCACCTTTTGCAAACAAATACAGATCCTTGCAAAGAGGCAGATTTTCCAAGAAGGTACTAGAAACTCCCATTTTGTAGGACAGAACTGAAAATATAGTAGCTAACAAACTAAAGTACTTTGAGTCACATTACAATTAATTCATAAATAACCAAGAATACTTCTTTAAACTTAACCAGTAAAACCAAACAACATGATTTGTTTTGCTTGATGCTGTTTTTATACTGTGATGTACCAGGCTAAGTACAATGATTTATACAAAGTACTATGCTTGGAATATTTTAACAAACATTTAATAGGATCTAAGATCAAATGGTGTATATCTCACCATTTCTGCTTTATTCATGCATCATCTAAATTGAATAGCCAAGTGCTTAGAGGAAAACAGATGGGATTGGCATTAGGCATGCCTCTGTTCATACATACAGAACACAATGTGCTTACAAATGTGTGGACAAAGCAGTGTACTACGCAGAACAACAGGGTGCTCAGCATCTCTGAAGAGCTCACATCACTGCTTGGCCATCAAGCAAGGTGCTCACTCTTTGACACCCATGTTCCAGAATTTTGGCTTATAAATATATATTTGAGCATGCCACAAACAACACCTCTCCACCAAGTGATTAAAAGGAATAGAACTGCTATGCCACACGAGCTCATACAGTAAAAATTCAGTGAGCTCTTTCTGTGTGAGATCTGAGCACTCAATTAATCTGTGTCTTTAGAAATTAAATTCTTTTTCCCCGGGGTTTACATAAAAACCACTACACAGGAACAGCTCAATCCCCTATCTTTTTTAGTTTCTGGGGTTAGAGGAGTTTTCCATTATAAATAAATTCATCAAAAGTAACGATCTGTCCCCACCTGTCCCCATTCAAATACACAGTGTTGCATAGATATATATAAAAATGTAGGCTTGTGGTCTGCTCCTCAGAGAAATCACTGTCAGAATTGTTTTGGAGAGATATTATCTGTCTATACCATGAGTATTTGGACCACAGCGCTCTGGGGCTTAATTCCTGCCATGATCAATCAGTGTCACTGAAATTCCAATATTATTCAGTAGCTGCAACCCTGAGCATTATACCAACATCTTCAAGCCCAATTGAATTCAACAGTTTGTCCTGAGTAAAGAGAAGAATTTAATGCTACGCTGAGCCACATAAAACAGGAGAGATGGCTGAGTCCTAATAGCCAGCTCCTGCTTTTGTCACTGAAGAGCAGTTTGTATGAACACCATACAAACCCAGGGTGATACAACCCCATTTCAAGTGACACCACCAACTTATAAAAACCCCATGTAAATTAAGAACAATTTCCTGTAGAATTGCACAAATTATTCAGCAGAGTTTCGACTCATGAGCCTCCAGATAATACTGTGAGGCAAAAGTGGACCTTGCTTTTCTGCCTAACTTTCTTCAGTAACTAACTATCAAGATACCCTAATAAACCCCAAATATGCTGCATTTGCCAAGAATTAATCTTACAGCTCTTAAAACTGCAACACCACCATGACATTTTTAAAACTTAAAACAGTTTCATCATCTCTCTTCCGAATTGCACAATTCAGAGCATACTCAATGCAGAGTTTTCCTAAAATTGCTTCAAACTACACCATTCCTTGCCATTTTAGTGTCTCATACTGAATGATAAGGCTGAATGAATAGATCATGATTAGTTGTCTGCAAAGCGGGTCAGATGCTTTGGTTTAACATGTTCATAAGAAAGTGGAGCTTAACTGTGAGATCAGCTTTAATTATAAAGTAAGTAATTTTTTAAAAGACAAAATCTTTTAGGATTCATTTAAAAAAATAAATCCAGGAAGACATGTTTGTAGAAATCTTTACACACACACACACACATGCTGACAGAGTACAAAAATTAAGCAGCACTCTGTATCAACATGAGTTTCAGCCTCACAAATCAGTGCCAACGCAAAACAAAGATCATCATCTGGCAGCAACTTAAAGTTCTCTATTAAAAAAAGAGAGAAAATTATAGAAACCTTTTAAAAACAGAAAACTTCTCAAGCAAGGAAAAGACAGCTTTTAATAAGGGAACAGACTGACGTGATGTGGAATCATTGGAGTTTTACTCTGGTATTTTTCTTGGTTAGGACTTCAGAGGAGAAGTTTACAGCAGGTTCAGTAGGTACAACAGATTTTGCCTCATGGTGATAAAGGAAAGGCAGTTAGGGTGTGCTGGGGAGGGGAGAAGGAAAGCTAAAGATGTTTAGTTGCATGAGCAATACACCAAGGTCTTGCTCTCACTAAGTTCTTCACAATAAATGCCAGGATTTGCTTTCCACTTATTTAGGGGAAGGGGAGAAAATTCTGCCCTGAAAGAAAAGCGAGCAACGCAGCGCTGCTTCTCCCATCCTCACATCTGGCTGCAGCAACAAGGCTGGCCCAGGGAACAGAGCAAATAACATCAGGGGAGGGGGGAAAAAAGAAAGGAGCAAACATTCTCTGCAGGTGAATTCACCAGTGGTACAGGTTCCAAGCTTTTAAAGAATACAGAGTGCCTTCCAAAATAATAAGATCAATTAAGGTCTAATTAAATATATTACAAAAACTATTAAAACCATTGCAAAATTAAACTAGCTAGATATTTATTTTTAAAAATCCACTTGCTGGGGTTTAAGATTAGCCTTTGTTAATGTCCAAAAGTGGCAATACAACATGCATATTCGCTTTTTGGACTCACTTCTGGAAAAGAAAAGGAAAAAAAGGATACAAGTTAATAAACAGAGGGGAGATAAATGGCATTAGTGATGTACAGGCACAATCTGGGAATGACCTGGGCGGTGGGTAAATGTAGAGAGCCCTTGGGAAACCCTCCTTACCCCGTGCTTGCCAGAATTAGGAATATCCCATGCTATTTAAAGGCCTGGCACAGCTCGTGGTGTTAATAAGAAAAGAGCATCGCTTACACAGCGCTTCTCCTCTTTCCTCTGCTGTCCTGGCTACGTCCAGCGCTGCTGTGCTGCTGTGCCTGTGCACGCAGCCAGCGCCGTCACTGGAAGCTTCCCAACTTTCTGTGAACGCCTTAAAATAATCCTCCAGCATCGCTCAAACCTCCCCAGCACGTCAGCTGTCGATACCAGCCCCCCACCCCCAGGAACGAGCGTGCAGCTGGAGGAGTGGGCGGCAGCGCTGCGTGCGGCCCAAGCTGGGCCGGAGGCGTAGGGCAGGACGTGTCCGTGACAGCTTCCCCTGACAGGAGACACTGTGTGTTGGGAAGTTCAGGTTTCATCATGCGCCACAGGTTTAGGAGGGATGGGGGCTCGGCTGCTGAGGTGTAACGTTTCTCGCACTTAAAATAGCTGCCGCGCCAGGTGCAACGGTCTCTGCAGCCTTGGGTTTCATTCACGAAATGCCCTGGGTAGACCTGTCACGGGGTGAAACTGCGCGTCGGCTCCGAAAGCAACTCCTTTAGGCCTGCGGGACTTCAGTGTAAACATACCGCACGGCGGCGGTACCCGGCGCAGTTTCACTGTCAGTGCAAGGTTTGTGCGAGATTCTCGGCCGGTTCAGCACCCGCTTAAAGCCGGCCCGGGCAGTGGCTTCTCTCCTTCCCGGTGCTGCTGTACGAGGGATAGAGGACGCACGTTAAGGAGCCGCCGAGGGCAGTCCCGACCCCGCAGACCCGCAACCACCCTCCGCCCCAGAAGGATGCTCGGGGGCCGGCCCTTACCGGCTTCCGCTGCTCGCTGAGGCAGAAGGTGCAGATGGGCCTCGGTGCGGCGGCGCCCGGCTGCGGACAGGGCTGCGGGCAGGGACCCGGGCAGGGCTGGCCGACGGCGGTGCCCTCGGCCTGCCGGCGCTGCAGGAGCAGCACGTTGGCCAGGTGCGAGATGTAGCTGGAGGCCAAGCGCAGCGTCTCCACCTTGGAGAGCCGGCGGTCGGCCGGCCGGGTGGGGATGAGCCGGCGGAGGGCGCCGAAGGCCGTGTTAACGCTGTGCGTGCGGTCCCGCTCTCGGGCGTTGGCCGCTGCTCGCCGCCCGCCGCCTCCCCGCGCCCGTCGCCGCCGCCCACCGCCCGCCGCCGCCCGCTGCTGCGCTGGGCCCGCCGGGCCCGCCGCCCCCCGCTGGCCTTCATGGGGCCCGCCGCCGCCCCCCGCCGGCCGCCCCGCTGCCCCATGACTTTTATGCGCGGCAGGTGCCGCATCGCCCCTGCTCTCGCTGGCCGCCGCGGCCCCGTGTCCCGCCGGCAGCGCGTCGGGTCGTGTTTGACGCGGTTGCTGCTTTTAGCCGGGGGCCGCCGCACCTGTCGCCGCGGCGGAGAGGGGCCCCGGGCTCGACCCGGCCCCGGGTCCCGCGGGAAGTCCTTCTCCTCCGCCTTCCCGCTGCCGGAGGGGGGCGAGGTGGTCCGTCGGGGCCGGCGGTTTGAGGGACCGCCGGTTTGAGGGACCGCCGGTTTGAGGGACCGCAGCAGCCTTGTCTTGCCCGACACCCTCCCGGCCGCTCTAGGACACAGCCTCAGGCGGGGGCGGGGGGAGGGGGATGTGGAGGGGTCTCCCGGTTTCCCGGGTCGGTCCGTGCGATCGGTCCTCGTCCCTTCACAGGGTGTAAAACCAGCTCTGAGGTGGGCAAGCCTGCGGTGCCAGGCACTGTTCGAGCTGTGTGTATGTGTGCACATACATGCATGTGTACATACGTGTGTATATGTACATGTATGTACCTGTGTGCATTCATGTGTGCGTGCATATACGTGTACATGTGCATGCATGTGTGTACATGTATGTATGCATGTGCCTACATGTGGGGGTGTGTGTGTGTACATGTGTGCATACACATGTGCATGCCTGCATGTGTATGAGCTGCACTGGGCTATAAACAGGTGTGGGGACAGATTCCATCACCTTTCCCAGCAAACAGCACACACACACACACACACACAAATCCAGTTCCTTACTCCGTTTGGAACGCGTGCCTACCTCAACCGTTTACTTATTAAAAGGTCATCATAAGCACTAGTTGATTACACCTCTTTTCTCCATAAAATTCTGACAGCCTGCCTGCGCTCCGGAGCTCGTGAAAGGTCACGGCGCAGCTTTTCTCAAATGAATCATCTCTACCTGATTAAGCAGCCCTGACTGACCGGCTTTTTACCACCCCGGAGGCTTATTTGTGGTGGTGCTGGTGTCGCCTAAATATTAAACCCTTCTTCCCAAACCGGGGCTGGACTAGGGGAGTCTTTGATCATGTAGGATAGACAGCTGCTTTGACATACTTGGCTGGGAGTCCTGCCTGCTCGAAATAAGGCTGGCACCGGCAGGCAGGGCCACCCCTGTGTGCCCAGGCAATGGTAGAGCGATGCTTTACAATTGTACCACCTTCCCTTTGTAGGCAAAAATTGACTCGCACCCCTGTCCAGCCAACTGCAGCTGTACCAAGCCTTGGCCTAATAGTGAGCAAAACATCTTTAAGGTGATTTGTATTTATATTGAGAGGGGGAAAGGGTTTTGATTTCCCATCAGACAGAGTTTTGGGGGTAGAGGTACTGCAACCAAGGCTGTAGGAATACAAGGCTGGACATGCAGGGGTGTGCAGCGCCATTGATCCCAAGGAGTGCCTTTGGGGTGCGGAGCAGGATGTGGCCCTTCATTGTCAGATGCTGGGGAAAGCCGTGGGTGGAATCATGCAAGTGATGGCTTTCCCCAGGGTATGTGAACACCACTGTATTGTCCCTCTGGAGGGCTGAAAGCTCAAAGCTCATCTTCTGTCTGCTTAACCTTTGAAAGCATAAGTGGTCCAGAAAGTTCTGTAGCTTAATTTCACTGTGTAGAGCTGCTGCTTTTATTTTCCAGAGGAACAAAGTTCCCAGGTAAGCTCACACTGCCTTCCCTGTGAGTTTCTCCCTGATTTTAGTCACATACAGTATTTCCAGACTGAAATTCTGACTCAGTTGATGTCAATGATAAAACTCCCATTGACTTCAATGGAGGCAGGATTTCACCCTTGGTATGTTCTGGGAGCTGAGTGGTGTAGGTAATTGATTGTTTGTCACACTAAGTCATTTGCTTACCCGTGTTTTCCTGTCCTTAGCATCTTAATTTCTTGAGTGTTTTGTTTTGGGCTTTTTTTATTACTGGTGGTAAACCAAAACAAAACCAAGACACAAAAAGAACTCCTCAACAAAACTACTACTAGTATTATCAAAATCAGAGTTTATGGCTTATTGATAAACTGGAAGAATGAGGAAAGGAATAAGCAGTACTGGGGAAGAAAATGATGCTGTGTCTGCAGAGAAAAACAAAACCATTTTCTCTGACGTTACAGTAATAGCTAATTCAGGGTTGGAGGACCAAGCAGTGGCCAAATGATTCTCATTCTGTTTCCAAGGAGGTTTGAAAAAGTTGAGCAAGAAATGTTTTGGGGTTTGACTTTTTTTTTCCCAGATAAGGAGACTTGTAGAAGGGCCAGAATACCACTGACTTTAATTACTAGGTTATTGATGGGGATAACATTTATGAAAGTGCTGGGGGGTGCATATTCCTGAAGGAAGGTGCAGTAATGTGGGATTGCTGTTATTTTACAATTTGCTGAATCGCTAATAACAAGCAAGAACAGGGCTGCATGAATGAATGTAAAGCAGAAGAGTGGGCAGCACTTTGTGCTCCGTGGAGAAAGGTATCTGATGGCCATTGTTAGGAAGCATTTGATAACATTCAGAGGAGCAGCAATATGAAATACCTCATTGATGCAGCTGAACTCCAGTGGACAGCATTTCTTTCATGGGCCTTTAGTTGTGGAAGAGCAGTGTTAATAGGGAGTACATAAATGAAAGAATGATTTGGAAGGAGTTAATTTGGAAAAGCTGTACCTATGAAGAGAGCAAGTTAATTAGAGGATAACAAAAGGAACAAATCTAAATTAGAGGCTCGGGATGTCTCTGGTCACAGCCAAAGGAGCCTTCCAAATGTATTTCCATTAAATAGGAAATATAACCCAAAATTGTTTTGCTTGCAACAAAAAGACATTTAGAGACAGAAAAAGCCTTTAAAAACCACTGTTTGAGCATTTGCGGCCTATTCTGCGTAATTGCATGGCAGATCCCATGGACTTTGGTTTGATTCCCCTGGTTATTTGGGAGCAGAAATACCCCACTGTCCTATAGACAAAAGAAAAAGAACTGTCTTTGCATGACAGTGTTCATATTTTTTTGCCTCACACCACGGTGCTCCCGTTGCCATGTGCACACTGTGCCTTTGCAGGGCTCCGCTCTTTAACGTGGTCACCACTGAAGCTGTTAAACATACGTATGGATCTCTTCCCTTCTGTGGCACTGCACACTCGGAGGAGGAGGAAGCACATAGGCAGCGCACATTTCCGAGCCATGGCGGGCGCTCAAAGCACAGGTCAGCTGTCTGTTCACATGGATTCTGCTGGGCTTCCCTTCCTTGTAGGGGAGGAATATTGGCCAAGCCTGCATTTTCGGTGTTGGTGTGAGCTGTTGTCCCTTGTGATCTTATCACTGCCTACAACTACCTGACAGGAGGGTGTAGAAAGGTAGGTGATGGTCTCTTCAGCCAGGTGACAGGAGATAGTACAAGGGGAAATGGCACAAAGCTGCACCAGGGCAGGGTCAGATTAGATGTTAGGAAAAAGTTCTTCACTGAAAGAGCTGTCAAGGCCTGGAACAGGCTGCCCAGGGAGGTGGTTGATGAAAAGACGGGTAGATGAGGTACTTAGGGATATGGTTTAGTGTGGCAAATGGCAATGAGTAACACGCAACAATATGAATTTTAGGTGGAGCCATTTTATTGGGTGAAATCACACAGATTATATACCTTTATTACTGCAAACGTGGCAAGCTAAAAACCTGCTAATTGGTTACACACACTGTTCACACCACACTGATTGGTTAGTAATTATAACAAGTTCTGATAAACATATCTTATAGCTAAATATCATTAGTTTACCTTTGATGCCTAAAAGCATCTGCACACCTGCTATTTTGACCATCTTATTATGGATGGTTCTTAACATGTGCTATTACTCCGAAGTACCTTCCCATAACTACTTATTGGTTTAAGGTAGCCTGTACCTCTATCAGAAGGCTGCTGTGTTTTGAGAATGTGATTATTAAGTTCCTCTCAGCATGAGTAACTTTTCCTGTCTCATGGGAACAGCATGATAATGTCAGAGCCTGGATCTTGGGAGAAGAGAGCTAGGCCACTAGCAGGCCTGCTGTCTTCCCCGACAGTTTAGCATAGGACAGGAACACTTGGACTTGATGATGTTAAAGGTCTTTTCCAACCTTGTGATTCTGTGAGGTGGCACTGGGCATGCCAGCTGCATGGAGTCATCCGCAGTTGCTCCCATTGGCACAAGTAGTGCCCAGGATACTTTGGACGCTGTGCTACTGCATAGAGCAGGTCTGTGAGGTATGTCAGTCAGGTCTGACAGATCCAAAGGAGAGTGGAGAGGGATCCAATGAAAGGAAACAAATAAAGGACGCTGATGGCTGGAAATGCCCACAGAGTAATACGTTTGACAAACTGTTACTCATTACGTGCCTGTCTGTTTGGCTGGCTGTGACAACTGCTTCTGTCCTTCACAACAAACCCGGGTGATGGAGTTGTCATTTTTATTGCAGTTCCTAATAAATGTGACTGCCATAAAATGTGTGTTGATCGAAGGATCTCCTGAGTGGCGTTTTACCCCGTACTGGCTCTGTAAGGGAATGATTTTTAAGGAGAGAGGATTGAGGAGCAGCTGACATACGGAATGGTACGAGAGAATTATTTGGAGAAGGGAGGACTCGCGCAGGGCACGTTAAATGAGGGGAAGGTTCAACATGAGGTGGATTTAAGGCTTCATGTGTTTAAGTCATGCCAGGTGGGATGATGAACCCTCTGTATTTTAATAAATACGCTCCCCACATTTTGAACTAGAAGCCTGCTACAGCAGAGCAATTTCCCAGGTAGGGGAGGAGCAGGACCAGCTCTGCCCTGGACTGCCGGCAGTTGATTAATGTGGGATCTAACAAGTCCCTTCTTGATATTCTACCCAGCCAGATTTAGCATGACACTTATCTCTTCACTCGCAATCTCTTCACTTACAATCTCTGTTCTTCATCTGAATTGATCTGTGCCATGATTCTCTGGTGTGTTAATGAGTTTTCTGTGTGGTGGAGTGCTAGAGGCCTTGTTAAACTCCGGAGACATCCTGCCTACTGCATTTTATTTATACGCCCACTCTGTTACTCTTGACAAAAAGAAGCTGAGTTGTTTATCTTGAGTTTTTGTCAAAAAATTTGTCTTACAGTAATTTTCCCTGCTCTGGCTGCCCACGGAGGCAAATCCGAATATATTATTCACCTGTTATTTCACAAACCATTTAAACTTGCCAAATCTAAGTGGTGTTTTACACAATTCTGCTGATACTCTCAAAGTTGTTATTAACTGCCTCAGAAGTAATTTTTGATCATGGTTGCATTCAGCAGAATGATGACAAGGCACATTCTTCTCCCTGTCAGATTGAAACAACAGGAGGACAGTATACCTGCCCTCGGAAACAAAATGTTTTGCAAGCAGCATTTGTGCAGAGACTTCTCTTTTTGTTCAGTAAAACTGAACACAGCTGAAGCTCTCCCCTCCTGCTCCCTTATTTCATTGCTTGTTACATGCATCCCATCCAAGCTGGGTTGGTGGTTGGGAAGACGTTGTGCACAACGTTTGACTGTGGTTGAACTGTGGTATTTTTAATACCCTACTTACAGATGTTCTTGTTCCTCTATTCCTGTACAAGAGCTGACCCCAAGACTGTTGGGTATTGCATCATTCCTATCTTTGATGGCTTTGGGGGCTGAGATCCTTTGCCAGTCTGTATGGAGAGCCACATGCTGATGAGGATCCAGATGTCTGATGAAAACCGTGGTCGCTCATGTCTCTCTATGTCACCAGCTGACTGGTTAGGAGGGGCTCTTCCACTGCCCTGTACTTTGCCCCATGAATCTGTGCTTCAGACATCACTGCTGACATGCGCTCTGGTTGGTCCTAGAGCAAAAAGGGACTTGAAGGGCCACCCAGCAAAGTGTTGTGAACTCTTCTAACCTTTCTTTTGACCAAGTACCAGCAGCTTGTGCTCCTTCCGTCCGCTTCCAGATGCTGGCAGCGTGATGGTCAGTCTGTGTCATGTCTTACTAACCCCCAGTCCACGTTCTTGCCTTTTCAGAGAATAATGGTTTGCTAGGTCCGTTTTGCAATATCTTATGGTCCAGGCTTAGCAGCTTGGAATGCTCATGGAGAATCTAGTTTTTCTATCCTCACTGGAGATTTCTAGGTCACCAGGAAGGGTGAGAGTAGAATTGCCCATTATTAAATAGCCACAGAGCTGTTGTACAGACCCGTGTTTGTTTATTATTATTTTTTTAAAGGTGGCATTAGAAATACAACTGAATTTTAGTTATAAAAAATACTTGGCTGCTATAATAATGCCATGAACATGAGATGTAGAATCATCTGCTTGTGTAGGACAACTATTGCAAACACTTCAAAACGCTTATTGCCATTTGATTTGTTCCATCTTCCCCTCCCCATGATTGCTAGATCTTGCAGAGAAAGCTTTTTTCCCCCATGCATGTAGTTATACAATAACCCTTTACAAAGAGCACTATACAGCACAAGATTTTGTAGATACTTTAAAGGATGTGTTTTCAACAGTTTCTTTCAAGTGCTTAGAGCTGACAAATACAAAGATACCCAAAAACCCATGAAAGAAATATAATTGACTGTATAATTACTGGAGCTCCTGCAATATAACCACAACTGAAGTTGTTTGCGTGGTTTCTACCCTCTTCTTAGCAACTTGAGTGTCCTCCTATGAAGATACTCACAACCTGACATTTTTTCCATGCTTTCTTCTCCTTAGTGCTTCAGTTGCGTGCTTACACTTTGTTAAGGAAAGTGTCTGTGATCCTGATTCCATGGTTCAGATTGGATTAAGGGACAGCTTCTATTCCAGTCACTCAGGTTCAAGTCAGAACGGAATGCGTTGCCACCGGTCGAGGTTAAGCTGTCAATGACCAGGGTGGCTGATGGTATAGTAGGAGTGGTACTTGACTGCTGAGCTGTAGGCAGCATATTAAGGTTATTCCATAATTGCTTAGCGTTACAAAAGCAGAATGTAAGAGTCGGTCTTCAGCGGTTAGCAATCCCTTCGGTTCCAAACTGGCAGTTTTAGGCTGCTGCTGGAAATGCTGCACTGCTATTAGAGGGGGTGTGATGGTATGCTTCCTCCACTGCCCCTACCTTTGCCTGACTTTCTCCCATAAATCTGAAATAATTGATAACCATTGGTATCAGCACAACAGCCAGGGGCTATCTATGCTGATGTGCCCACCCGGGGAGAGCGCTGGTCAGTGTCCCCTGGCACCTGGGAGGGGAGTATGTAAATACGACTATGAGCCAATCATCTTACTCCATAAATATTGAGCAGTCCAAGAGTCCTTTGAGCTCTCCTGAGATGACAGTGGGCTGCACGTCAGGATCTCCCCTTGAAAGGCAGCCTCTCAAGGTTACTCCTCAAGGTCAAGAGAATCCTTGCCACAACAGATCTGCAACAGATCCTCAGTAAGTGAATTGGGAATAGGTGGACTGAACTTTGTGATCTTTGCTAAGAAGTATAAAGGATTGATTGTGCATAGATAATCCTTTAGACATAAACTGTTGACCAAGTCTAGGACTAAGACTGGACCTAGCCACACCTAGACTCCTCTCTGAGAAGGAGTTTAGAAAGCAAGGGGATCCTTTCTGAACCTCGTGACTTAACAGGAGATTCTCCCTGACAGCTTCATCTGACCCTCTTCTCTATGCACTAAATAACCAAGATTACCTCTCCATCAAACCTTAATCACTGTTGTGTTTATTATCAAGCACCGTTACACCCTTTGTTTTATATCAATAAACACATTGTTACCCCTTTCTTAAGAGTGAAGTGCATCCCTCTTATCTCTCCATCTGTGAAGGCAAATTCCTTTATATTCTCAATTTTTCTAAGGGAAGTTGAATATATGTGTGTGTGTGTGTGTGTTTATAAACACGTACAGCTATTTCAGTTTCCAACATGCACTGTAAAGTAGACAGCCAGCTTCTCTGTGCCATGCAGAGGTGGAGACACCTTTCTCAGCACAATCCTGGCAGACATGTGAGCTGCTGATCTGTGCCCACCCATAGCCACAGCCAACCATCAGTGTCAGCATTGCCTAGTACCCATGTCCTCTGCTCCGATGCAAGAAGAGCCTGTGGGTATGCTGACACTGTGTTTACTGGGCATCCTCATGTGAAACTGTTGTATAAGATTTGGAACTAAAATTTTGAGACCTGCTGAAGTCCAGTTCAGCGTTTGCAGGAAGCCTGGAAGATTTGAGAGAGATTTAAACAGGGATTAGTAGGCTATACCTGTGAAGAGGTGGGTGCATAGGCTGTTTGTAGCATCTGGCAGGACACAATCTTCATCTGATCTTCAGCTGGAGAGTACTTCTTTGGGGCTATTTCAGTTTGAACAGATCAATTCAGCCCTTAGATTTCTCTGAGGTGTTGTAGGATCTCCTTTGGTCCCAGCAGCAAAGTGTGGGGAAAGGCAGTTTAGCATAAAATCATCTCATCCCTGACCTTTTACACGTTTGAGGCAGTGGGGGGTTCAGTCATATGCTGCTTTTATCTGCCTTTAGATAGGGATGTGGAAGGTTTTCTAAAAAAATCATATAGTCAATTACTAATTAAACCTAGGAGGGAAGATGGAAAATTTCACAAATTGTAAAAAAAACCCCAAACAAACCTGAACAGTGATCTATTTAAACTGGAATTTTCTCTAGAAAACATGTGCTTTAATTGAGAAGAGTGTTTTGGAATGCTAAATCCACAGCTGACTATGTCTGTTCACTGGTTCTTTGGAGCTGGAATAACACAGTTTTATAAATAATAGGTGAATTTTGGCAAACAAAAGAGTTTGAAAGCTTCAGAGACCTGCTGGAGGTGTGATGCCAAACATCAAGTGATGACAGTGCTATGCTTTTGCTATGAATTTTTAGCTGTGTCAATGTAGATAGAATCATGTAAAATAAGTTTGACTAAGCTGGTTAGATTAGGGGCTGTGCAGACTGTAACAATCTCATGTATACTGCGAGTATATGAATGAATTATACCTGTACCGATAGAATATTTCTCTTGAATCTTTTATATAGTAAATCTTGTATATATTACAGGCTTCACACTGAAGATCAAGCTTTCAGACACAGAAAACCCTCTACAAAGATTATTTGACCTTTCTTCAGGTGCCTGTGGGGATACGACTTGGAGAAGATAAGGCACTCTCATTAAGATTCCTGATGACGGGTTGCAGGCGAGGTAGTCCTGCGTAACACAAGTGCAGGGTCTTGCATCCTGAGCCTTTAAAGCTCATGCAGGTACAAGGAATGGCTTACCCCTGATCCAAATTAAGCCAAGGTGTTTTGTTTTGCTTTAAACGAGTGCTGTTTGCCTCGTGTTTTCTGAGCATACCCTGCTTTCCCCTTGAGACGTGCCCAATTCGCTGCCAATCTTACAGCACGTTGTGGAGTCTCGTAGGTCTCATCTTTCATGCTCTTCCTCCTCCTCTTAGCATAGGAATATACTATTAGCAGTCACAATTGCTAAGAACTTATCTACAGAGAGCAGATAAGCAGGCACTTCTTTTATTCCAGCGCTGGGGAACACAGGGGATAGCTCCACCAAAGACCTGTTCTCACTTTCTGTCCAACAGCTGTTTACCCTGACCCATTTCAAACAACGTCACTAGTACTTAACTCTTTTTCTGGCACAGAGAACCCACTCACCTGCCTTTTTGTACCAAATCAGCATGATGAAGTTCTTTAACTGAAGAGTAGCAATAGCAGAATGTCCTGAATAGATTCTTGCTCCATTGGGAATTTTAAATCATCCATTGTATGCTTTGGGAGAACATACGTGTCCTGCAGTAAAAAGTCCTGCTGTGAAGCAGTGGGCAGTGGGAAGGTATACTGAGATCCTCAAGCTGATTCACTATGAGACCATTCTTATATACATGACACACATTCTCATAGCTGCTACAACTCCTTTAAAATCAAAATCATATTCTAAACTAAAACCAAAATCACCTAGAAGTCTCAAAAATCACCCTATTTTATTAGGGTGACTGTAACAATACAACCTTTCCATGACAAACAACTGCTGATTAGCATTGCAGTCTTCCTTTCTCAATCCAGACTGTCACTGACCACTTTCTGCCCCAACCTTGTGCCAGCACACGCTGTCACAGCATTTCAGAGGCTGGTCCAGAGCAACTGGCTGGCATGTGATCTCAGCTTTCTTGGAAGAAGTGAAGATGCAGATAATACTGCAATGAAGAAAGCTTGAAATCCTGAATGGGGCATACCTGATGGAGAGCTGTCTGAATTTCAGGAGTAGGCCGAAGCCATATGTCCCTTACGTGTGCAGTAAGCTCTTCATCTTTATTAAAAAGCTGTTCAGTGAGTGATTAAAGTTACGGCTTTGCTAAAGCCCTTGCTGATCGGAGATTTTTAAACTTTTTAATCCTTTTGAAATGAAATGACATTTAAATTCATTTTATCGCTTTTGCCAGTTCTAACTAAACCTCCACTGCAATCGTTGCCATTACTTCCATTGATGGGAGAGGCAACAGTAGGCAAACTTGTGTTTATATGGCTAAAAGTACTTATAATTTCTTGGTGTCTACTGTCAGTTTTCTTTTTTTCCAGTTGTACTTGCTGATTCTTTAGGACACTTCGCTCTCTATAGTAACCTGCTGCCAAATCTTATAAAACAACATTTCCTTTCCTATTAAAGATACTACCAGAACCTTGCAACAAGGAATTCTGTTCTCCCATCTGGCATTAAGAGCGTGTCGTTAAAGGAACTGCAGTTTGACATACCCAGCAACTGTATGGGGAAATGATTTCTTACAGAAAATAATAGCTTTCTGCTGAAATCATTAAAATGAATTCTTGACTTGGGATCTTTGAGCGTACAGAGAGGCATGTGGGTGCAGTTCTGTGCCTGTTAGGCATATCTGCATGCTGACCTGCCTTCTAGGCAGACCTGAATAAGTTGCATGCCTGAAAGGTGCTGTACAAAGGCTCGTAACTCACTTTCCAGGCAGACAAGAACAGGTACCTGTCTAGGAGACATCCCCTTGTTGATGACCTGCCTCCAAGGCAGATCTGTCTAGTTATCTTTTCAGTCTTTGAAGCAGCTCCATACAGAGTTGTGTCCTTTGCAGTCTGAACTGCTGCCTGCCTGGGAGGTACTTGGGTTGATAAGCTTCCTTCTAGACAATCCCAAGCAATTATTTACCCAAAACATCATCTTTCTGAAAGGGACAGTTGCAATATGAATTTGGAAATGATGTGGGGTTTTGGGTTGAATTTTTTTTCAGTTCTGACTGATCACCATGTGTGGTATTCACTGTTAACATCCCATGTAGAAGAAATATAACAAACACCCCTCTCCCATCTTTAGAAGAATAAAGAAGCCTGTCAAAAAATTCTGCTAATGTAGCAGGGAGCTTGTGCATGCCTGTGCTGGCTTCTGTGGCAGCAATCTAGCTGCCAAACTTGCTGAAGGGAATGAAGGGAGCAGGGAGACTTTTGTGTTCCTGAATTCAGGCTTGCTGTGCTGTGCTGAGGGACTGGAGGAAGGGCAGACACTGTGTGTTTCAGTGCTCAGTCTCAAAAATCGTGTGTGGTCATTATGAGTCAGGGCACCAGGTCTCAGTCGCTTCCACAATACCACATGTGCCACATGCTCATTTTTAATCAAAGAAATGCTGTATTTTACTTGGATAAAAAGAAAATACATTACTAGTTATGTTAAAGTACAATTGAGATTTAACAAGAGCAAGTGTAGGGTCTGGCATCTGGGGAAGAAAAACTCCACGTACCAGTATAGGCTGGGGACTGGCCTGTTGGAGAGCAGCGTAGGGGAGAGGGACCTGGGGGTCCTGGGGGACAGCAGGATGCCCAAGAGAAACAATGTGCCCTCGTGGCTAAGAGGACCAATGGCATCCTGAAGTGTATTAGCAGGGGTGTGGTTAGTAGGTCAAGAGAGGTCCTTCTCCCCCTCTACTCTGCCCTGGTGAGACCGCACCTGGAATATTGTGTCCAGTTCTGGGCCCCTCAGCTCAAGAAGGACATAGAACTCCTTGAGAGAGCCCAGCACAGGGCTACCAAGATGATGAAGGGAGTGGAACACCTTCCTTATGAGGAGAGGCTGAGGGAGCTGGGCCTCTTTAGCTTGGAGAAGAGGAGACTGAGGGGTGACCTTATTAATGTTAATAAATATGTTAAGGGTGAGATTCAGGAGGATGGAGCCAGGCTCTTCTCAGTGATGGCCAGCAACAGGACAAGTGGTAACGGGTGCAAGCTGGAGCAGAGGAAGTTCCATGTGAATGTAGGGAGGAACTTTTTCCCTGTGAGGGTGATAGAGCCCTGGTACAGGCTGCCCAGAGAGGTTGTAGAGTCTCCTTTTCTGGAGACATTCAAACCCCACCTGGATGTGTTCCTGTGTGATTTAGTCTGTGTGATCCTACTCTGCCAGGGGGTTGGACAAGATGATCTTTTGAGGTCCCTTCCAACCCAAATGATTCTGTGATTCTCTGATTCCTTTCCTAGAAAAAAATCAGATTGTGGGGCAGGCATTAGACTTGAGAAAAAAGTGTCATATACATCCTTGCAGCCATAAACCTGCAGCAGTGAAGCCACCTGATAAGGGGTGGATCAGATACTGAGTATTTTATGCCTGGGCCAATACTGCCATGTAAGTACACCGATGTAATTCTGCAGGAGCTCGGTTGCAGACGGTGTACAGTCACTAGCAGAAAGGGAACGAGCCCAGAATTAGGCTTTAGCTCTGCCTGTGTTTAGTAGAGGAAGCAGGAGCCTTCCTTTAGCTGTGTCAGCCTTGCATTCAGCCTGACAAATCCCATGTGTTTGGGAAACCTGATACTAACTTGGGAAGTGCAGCAGGTAGTGGTCAGTATCACAGTACCCACAGGTCCTACTCTGTTCCTTCCTGCAGTCTGAACTCATTCAGTAAAGGACTAATATCTCACATCACAGGTAATTTCTCCCTCTTTCCATCCCCCTAGATCTCTTCTCTGACCTATGTCCAGGGTGAGCTCTTTCCAACTCGTGGCTTGCCCACAGCCAGCATTTGCACTTGCATCACACACATGGCTGTGTGTGCTGGGGGATTCCTGCGCCTCAGCATCCTGCAGGGATGAAGGAGGGCTTTCCACCTTTCTGTACAGGTTGCCTACCTCTCTGTACAGGTTTCCCACCTCCCTGTACAGGTTTTCCACCTCTCCATTCAGGTTTCCCACCTCTCTGTAAAGGCACTCCAGTGCCTCTGTGTGATAGAAAAAAAGTAATGAAAGAAGACAATCTTGTACTTGGGATGGAAAGTGGTGAAATTTATATTAGTTCTTTGGTTCTGATCTAAAAGCTAGTTTTGCAGTCTAGAAAGGCTTTTGCTTTCTCTTCTGCCCAAATTAATTTCATCTATTGTGTCTAAGGAGCCTGAAGTCATGCTGTGCTATCCAGAAATACAGGTATGATCCCCTCAATTTTTCCCCCCTCATCTTTCTTCCCCTCAACCTCTCTCACCCCATCTTTATTCCAACTTATTTTGACTAATGATTACGGTTGAAGAAATTGAAATCTGCTCATGGGTATTTCTCAAGCAGACTAAGTTTGTCAGCTAAATTATTCATTCTGAATTAGCTCCTTGGAGGCAAGGACTATACTTAGTGTGACGGTGACCGGACTGGACCTCTGGGTACTGCTGCAACAGTCAGATGTAGCGTTGACAACATTCACAGCTTCGAATGGGCACAAATGACAAAGTAGATTTCTCCAGCGCCACGTTAGCGATGTGGAGCTGAAAGTCAGGGCCTGCTCAGGAGAGGGGAGCTGGGTGCTGACAGGGAGTAAATGCCCGGTTGTGAATAAAGAGTTGCAAGTGCTAAAATGCAGTGAGAGTGTGTCTGAGGCCTGGGCACAGGGGATTTGTTGAAATCCTGCCTTTGCCAGAAACAGGCCCATCCAAACTCTTCCCAAAGCGTGTTGCATACGGACTGGCTGGTAATATGTGGCATAGTTATTTATCTAAATATATGTTTAAATAATTTTTGAGAAGTGATGGGAATCGTGCATTTTTAAAAACAAAGTATATAGAAGATAAACATCCTAACTTTGTGCTTTCCTCAACAGCTTGGCAAGGCTTTATGCTTCTGTTGGTGCAGTTCCCTTTTCACTGTGGAGTTTACCAAATAATGTTGTAGAAAAATCCTCGGGTGCTCATCTGTGGGTATTTTGAGAAACAGGGGTGTAAGGATCATCTGATTCAAAGTTCCACAGCTTTCGGCAATGTCTAGCCCATCAGGCGACTTATGTGGGGGTTGTAAAGCAACTCAGCCTTCCATGGCCTTGAGGCCCCATCTCCACAGAGACAGCCCGTGGAGACCTGTGTAGATAGCTCAAGACTTGAGCTGTCCTGCAAAATGAGACTAAATGGGCAGTGCTGCATAATTCAAGGAAGGAAACCTGGGTTGAGCCTTGGAATTCCTTCAACAAACAATATGCCCTGAGTCCCAATCAAACCACTATTCAGCTGTCTAGCAGTAAGATAAAGGCAAGCCAGAGGGTCTCCATTTGGCCTTAATGGGCCCAGACAATGCAAAGATGTGTACCAGATCAGGCATAAGATAAGGTGGATCACTGCTAATGACAAACATGGAAGGTGGCATTGTCCACTAGGACACAGCCCTGCCCACTGTCACATACATCAGACAAAAAATCAAATAAAACCCCTTGGATTTAGTCTGAGAAGGGGGAGCCGCTTCTCCAACTCTGCGAGGAGACTCTTGTCCCCTTGGCTGCTGCTGCTGGCTGAGGTAACATACTGAGAACCCTTACCAGAGAGATGGGTAAGTGAATATTTGCTGTGCTTTAAGTTTGTGGTCTCGGGTTATTAACTAACACCCGTGTAGCATTTAGTGAGTGTGTGATAGTGTGTTCTGTGGATCTGCTGTGGTTCTAATACTGAACCTGGTGAATTGCTTGTGGGCAGTAACAGTGAGTGACCTGACTCAGTTGTTGGGCGGTAATACTGACTTGACTGTTGCGCTGGCAGTAACGTATCTGTGGATCAATTGTGGTTGTGATAAGAATAGTCGTACTTCTAAACAGCAATAGTGCATTTCTCCATCGTATCCATGAAACCTGCAGTAGTGACATACTGAATGCACGTGGTTCAAAAATAAATTATTCTTATTTTTATTTTTAAAACCCTGCACTCAAGTGTCTTTCTGTCACAAGTGGGCACTGAGGAGAAGACTTTAATGGATATGGCCAGAAGAAAAGGGTTACTGAAATTCAGAGTTAACAGTAGACATAGACAAAACCCCTCTGAACCTCTGAACTCTCCAAGCTTCTGTGAATTTGATAAAGAGTAACACAGATGCGAGCTTACCATAATTTTTAGCTTGAGTTTTGTGACACTGAAGTCCCTGCCGGTACTGTATGGGTCCTTTATCTCTACCCTGTATAACAAAATATATGGCCACACTGTTTGCCATGGTCTCCTATACGCAACAAGAACGATGGGTGCAATTACCAGCTGGGAGCGAGGTGGGAAAACCTCAGATTTTCCTCATTTCATAACCCTTCACTGGATCGAATCAGACACTTTGGGCATTTTAGGAACTCTTGCCAGCTTCTTACGCTCAGTGTTTTTTACACCCTGTTCAAGGTTACTTGGTGGGGTGTGAACACTCATTCTGGCACACTGGGTATGGAGTAAATTGCCTGGAAGCACTATTTTAGACACAAATGGAGAATATTTACTTCCATCCTTTGCTCGGGCCAGATTTTTTTCACAGGCATTATGATTTCAGGATGAGCTGTGACCTGTTTTTCATTTTCTCCTGGCTATTCCTTTCAAAAGATGGGTCAATCAATGTTCTCTTTTCCAAATGAAATCCCACTGCACATCCTGTTTCTAAATCGAATCAGCATTCCACCCCATCTCCTTTTTTACCACCTCAGGTATAACAATTCAGATGTTTTGGGAAGGAAAACCAACCACTAAACTTAGTGATGGAGAGAAATGAGTTAGACTAAGCACTAGTTCTACAAGTGCAGAACTCCTGGAGTCTGGTTTTCCCGTGGTTTTGTGCCTTTTTTGGAGCTTGGCTGTGGCTGAGCTTTGTGACTCTTCATGCCACAGCTTTTTTTCTTGATCAAGGTACAAAGTGCATCACAGAATCACAAGGTTGGAAAAGACCTTTAAGATCATTGAGTCCAACCATACCTGTCCTCTACTAACCCATATCTCTAAGTACCTCATCTACCTGTCTTTTAAACACATCCAGAGATCATGAACAGGGCAGCCTGTTCCACATCCCAACAACTCTTCCAGGGAAGAATTTTTTCCTGACATCTAATCTGACCCTGCCCTGGCACAGCTTTGTGCCATTTTCCCTTGTCCCATCTCCTGTCACCTGGCTGAAAAGACCATTGCCCACCTCTCTGCACCCTCCTTTCCGGTAGTTGTAGGTAGTGATAAGGTCTCCTCTCAGCCTTCTCTTCTCCAGACTAAACATCCCCAGCTCCCTCAGCCTCTCCTCATAGGATTTGCCCTCCAGCCCCTTTACCAGCCTGGTTGCCCTTCCCCGGACTCATTCAAGGACCTCGATGTCCTTCTTCTGGTTGAGGAGCCCAGAACTGCACACAGCACTAGAGGTGCAGCCTCACTAATGCCGAGTACAGGGGCACAATCACTTCCCTAGACCTACTGGCCATACTATTTTTGATACAAGCCAGGATGCCACTGGCTTTCTTGGCCACCTGGGCACACTGCTGATTCATATTCAGTCTGCAGTCACCCAACACCCCCAGGTCCTTCTCCACCTGACAGCTCTCCAGCTAGTCTTCCCCAAGCTTTAGTGCCACATGGGGTTGTTATGTCCCATGTGCAGCACTCTACACTTGGTGTTGTTAAACCTCATGCTCTTGGTCTCAGCCCATTGGTCCAGTCTGTTCAGATCCCTCTGGAGAGCCTCCCTACCCTCAAGCAGATCAGCACTTCCTCCCAGCTTAGTGTCATCTGCAAACTTACTGAGGGAACCTGGGCATCATCACTGCCTAAGCTTGTGTCTTAATTCGCTGCATTAGGAGCACAGGCCGTTAGGGCTGCTCCCTCTCTGTTGGGCTAGCCTAGCTGCAAGATTCAATAGTTACTGAGTGTACCGCTGGATGCATGCACACAAGTGGGATGTCTGTGTACATTTGTTTCCATGAAAATTCACACAAGAAGCCTGGCATGTCTGATCTCCCGTGAACTGTACACTCCCAGAAGGTCCTCCTTGTCCCTGGCATGGCATTAAGTTAAAACTTACTCCAGCTTCTCTCTGTTTCTGACTGATGCCGGTCATCAGTCTGTCTGTTATCCACATAGCCTTTGCCTGTCCTGCAGCCTTGAAACTCTCCCAGCTGGTTTCTGCATCTTCAGTGGGCAGTTGGTTTGGGACTTGGGGCAGCCCGCTCTCTGCCACCTCTTTGCTTTGAGGGTGAACACGCCGTGCTATGACGTGTGAGTCCCTTCCTCCTGTCTCCATGCCTGGTAGCTTTTACTGGCTGTTAACCCCTCAGCTCACCAAAAATTCCACATGGCACCGTAGCAAACAAACAAACCAAGACGTATTTTTCTGTAAAATCATTAAAGGCTTCCCCACTTCTAACCCAGCCTGTAAGGGCCCTGCTTTCCACTGCCGTGCACTGAGTGCATCTCTCACAATTACAGCATCTCTGAATTAAATGGGCTCCTAGATGTGCCCTTGGTGCACATCCAGGAGCGCACCTTGCCCAAAGGCACGACGGTACCTTCTGCTCACTCCCGAGTTTACTTGTAGATTGGAGAGCACAGGAAAAAATGTGCTACCGGCATGGCCAGCAGCTAAATGTCAAAATTTGGCTCTAAGACAATACTACTTAAACTATTTCTCTAAGTAAGCACTCCTTACACAAGGAGGGATTGAAGGATCAGACTCATAGCATTGTAAAATCACTCTCTTAGGAATTTTCAGAACTGCCTAGAACATTTTGAATCTAATTCTCCAAACCCTCAGGCAGCTTTGAATATCTCAGCTCTAATATATTGAAATAACAGACACTGATAAAAAAACACACTGAGAGGGCAATACTCTGTTATATCCAGGCAATTCCTGGCAGGGTTGGCAGAGTAACTGTGGGCCGTGCTGCAGGCTTCTGCCTTCTGAGTGGGATGGCATGGAGGGGTGACTCCATGGGCAGCCTTTTGCCCACAGAAACCCAGCATAGCTGCATCTGGCACAAAACCCATGCTTTGCAGTTGTAGTGCTTTTTTTTTTTGGTGGCAGGAGCCACTGCTATGTCAGCAGAGAGATCAGCTTTCCCCATCCAAGCTGCCTCTGTGCTGGGCCTGGTTTCCTCACTGGGCCGTTGAGGTACAGATCTCTCAATGTAGAGGTGCCTCTCAGGCAACATAACTCAGAATCTCACCCCAATCTCCGTGTTGGATTTGTTTCTAAAGGTCTTTTATCTTGCTTGGTCGGATATATTTCCTTAGGAGAATTCATGTTTCCTTGCTTTTTATCAGGGGGGGCTGTGGGCGCAGAAGGACGATGCCTGTCAGTGGTGGCCAGGCCAAGCTGGTGGATGCTGAAGAGTGTTTCATCATGCTGACATCAGCCTGGCTTGGCTGCACAGCCTCCCAGGACGCACTCCACGAGATGGCAGTGCCTTCCTGCTCTTAAAAACAGCTGTAGCTTTATTCTAACCTTGTTCTAAGCCAAGTATTTCATCTGAAGGATTTCTCCTGTGCAAAGATTGTGTTTTCCCTCAAAAAGCAAACGGAGAAGATTGTGTTTATTGTCTTTTTTTCTTTTTTCTTTTTCTTTTTTTTTTTAAATATAGGAGCTGTAAAAAAGCCAGAGTAAACTTCAGGGTTTAAAAGCGGCGACTTTAAGGGATCTTTTTCTTAGTGCATCAACCAGTTCACCACCTCAGGTCTACCCCCCCGAGCTGCAAATCTTGCAGTTGTGCAAGGGGACTGCTGCAGAAATTCCTTGCAAGCATCAGAAGCCGGCCACCTGATAATATACCAAACAGAGCTTTTGTTTTGGTTTTTTTAACTGGTGATTTATTTCTTTTAGAAGGAAATGATTTTCTCCTGACAATCTTTTCCCATTTCTATCTTTTTAATGTTATTTTTAATTCCCAAAGCCCCGAGGGGTACAGTCAAGTCACTGATTGAGAACAGGGAGGTGGTGGGGTTGGTGGGGATGGGGGTGGGATAAAAGAGTGATTTGGGGTTTTTTTTGCTCTCTTGTGCTATCGGCTGAAAAACACCTTGGAACGTTTGCAATTAGATTATTTTATAAATATTGTATTACAAGTCTATAAACACTAAAAAAAACACTTTGTAAATACCTGTTTGTCAGAATCCTGCTTCTAATTCCTTCAGCTGAGAGTCTCTGAGGGTAATACAGGAATACATTTAGCGTAAGTAGGAGAAACTACCTATACCGTCAGTTTTCTCCAGTAGTTAATATTACATTTAAACTGATAATGAGGGAAATGATTTTTGAGTAACCTGCCATTTGAGATATTTGTAATTTTAAAAATTACATTTTAATGTAATCTTTGCTGCCTTATAGGAGCTTGCATTATGCATATTGTTATAGCAAGAAAAATGAAAGAGGAGGTAAAAAAACTCTGAGAAAACAATTCTTATAAGGCTGACAGGTGGGGGAAAAAGAAAAAAAAGAAAACTTAATTTACATTGTAGACATTGCTGGGGACTCAGGAGGGAATGAAGATGTAAAGACAGCCTGCTCTGGTTCTTAGAGTGCACTGTAGTGCTGTGGAGAGCTGTGAAAGCTGTGACTCCTGACCTTGCAGTTACCCATGGTGTAGTTCTGTACATGGCCAAGTAGGAAACGCTTCTTTATTTCCAAAATGAATTCCAGTCAGAGGTAGGCTAAAAGCACCATTCATTTAGATTAAAGACGCCGAAACTATCATGTTTGCAGCCATTTGTCACAGTTTAAGTAGCAGTGCATAAATGTCGTGCTGTTGGTATACAATTTAATCGCTGCTGACAACAGCTCCATTTCTAAAGTTTCCTCAGCATCTTTTTTTAATGGTTTATGTTTCTTACAGTCTCTGCTGCTCACGCAGGAGTGGGACGGCTCTGTAGGTCTCCAGGCCTGTATTGCCTTCACAGGGGGGATAACCAGTAAGTCACCAAGTGGGGTCTGTATGTGAGCACCAGCTAAACGGTGTTTGTGTCTGACAGCACATGTGTCTGGCTGAATGCGCAGCTTTCCACACTGCAGGGACATCTGATGGGTTTGGTTGTTCAGGTCAGAGCAAAGTAGGTACGTTTTATTTTGGTCTCTTCTGGTCTCCTCCTCATCCTTGCTCCTTCTCCTGTTACTTCCACTGTTCCAACCAGGAGAAAAATTACCCCTATGTGTAGAGTCTGGGTTCCCCCCTGCCCCCCCCCCCTTTCTTCCCCCTCCCCAATCCTTGGAATTACTCTGTTAAAAAGCTATGGCTATGATTTTTGTCAAACACAAATGTTTAACTTCTAGAGGATGTCACTTACTGTACGGTTGGCAGAATGTTTATAGCTTTAGGACTTTGCTTGCATTAAAGCATTGGCCCAGAGAGAGGAGGTTATAAATCCTGGTGTCTCTTTCCAGTGATAATGTCCTTTATAGACCTCCTTGCCTTGTCTTCTGATTCTATCTGTGCTTGTGACTATATCCAGCTTGGAGCAGGTGGAGGGAGAAATGGTGAGTGATGTGCTATTAAGAAACTTTGCTGAGCTCTTTCGTTGCAACTAGTGGGAGTTTTATGGAAATTTATCTTAAATAGAGAAAATAAAAGTGTTGCTAATGTCAGAAACATAAGTTGCAGAAAACTCATTGCTTCACACTACCAAACACAGATGTTAAAAGGTGTTTACAGTCTGCTAAGTGGGTTTTTCCTAACCCAAAATGAGAAGAGGGTATATCTGAGTTTGGGATGTCCTGAAGCAACCAGAGGCCTGTTTTAGCACGATGCTTTTGATACAACTGAACATGACTCCTGAAGATCAGAGTTAATGTGCTTCTTCTAGAGCTACTGACGGGATCGGTTTGTGGCAGAGGTTCAGAAAAGCTCCTCAGTCAGTGCTACCAGGCTTTTGTAGTGATTGTCCACAGCTTTTAGAATACCTGTGATTGTTCTCAGTAGGATAAAAAGCAGATAGGCTTGAATAACTTTTTATAGCCACAGAAGCAAAGTTTCAAGCATATGGAAACAGGACTGGCCTCAGTTGACACATTTAAGCCATCAGTGCTGGAAAACATTATAACCTCCTGAGTCTGCAGGAAAAGTGCCATCTCTCGAGCAAAGATCTGTTTATGAGAAGTTGCTGGGCATGAGCAACAGCATCACATTCAGATAAGGGGGCAGGGCTGGCAGAAAGTGCAGGCTGAGACTGGAGTTTGGTGGCAAGAACTAGGAACTGGGCAGCAGAGAGGAGCAAAGAGATTGGGGTTGTTACAGGTGAATACCTTTTCCAAAATGCTATGGACTTTAATTTCTGTGAGCATGTATTATATGCCCGGTGCTACATCTGAATTCACCTTGCAGCCTTCTAAACTACACTTCATGGAAGATAGCTAGCTCTCTGGTTGGATTTTAAGAACACCGCACTTCATATGGGTGCCTTGCATCCTTTATGGCTCATTTAGTGATTTAGTTTACTTTGCAGCACTGGGTTTCACAGTATTGTGATGCTTTTACTGCACCATCTCTGCCACGGCTAGAAATGTTGGACCCTCTCAACACACACTGCATTAACAGTTTCTGTCTGTTTTCCCTTCTCTGTTTTCATCATGGATCTCCTTTCCCTGGCACCAGAGTAAGCCCTCTTTGCCTGTGACCTTTTGCAAGGCTGACAGTCACTGAGAGACAGATCCTGGTGGCCAGATGAAATGTTTACTGGACCAGTTTTGGTCCAAAGGGAACCTCTGGACCCGATATATTGAGAATCCTGCCCTCTACCTTCTTACACAATGCCGACACAGGAACCCAACCTTAGCTCCGTTTTGTTTTCCCCACGCTTCTTGAACCACTGCCAGGTTGTAGTCACAGTGATTTTACATGGTATTTCAGCTGGCATACTTTTTTCCCAGTTATCTTTTCCTCTTGTGAGCAGAACCAAGACCCTTGAGTTCTCTCTCCATAAAGGGGCTAGGAGTGAGAGAGGACCTGAAATTTTGAACACAGAGTGAACACATTGTGAGTTTCAAGAGAATCTTATTTTTCCTTCAATAACTTTTTTCTTTCTTTAATTTGCAACTTTTCCTTCTTCAAGGTCACTTCAGATTTAATTTACTGATGCGATATATGCGAAGAGTTAATTTTATAATCTTAAAAAATTGCCTAACAAATATATTGTAAGTATGATCACATCTCTCTGAAATGAAAATCAAGACCACTCAATGTCCTTTTGTCAAACTGATTGTATCTAATTAAAAAAGAAAGAAATCCCAGCGATGCAGCTTTTCTTCCCATTAACATGCACTGCACAGGTTACTACCTAATTTAATACAGAATGTTGTCGTGCATTGCTCCGTCCCTGATGAAACCACTCTGTTTAGACAAAGTTAAGGGAAATTCTGAGAAAAAGAAACAGCAATCCCCACGCTAATACACAATGATATATAATTTTACCATTTATTTCCTCTCCCTAATAAGCGTATCCAACTATGGAAGCAGATGTGCTAGCCCTTGGCCTTGTACCACTGCTAGCTTGACACTCTGATTTCTTGGTAAATAGATAAACATGCCTATAAGATTAAGTGACAAATTCACATCAGCACCCGAAGCTCTTTGATCAATACCACTAATCCATTAAAGATTGCAACAAAGAGCCTTAAGTTTCCATCCCTTCATTCTGGCATTCAACACCACCAGAAAAATAACTGGCTAAAATCTTTCTAAAATTAAATGAAACAGAAAAATTACCCTTTGCATGTTTTAAAGATAAAGAACCCTCATTAGTGCATCTGCTGGCCTGGACAGACTGCCTTTGAAAGCAATTTAAGTATAACAAAGTAATTTTCAAATTAAAAAAGGAGCGGCAGGTGTGTAAAATGAAAATGTAAGGGGGCAGCCACACAGCCAGATCCAATGTCCCATCCATCTCCTGCATCTGACAACAGTTAATTTGACCAAATGGCACCTGCACCTGAAGGAGAGAGGCAACAGCTGAATTCAAGCCAAGGCAGACTGCTGTTGAGGGTGTAGGATTCAAAGTCCGTGGAAGTCAGTAGGAGTTTTTCTATTGACTTCAGTTGCCCAAATCTGGCCTTTGTTGCTTGGAATAAATGAGAGTTAACAATGCAAGGCGTCCTCTTTCCCTGGTGGAAAGAGCCCAGTGAGATGCTTCCTTAGAGTGCCTGAATTACAAGCCAACAGGACTTGGATTTATTTAAAGTTGTCTATGTGAGTGAGACTACACTGGGAGAGTCATGTTCTGCAGTGATGAAATTGGAAAGGGCACTTACTAACACAATGCTGAGGTGACCCAGGTAAGTTATCCCTACTATCTGTGACCCATTAAATAGTTTTGAAAACCCACCTGGCTACCGAAAGAGGTTTGTTTGTGGCTTTTGATTCCCTTGCCTCTGATTTCCTTTTGTATCCCCCTTTTTATTTCCCCATTCCCCCCTACATAGGCTTTTGCTTGTTGTAACTGAAAGCTGGGGAAAGAAATGTAACTTTTTTTCCTGTAAACATTCTCTGTGAAGTAATGTTTAAAAGTGTAGCACTTGATAAGCCTTTGAGCTGACTGCTGGGGTTGTTAGGTCAAGGTCATAATGAGTTGGTATGTTTGATTGTGACAATATATAGGTGCCTAATGGCAGCTGCAATCACTTGCTTTCACTCCCTGTTTCTTGGAGAATTATTTGCTTGGTTGTGTGAAGTGTCAACAATGATGCAGGAACCTGGAGAAGTTAACATAAATAGGGTCTAACATGCCACCTTCTGATGTAGTGCCAGTTTCTTTAGAATTTTGTTTCGTTGTTCCCAGTATGTTCTTCTGATTGTCACTACCCCACCATAATTTCAACACTGAAAATTAATTTCATAAAGGTACTGTCCTGTTCAGTTGGTGGTGGAGGGTTTGTCCAGTCACCCCCTCCTCCCTGCTTTTTCCCACATACTGTGATCTCAGCTGTTTGTGGCTCCTTTTCTGGATTTTCACACCCCCAACATTTGAGAAAGAAGTAAAAATGCCATGGTATTTCATTTAGTCACTCCCTTGGGTTGTGAGAAAGTGAAAATGACTTTGTAAAAGAAGACTTGGCTCACACAGGAGAGAAATACCACTAAATGCTGAATCTGAGAATCAAAGTGTGGACAAGGTGCTGTTCAAAGCTATTAAAGTTGTCCCTTTGATCTTCAGGCATGTTGTTTCATGACCACACTGCTGTGTGTCTTGGGTTTCTGTTGCTTTCCTCTTTCACCTCTCTGATCGTCACTTACAATACAGTTACACATCTCTGTGGTAGAGATGAGTGGCACTTCCATAGGGCTCTTTGTGTGGTGAGGAAGGCTATTGCAGGGTGAGCACCCCAGGGGAAGGGAGGCATCAATATCTTCACTTAAAAGATAGATTTTAATCTTAATTTCTGGGAGGAATTTTGTATGCTGGAGGGAGAAGAAGAGAGCTCAGGATGGGTAATAAAGTCCATGACTTACAGCTGTGGGAGCAGGAGGGATGGAAACGGCCCTGGTCTGAATGCAGGGGCTGTGCAGCTACTGGGATTTACTTGCTGGGGAGCTGGCATGCATTTGAGGTCATCTTTGTCTGCTCAGTACATCCATTCCTCTGTTTTGCATGCTTGCAGTGCTTGTCTAGTTCTTTGGAGCGAGTTCCATCATGTGAAGTGGGAATATGTGGGAGGAGATTGGGGAACAGAGAGGAAGAAAAAATCCCAGGCAAGAAACCTAAAATAAGGGGCCAAAAAGGGCACTCTAGAAATACTTGAAGAGAGTGGTGGTATTTATTACTGTGAGCTGCAGAGTTCTAATAGTAGCAGCAGGGCCATCCTGCTGGGGAGGAGCAGGAGGAGATCAGAAGAAGCTGCTCTGGCAGAAGGCTGGGTGGCTGTCACAGGGTGCAGAGAGGAATAGGCAGTGCCTGCAGGCTGTGAGAGGGTGATTGAGAGCCAAGGGCTGGGGCAGCTGTAACAAGGTGCTCCTTGAGAGCAGTGGACATCAGGGTTAAATCGCATTTACCCGGAGGCTGAAGGTGATGCCAGGTGGTAACAGTATATGCTTTGGTCTGTGCTGTTTTAAGTCTATTTTTTCTGAGTTCTGTACACCTTTTGACAGAACAAATCACACTTTGTTTTGAAGAATTTGTTTTCTGCATCGTGGCCCTTCAGTAGTGCCTCTCATCCTCTCTGAGAAAAGCTGTCGGAGGCGGGCCTGGCAGGCTGCAGCAGCGATTGCCAGCCACGGGATGCGATTTAGAGACCTGTATCAGAGGGGTGCAGGGCTCTGATGTCAAACAAAAGCAGCTCTGGGCAAGTGGCTAAGAGAGGTGTGCAGTACAGAGTCTGTCAGAGCATCTGGGAGGGCACTGTCGCCTGCTACTGTGCACAGGAGAATTCCCTCCCTCCTGTTGGGACCCAGCTCAGCAGGGAAGGTTCATCCATGTTGTCATTGGTCTGTATTATCACAAACAAGCTGCTAACCTGGGCAGCCCCAGAAAGATGACTTTGCCACCTCAAATGGGATGGATATTGGATGTTAGATCGGATAGATTGGCTATTAGGAAAACTTTCTTCACCCAAGGAGTGGTGAAGCATTGGAACAGGCTGCTCAGGGAGGTGGTGGAATCACCATCCCTGGAGCTGTTCAAAAACTGAGTAGATGTGATGCTTTGGGAGATGGTTGAGGGGTTATGGTGGTGTAGCACTGATGGCTGGACTTAATCTTGAAAGTCTTTTTCAACCATGATGATTCTATGATGTAGGGAGAGCTGAAAGGGTGTCTTCAAGAAATTCAATGCTCAGATGTCTATCCACAAATGCTGTGAGGTGTCTAAATCCATTTGGATTCTGTGCTTTGAATGGCAGCTCCAGGTGGACATACCCCTGCAGACTTCCTCTGTGCATGGTAGGAGATGCTCAGACAAATGTTACCCACCAAGGGAACATTGCACCTTTCCTGCATCTTCATCCCTAAAGATGGATTCTGTACTTTTTACTTTTCATTCCTAGAAGTAGTAACAGTTCTGATTAATTCTAAGTGATAATGATACTTGCTAACAGAAGAGATAACCAAGAAAATGGAGATGGCAACTACATATATCATGTATTTTTGCCTTTCATATGTTTGTTTCACCTATGTGAGCAGTTGACTTCAACATTACCAGTCTGAACCTTTCCCTGCCTGGATTGAGTCATCACCACAGCAGTGGTTATGTTCTTCCCCCCAGCCAGATCTGGTTTTGTATCAATTTGTCATGTTACAACCAGGAGCCCTTTAAATTTCATCTGTGTTGTAGGGGATTTTCTGTGGTCTGGACTGAATTCTAGTTTGCTCAAGAAGTGGTCGAGGTACCCTGTGGAGCAGCCTCCTGCAACATCCGCTCCGTCTGAAGGAGCTGGGAGGATGTAAGGCAGAGAGCTGAGGAATTAGCTATGAAATTCTAACGTGATTCAAACTGGGCAAATATTTTCACCAGACCTCATTTAAAAAAGAGAAAAGAAAGGTTCAGCTACCTAAGGAGAAAAAAATAATCAATTTTGTGTATTTGTTGATTTATTTTGTAAATTTTTTTTTTTACTGTCCTATCTGGAAAATTTCAGTTGCTACACTGAGAGGTTTATTTCAAGGGAAAACTGGACCTTGAATAAAAAAAATGCTAAATATGCATAACTACAGGCATCAGTAATTATGAAGCCAGGGTGAAGACCTTCCTTTGAGTCCGATACAGGTTTTTTAGGTCATATTCAAATACTCCATTCACAGGCAAAAATTGAAAATGTGCCAGATTTCCTGTTCCTTTTTTTCAGCAAATGAAAGCCTTCCAGTTATCTGTCCTGTAAGCTTTCTGAGAGATTCTGTTTCTCTTGAATTTATCTTGGATTAAAACGTCTTGGCGCAGCAGTGAATTGTGCCAGCAGAGCGCCTGGAGTTCTTACTGGGGTCCTGGACATCCCAAACTGTGTTCATAATTCTGCTGGCCTCAGACTGGTCAGGCCACCGTTTGCGACCTTAGCTTCTCCAAAGGTTTATTAAGCATGGATGTTTTGAAGCTTGACCTTTTCTTTGCCTTTTTCCTCTGATCTTGCACAACTCTTCCCCAGACATTCAAAACCTGTTTTCTTTGTTCGTAGTACTTAAGGTGGTTTGCTTCCCTGGCATTCCTACATCTTCAGAGAAAAATAAAACTAAAATTAATAAACTTTATTGGTGTTACATTCTTCCCTTATGTCAGTCTTCCCTTTTAATTTGGGATGTGGTGTAAAGGGCTGATTATCTTTGAAGTCTTGGATTTCCCTGTTCTTTTCTTTTTACAGGACCTAGCTCAGGTCTGGATTCAGCCATGAGATTACTGGATATTCTTCAAAAGATAACTATGAAAAATCTCATTACTTAAAACCTTTTTGAACAAGGTGGTAGGAAATATACCACATGGAGCAATCATGGGTTATTATTTACACGGCCTAAGACAGATCCTCTTTTTCTTTCACAGCATCTTTGACCTCCCTTCCTTCTGTAGTCACCAAAAAAAAGTTACATATTGTGGCATAAATTTGCATGTGGTGCTGTCATTTAGTTATTTCTTTTTCAAGTGAAAACTATTTTCACCCTTCCCCCCAACCCAAAATAAGAGAATTGAGCTCCTACACTGTTATATCCTGCAAGTTTGAGATTGCTTAATTAGACCAGAGAAAGTTTGGGGGTTTTAAATTTTTTTTTATTATGATCAAAATTAAGCAACTTTAGATAGTCATTTATAGTCTGGTCAATGCAGGGAACCATATTCAGAGTGACTGCCAGAAGCAACAATTACAGTTCCTCTTTTCCTAATTGAATTCTTTGATGATAGGTTCAAATTCAGAAGCTCGAGTGGTTGGTCTCCATAATTCAAATACTAGGGACGTCACAATGATGAACTTACATAAATATTACAGGGATATTTAGGATGTTCAAGCAGGCTGAATAATGGGGTGTGCTATATAGTTGAATTCCTTCCTTTAGAAAAATAAGGAAAGAGTAGAGCTAGGACTTTTCACGCTATTAGTTTTTGTTTTCACTCTGAAATTGGTGTATGGTAGACGTTTCTGTTTTAGAGAAAAGAATCTAAAATTTTTATAATTTTGGTGTTTTTTTGAAAAACTATATGTGAATGAAAAATTTCCCACTGTGTTGGCACATATTTCTGCTAGATTCCACGCTGGCCCTTTCCACCTTCACTGGGTACAAAATACTTAGTTCACAGAAAAAAATCACTGGGAAATTTCTTTAAAACTAAGCAGTTGGCATTTGGCAACAAACGGAAAATTAAGCTACAGTAACTCATGGCAAGCTAGTGTATGCGTCACAGAGATTAGAGGGACGACTGACATGTGTATAGTGTAACTGGATGATGGTTTTTGGCTCATTTGTAGTGGAAGACTGCAGCATGAAAAAACCAAAGCCTGATAGAAATGCACTCTGTGTTACCAGTATAAAAAAATCCTTCAACTTCATGATACCAAACCAACCTGCCTGCTGCTCGATGTAGGAACATAGGGTGTCTGAAGGGTACCTGAAGAAACAGCCTAGAGAGGCTGCGTTTGCTTGCTACATTTAATTAGCCATTCTCCTCTCTCTGTTTTCATGCAGGATTTTCATCCTTCAAATACATTTTAAAAATTCATAATGTTTACTGCTTACTCACATTACAGACCATTTGATTTTTTTTTTTATCATACATTTTTATAGTCTTGCTGGCAAAAAAAAATATATTCTGTCTTAAATCCCTCACTGCTGTGGTCTTTCTCAGTTCAGGTTGCTTGGTCATTTGTTATATATGTCATAGGAGGTCACATAGCCTTTGTAGCATTTTCCTTTTCTGCTCCCTTTAGAACTTCTTTATGGCTCAAAGAGTTTGCTTCTTTATTTCTTCTTGAAGAATATCACCCTTATTTCTCTACTAAATCACTCGGCTCCTCAATTCAGTGAATAACTTGTTTTCCTTATGTTACGCCATCTCTATTTCTATGCATCCTTTGTATGAAATCGTGGCAGTTCAGATTTGTCAATGTGAAGAAACAAGGATTCTTCCGCTAAGATTCTCTTTAAGAGGGAAATCATACAACGTATCTTAACAATTCTCTTTCCCATTTAAAAATCTGTCTCTATATTCCCAATTAAATCGTGCTAGGATTTGTGCTTTCAGCATATATTCCCTGTAGCCAAAGGGGTTTCAATGTAGGTGTAGAATTTTCTCTAATATTTTCTCTTTTTGAGGTTCCCCATTATCAGTTCCTGCTTATCAGGTTATCCCTGAGTTGTTTCAGCTCCTAAAGGTATCCTGGTGGTTAGTTAAGGGCTGTTAAAATTTCTTATCCACTTTGCTTTTATTATGGGGCAGATCATGTGCTGTGTCTGCACTTGCGTGTGTGTGATGTATGTTTCATGGCAGAGAGTCTTTGTGGTCCTGAGCTCCTCTTTCCATTATGCTATTTTGAGGCACAGTGAACCTCTAGTTCCTGAGGATGAGCCTGCACCGCGCTGGATGCTGTGTGAGCTTATACCAAGAGTTAGTCATTTTAGGTTGCAAATTTTGTTGAGATTAAGAAGTCCAATGTAGGAGAGGCTGTATTTACTGGAGTATTATCCTCCTCCCCTTATGAATGAGAGTAACTGAAGTATTCAGACAAGTGATGACTTGCCCAAGGTCAAAAATGAAACTGGAGCTGCTGCCTCATCTCCCTAGCTGCAGCTCCAGCGACCTAAATGCATGCTCATCCTTCATGTGAGTTCTCGAGCGTGGCTCTTCCGTGCTTCAGGCATTTCTCCTAAATAAGAATTTTGTGGAATATTTCTTTTTTTCTTCTTTCCCCAGTTTGTTTTGCAGAGGCAAATAGACAGTAAAATGAAGGAAAGAAGATGCGATGAAAATGATTCTCCATAAAAGGAGAGTGTGGTAGAAGCAGATGGAAATATAAAAACATTCTGGCTTTGATTTCACGATGATCTATAACCTCTTCCTTGATGAGTTTCAGAAGATTTTTTTTCTGTGCTTCAATTTAAAAAAACTATATACAATTCTGCAGTTAGAAAAGGGCTGAAGTTCTAGCTAATGTCAGAAGAAATACTTCATAGGGGTAGACCCATTTTAGCAAAAGAAGAATGTCGTGACTATGTATCTTCAAAATGAACTTCCACTTCCCCAATTTCCTTTTTTTTTGTTCCTAGTCATGTGATACTTATGAGGTGGGCAAAGCCAGACCCATGTTTGGTTTAGCATTTCTGTTTTGATGGACAGTGCAGATAAGAATTTGATGAGGTCAGTGTGCTTGGTCCTCCAGCCTGTCACCTTTTCCATTGCTCTTTCCCCCTTCTTCTTTTCTATCCACATTTTTTTGGACTCCTCCAGGTGATTTGGCCGAGGGATGTGTTGTACATGAGTAGCAAGGCGTTTTTACTACAGTTGTAGGGAGTTAACATGGAGATATCAGTAAATGAACGACCAAATGGGCTACTAACTAATCAATTGTATCTATTTTTCCAAATAGTTCTTCTTAGTTTCCAGTACATAGGATGATAGTGGGAAACATTGGTCCCTCCTTGTGGAAAGCCAGAGTAAGATCCAGCTGGCGTTCTTACACTACACATGATGTAGCCTTGCTGATGGCTTCCTGTTTGGTTGCTCCCCTGAGCCCTGATGACAACAAGGCCTGCACTGATTTCCAGAAGGCTTGTTGAGTCTTGAGCCAGCAAATCACAGAATCACAAGGTTGGAAAAGACCCCTTTGCAAAGCACAAAGTCCCTTGTGTCAGAGCTCCTAATCATGAGCAAACCACAGCAACTGCTGGGCTACTCTGGGTGACCCAGCCCTTTGCTCACAGCCCAACTAGGAGGGGTCTCTGTGGGTTACATTGTGGTATTGAGGTGTGTGTGTGTGTGATCATGCTATGGGGGACCCTTTTATAGCCTTTCAGTGCTACAGCTTCATTTAGGATTCCTTGTTGGTAAGAAATCAGTCTGCAAACCATTCCTTTTGATGTTGTTTCCGCCCATGTCCCAGTCCCAATTAGTTTTTTAAATGGAAGTCTCTTGTTGCTGCTAATGTGCTCATTTAATATTTTTAATTTCTCTTATCATTCCTGCATATTTTGGGAGAATCAGGCAGTTTGCAGTTACTCATATTAGCAAAATGGTTTACTTATTCACCTGAAAAATTGAGCCTTAAAATAAACTACCTCTCTAAAAGTTCTTTAAAATTGTAATTGAGATAAGTGCCTGATTCCAGTTCAGTTAAATTCCATAAACAGCTATTCATGAAAATCCAGTTAGCTTTACAGTCCAGGCATTTAATTAATAACAAGATTGATATGTGAAAAAAACACTTGTGTAATCATTAGATTTCAAAGTGCCTTACAGAGAGGGGTGGGACAGACTTTGCTTTTGTAGATGGGAAAGAGAGGATTGCAGGACCGAGGTGACTTATGAATGGAACCAACCTGCAAGCCACTGGCAGTACTGGGGCTGAGCATGTACAGAGCCTGGCCATGCCCCATCTCTTCCCCACATGGTAATAGCAAGCCAACTTCAGCCAGAATCTCACCTCAAATAATTACTTATGTAATATTAGGGATGCTCCAGACAATTACATGCCATGAAAATAACACAAATATAGTGGGGAATGTAATACCTAAGGGAGGGAATGTAATACCTGAAGGATGGAATGCAATACTTAAGGGATGGAATTATTCCTGCATGTGTTATGAAATTGTACATATCACACAGGTTATGATGTATTTTCTGAAAATGGGATAGGAGGATATTTATGCTTTTACTTGAATAATTTATATAACTTGCATTTTAATTTTTTGACTGCTAGAATTATTTTTTCAGGGTCTAGATGCATCTTTCGTAGGGAGAATACTCACAAGAGTTCTTTATCTCAAAACCCTTGGCAGAGACAGGGGACTTGGTTAGCCTGTGGAGCTAGTTTAGGTGTCAGAGAAACAGCTTCAGCTTGCAACTTCCATTAAATGATAGTGAAACTGTAAGTGAGGTATAAATGAAATTAGAACTGGGTGAGAAAACATGGCTTCATCATAAATCAAGTAATATTCCAGGTGAAAGAAGAAATAAATGCACAGGCAGAATATTGTAATTGAGTCACGTTCAAAAATATTAAAAGCTTCAAAGTGAATAATTGTTTCCTCTTGTGAGTTCCTTTCCAGCCTTAAGAGAACACGTGTAATATTGATGTATCGCACCAGTCATCTGGAATGCTCCTTACTGCCGGAGTAAACAGAGTCACTTTAATATTTTTGAAGGTTTTTCTGCATTGTAAGAAGCATCTTGGGAGCTTATTAAGTTCATTAGAATACTGAAGCAACGTTAACAGCAGTTCTAAGTGCTTCTTTCCTCCAAAACAAGTTTTGTTGTTTTGAGAGGGGAAAAACACAGGCAGCGAGCACTGGAAAGAGACTCACACTGGATGAAATGAGGAGGGGAAAAAAAAAAGTAGCCACTATTGCTGTTTACAGTTGTGGAATCTTTTGGGAGGCTTTTGAGTTTAGGGAGTCTCTGTGTTTCCACTATTAAAGCTTCAGGGTTTTTTTTTTCACATCATACAAAGAAATATCTAGCAAGAGATAAAACACTGAAATAAAGTGCTGGTAACAAGAGCCAGGTTTCAGATATCTCAGTGGAGAAAACGTTGGGTTGACTGGGGCATCTGTTGATCTGGCGATTTGTATTATATACAAACAAATATATACCTTCCAGAACTGTGTATCTCTCCTCCACTAACAGTACTGCTTCTTAGCCTCAGACTAGGCATGTGCAGAGTTACACTGGTCCAGAGCACCATCGTATTTTATTCTGCAGCTGGGATCCATGATGACAACCTGTTCACGTGGATGCACAAACAAGCCTTCAGATATAAGATAGGACCTCCCTAGGGTCAGCCTGGATGCAGGAAGATGGAGTAAGGCTTAAGTCAAACATGAACAAGTGTGCTGGTTTTAGCTGGGGTGGAGTTAATTTTCTTCATAGTAGCTAGTATGGGCTGTGTTTTGGATTTGAGCTGAAAACAGTGCTGATAACACAGGGATGCTTTTGTTACTGCTGAGCAGTGCTTACACAGAGCCAAGGCCTTTTCTGCTGCTCACCCCAACCCACCAGCCAGTAGCTGGAGTGCACAAGGCATTGGGAGAGGACACATCTGGGAGAGCTGACCCAAACTGCCCAATGGGATATCCCATACTGTATGATGTCATGTTCAGTATATAACTGGGGAGGCTAGCTGGGAGGTGGGAAGTCTGCTTGGAAACAGACTGGGCATTGGGTTGGTTTTTTTTTGGTTTTTTTTTCTCTGCAGGTGGTAAGCAATTGCATTTGTGCATCACTTGCTTTATATATTATTTTGTTCTCTTCCTTTGTTATCCCATCGAATTATCTTGATCCTGGTTCTGCCAAGGAAAATTTGGTGCCAGCAGAGTTGTAAGAATCCCTCCTTCTCCTAGTCCCTTCTGCTTGCTAAGGGATATTTTAAAACTGTAGTTGACAGGGGAACCCAAAGAGGGATCAGCGTAATACACCAAATATGGAGTAATAGCACTAGTGGAATACTCCATCAGGAGCCGTAAGGGAACAGACCTCTATCAGCATGAGGCAGAGGTTGGTCTGTGAAGAAGATTATGCATCGTGGTTACCTACAGCAGCAGAGGGTAGGATTTTGAGCCTCTGATGTTTTCTGTAGTTCATCCTCACTTTCTGAGCTGGTGCTGTGGCTCTGAGCTTGTGGCACTCAGAACTGGCTGGGCTCAGACCACACCCAACCACCCAGTTTGGCTTTGGGCATCCAGGACTTCCAGTCTGTGCAAGGGATTTCAAAATATCTAATTACATTGGCATTTTTCTTTTTCATCATTTTGTCTGTGTGATTTGGAGTTTGTTGTTTGTTGTTGTTGTGGGATGTTGGTTTTTTTCCCCCCATATTGTGCCTCTTGCAAGGAGATAGGAAGCAGACTAAGATCTGTCCTGTTGTGCCTAACTAGAAAGGAAATCTTTCTCATCCAGCCACCCCTTGTGTAAGTGTTTTGAGCCCTTGTCAGGATGATGTATTCCTAAACGGCACTGGTACTAATGTGGATATTGAATTCAGAATAGATTTTTATGACACGTGTATCAGAGTTTTGAAGATCACTAGGGAAAGTATTTCTACTGACTGCAATTTGATGAAAAGCATACAATGCCCAAAATAGCTGCTGATTTCAGATGCTGTTGCAGTTACAAGTAGTAGAAAAAAAGCAGACAGGTAATGTGGAATGTTTTCTTCATTTTGTTTCATCTGTATATGCTTGTTCCACGGTAAGATTTAAATATCAGTGATTCTCTCTCAAAATAGATAGTTTACTGAATTAAAAAAAAAATAAATCCTTTGGAAACCTGTAATATAATAATTGATTTTTGGCTGAGTTTAGAAGAATTTTTGGAGCAGTTATGACAGTAGATTTACAAGTCTCTGTGATGCAGAGTTAAAACAAAGCCCTATTGATAGTGCAGAGGCTTTTATTTCTTTGCAAAATGGCACAGAACAAATTGAAAGATGCCTTCACAGTGAGACATTTTGTTCTTTGATTTTGGCTTTGATTCTCTTCAAACATGCAGCATTAGCACCTTCATTTAGATGTTCTCAGTACGAACAGAAAATAGATTGATTCAGAGGGGTCTTACAAAAGAAGGTAGTGCCACGTGGGAGAAAGATGGTTCCATTATTTATTCTCAGATTGGCTTCCTGAACTAGTGTTCTTTCTGGTGGAAACAAGTGTAAAAATGACATGGTGTAATAATTACTAGTGGAATGTAGCCTTGGGATACATCAATGGAAGAATTTTCTGTTTTCTGGGTGGATCTGTTCTTTATTGTCTCCATTCAGGAACAATTTCTTTGCTGAAAGGTTTGTTGGAACAGGCAGCCCAGGGAGGTGTTGGAGTCACCATCCCTGGAGGTATTTAAGAGGCATGTAGATTAAGCCCTTAAGGACATGATCTAGAGGTGGACTAGTCAGGATTAGGCTGTGGTTGGACTCTTACAACCCAATTCAATGATTTTATGCCGCAGTTTTCTTATCTGTAAATTTGGGATCCTATCCATTAGATGTTTTTTTTGAGATTCTTGAGTAATATACTATAAAAATGCAAATTTTTATATTTTTTTCTGTTATGGGTTTAAAATTCCTTAAAGCAGTCATAAAAATAACCGTTTTAATTTCCCTTTGACTTTTAATTCAAAGCAAAATAGTCATTCAGAAGATGGTAGTATATGAGGTCAGTTAAGTTCCCTTTATATTCTGCATAATTCATTTCTAGAATAGCTGAGTCAACCATTCATAATAGTCTTTAAAGTTCTTAGTAATAAGCCAGAACGCCAGCCTTCAGAAAGGTCAAGACGACCAAAACATGATCTTCCTCTGAGTAGTAGCTGCTCTTGATAAATCTCTTTTCACTTGTAATTTATTGTTTGCGCTCGGTGTGCCTCTGTGGTTCCAAGGCTTCTCACGTGCACAGAATAAGTTAGTTTGGGGTTTTTTTGTTATTTTTTTTTTCCTGAAGTTTAGACCGCCAAAATAAAGGAATGGGGGCAGTTTTGGTTTGATCACGTCAGCAACCTGGCACGGCACCTCTAATGTTCCACTATCAAAGCTGACCTATATAATCCGTTGCTATGCGTGCATTGAAGGAGACACAGCAGAACCCATATGGTGCCATACTGCTATATGGTATTGAGTAGTCATAGAATCGTAGAATTGCAGGGGTTGGAAGGGACCTTGAGAGATCATTGGGTCCAACCCCCTGCCAAAGCAGCTCCCTAGGACATTTCACTCAGATAGGTGTCCAGACGGGTCTTGAATATCTCCAGAGAAGGAGACTCCACACCCCCCTGGGCAGCCGGTCCCAGGGCTCTGTCACCCTCACTGGGAAAAAGTTTTTCCACATGTTGGTGCGGAACTTCCTGTGCTCCAACTTGCAGCCATTGCCCCTTGTCCTGTCCCCACAGACCACTGAAAAGGGGCTGGCCAATTCCCCCTGCATCCCCTGCTTAAGATAATTATAGACTTTAATTAGGTCCCCCCTTAGTCTTCTCAAGGCTGAACAGTCCCAATCTTCTCAGCCTTTCCTCACAGGGGAGATGCTCCAGGCCCTTAATCATCTTCGTAGCCCTTCTTTGGACTCTCTCCAGGAGATCCCTGTCCTTTTTATACCAAGGTGCCCAGAACTGGACACGATACTCCAGGTGGGGCCTGACCAGGGCAGAGTAGAGGGGGAGGATCACCTCCTGTGACCTGCTGCCCACACTCCTCCGGATGCACCCCAGGATCCCATTGGCTCTCTCAGCCATCAGGGCACACTGCTGGCTCATGGCCAACCAGGACCCCCAGGTCCTTCTCCACTGAGCTCTTCTCCAGCAGGTCATCCCCCAGCCTGTACTGGTAGAAACAGTTGTTCCTTCCCAGGTGCAAGACTTTACACTTGCTTTTGTTGAACCTCATCTGGTTTCTCCCTGCCCAGCTCTCCAGTCTGTCCAGGTCTCACTGAATGGCAGCACAGTGTTCCTGCATGTCAGCCACAGAGCTCTTGTTTATGCCATGCCTTTTTATTTGATTTTCTATTTACCTTACACCCTGACAGCACATAACAAATAATAGCAAAGTAATACCTGTGGAGATATTATTTTTTATTAGTATAAGTAAATACATTCAATCGGGCATAATAGTTTCATTTATTTAAGAGACTGAGATTTATTACTTTATTTTTTGGTCATTTAAGGAAATAAATAATATTCTCTGTGGCTCATAATCTTCTATGAAACACTTCTTTATTTTCTTTCATCCCAGCAATTCATAAATGCATTAAGTAAAATTCCATATTTAAACAACACTAAAACGGTGACACAAATTAAAGTCAAAGCAGCGTGAAAAAAGTACAGCCTGCCAAGATAAATTTGAATGTCCTAATTTTGATTATTTATGTTACAATCTAAATGCTGAATGTATTTTTGTATTGAATATGTTTGCAAATTTCCAAAGGGATTTACATTTATTTTTTTAAAATCCAAAGTTACCAGGAAAAGAAAATACACTATGACTATAATATTCTCGCTCCTCTGCTGACACAAACAGCCACACAAACTTTGAAACTGTTATTTTATTGGAACACATTTAAGCAATGAAACACAATGGGTGGTGGTGTTATGGTAAGATAATCACCCCCCGAGGTGTACTGAGACACAGTGTGGCTGATTACCTCCAATCCTGTTGGGATGTAATTATTTCATGGTAACGATATTCTTGGAACTGCCTTATTGCTATTATCAAATTTCTTTTAGCTTTATATCTAAACACATTAAACAATGACTTTATCAACTTTGAGGTCTGTTGAGATTAACCTATCTTTTCCTGATGTTTAATTGGCAGTTGGAATATTTATTTCAAGTCTCGTTTCAATTTCCTTCTAGGATTCCAGCCGAACTGCAAGCAGAACAGTAGAAGATTTGGATCCATCTGACTGAAGCTGCAAAGCACAAAGTGTTTTATATAAAATGCATTAAAACTAGTAAAACAGTCCAATTGGCTAGCAGGGATTCCAAGAAAAAGAATAATTCCACACCGAAGTCCCATCATGTGAACATGGAAGCTCACCAGGAAAGGCAGCCTGGAGGTCTTAGCAAGGCTTTGTTGATTGGCAGAAGAGAAAATGCAGCCCCGTTCAGGTTAGTTTATCTTGCTTCTTGGTGGATTTTGCAGTCTGTACTGAGCTTCTTGCTACTGGAGTGGTCAGCAACTGTTTGCGGGATGGCCAGATGAAAGCTGGCCAGTGTGCTGTGGCTACAAGGTAGACATGCTGTTGGCTCCTCTTTATGTGGACACTTGCTAGGTCTTCAAACACATCTATTTACCTGGTCAAAGTCTGAGATGTCCAAGCTTCTCCTTCTGTATCACAGGTCAGCATGGTGGCACACAGAAAGGGTGGGAAAACTTGCAGTCTGAATGCTGATGTCCAGTTTGGGAGTGTTTAATTTTTTCAGCTCATGGAGGCAGTTCTGATCTCTTCAGCCAAACCCATTACCTAAATCCAAACTGGGTGTGCTTACAGACCAGTTTCCTAACTTTTAACTGGCACCAGTGACATACAGGAGAAATTCAGTATAAAACTTCAATTTCTCTTGTTGCTTCTATTATCAAATCAAGATACTAATTCATTCCTTGCCTCACATCTCAGCCAGAGACACTGCAGCTCTGAAATCTTTCTTGGTAGGTTGTAAAACTGAAAAATGGATCTAGAAGTTCAAAAGGATTGAGCTGAATTTTGCATTTGGGTGTAAGAGAGGGAGAAAAGCCAGAAATCTGTTGTTGGATAAAGGCATATTGTTAAGTCATTGCACTTTGGAACTATTGAGCCCTTCCTGGAGACTAATTACTCTGCTAAATCCTCTGAGCCCTGTTAACTCGAGCAAGGATGAAGAATTGAAGAGTCCCTTTGGGACAGAAGAGATTATAGAATGGAGCAGAAAGCTCCCAAAGAAACCCCCTAGAAACAGTTATGGGGGAAAGGCTTGGAGTAAGATTCATGCCTCTCTGTTACATACATTTATCAAAGACAGACTCTGGGAAACTGACGAAGTTGGGCCAGTGTTTATGCACTGTGTCCACATCAGAGTAGGATCTCTTTGCAGCAGGATAGCAAAAACTCAGATGGTTTATTTTTGTTTATAATTAGTGTATATGTGGATGCTGGCTTTTAGGGATGATCTTATTATAAAGAAAGGAAGAGAGGATGAGCAAGATGTAATGCTTTCTGGACCTCTGCCCACTCCACAAATCACATTCTCCTCCAGGCTTTCTCAGCAGAACATCTTTGTTTTCTACTGAATGGTGTACTCAAAGATGAGTTGCATTAATTTATTTTCTAAAGTAGGGCTTGTTTGCACTCTATTTGGAATAGATTTGTCTGATTATACTAATGCACGTTCAGTCCTAATCTAATAATCTGATCGGGATTACTACGTGCTAACAGAGCTGTTATCTATCATGGATGAGTTTATCCCAGTAAAGGCAGTGATTGCCAAAGGGAATAAGCAAGGTTTCAGAAGATGTATGTGAATAATAAATGAAGATACAGGTAGCACATTTCTGTAATGAGGAGGTAAAAATGATAATTGAGTGGCTCACAAACTACTGTGATTTAAAGTAGATTTTAATTGATAGAGATTTGCAAGGTACATGACCATTGTGCAAGTTAACAGTGTTGAACTAAGAGGACAGAATACTCTTCAAAATTACTTTTGCAAGAGAGGAGGTGTCAGCCTAAATGAGTTCAACTCCAGATCCATTTGGTAAGGTTACGTTCTGCCTGTCTGAATTCTCTTTGGAGTTTCAATGTAATATTATATATTTTTAATTCTTACATTCAACTTTTACATAAAAATCATTGAATTTCTGCTCGGAGTCATTGCAGATAGTTCTTAGAGCATATTGTAGCCTCAATAAAAGCAATTTTAATGATAAAATCAATTATGAATTATTCAAAGGAACATGCATCAAGTCCAAAATCACAACTCCTGACGGTACTTACAGGCCTCTTGCAGATTAAAATGTTGACCTTTTGTTTTGGAGATGGGCTTTGGTTTGCATCAGGAAGATAGCAGGTCTCCTGTGACCACATAGAGGAGTTCAGTTTTGATCTGTGAAAGTTTTGTTTGAGGTATGAAACCTTGATCTAATATTTGAGTTTTACTTCAGTGAGTTTGCTGAGATACCAAAGGAAGAGACTGATACGGTTTAAATGCTGCAACAGCAAAGATTTGAGTAATAAATATAGAAGAGTTACTAGGGATGCCCCTACTGGGGGTTTACATTCCAGTAGGTACGTTTCTGTGTCAATGATAAGAGAGGAGAAAGAACGATCAGTTATTGTGGTAACTATGTGATTTAGTGTGTCCTGCCAACCTTGAAGGGAGAGAAGAGTTTGTTTGCCTGAAGTTTGTACTTGTGATGGGCAAGATGGCTTGGGATCCTGACAAGAGGCTGTCTTTCTAAGTGTCAAAGTGATTGAGGAGTTTTTGGGTCCACAGATGTCATTCATACACAAGCAGGTCCTGTGGAAGTGGGAGGAGGAAGGAAATTAAGGAGGAAAAGGAATCAGGATGGGGAAAAGGGAGATGTGACTTCTAAGAATGTATTGGTTTCAGGAGGAGAGGAATCTGGAGGCTGTGTTCGTAGCTGAAAATGTCAAATTGCTCCAGGGTTTAGGAAGGAGGATGAGCATGCTGCAGGCCACAGATAGTGAGCAGAAATGAGATGCAAGTAGCAAGGTGAAGGAAAAACAGATGAGACAACAGGGCAACAGAAGACCCTTCCAGTAGGGATTTGGCCTATTGGAAATTGCGCTTTGCCAAGCACCATTGCAGGGATTTGCCAAGGGAACAGAGGCAAACATCTCTCTTTCCTGATAACTCTCTCAAAAACCCTTTCTGCTCCTTCAGTAGGGGAGGAAAGCCAGGAGAAACCACTGTGGCTGAATGCTGCTTAACTGGGCCTGCTCCCTGCTTTGGTTGGGCTTTATAGCAGGGCCAGTACCAGTTTTCCTAGTTCCATCACATGTGTGCTTCGATGTGATGCATCAAGCAACCACGCTTGCTTGTGAGGATGAATTGTAACAATAAATATTTTCCTGATGTGCTGCAACTCTAGTTTCAGTGTGGCAAAACTTTAGTAGGTGGTCAGCTGCTTTTCCTTCTTTGTAATAAGTAGGGAACACCTTCACTCTTGGGAGAACTCTGAGAATTCTAGCCCTCCTACTCTCTCTTGATCACAAACAGCAGGGACGTAGGCCTTGGGAGAATATTCACAGTCTCTCTGAATTGTAAAAAGCTGAATGAAAGCTGTACCTCTTGCAGATAAAGGCGAAAAAATGTATAAATAACCCCAAATCCCTTTTTTTTAAATTTTTGTGAGAAATTATGAACATATTTACATGCACAAGATGGAGTTGCTCTTCCCTTGGGTTCCCAGTGCCAGAACCTAGGATATTGCAGGAGACCCCAACGGTGGCTTGTTACACCAGTACCTTGTTTGGCCTAAATTAAAAACAAAAGTTGTTAATTTCTCACTGTTATTTATGATGGAGATACCTAGACCAAGGTTCCAGTTTGGTACAGTAAAATCCTTTGTGTTTTAATTCAAAACCTTCCATTTTCCATATGAAATGGACAAAATCTAATGTCTGAAACATTTAATATACATTGCTTTCCTAGTACTAGATAATCCCTGAGATGTTCAGAGTAGTATTCTTAACACAGAAAGACGGAGTACCTGCTTTGGAGAGTTTATTACCTTTGGGCAAGAGTATAACTATGGTTTAAATCCTATCAGGGGCTGGAGTAATCCCTGTTCAAACCCTGCCTCTGCAACCTTCCTACTAAACTCATACCTCAGAGTTTCTTCTTAAAATTAAAAATAATCCTCTTGTTTAACAAGTGAGTTGAGCAGGTACATATTTATGAGGGACATTGGTGGTACAGGTGCCCTGAAGACCAATGTGTGTTAGCCGTGGGAGTGGTACTGGAGCTGTCTGGCAAGGGTTTTGTGTGATAGCTGCAGGGGAGTGGTGGCTTGGTGGCTCCTGGGCAGCCTGGTGCATCAGCAGGGGAAGGAGGTGAGCTGGCAGGAGCTGCTGGACTTGACATGACTTGGCTGCCCCTGGATGAAGCAGCAGAGTGAGCCTCCTTGTAGGCCAGCCAGCAGTGGAGTAATAGGTCCCTTGGAGAATTCTTGTCATCTCCTGCCTGTAATCCGTTACCAATTCTTTTTTTTCCTCACCTTTGGCATCCTGGTCTGTATGCTTGGCATGTTGTGCTTCTCATCCCATGAAAATTTTAGTACTTACAGGGAGCAGACTACTCTGAGTATGAGCTGGATATAAAGTGTGGGTTAGAAGGTCACAATTTTACCTGTGCCTTGCATGCTTTTCTACCAAGTTATTGCAGTTGTTATTAGCCATTATTCAGTTGCCTGATGATGGGCCATTGAATCTCTGTCCTGAGGAGAAGATCCCAAATCTTTAGCTGTCTTGCTGATGTCTAAACAGGCTGCTACTAACAATGGATGAAAGCATACGGACTATGTGTGCCTTGCAGAAGGAAGGGGTATCCTGCTGGCATTAGCATCAGCTGCTGTAGAGTCTCCGTGGTGGAGGGCAGTACACATACTTGTATCACAGCGGTCTGCTGCACAGATAGATAGTTAAGGCAAGAGTGGTAGAGAGTTAGGCAACTGAAATATGTCATGAATGCACCTTATTAATTTTTACAGTGGTCTTATAAAGCATCCCAGTTGAACTACAAGCTGGTTAGTTGTGTCCGTGAGTTGCTTCAGTTCATTAATGAATTAGATGTGGGCTCATTATTTACTACTTCTTGCACATAACCTTTCTCTTCAAAACAAAAATCTCCCAAACCCAGCATGAGCATGCAACCTTTAAAATGTGCTCTGATGCCTTCTAAATCTTTTTAAAATAATTTTCTTTTTTGTAGCTCATCTGACTCATCGCTGTCTTGGCCCCTTTATATCTTTGTCTGTGCTATTTTTATGCTTCAATTTCTATCCTTTCATTCCTCCCTTGCCCCTTGAGATTCTGACATTTCTTCCCCAATTCCTTCCTTAGCTGTTCCTCTGAAGATGGGCAGTCAGGATCCCATACCAGACATGATGCCTGAGACTCATGCTGCATCAGGGTCAGGTCGGGTGCAAGCTATAGACCTGCCTTGCACACTGTCTGTAGTACAGGTCAGCAGACTGTGCAGGGGACGCTCTGTATTCCCCCCACACCCTGTCCTCAAGCTGAGTTGATATTTAAGAAATCTCAGTGGTACAATCCAAATGAGATTGTTTTCATTAGCCCAGGAAGGTCTCAGCAGTGAGACTCACTTTATATGAGATATGAACTGAGGGCTGGATCCTTAGGTGGAGTAAAATGAAATGATGCTATGATGATGGGAAGGGAGATGCACTGATTCACCACAGCAGCAGATGTGGACCCCTATGGTCTAGGTTTGGTTGGGGCTGTTACCTTTCCAGGCACCTAGCAATGCTAGTATTTATAACTTTAAGAGAGAATATTTAAAAAGGAAAACCCAACCAAGAAAACCCTACAACACTGAAAATTAATTATATGAAGTCAATATAAGAATGAGTAGCAGAGCAAAAGTGCCCAAAAAGATTGCCAAGGATATACCAGTATAAAGAAAGTCTGAGTTGAGAAATGAACATCTGTACCCCAACACAGTCATTGTAAAAGCATTTTTTTTATCCCTAATATTAGTTACAGCACTTTGCTGTGTTCCTGTAGCATATATAAGAAACAATAAATATTTAATTTCTCTTTTGTTTTGGATTGGGTAGAAATGTAAGCTGGAAATCTAGACCTGCTTTACTTTCTTTGGAGACTGAGTGCTTTTTCCTGTCAGGCACTCTCCGGTTCTGTCTAAATGGGGGAAACGAAGAAAATATCTCTTCATTTATGTGCAGTGCTCTTAGCTGAATTCTATGGAATTTTATTTTTTTTTCCCCTGTGTAGCTGCAATCTTTCTTCTGCTGCTACTTGCAAATTATTTCTCCCTGAAGAAAATGTGACGGAGCAGTTTGTTAGGCTGTCTTTGTGGATTAGCTGTCCACGGGTAGGATTCTGGCTATTACTGACTGCATCTTGCCTCTTTCCCTTTATTAATTTGAAGGACTTTCTCCTTGAGAGCCAATGGAACAGTTGCAAGAATGGTGTGGGCAGAGAAACTCTCACTGATTAGAGGCCCAAGGAAGGAAACACCAGATTTGAACTGGGTTTTATGGGTGTGTTGGTGTGAGTGTTGGCAAGGGAGCAAGAGGCACTGTGTTACACCCATGTGTATTTTGTCATGCTGGTCTTTTCCCCAGGGGAGAGGTGGGAAGGGGTAGCACACACTGTGGGCCTTTGGCCCCTGAAGTTGCATTTTATTTATTTCAGTGTACTGTTGTGATCAAAACAGCACCAAGAGTTATCTGCCAGAAAGTCAGGATTCACCTATGAGTTTGAATTTTCTCCACTGAAGGAACTTGTGCCCCAAATATCCGGGATATTTCTAAAAAAGCCCCTGTTTGCACAAGTGCTTTGAGGATGCAGGCTGTGGCAGGTGTGTTAGTTGACAGTATGTATTTTGTCACCTTTTACAAGAATGATAGCTGAAAATGGCACTGCCATTAAGTAGCACATTTTATGCTGGTTATTCAATGTCCTTGAGCATCCTGTCCTGCTATGCAAAACTGCAAATTACTGGACCTGGGTAATCTCCCCTTCGTGGTTTGATATTTGTGTTTTTAATTGTCAATCCAATTACTGGGACTTTCTGCTGGAGATGTTAATATTGTTTTGTGCTTAGCCAGGGGAAAAAAAAAATGCTAACCACCTTCTAGGAAATGATATTTTTGAAGTGGGGGCATCTGCAAACACGTGTTTAAAACTCAGGGTAAAATGTATTGATGCTGTTTTTATTTGGAAACCCTTGTGTACTTTAATCATAACAGAATTAATATTGCTGTTAATTTCTGGAAATCTCAGCTCATGCAGGGAATTAAAATTGGCAGTAGAATATTGTAAAGGGTCTTGTAGAAACTTTGATAAACATAACAGCCGGTGTTGAAGAGCATTCTGGAGTTCCTCATAAGCAGGGATTGCGGAGAAGCGCCTCTGAGCACAGGCCTAACCTCCCTGAACCGTGGAAGGACTTGGCTGTGGAAAGGCAGGAGTAGCTTAAGGAATGTGAGTTAGATCTGCAGATTGGAGCGCTGTGCTGGGTTTTTTTCCGCCCCCCCCAAGAGGTTTAAAGTATTTGGAGAGCAGCACGGGGAAAGGGGCCTGGAGGGACAGCAGGATGCCCATGAGCAAGCAAGGTGCCTTCATGGCTAAGAAGGCAAATGGCATCCTGAGGTGTATTAGAAGGGGTGTGGTTAGCTCCAGAGAGGTCCTTCTCTCCTTTACTCAGCCCTGTTGAGACCACACCTGGAATATTGTGTCCAGTTCTGGGCCTCTCAGTTCAAGAAGGACATAGAACTCCTTGAAAGATCCCAGCACAGGGCCACCAATGTGATGAAGGGAGTGGAACACCTTCCTTATGAGGATGTGCTGAGGGAGCTGGGCCCCTTTAGCTTGGAGGAGACTGAGGAGACTGAGGTGGTGACCTCAGCAATGTTTATAAGTATGTAAAGAGTGAGTGTCAGGAGGATGAAGCCAGGCTCTTCTCAGTGATGTCCAATGACAGGACAAGTGGCAATGGGTGCAAACTAAACCAGGTCTCTTAGAGCCCCATCAAACCTGACCTTGAATGTCTCTAAGGATGGGGCCTCCACCACCTCCCTGGGCAACCTCTTCCAGTGTCTCACCACCCTCACATGGAGTTGTGAGACCCTCATCCTAATGTCTAATCTAAACCCACCCTGCTCTACTTTAAACCATTGTCCCTTATCTTATCACTACGTGCCCTCACAAATAGTCCCTGTAAGCTGGTTTGCTTTGGTGTTTTTCTTATGACAGACAAATGCAGATTTCAATTTTTCTTCATTTTACATGTCTTTCACAGAAGGTGGATTTCTCTTAAGCCAGAGCCATAATAGTTACAATTAGATAAAAATTTTCATCCCTCATTTCTTTGGTTCTTTTTTTAGTATGTGTAATTTTTTTTTCCCAAAGTAGTATTTTATTTTTAATTGGAAAAATCCAAAGACGAGGTTCAGCTTCAATGTTATTTGGATCAGTTCCATTAGCTCACCACACAGGAGAGGAAGAAGATCAAGTAATTTGTAGAAAGGTTCTGGGATGAAGTGTGGAGGAGTTCTGCACACGTGAAAACAAATGTTGGAACATTGGACTTGATGATCTCTGGAGTCCCTTCCAACCCCTACAATTCTGTGAATAAGGAAACTTAACACTATGTGATCCTGAATACTGGGGTGACAGGGTTTTGCCCACTTCTGCCATGTTAAAGGAAGGATGGCATGCTTTTTTTATGCCCTTGTAATGAAATGTTATTAGAGAATGATATAGTGTAGATTGAGAACGTATGGTTGAACCTTATTTTTAGTCTCATAGGAGCCTAGATGTTTAAGAACAGCTTGCAAACTGATTAGTTTTCAATCCCTTGGTGTGAATAGTTTCTGTATTAAAAAAGAAACCCGCCAGGTGGAAAAGATATTGCTGGAGAAAGCCACAGGGAACTGAGTGCTGCTTCTTCACAGGAATACTTCATGTGGTCAGGCCCATCCTGTACACTGTCCTGGGAAAGGATCTTGAAGTGTTGGAAACCATGTAACAGAACTTCTAACGGTTTTGGACTTGTTAAATTGCATTTTTTAACAGTGTGTTGTGCCACATGAACCTTCTAAAATTCGGTGCATGAACTGAACTGAGCAACAAGCTCCAGGTGGCCTGCAGCAACGTGAGGAAGATTGCTTCCTTTCTTGGCATTCAGCTGCACTGTCCTTCTGGAAGGACAGTGGTCCTTACTCATCTGTGATGATAGTTTGCTGGCATCACTGAAGCTGCAGCAGGAACGAGCTTGGCTCAGGGTGTCAGAAGTCATCCTACCTTCAATCCCGTGTGCCTTTGGTGTAAGATGGCATCGTGCTCTCTCTTTAGTTTCCTGCTCTGTCAGTGCCAAGTGCTTCCTCACCACATAGATATTTTGAGCTTTTTGGATTTTCAAAACATTGAGTGAGTATTTAAGCAGAAGCCTTTATGGAGTATTTCAGACATGAAAGATTTGTTCATCTCTTGTGCCTAAATCTGGTGCTCTGGAATATGAGAGGACAAACAGTCAAGAGCTGTTATCTTCTCTCTTTTCTCCTTGCTTCTTTTTTCCTTCTTTTTTTTCTTTTTCTCTTTTTTTCACCCCCCTGTTTTTTCCTTCCTTTTATGCTATCTCAGAATCCAAATAACATGTGTTTTGTTCCAAATAACATTTTGCTCTTCGTTGTGGTACACAAGAAATCCTTGTGCCAGGTCATCCTAGTCTATTAAAGAATAGTAATTTATTTACCAACAGATTACTAGGGAAAGCTGGCCTGTGGAGATAATTGCCTAAATTAAGATTATTTTAAGTGCTGAACTCTTAAATATGAGTGCCCTCATAGTTACTTCTGCAGATGCCTTGGGATTGATGCATCATTGTTTAAGATGACTGTGGTAAAACAGCAGAGCCCAAATGTTTCTTAAAATTTAATTTTTTTCTTGATTTCGATGACTCTGTTCCTCCTTATGAGCCATTTTCCCCAGGTATCTTCATCTTTCCCATACCACAGCACTTTCTGGGTGGTCACTGCCAGTGGTGCTATCTGCCTTCTCGTTCTTGCCCTCCAATTTTCACTGGGATAGATTAACAGGGCATGGTAAGAAATCCTTGCTCCTCTGTTCAGAGCTCTTTTTCACATCTCAGAAATAGTTTAAACTCTGCCTAATGCTTTTCTGTCTATCATTTATGAAAACTTATGTCAAGTCGTCCTGCAGTGTGAATGTACAACTCTGCCTGTAAGCTCCAGTGAGGATTAAGATGTGATTGTGTGAGGTAGCATGTACTTGCACTGTACATAATCCGTCCCTCCAGAAATTCCTACACTTTTGGCTTTCTGGGATGTCTACTACTCGTCTTAATGGTGCATAGGTGATAATGGTGATAATAATGGCGACAGCAGCATGATCTTTATGACTTTTCTCCATTTTCATTGCTATCAGGTGTCATGAACATGAAATCTATTCAACTACTTGTAGAACTGTAGCAAGAAAAGTATCTTACCTGCTTTTTATTCTACTTTCCCTGGTCCTCAGCTGGAGCAAAGCTGGCTCGTGTTACTGCTGGCCCTCAGTTTTACATGTATCAAAGGAGGTGGTTTAAATCTCATAATATATTTGATTTCCTTAATACTAAAAAATGACTTTGGCAAAAATAGTTGGTTTTTGAAACACCACCTGACTTGAAAGGTTGTGCAGAAGTCAAGACAGACCCCTGACCTGCAGCTGTCATCATATGCTATTAAGATCAAATAAGCCAATGCCTTAATATGCTTATATGAAATATAACTTTGCTTAAATCCAATGGGTGCATTAGGCAAGGGATGTGTTAGGCACGTGTTAATTAGACAAAAAGCCAGTTTATTGATGGGGTGAACTTTATCTTGCCTGGGTTACCTGACTCTAGATAATCCTCTTTGCTGAAAAGTCATCAGAGGAGTAATTAAACCACAACCTGTTCCCATTACTCACTGTCTTGAGGCTCTTGGTGCATGGAGAGGGAAAGGACAGTTTGGATGTGTTGCTGCCTCACATCCTCCAGCCATGCCAAAACCAGAGAACAAATATGGACCGTGTTTGTCCAAAGGATGCAGAAATAGAGTAAGGACAAAGAGAAAAATGACATTTCTAGCCGTTTGCAAGTCAATATGAATTATGTAAAATGTTCCTGATAATCAAAGCATACCTGCTTTTACAAATTTCATTAGAGACATAAGGCAAATATATTCACAGACATAAATAGCTGAAAAACTAGCTTTTTCCCTCACATAATGTACTTCCAATTATACTTTTGACAAAATGCTAGGAGAAAATAATTCATCTATAACGTCCTGCAGTATTTAACTATTAGATATGTCTTTCTAATTAGGAATTCAGAAGGCGTTAAAAATCATTACAGAAATAGCTGGGTGAATGTAAGTGATCTTCTTTTTGCTGTGAATGTCATCTTGCATTTGCAAATGAATTCACTTTGACAGTACTCCCCCTTCTTAAGAGTTTTATATCCTGCAAGGAGCTGAACAACTGAGTTTTAGTATTATGAACAGCAACAGAAAGTAAAGCTGAGTGTTTAAATCAGTGTGAATCCATTTCAGATAAGACAGGTCAGCTTGCACGAGGACAGGGTTTATGAGCTCTGTTGCCATCACTCTACCACAGACATTAAAATGAGCAACATATGGATCTTCTCACATACATTGCAACTTATGCCAAAAAGCAAGTTAGTATTGAGGAATAAATTCAAACTTGCTCTCCTCCTGTGCAGGATACCTTTCCACATATGCACATGTAATCCTTGCATCACACCCCACATACTGTTCATGAGGGCAGGTAGCAATAGGATGAGGGGTGATGGTTTTAAACTAGAAAAGGGGAGATTTAGGTTGGATATTAGGAGAAATTCTTCAATATGAGGGTGGTAGATCACTGAACAAGTTGCCCAGAGTGGTGGTGGAGGCCCCATCCCTGGAGATATTCAAGGTCAGGCTTGATGTGGCTCTGAGTGACCTGATCTAGTGAAGATGCCCCTACTCACTGTGAGGGGGTTGGACCTTTAAAGGTCCCTTCCAACCTAACACATTCTATGATTCTATATACGCCTGATACCCTGCAACAGTATTGTAGTGTATCAGAGCAGGTTTTGAGGATGCTGCTTCCCAGCAACAGGGAGCTTTACTTAACAGGTGAAAAGTTCACAAAGCTCTGTGTCACAGCATGGTGCAAGCTTGCTGTCACTTCTGCTCTTACAGCACTTGGCAGCAAAACTTTTGTCACTGCTCATAAACACCTGAATGGCTTGTCCTGGTTTTGGCTGGGAGAGAGTTAATTTTCTTCCTAGTAGCAGGTATGGTTTGGATTTAGTGTGAGAAGAATTTACTTATTTAGTTGTTGCTATGTAGTGCTTATATGATGTCAAGAAATTTTCAGCTTCCAGTGCTCTGCTGGTGAGGATGTGCCCAGGGAGCTGGGAGGGTACACAGCCAGGAGACCTGACCCCAACTGATCCAAGGGATATTCCATGCCATGTAGTGTCAGATAGCAATTGGGGGAGAGTTGGCCAGTGCAGGATCGCTGCTCAGGGACCTGCTGAGCATTGGCTGATGGCTGGTGAGCAACTGTACTATGCATTACTTGTTTCATATAGTTTATTATTATAATAATATCACTTCCTTTGCCTTGCTATTAAGCTGTCTTTATCTCAACCTACAAATTTTATGTTTAATTGGTTTTGTTTGGTTGTTTTGGGGGGCTTTTTTCCCCCTCATTCCCAATTCTCCTCCCCATCCCACTTGGGAAAGGAAAGGAAGGCTGAGTGAGTGGCTACGTGGTATTTAATTGCCACCTGGGGTTAAACAAACACAGGCTCTAGGTCTGGTTTGACTTAGTCTTGCTAAGGAGCCTTACCTAATTCTCTGGTTATGCTTTGGATTAATTTACCACCTGTCTTCATGGTGAAAATTGCTGTTTCTGTTTGTAGAAGGCAATTTTCAGAATAAACAAGCAGTTTCCAGTTCCAGTTTTATCGTAATGATATCTTGAGTTCAGTAGATAATTATTGCACTGCCTGCCATGTGCGAAAACACCATGAATTCCAATAAATTTATCGTCTATTTTCCCTGTCTGGAGTTCAAAAACTTTAAATGCCTTTATTTGAGCCAAAGGAAAAATGTACAGGCCAGAGAAAGTGCAGAGTGAAACCAGAAAAAAACCCTCCTAAAATTCTGCTCAAGCGGGTGATGCAGTAAAAATACATCACTGTTGGCTTCTACAAAATGTGAGCCACCAGAGCCTGGGTTCTTGCTCTGTAATTTCACAGATCTCCTTCCTGCATCATCAGTGCTTCCAGATATACATGCTTCCATCTTTCCAGTTAAGATCTTAACCCTCCACATTTGCAGAGTATGTGATTTCTAAGGAAAAGAAAGCTTTTAGTAATATGTAGTCCTGGTAACAGATCTCTGAGAAAACAGCATGTGTTGCATCTTCCTCCACGTTGCAGGATATTGTGATGTAGAAAAAGGGTAATGTCAATAGGAAAGAGGTTTTTATCTGAATAGAAGAAGGGCATTTTGCTTGTAAGGTAATATTAGAAAGCTACATGCCTAAGACTGTCAACACACCTGTTAGCATTGAGTGAAACTGTAGTAATAAAAATAGAATTTAAAGGCAGACTTTTAAAGAGAAATTGAAATTGTTTGGGACACTCCCCCCACCCCTGACTGCAACTAGATAATCCCCTAAAAACTACTGTAAATTTAGAACAATAGCGTTTTTCATAAAAATAGGTGGAAAATTAAACTAATATGAGGGTTTTTTTTAAAGTGATTTGGTTCAAAGTAAAATTTAATGGAAGGAATGATGCAAGATGTGACCCAGTGCCATCAGGGATCTAACTTCTTCCCTGGTGGAATACAACATTTTGCTCCTGATCTGGTCTACTCAGTCCCAAATGAGTCAGCAACTGTCCTGGGTGAGTTGTTCTCAGTTATTGTGAAAGGATCTTCTATCTGGACACAACTCTTGATTCGGTAGATTTTCGGCTTCTCTGCAAGAAGGTTAGAAGTTCGTTCTTTGGTTAAATATGTTTGAATTCATTGCATGGATGGATACACTACAAGTAGATTTACTAGGTCAATACTTACACTGAACCTGGGAACAGGACACCGAGTCCTCATGCTGATTTTAAGACAGAAAATGATATAAATTTCACAGGTTATGACACCCCTTTTTATCATCTGCTCTATGGCTCTTGTCTTAAGGGCCAGGAGCCTGTAGTGAGCATGTCATGAATTGCTGGGGGAGGTTAGGTAGAGGATGGGCTGAAATTCATCTCCCCTGCCATTAACTTGGACAGGTGGTATCATACAGAGTCTGTTTAATTGCCTGATTGTAACGATTCCTTCTGGAGAGAGTGTGTCCAATCTATATTTGAGGTGTTCCTACTGCTCTGTTAAAGATGTGTCTCTGCCTCATGTCTCTGTAGCATTCAAACTGTTTCCATAGGACTTAATTGGGCAAAACCAGTAAGTCTTCACAGAATCACAGAATGACTAGGTTGGAAAAGGCCTTTAAGATCATTGAGTCCAACTGTAGAACCGTTTTAGTGCAGCAACAGACCGTAGGGGTGGGAGAAGAAGTATGAAGGTTAGGATAACAACGTGGTAAGCTCTTTTGGATGATTTGGCACTGAAAGCTCGTTGTGTTACATGCACCACAGCCAATAAGTCATGTGAACATAACCAATTACATCTTAAGTAATTCTGGGCCTGACAAAGGACAGTGGTTGTTCATTTGGTTTAAAGTTTCTAATGAGCTTTTTGTACATCACTCTTCTTGGAAAACACCCAAAGCAGTCTTGTCAAAGTGAAAATGGTATTTTATCTTTGAAATTAGGGTTAGAGAATTTCATTGCCCTGAATATTCAGCACTTCTCTCATCCCAGCTCTGCTCATTGATCATGCATGTAAAACATTAGTGGCATCCTGGGTACTGCATTAAATTCAGTCTTTGCCATTTGCAATTCTACTCACTTTGGAGGTCACCGTGTGTGACAAGGCTGCCTTTTAGCTTTAAAAGCTGCGTAAACACCTCCCGAGCCCGCTGCTACCTATCGGCCCAGGAAATGGCTTTGTATTTCTGCTTGGAATGAAGTCCAGTCCACAGCAAACTTTGGGAGAAACCCTCCCAAAGTGAATACAGGAGAAGGCTTTGGGAGAAACCCTCCTTGAATCATTTGAACCTGATGTGCCAGTTCCGTTAGCAATGGGAAGTTGCAATAGAAACTATTCACGTGGCTGCCACGTGGCCCAGGAAACAGGAATAGCAGGGCTTTCATTGTCCTGACTGTTTACTTTCCTACCTTTTCTGCTTCCAGATTTACCTCAATGGCATTTCTCTTCCCTTTCAACCCCAGTTCTTCTTGCCTTTGGCTGTGATCAGGTTAACCCCCTGCAAAAAGCGTTTCCTGGAGATGACGATCTTTCAGAGTGATATTGCACTAAACTCAATTATGACTGTTATAAATAGCTATTGCTATTAATGTATAGCTATCTACGCATCTGGACTGTTGGGTGACACATAGCACTGCAAGATAATAAAAGGCTCTGATGAAAAGCTAAGAAATTGAAATCCGTGAGGTTAACTGTAGGTACATGCATCCTATGCTGTGTATACCTTTGCCTAAAGACATATGCCTTCCCTGTTGTCTTTGGTTATTTCTTTGCATCTTTGTGGAAGAAAGCGACAAAGACAACCAAGCCCTCTCTGTAAATGTAATAAACTGCCCATACTTTCATGTTTCTGTGAAGCTCTTCTTCTTCTGGACTGCCTCAATCTATTTCACTGCCAACCAGAAAAATCCTTTTCTGGGGAAAACCTTCCACAGACACGGAATGAAAAGCCTCAAAATTAATTGGAGATCTTCCTGTAGGAAAAAGAAAAAAACAACAGATCAAAAAATGATCTGGATGACTCAGCTATGTGAGTACTAGAGTTTCACATCGTGTCAGTGTTTGTCCTGTTCACAACAGGGTCAAGCATAATTGCAGGTAAAAAGTCTCAGAAGCAAAAGTTTGTAGGCATATGGCAATAGGCATAGACAATATACTTTTTGTATATTGTGATGTGACAGGACATGGTAATATATGCATGGAGTGACACGTTTCTTAGAGGATTTTAGCTTCCTAAGAATATTTTAGAATATCCTTATTTTATTGCCGTTATATTTTACAGAAATACTATTTTTCCTTCTTTGTAGACAAAATATCGAATTAAACTCCTGGTTGTTTGGGCCCCAAATCTCACAGCTGGTTCAAGATACCCTTGGTTTTAATCACGCTTAAATCTTGCTGAGGTCAAAGAGGGATTCTCAAGTGCTTAAAACTAAGCACGAGTTAAGTGCTTCGCTGGAGTGAGTCAGAATGAACAGCACTTTGCTGGATCAAGGCCTTTCGGAGCCACAGTGGGATTAGTTGTGTGATTACAAGTAGCTTTTTGTGTTTTAAGTGTTTATTAAGTTGGAATCCAGGGAAAATGTTGCAGAAGCTCTCCAAAAAGAGCTTTGGATAGTTTCCCCCTAAAGATTTCTTTATTTTCTTCCTCCTTATTTTAAATTTTTGAAACGTTCTAATGGCTACACATCCTTTCCATGCACATTCTTATTGTTGCTCTTTGCCCTTTGTGTGTGTTTATTTTTGCTCTTCTTCCTTTATGCATCTTAGAAAGTTAAATAGTAAAGCAGGATAAACAAGCAGGTATTATGTGATAATTGAACTTTTAATGTCAGCGTTATGATGCATGTAATGCAACTGAAGGTCTCTTATCCTTCAGTAGCTAGACAGTAATTGCCTGATGATAATCATAACTACACTCCCTGGAGTTACTTTACTGCTGTTGAGAAATATCTTCTGGATCCCTTACATGAGGATGATGAAAACCCCCACATTCAATTATTCTGCTGAAAGTTGAATGATTATGATGCATGTTCCCTGACATGGTGATTTACACAAATAGAAGTTTTATTCTGCAAGGAGAGAGAATATTTTCAAGAAGAAATAATTAAATCCAATGTGGGAACTTCATTCATTGCTTGAATGGAGGGTCTTGTTTGCAGAGCGAGCATTTTATTACCTGTGCATTGCCTACATTACATCCCTGAGCAAGTGGGGATGTAAAAATAACTGATTACATTAAGAGACTATTTTTGAAAAATACAGTTGCAGGGAGTAATCAGTTCAGGTCTGGCGTGAGGGGAGAATGGCAATTACACCCTGTTAATTGATTTGGCAAGTTTGTCACTCCTGTATGAATGATGATGATGCCTTGTTACCAGGTACAGCCACAGACAGTCTACAGCTCTAAGGAGGATTTCATTTGCTCAAGGCTGTTCTGCCAAACCCAAATGAACAGTTGTTTTGACCACCTAAGCTGGGGACAGCTACTGGTTATTTCTCACAGTATTAGTTTACTGTGAGAAATAATCTTTCCACAACGGATATCGTGGTGGATTGTGTGTAAAATCTGGTTTCTTGTGCAAATTATCAGAAACATTTGTACTTTGGAACATGGCAGAAATGCACTGAGGTATTTTTTTACTGCTTCCTCGGAGGGTGAGGAAAGCTGAAATACAGATTTTTTTGGAAGGTCTGGGTAATGCTGTCTTTCTCAGGAGACTGAGACTGCTTTGTGGTTCTTGCTTGGCCTTTGCTGTAATGTATGGAGGGAGCGCTTGGGATGATGGTGCTGGATGCTGTGATGGCAATGACTGAATACCTGCTGACTTCAGGCGGGCAGGATTTCACTTGTCCTCCTTTGATAACATCGTAAAAACTGCTGGACTTGAAGTGAGCTGCCATCTCCAGCAATTTCCAGTAACAGATGCTTAGTAAAGCAGGAGGAGTGTAAGGAAAACATACCCTTGGTTGTATTCATTCAGCCCAGGCACGGGGCAGGTTGGGCCCTTGCTGAGGAGCAGTTACATTTCCACCATGTCTGGCAGCATTAATCTGCCTAATACCATTTAAAATAAATTTTTTTCTTTTGATTTCCATAAAATTCTCTGGCAATGAGCTCTGAGATTAAAATACATTGGATAACAAAAAGGCCACATGCATCATGGTACAGTATAGCCCATGGGTTACCCCTTTTCTAGAGAGGTTGTCTCATTTGCCTATGATCAAATTATGTGTGTGTGTCCTACAACCTCTTCTCTCCTGGTAGCCTGCCTCTGATCCTCATCATACTTCCCCTGCTATTTTCCAAGGTGCATCTGAGACAGTCTGATTTTTCCAAACTGCCAATCTCCTAAAAGGGTGTGAATGACTTGGGTTGTGCACCTCAAACTGTACCACTTCTCCTTGCTTTTAAAACTTGTTCTCTGCTTATGTTTTTCAGTTCCACCTTGTCCTTGTATTTTCAAAAATAATGTGTAATTATTCTTCTGTTCTATTCATGTTTTTATAGGTTCCACCTTTCCCACTCTGCTGAGTCCTTGTCTATCTAAAACTGCTCCAAACCCTGCTCGGTTCAGCCATGGGCCAAATAGGGAGAATGGTTTTTTTGTCTTACAGGTTATTATGAAACTAAGTGACTCAATATTTTTAAAAACCCTTTGAAATCCATGGATAGACCTATTTTCTGTTTATTAGCCCTTTTCTCTCCCAAGTTGATGCAGATCTGCAAAGGTATACTGACTAGTTGTTTGCTCAGGATGTCAGAATTGCCTGATTTGAATGCTCAGTAGGGTTTGAGTTTATTTTCATCTGAAGCACCTCATCCAACACTTAACAATAACTTCAGTAACAATGTTACTGAGCCATTTAATTTAATTAGATAATCCATTACTCAAGAATGCACAAACCCAGCAGAACCAGGGGAATTTTTTACCAACTGGCAGCAGCTTTCTCCAGGTCTTGGAGCATGCATGAAGTGTTGTGAACCACTATTCCCTGTTGTGTTACCCACTGATTGTGTGTTTCTGAGCAATTAAACAAGGTGAACTAAATTCTTTGTGCCCTTACAGTGATGATATACTGGTACATTTGGAAAAGTTTCACTGATTTCAGTGGAGTTTCTTCCAGTTGCATCAGTTACTTTATTCATGTGCTTTTCTTAAGGGTCAAAGTAAGCAGAAGGGTGTGTATGACAAGACAAAAAATGTCTATTTTCTAAAGCACATGAAAATGATAACTAAAAAGAATGTGATCTTCAGTGATTGCAAAAATTCAGCTCTTTGGGAAGCCCTCATCTTCTCTGAAGATGACGATGGTTCCAGTGGACAACTGACCAGATGTAAATCTCCTCCGAAGGGTTCACATCTTTTTTGAAGGCTGGCACAGCCTCAAAGATGTGAACCCACATTTTTCTTGTTGCAAATGGAAAATGCATTTGAGGCATGGCAATGAAGATGTCCTACAGCTGGATTTGAAAAATAACTCCTGTTGTCCCTGTTTTCTTCCTCCCTCTGTTTTTTTTTTGTTGTGTGTGGTTTTTTTTTTAAGCTGTTCATATAGAACTATGTAAATTATTTTAACTAGACCTCAGGCTAATGCCACTGTTTTAAATGTGTAACAACACCATGAAAGATGTGAGCATGCTGTTTAATTTATTTGCAACAGTAGATCAGCGTTTCTCATATTTGCTTTTTCTTTTTTTTTTTCGTTCCCCTGTTATTTTTTTTTCCTTTAAAGGAAGATTTAATCCATGAGAGAGCAGCAGACCCACAGTTCTGCTCAAGGATCCATGTCCTCCTCCTGCCTGTGGAGCACTGGGAGGATGAGGAACACACTAATAATATTTTTCTACCATAACCTCCTCCATTTTCTTCTTCAGACGCTTTGTTTCCTGCACTAATATTCTCGTTTTCTAGACATAATGAATGAGCTTAGGGACTCGCAGGAGTTTCAGTACCATTTGTTTTTTTATCCTAAAGGAAAATACAAACTCCTCTGTCAGATAGGACTCTGCATAAAAATAAGTGCTTTCTGTAATGCAGAAGTTGAAGGTGACCTATGGTAATAACTGATACAAACTTTTTTAAAGCTGAAAGCATTCCTCCCTTGCTTTTATTTGTTCTAGCTAACGTTTCCTCTCATGATTTAGCTACTGCACAGTATATAAGGCATACAGTATTTAAATGGTAATACATCTTAATGGACTTTCTTTTATCTATCAAGTATTGTTTACTGATTTACTTGGTGAGAAAATGAATTTGAACTTGGATAAAAATGGATTTTCTTGTTTGACTTTTAAAATTTGAGAGCGAAAGCAAATATTTTTCCAAATGAAAAGCTGGTAAACTCTTTGGTTAAGTCAAAAAAGTTGCTTGTGTTTCTAGCCTATTAAAGAAAAACACTGTAAAGGAACTACTAAAGACGTAGCTTAAAATGAGACCAGAATTTAGAGATTTTTATTTGGAAGGTAAGAAGCTTGCCCTTTTCTCCTGTTTCTTGTATTTTTTTCTTCTATTTCCTAATTCCACATTAGTTATCACCAATTATTTCTTTTTTCCTTTTAAAGTTTGGTGTAAATTTGTGTTCTTGGTTGTACCTGTGTCACATCACGTCCTGCCAACAGGCAGGGAAAGGTGACTCAGATTCACCGATTCTCTTTGTTCTTCCAGTTGGTCTCTTGCAACCTCTTTATGAAAAAGAACATTTATTTTAATCTTACTCTGTGCTATTGATCAATATTTATGCCATTAACCAAGCAGTTGTATAAACAATCTGTCTGTTCCAGTGCCTAACTAAAATACGCTGTTCTCCTTTCTATAAATTGCTCCTTTGCATCTCCTGTTTAGCAAGACAATAATTTACTTTATTCCATCAGTAATAAAAGTCAGTCCCCAGAACTGAAAATCTTTGGGGAGTCAATAGAAGCTGGGGCTCAGAGAAGTGACAGAGATACTCAGCACAAAGACAAGGAATGAGACTGTTCTTCTCCTTCCTATTGGAGATGCTGTGGTTGGACCAGGGGCTGTCTGGTCCCTTGAACTGGAATTTTCCCTTGCCTTCCATAAAGGTAGGACTGAGGCCCATAGATGCTTTTAACAAACTAATTAATATTCACAAAAACGATCCAGGAATTGGAAGGATGAACTAATGAGAAATGATTAAGAATTAAATATGCATGGCATGGCTTAACAACTATTAAAGCAAAGGACTCAGTAGTTGCCTGCAAATACAGAATGTAAATAAAAGGGGCAGAGGAATTAGTGAGGTTGGTTCTGGAACTAATGAAATAATATGCAGTAAAGTTGTTGTCTTTTTGCTTATTAAACTTTGCCTTAAGCTCTAGTGCAATAGGTGATACTGGAAAGAAAAATGAGAAGGGAATTTCGGGATAATAGGGTAAAATTGAAAAAAAAAAAAAACCAACCCACCGCAAAACAACAAACTCCACACCTTGGCCAACGTATCAGATTATAATGATGTCTTCTGTATCTGAAATCATTGGAAAATGTGAGAAGGGGCACCTGTGGGGTTGCCTTGGTGCCTCGTGGAGTGAGTCACTATGGATGTGATGCTGTGTCCAGACACTCAAAGGATGAGGAGGTCGCAGGAGCAGCCTCACTGGTTTGTGAGGGCAGTTTGTGCTTGGCTAATGCAGCTGCCTTCCCAATGGGAGGATGCCCTCTCCACTTGGTGATGGCCATGAGTGCCTTATGCTTCAACACTAGCACATCTTTCAAGGCAGGCCACGCTAAATCCCCATGGTAAAACTGCGGGGGCAGGGGCCGGGTGGCAGGTGCTTGGTCATTGCTGGTAGGGGAGGGTGTTCATAGAGGCAGGGTGAGGAGGGAAGGAGGAAACAGTGTGATGAATTAACTGATTAATATGGAGGATTTCTGAGAGGAGTATGGAAGAACCTTGTGGTCCAAGATTGTAGCTATTGCGGTCAAACTCCATCGTAGCCAGAGATTTCCAGGGACTCCATAGAAAACTTGGAGCTACCAGGATGTCCTTATGGCAACTCCAGGACTCTATCTGGGCATGAGACAGCAGCACAATGCCATCCCATCTTGAGATCAGAAGACATTTATGAGAGATTTTTGTGTTGGTAATAGTTTTCTCTATTGCTTACACCAGATTTAAAATGCGAGTCTATTGCAAGAGTTTTTTTGATATTTATTGTTCTAATTTAGCTGACAAATTGATGCTACTATAAAGCCAATGTTCCGTTAAATCTAGTTTGCTTGAAACAATACTTTACAGGTGGAACGCCAGAGTAATTGGAGTGTGCATGCCTGTTCTGCTGTTTAAAGTGATTCACCCGCCTTTGCATGCATTCAGCAGGATTTACTTTTATACCCAGTGTCATACAATAGAACATTTCAGAATGATCTGCATATTTAAAATGCTTTCATTCTGGTTGGCAAGTCAACTTAACGAAGCGCCGGCTAGCCGAACGACCCCGTGTGTGCTTCCAAAGCCTGAGGTCTGTAAAACAGTCATGGAGCCTGGTTTGCTGTTGGGATGAGAGCCTGGATGCGGCCTGGAGATACCCGCAAGGTTCAGACAGAGGTGCAAGGTGAGCCCTGGAATTTGATTCCTGAAAGCATTTAGAAAACTGTACTTATTTAGAAGTGTAATTGGCAGCATACCTAAAATCCTGATTTGAATTTGCTGACATAATAGATTTGTCATCTCTAGAATATGGTTAGCTTTAAAATCACACTATGTGCCCCGAGTAACTTTACTTGCAAAGATGTGAGGGTAACGGGATGAAAACCGGAAGATTTAAGTCTAGCTCCAGATTGAATATTGGTGATTTATATTGGTGGTGGTGATTTTTGTGCTTAGAAGATGAAGAGTTCTTTTAAATCTGTATTTTACTGTAACAATATTGGGTCAGAAAGCATCAACCTCATCCAGGATAAAAAAAAGCCCTTTTTGCCTTTCTTACAAGAAGCAGTATTATTGCAAACCTGAAGTATGGAAAAAACCCATTATAGCCTCCAAGGTGGTATGCCATCTTAATAAGACTTATCTTCAAGACAAGAAAAAATGCACTTTTCAAATCCCACATGCATTATAAACCACTACTTACAAAACCTTTGTTCTAAAGTGTTGGCAATTTTACCTGGGGCAGACATTTTACTGCATTTAAAAGGTCTCCACAGGATACTAGTAAATCTAAGGTGAACCAAAAAGACTTATGGATACAATGAAATTTAAAGTTTTTGTTTTTCCAAGTTTTTATTGTTTTTATTATTTTCTAAAGTTTAACTTCTGCCCTGCTAATATAATCTTTGTTTACGCTTAATATTGTATTTTAAAAGAGAAATGGCTAGTGAAAAGAATAAATTAATGGGGTTTTTTTTTCCAAGAAATATCATTAGAAAACATAGCACTGTGACAATTAAAGCAAATAGACATTTGAAGTAAACTAACAGCATAACCAGCAATCTATTTGGGTCACGAGCCAGAAAAGGCCATCTGGCATTCCCAGTGATAGCATGAACAAGAGCTGCCACCTTTTATTGCATATTGATAAGGTCTGGTAACTACTGGATTGCTCTACCTGAATGCAAAATTACAGACATAGCGAGTAATGCTGAATCAGAAGTGGTAATCAATTCAACAGAACAACAACAGTACTGGGCAAACGGCCTTTCCAGTTAGAATCAGTCTACGCTGCTCCAAAGACCTGGAAACTGAAATTCCACAACCAAAGGGCTTATCTGAGATAAGACAAAAAATTAAGGGACTGTTTATGCAGAAATAGATTCAATTCCTGAGATGTATGACTGGCTGGCAGGCCTGGCCCGCGAGCTATTCCTACACAGCAGCATGGCATTGGTGGTTCGTCATAGGCATCTCCATAGGCTTAATGCAAAGTGAAGCCCTTCTGAAAAAACCCATGAGAGAGCAGGCTGAGCACAAGTGTGTTTTCTTTGCACCCATAAAAAAATGAAGCATGGGAAGTGTTTGCAAGCTATGCCCTACGCCTCCCGCAGCCTGGATTCTAAACAGTACAAAGCTTGGGCGAGAGGACTCTTTGTGAACATGTGGACAGTTGAGGATAATGCCTGGAAGATAGTGAGGTTTTATGATTGGGCTCATCTTTAATTCAGTTTACAAACTCACGTTAGGATGACATTGATCTTGCTGTTGCTGGGATTTTACATGGAATTAGCAAATGCTAAAACTTTTCCTTGTGAAAACAAGGTCTAAATCATGAATTACAAACCCACAACTAACATTAATGTTCTAAAGAGTGACTGGTGTAAAAATACCCATATGATTTTTTTAGGGGTGCAAGCTTTTTGTATAGTAACTGGGAGAACTAAGTTTAATAACAGAGTTAAAAAGCCAGAAACTAAAGATGATGCCGGAAAGGTTCCTCTACCTCCTCTTGAGTAATTTTCCTGTCATGCATTTGAATGCCTCTCAGCCTTCTATACCTAGGAGCAGAGGTTATAATAATGGCTTTAAATGTGTAATCTTGTGCAATAAAAACCCTACCATTAATGCAAGGTTAAGTATCTGATTTTCAAACTTCGAAGGTCAGGAAAGTAGAGATAAAATTACTGATGCAATTGAGTTTGGAGGTTTGAGGTATTAAACAGTTTAGAACTGCACGTGCACTGTAGTGGAGGAGCATCTGTCCCACCAGTATGAAAAACATGTTGACATGACTTAACTGGTTTTCTGACTGACCAGTGAGCAAAGAAAGGAATACCAAGCTGAGACAAGACCATGCAGTGTGGAGTCTGCAGTTCCTTGGGGCTTGGCAATCTTCAATCGTGTTTCCTTGCTGCTCCTCTTCCCAGGAGCACGAGTTTATAAGACTCCACTGCAAAGTGGAATATATGGCTGGACACTGGCACCATTATCTAGACAGAGAAGAAAAAGGCCTCTTTGATCGATTAATCAGTTTTTAGCTTCAGGCTTTATGCTGCTGCTTTCTGGTGGGATTTCTTGTACCATCATGGGCAGAAGTCTGAAATGGCAACTGAAGAATGCTTGCACAGTACGGACTGGTTAATTTTGGAAGGTGACAGCCTGTCTTATCCAATGTTTTTACAGAATCTATAAAAAGACCAGGAAGAGAATCATCATCTTTTTACTTTCCTCCCTCTTTCATTGGACCTTTATGAAGGCCAGTTAAATTCTTCAGTCTCAGAATCCTCCCTGACAATTTAGTCATGTTGAATTCAATGTTTTTTGAACTTGGTAAACAGTATGATCCCTGCCTGACATTCTCCTTTGTGATGTGTTTTTGCCTGTAATCATCTGTGAAACATTGTGTTGTAATTCAAAAGAATTTTTTGCAAACTGTTCTATAACTACCTTACTTCCAGCAGGTCCTGCTCAGGCAGAAAACTAGGTGAAAAGCTCTAAAAGTCCTTGCAATGACTTTAGTTTGCTTTTAATTAAGCCGCCTTTTTGCCCTCTTGAAGCTTAGCCTCCTCTGAGGCTTGTCACAGTCTGTAGAAATACGCACGAAGATTCACGTCCCCTCAATGAAGATTGCAGCAGGGCCCAAATCGCAGCTGATCTTCCAGGAACTCGTGGCTTCTCTACAGCCAGTTCCTGTTGTTTGAGATGAATCAAGATTCAGTGTGAATTTAGTCTCAGCCAGACCTGAGTTTTGGATCCGTTGAGCTAATATCCCTAAAAATATAGCATAGGTAATGATCTGCTAATTTGATGTGTGCTGATCCAGTGTGAGCTTTCGAGGAAGCTCACCTAAGGACTCATCAGAGGAGGGAAGCTGCAATTATATCAAAATGATTTCATGCCTCTTGGGTGGTCTCTGCAACTGCTGCTTTTCCTTATTTTTCCTCTCCTTTCTTCCTCACCCTGGCATCACCAGAATCCACTTGTCCTTACCTGTCTCCTTGCTTGGCCCCTTCCCATCCCACACCTCTGGTTTTATATGTCCACCTCCTTTGTCTTTATCACTGCAAATGAAGGGGAGATGGACACAAACAATAACAGAGGACCTTTTTCCCCCCTGGTTCTTCTTGCACATGTTATATTTGTGCCAAAGCTTTTGTTTGCCAGTTACGTCATGGCAGCTCACATATTGGTAAACAGTAATTTGGTCAATCTCAAAAAGTTTATTCCAGGCTACAGATGTTAGTTGTTTTGCTGGAAGACTGTCAAAAATAGCAGGGAAGAGAACAGTTGCCAGACTGGATTATCATGTGCCAAGGATGAATTTTCGCTTGCTGCGAAACTCAAATTCAAATCAAAATCAGGATTCTGCTCCATGGGAGATCCAAAGGCAAAGGGGTTTGTAGGTATTTAATTCCTGAGGCATGATGAGTCACTGGGACATGGATGACTCAAACACTGTGATGGTAACGAATGTGTGAGAAACACAGGGAGGCAGAGTGCTTATAGCTGGCCAGGTTTGTGTGTGTGATTGTTTCTGTGGCAGTAGGTACTGGTAAGACATGCCTATGGCAGACCAAAAGGGATTTATTCTCCATTAATCCTTTTCATGAGGTTATCCTCTTACAGCAAAGATTTTTTGAAACAAGGAAAGCTCTTTATTCATCTTAATATTGGGGATTATTGAAGTATGGAACATCTTAATGCCTTTGCTGAAGGTCTATGGTAGATTTGTGGCAGATTTAGGATTAAAATGGATGTTTTCTCTTTCCTAGTCCTAAACTCAGTCTCACGCAGTCCTGACCAGTCTTTCTGAGTCAGCCCTGTGGAAATGGGAGACTGACAGGGTTTTCCAAGATTATATTTACCGTTAATTCATCCCTTAGTGTGTTCTGCTCCCTCCTATGGCACATGAGACATAGCCACGTATATTGGGAAATGGAAGAAGTCAGAATCGGTGCTAATTGTAACCAAAAAAAAAAGTGAAAAAACAGCCAGGAGATCAACTTTCATCTCAATAGACTGACCACCTTCTGTCCCTCGGTGCAGGAAAGATGTCAGAAGATTACTGCTGCATAAAAATCTCTTTATAGAAAGCCAAGTCAAAGTATGCATCAGACTTAAAAGAGTATTTCCCGAGAGGTATCTTCCTTCAGCTGAGCCTTGAGCCTGATCTCTCAAAAATAAACAAATACTCAGCTACATGGAATACTACTTAGCTTGTTGCATAAGAAGGCTGAAAAGATGTTATTGGTAATGTTAGCAGAGTCAGTAAGGAGGAAATTAATATAATAGCTGGAAAGATATGATAGTTTATGGAAAATCCATTTATAACCTTAAGGGGCTTGTTCATAGTTGTTACTGCTTTTCCCCAGAATGGTTGGAGAACGTGTCATAACCTGGAGTTTTTAAAAGTGCAGTAGCTCTACTTTATTTTCACAGCCTGAGTATCTTTAGAAAAGCCTCGGAGCTCATAATAAAATAAAATGGCCTTAGTAAAGTTTAGTTACATTTGTTCGTTCATTTATCTGAGGTCAGAAGTTTTATATTAACATCAGAGAGGCGGGGATAAACAGGCCTGCGCCTCATGGCTGTGGTGTATGTTAATAATCATAGAATGGCATGGGTTGGAAGGGACCACAAGGATCATAGAGCTCCAATCCTCCTGCCACCGGCAGGGCCACCAACCTCCAGGCCTGGATCTACACAAGGTTGCCCAGGGCCCCAGCCAACCTGACCTTGAACACTTCCACGGACCGGGCATCCACCCCCTCTCTGGGCAGCCTGTTCCAGCACCTCACCACTCTCTCTGTAAAAATCTTCCCCCTAGTATCCAATTTAAACCTTCCTTCCTTTAGCTTTAATCCATCCCTCCTTGTCCTGCCATTATCTACCCTTTTAAAAGTTGATTCCTCTCCTGTTTCTCTGCTCCCTTCAGGGACTGGAAGGCTGCAATGAGGTCCCCCCGCAGCCTTCTCTTCTCTAGGCTGAACAAGCCCAGCTCCCTCAGCCTCTCTTTGTAGGAGAGTTGAATAATGGAGACAGCAGAGGGTTTCATTATTCGTTATTTGGAATAATGGAGATAGCAGCGGAGTTCACAACTCTTTCTGGAATTGTTGTCCCACGCCTGTGTTAAACAGGCGTTTGTTCTGTGTGTTACCTACGTCGCTTCAGAATTGAGTGTTGTATATTTAAGTCCTATGCGATAATGGGCAGAGAGTTTCGGAGAGGAAGGAATGGAACATGATGCATTTTATTGGAGCTTCGTGAAGTTGCAGGCTTCAATTTGCTACAAACCACTGGAGCTATTCCAGTGTTCACAAAGATGGGACATTTTAGAGAAATAAACCTCTAGCTTTTTTTTCCTTTTTCCTTCTGCCTCTTGCTTAGAGGTTAGAACTTTATACTACTTTGTGCTACCAGTAAGGTTTTGTACACAGACTTTGCAGTATTTTGGTCTACTACTGTGTTATACTGCTTTATTTTCAGCATTGATGCTAGATGCCCACTTCCAGGTGAGGAAGGTCTGAAGGAGTAGTGAATTTTATACCTCAGTAGTGTCTTCTTTTCCTGCTAATAGGTTGCATTAGACATCAAACTACATTAAGCTAAAACAAAGTCAAGGTTTATTGATAACTTTACGTCAGCTCAGGTAGAAAACTAGTGTGGTAATCACTGCAATAAGTTAAAAGATGTATTGTCTCATAACCTTCATAATGCTGCCTAAAGTAGAATTAAAAATGCCATAGCTGTCTTTCCTTCATTTGAAACAAAATTATGAGAAAATAGAAACAATCATGCATCTGGTAGGTCACCGCCTGAAATATCAGTCTGCTCTCCTTAACGTTAAATTCTTGCTTTTAAACTTGAAAGCAGTGATTTGTCACAGATCAACTTTGCATTTATTAATGCTAAAAACTGTGACGTAGATTGTACAGCATAGATTAAATGACTTAGAAATAAAAGGAAGTATTTTAATGTGAATATAATCAGTAAATTGAACAATTATTCATTATTGTGACGTGCATGTCATGCTAGATGAATACTGAACGTTATTCTACTGTGTTAACAGTGACAGTAGTATTTACCTTAAATATAATCTTTTACTTTTAAAATAATGTTGTTCAACCACTAGAAAATAATTTTAAGTAGCATAGAAAATAAATTCAATAAGTTTTCTATCTGTCTGTCCATGTTCAAGTTTTCTTTCACACAGCATAATAGATGAAGTTCAGTTAATGAAAATGATGTACTAATCTGGTAAAATGCCACCTCACTTGTAAAGCTTTTCTTGCTTGTAAAACTGACTTTTTGTAAAGGGAACGCTTTCTATCAAGTATCCCAACTAATTGGAAAGCTGTACTTGTGATATAACATGATAGAAAGTAGATAAGACAGCAGAAGCTCTCTAAGGGACATTAAAAGGTAATAAGCCCTGCTTGTCTGCAGCCGACAGCTACCCTTAAAATTCAAAAGATTAACAAATAATACTTTACTCTGTTCTGATTATCATAACTGCATTTTATTTATATATTTTTAAGTGCAGCCTGCAGACACTGAAGTTTGTAATGTTCCCCACCCTCTTCCTTATTTATTTCTTTGTGTACATCTCGCTCTCACCCACTGGTATCTCCAGCTGATGTTATTTCCACAGTCTTTTCTCCTTTTCCAGACAGAGTTAGTACTGCTTTCTTTTTTTAGCTATCAATTTAATCAGAGAAGGTGCCTGGGGGAAGAAGAGGAAATCTGCTCAGTACTCAGGGGTAGGAAATGCTGGATTTATGGCAGGCTGTGCACAGTCTGACTCTGGTCCCTACCACTGTCCGTGCGGTGCACCAGTTGAAGCAGGGATCCTATGGAAAAGTGTGTTCTTGTAATTAAAGCCCGTATCACTCCATTTAGGAGGCCGATGTTAAGGTTGAGAGGATACGCATCTGTCTGGCATTATCTGACACTGACAGCCTGACTTAGAAACTTTTAAAAGACAAATGGCCTGTTTTTAGGGGAAGAACAAACTGTATGTGTCGTCTCCGTAGATGATGTTACAGACTATTGCCCTGGCAGTCCTGATTCTCCTTGTTGTCAATGCAGAAGTGGTTACATTATCTGACACTTCCGTGGTGTTGGTGCCCAAGGTGGGGAGGAAGGGCTTGCGGGGCCTGCTGCCCACAGGGGCTTGTCCCTGACATCCAGAGCAGCTTTGCAGATGTGGCTCTGGCCAGTCTGGACAAGCCTGGAACAAAATAACTTATCAGGTTATTCCTGCTATGAGAAGGCATGTGAACCGGGCTCTTGAATAGTGCTACGGGCCACCCTGTGTCCCAACCTTTGGCAGGCAACCCAGCCATTGGCCTTCCAACTCCTGCGACTGTGTCCCTGGAGCTTGAAGGCTTCTGGCATTTTGGGAATCTAGAGCCAAACCCAAGGAAGTCTCTACTCCCACAAACCCCTATCCTGGCAGCTGAGGGCCTGTGAGGTGCAGTGAGGAGCTTACCCACCTGTCCCAGAGTACATTGGACATTTCTGATTAGACCTGTAGAGTCATGCTAAGAGAAGGCCAGAGTTTCCACGGAAAATAATGTCCCACAGCAAAATTAAGTTGTGCTGTGGTGACTTGGATGAATCTGCATTACAGAACTCCCCTTGCTGGTGTCAGTTCCCTCAGTATACTTTTTGCTACACCAACCAAGCTGGCTGCTTTACTCAAAATAAGGTTTGACAGTTTTAAAAACGTTGACATTGGGTAGGATAGCAAAAAATTCCCAATGCAGCTCATCAGCAGCTGGGTTTTGTGTGAACATTTCTGTCCACGGCACCCGCTACCCATGAAAATGAGACTGCTCAGTCTCTTCATAAATATCCAATGAGCTGTAATGTCATCAGTCTTCCTAAAAATAAAATATTAAACACTGTAAATGGTATTTGACCTCTATTATGGTGTCTGGAGGATTAAAAATGTTCTGGATTCAAGCGGCGTGCGGTCCCGTGTGCCCCGAGCCTGTGTTGTGTGTTTGCAGTGTGAGCCTGGGGCAGGCGATGCCTGGAAGGAGGGCAGCCCGAGCGAGCGCTGCCTCTACTCCAGCACCCTGCCATCCATGTTGTGAGCACAGCGCTTAATGATGCTTTCAGTTGCGTTTTAGGAACAGAAAATACAGAAAATGGGCTACTGTGACACTTCCAGACATTATCAACAATATGGAATCAAACAGCAATCCGGCAGCTTTGCTTTCAGTGTTTCAGAGATAATGTTTTTGCAAGGCTGTTTTTAAAATCTATACTTCCAGTTCCCTCCTGAGCGCCGATAACATATGTTTCAAAACAAGGATGAATTTGTCATGGAGAGCTGCCATATTTTTCTTTAAGAGCCAATAAATAATGTTTTGTGTTGCTGAACGAGTGAAGCTGAACTGATTCCTTCCATTGTTTGAGAACACTGTAATATTATGGAGTGATGTGTCTCCTCTCCTGTCTGTCAGAATATCCATCATGCTTCCATTTTGAAATCAAGGAGCAGAGAATATCATGTGGCTCTAGAGCTTTGGTTTTGCAATAGGATCTGCTGAAAGGAAGGGAAAGAAGGAGGAGCAGGTGGATGATAGAGGACTTTTGTCTCTCCATGTATGTAGCCTGGTTACTAACAAGAAATGAATAATAGTAAACATTAATGTATTCAGAAAAAATAATATTAAACCAACCCTTTAGTGGGGAAAGTATGTATCTAGACTTCATTGTCTTTTGCAGTTGATTCAGATGCCTTTCATAGGCTGAGGAAATGGAGCAAATCTGAGGAGTTACTGATGGTTCACTGATGTATCTGCGTGGACACATTTTGCTAGTGAGACTCCATTGGGTCTGCCCAGAGTTTGGTGACAGTCTATTTTTTGTTAATGACTGTGGGAGAACAAAGACCCTGGCTATGAGATGTGCAGGTAATACTCATAAAGACATAGACTGGTTTGGGTGGGAAGGGACTGCAAAGCCCATCTAGTCCCCTCTCCTGACTCAGGCAGGGACAGCCTCCACTAGCCCAGGGTGCCCAAAGCCCCATCAAACCTGGCCTTGAACAGGCATACAGGGCCAACCACAGCTTCTCTGGGCACCCTGTAAAAGGGCTTCCCCACCCTCCCAGGGAAGGATTTCTTCCTTATATCTAATCTAAATCTGCCATCCTTCAGTTAAAGCCATTCCCTATTGTCCAGTGACTCCCTATCCTTGTAACCAGTCTATCTCCAACTTTCTTGTAACCCCTTCAGGTACTGGAAGGCTGCTGTAAGGTCTCCATGATCCTTCTCTTCTCCAGTATGAACAAGTCCAACTCTCTCAGCCTGTCCTCACAGGAGAGGTGCTAAAACCCTCAGACCATCTTTGTGACCTTCTTGTACCGGCAACCCAAGATGTGGACGGAGTATTACTTTACTCCACTCTCGTAAGACCTCACTTAAAGGGGATACTGAGCTGCAGTGGGCTGCAAGTAAACTGGAAGGTAGAGTTACAATTCAGAATAAATTTAATGAATTGGACCTGTTGTCTGAAAAAGAGGTTACCAGTCCAGCATGGAATGTACAATGTTCCATGCTCATCAGGAATAATTAGCAGCCCAAGTATCAGCCAGATAGGTGGCATTTCTGTAAAAAAGCATGTAGAGGATTATAGTGGATCACAGACAAAATGGGAGTCAATGATTTCCTGCTACAGAGACATGAAAAAGCGTTCAGGGATATATAAGGAAAAGTATTGCATTAGCATTGGCTGGCACCAAAAGGCCTTGGTATAGGTATTGCTGTCAGGGGAACTGCGCCTCTGGGAAAGGTCTCACCCCTACAGAGTGCAGAGGTGAGCAGCGAGAGTGATCAGCAGTGAGGAAACATGACGGGAACCCTGTTAAGGAAGAAAGTCTAAAGAAGGGAAGACTAGTGCGAGCTGAAGGGCTTTTCTGGTGTAAGGCCTTGCACGCTTATGAAGGGTTGGTAACCTCCAGTTTATCTGTTAATCCTTTCTTCAGCTGAAAACCAGACCTCTATCTATTCTCTGCTGATATGAACAGTGTTTAATAGGGAAGAGATAGGAATTGGGGTGTATTTAGTAGTGATAAAAATATTACAAAAATAGAAAATGAGACATTTTACTTATGCCATCTAAAGCTTTACATTTTTGGTATTTTGTCTTAGCTAGAAAATGTACTTACTTAGTCTCATTTTTGAAGACATATTATAATCAAGTAATATTTCTTTCCTTCTCCTTATGAATTTGGATCCAAGTCCATTCCAAGTTCTGGGGCTCTGAGTTGGCATGTTTTCTGCACTAGATGTTTACACAATTAGAAAGATAAAATCAAAATATTTCCATTGTCTTGGTAGTAATTTTATAAAATAATGACAAAGCATACAGTAATATTAAACTAATTTTTGGGAAATCTAAAGGCAAGCTTGATCTGATTGTGTCTCTTTGAGTTGTACGTTATTTTACCTATTAAACTACTAATTAAAACTAAGTGCCCTGTGCCCAATAAATGTCCAGTTGGATTTGTGTTCTCCAGTAGTTTACTTCTATCAAAGAGAAGCAAACAATCATTTTATAATTTTTAATGGAAAGTTATTATTTAATAATCTTTTAGCTTTTGTCTTTGATAACGCTTGCTGTAAGTTCATTAATGTAAAGTAATCTCTGCTTAGTTTGTGTGGTGTATCCAATAATGACAGTATGCTTCTCAATACAAATGCACCGAGTGCTGGCCTCTAATCCCAATGCCTACCAGACATCTTTCTAATTTGCAAACAATTCCAGGGTTGTTTTGTTTTCTTTTGTTTTGTTTTGCTATTATGGACCGATAAATCCAGAGCCTAGAACTCTTACTAGAACATTGTAAGTTGTTTTCTCCAAATGTAAATTCTGTGGCTTTATAGAAAAAAAAGTAATATAAAGTTTTGAAAGCAAAGAAATTCTCTCTTTTGCAAGGGTTCCCTTGCTTGTTAGTTCACGTGAGCTCCTGTGTACTGCATAGTACCTGGCACCTGTGTGTTTGCTCTCTAGGGAGCTTGGGGAGGAAATTCAGGTGGTTTTTAGACAGGTTGAGTGATCCACGCTGAACGTTTGCTTGATGTGATACACCTTGGCTATGGGATATATGGGCAAGAGCATCTGTAACTGAAACTCCAGCATTGATAAGAGGATGTTGAAAAGCATGTGGAGGGGCTACAGTGAGCTACAGGAAAGTGAGGAGCTGGAAGTACTTTTGGCCTGACTTCAGTAGGGCAGGCAAAGCATACGTTTCTCCGTACAGCTCTGGAGTCAGAGGGGATTCTGCTGTCCTTCAGGCACCTTCCCATGTGTGGGGAAGGGCTGTGAGACTGTTTGATCTTGAGAAAGTTCAAAATTAGCCAGAAAAATTTTTCAACTCATGCTTAATTCATTTTGTTGCTGTTTTAAGTCTTCCCCAGACATTTCCGGTAGTAGTTTCCTACAGGTAGGAGCTCTGGTAGAAGCTACATTAGCAGCATGCTACAAATCTGTGAACACACCTAGCTTGCTTAAAAGTGGAGTGTATTGCAGGCACCCTCTCTAAACTAGGAAAACTTTAAACTAGTTACTACAAATCCAAGCATGAAAAGATCCAAAGTGGAAGGCTTTATCTCATGTGGCCTTTTCCCCATCTAAATTTAACCCTCAAGTATATAGACTCATCTTGCACCCAAGGACAGGCCTTCACCTCCAACACTTAAGTGAAACACTCTCCAGTGCTCTCAGACAGTAACAGGTTGCAGCGTTGTAGTTGTCAGTACAGTGCTAAAATTGCAGAATTGAGATTTCTTTTCATGGACACAAACTACCACACAAACATGAGGAGCAGTTTGTAGTGCCAGGATGCTAGATTAAACTTTTCCCTTTAAGTGCAGGAACAATTTCTCACATGCCTATAGAATATTTATTAGTTCTCAGATTGCTCATTAACTGGTACAAGTGGGCAAGTACACTTCGGTTCATATTATAACTAAGGTATTAAAATGGTTTTAAAATAGTTTGAACTTTGCCTTCTAAAGTTTGTCTTAGATGAACTGTGGACCCAGCAGCGTGGCTTTAGAAACACTTGCCTTTAAGTTTGAATTGTTCAAGTTTTAGCTTGTTCTTGTGGTGCCCTGTGACCTTAATGCAGTCATGTAGGCTTTGAAATAATTTTACTGTTGGACTAGATGATCTTGGAGGTCTTTTCCAAGCTTAATGATTCTGTAATTAAGACTTTGAGAAGTGTTCAATATGACTTATATGATACAATAGGCTATCTATTTATTTTTAGTTTAGCAAGACCAAACTAAAGCCAAACACTTCAGAAAGGAAAAATGGTGTTACTGTAAGATGACTTCAGAGATTTATATTCAGCTCTTGGCCCCAAGTTTGACTTGGAAGAGGGTTGGTTGAACTAGCTGCAAGGAAAAGCACAGCCTCCGGAAAAGCTGTGTGAGCACAGATGCTGCTGCCTCGGCTCTCCTCTTGACCTTACTGGAAATTGCTTCTCTCCCTTCTGCCCACTCAGGCCCTGGAGGCCTCCCCAAATCCCTCCTCCTTGGAATTCTCTTGAAATATCTCAGTTGGCTCATTGCCATTGTCAGTGGAGAGATGAATGGATCTGGCAGAAGAACCTTGTCAGGTCTATGGAAGGTCCTTTGCCTTGTTGCATCTGATTTTTTCGTTTCACTGGTATGTTTCTTTTGTTCAGCTCTGTATATGGATTGTTGGAAATCGTGTGTTCATACCATACGCAACTCAGGACTCGGACATTGAAAACTTGAGTTCAAGTCCCTGTTCAAATCCCATCGCTTTCTGTTAGGATGATTGGCCTGTCACAGCTCAGTAGGAAATCCATTTTCCTTATTCCAATATGTTCTGTTTTATCAATAGTTTCAGGAAAGTTTGAGGTGAAAGAACGATTTAACATCCCCTCAAGGCTCTTTCCAGTAGTAGTTTTAGTTTTGTGTTGAAACCTTGTCTTACACAAGTGCAGTTCTCTTCTGCCTAACCAGTAACACTTCCAAAAGTAAAAGCATGAACTGTAGATTCACATACTTGTGCAAAACCATGTGTTTAGCATCTACGGATCAATTAGATCAAATTAACTTGTTAGGTTTGGGTTTGATTCTCTCAATTAGTTAAAAACACAACAGGTACCATCATTATAGAGGTTTTATAAGCATTTCCACTGATAGATTCCCTCAGTTGAAGATCAGCGTATTTGTGCCCCCCTCTCCGATGACACTCTAACCTTTTAAAGAGATTTCTCTTCACATCTAAACATCTTCCTGTTTAGACTGTAAGCCACTTTATAGGTCTATAATAATTTCTTATGTTTCTATGTAAATGTTCTTTCTCGTTCTTTTGTAATCCAGACAGTGTAGTAGCTGCTAATTTAGAACCTACCTGCCCCTTTCCTCCAGCTACTTTCTACTGCTCCTGTAGCCTTGCTCAGGTTCTTTTCTGTGTGTGTTTTGGGGTTTTTTCCAGACCTTATGACTCAAAAATTCACTCCCAGCTTTTGCTACCTTAAGACTGAGGTTGGGTTGCTTTTCTTTGTTTCAGATTCATTTTGCTCCTCCTATTCTGTGTGTGTGGTTTTTTGGTGGTTATTGTGGTGGGTTTTTTTTGTTTCACATGGTGATTTTTGGGGGGCCCTTTTTTTTTCAAGGGAAATCAATGTTCTGGGCTTACTTTGTAGTATCTATACATCCTTTTGTCAGTATTAACTTCTGTGCTTTTGTCTTGTTAGGATACCACCCTGTTTATTGCATTACTATTATTTTACAATAGCCTGAACCTTTGATCATTTCAATAACTGATGGTTTTCTGTCTTGATCTGCATAGCTACAGCGTGTAAAATGATTCTGTTTAGCTCATTGCTTATGTCTCGATTTCTATCTTTATTTTCCAATGTTTCCAAGTAGAGGTTGCAAAAATGTTGCTCGCTATGTTTGAAGAAATAGAGAATAATGCCAGGTTGAATTTCATTTTGTGTTTGAACTTTGCCTTGGTCATTTGCATCTCCTGCAGGAACATTCTTCTGTTTCTTTATGTCACTTGCCTTCATGAACCTCCAGTCTTCTTCAGTAATTTGCTCTTGTAAAGTGATGGCAGCTTGTATCTGTCGAGGAGAGAATGATTCCTTGGTTTATAAGAGCATAAGCTTTTAAAAGTGTTTTAATAGCGGGAGGAGGATTTTTGAAATGGTCTCTCTATTAAAGGGCAAACGAACATATTAGGTTGATAGTGGCTTGTGGCATTGAACAGATAGGCTGTTTCATTTTGTACCTATTGAAATTTTTTTTTGGAGGGGGAGGAATTGCTAGAATGTGGAATAAACAGGCTTGATGATCACAAAGGCTTGGATTTTCTTTCTCAGAGACATCTGTGTTAGTAAGAAACTCTTTGTTGACTTGGCACAGAGTGTAGGGAAGGCATGGAGCTTTTGAATGCAGTAATCGAGTTTTGCTACACCCTTATGACAAATCTGTCATACCTGACATGGGCTCTGACAACACTAACAATCGAATAAATCAGTCATGGGTAATGCATGCCAAAAGCTGCTTTGGGGGAAAATAGAAAGGAAAAAGGGGAGGGGGAACAGTACACAACACATGACATTTTAAGAGCAGACCAGGAGAATGTTCCTTTCTTCCCATGGCTCTAAGGCAAACTGATTAAAAGCCTGTGTATTCTCTCAGTCAGCTTATCACAAGTTATTCCCATCTTCCTGTTAACAGTACAAATGCCAGCAAGTTACATTTTTTTCAATCATGAGATTGGAAATACTTCTAAACAGGAGAAAAAAAATAATGTTAGCCAGGTGTCAAAGATATTTGAGCCTGGGAAATTGGCTGATCCCATGAGGAACACTATTGTGACAGAAGAGAAAAATTTTGAGACTAAAGTCAGTGCAAACATTTTGGACAAAATTATGATCACTAGGATAAAAGTTCCTTCTGAGAATTTGTCTAGTTAAGGGTTTTCCTTAGAAGTTGTTCTCATTTTATCTTCAATTTTAATAGATGGGCTTCTCCAAGCCAGGTTAGCTGTAGAGTTTGGGGAGGTGTTGAGTTATTTATCAAATGGGAAAGTAGTAACAGAAGTGGTTCTGGCACAAAAGAGAGGGAGAAGGAAGTAATTCTTCAAACTTTGAAGTGTACAAATTAGTTTGCTGAAGTATAAACGGTAGGTTTAGAGTTCCATTGTTGTGCATACCATATGTATTCTGGTTTGTCTTGCTCATTCTCCAACTGATACTAATGTTAAAAAATGAGAATAAAGGTGTAGTATTGGGCCTGCAGAGCATGTCAAGCACTACAGCTTTTATAGTTAAATAATTTAAAGTGAGAATAATTTTATGCATAACTCTGTGTGCTTGTTTATGTACACAGAGTATTGTAAAGTTGTCTTAATTTAGGATGCGACATGTGAGTTGGCAGACCCTCTCAATATGTCATCAGCTTGAATCGAGCCCCAAAATGTACTCATTTCAATTCATCATCTGCTGTTTATTCAGTGACCTGTGTGGAACAAGGTTTTCTGGCAGGAAGGCTGAGTGTTAAACACACAGAGAGACCAGATCATGCTTCTCTTCCCTAAGGGTGGTCTCCCCAGGACAGGATTAGTGGTTCCTGCAGTTGAGCTGCTGCTGTACTTGTTTATGGATAAACCAAGGAATGACATCTGCCAACCCCTGAAAGTGGTACATTCCTGGAGTAAAACTCTGCTCGTTCTGAAAGGAGTTAAGATGTTGTATCTAGCTACCCATTCTGCTGGGAGTACATGTGTGTCTTTCAACTTGCATTGCACTCCCTAATATGAGAGAAAAAAGCCCTCTTTGAGTGAAAAGAAAATGGTACTTTTCCTCCTGAAATACTGACTGGCATGATTTCTATTAAAAGCATTTTCTTTGCTTCATAGCAATTTTTAGGAGGTTTTCAGGTAATGCACTATGCACATGTGGATGCATACATATGTGCAGTGAAAAGTATAACCTGCCCCATCTTTTTGGCTAAGGTTAGTATTGGTAGAGTAGACACAAAAATTAGGTCCTTCCTACTTACCGTGTTATTCTGCTTTCCAGATAGAAAAAGTGTTTGTGTCATCTTGTCTCTTGAAAACAACAAAAACCCAGTGAAAACTGAAAAATAATGTAGCCAGGGCCTTAATGGTTAAACATTCCCAGGAATGAATATTGTAAGCCATGGATGAGCTAAATCTGCCACTGGCTTGCTGCTTAAAAAGATCTACATTAGGCAAAAACCCAACCACTCCCCTTTCTGCTGAATGGTTCTGTTTGGTGTTCCCATAGCAAGAGATCATAATTTATTGTCCCAAATTTATTTGGGGGTTTAATAGGATTTTGAAGTAAGTCTTCAGCAAACAAAATGTTTTTAAAGTCCTAATGACAACTACAAGTTAGAGCCAAATAACTTGCTTATAACTTCAAGTAACTATACAGAGCTGATACGGGGATTTTTTTGTAGAGCTCAATTAGCAAGACTGACTCCCTTCTTAAGCTTCTTGAAGTCTTCTGGGACACATAAAAACTAGAAGTGGCTTATAAGTACAAGATGAGGTTAGAAAAATAACTTGTATTTGCAAGAGAAAGTTCTGATGGGGTATATTTCAACAAGGTGTAAAGCACCTATGAAATTCTAGGGAATAATATTTCTCTGACGTTATTCTATATCATGTTTAAGACAGAAGCTGAGCATGTAGTCATCCCTGTATCTCATGTCAATTAAGCAAAATATGTATCAAACAACCAATGGAAAGAAATCAGTTATATGCTGAAGTATCTGGGAGACAAGATGCAGTTCATCCTCCAGAAAAGAAATGTTACACTGATGTGACCTGTGAATCTATGGTAACTGACTATATAGGGTACCTATATCTTGATATCAGACACTGGAACCTAAGCATTGCTATTTATCAGCAACTGTTTCCATTTCATAACCGCACATGAACCATCCTCAAAGATCTGAAATAACTCTAATTGTTTGAAAATAGATGGGGATGTAGATTGTCTCAAACAGTCACTTTGGAAATAGAGTGAGAAGCTGCAAGGCATTGAAAGCTGTTTTAGATTTTCAAATCCAATCTTGGCAAAGGATTTTGTTCATTATCACTGTCTCTTGTAGACATTATGGAGGCAAGGTAATAGAAATCTTTTTTATTGATTGGGGCTGTACTTCAAGAAAGGCGTAATTGCCACCCTAAATTTAATCTTGTAGATACTCATCTGGTGCCAATGTTCTGTGTTAGTATTAATGTCTTCCTGGAATTGTTAAAACAAATGCTAAAAACTTAACTTCATATTAACTTTGCGAACTATATTCTAGATCAGTATGTGTTAGTGAAACATAGCAAGTGTTTTTGAAATCTGGTCCTCCATCTAAGTATTCATTTAGTAGGAAACTTGCAAAGAATACCAACTGTAATTTGTTTTTTTAGTCTTTTGCATTTGGGAAGCTGTTTGCATTGGAGCAGTTCATAACATAAAACGAAAGGCAAAAATTCAGATGTAAAGAATAGAGAATAATTTATTGGGAAACAGAATGGATACATTTAAAAGCATCTTGCTATATTAGTTAGATGTGGGGAAAAAATGCTACTATTAGGAGCTGGGCAAAAGGGAGGAGAAATGTATCTGTGAGTTCTAATACTGACATTTTTTTTTCCAAGCTTTTTTAATGATTTAATTTGCAGTACTGAACAGTCTCACAGTCAGTGTTTTTTATTCTTAGCAATTGACGGTAAGGGTCAGATCAAATCTTACATCTAGTTACTGTTGCAGCCCTGAAGGTTCAATCAAAAAAATCCTTACTTGCATCATAGTTCCCCTAAGTTACTTCTGGAAGAGTGAGGGAATGTCAAAACTTCCATATTCCTCCACCAAGGCACTGAGACTTTGGTTTATAGTTGCTCTGAATCTTCCAGTGAGACAAACCAAAGGAGAGCATGAATGCCCGGAGTGTGGTTTGAGATTTACCCAACTGAACCTGAGAGATGTCCAAAGTGACAGTTTAAAACTTTTTTTTTTTTTGCCAAGTGAACTTGTAATTGGTTTTCTTATCCCCCTCCTCTCCCTCCTCCCCACAGGGTTTCCTGCAACTGCTCCATCCCACCCTATCCCACCCCACATCCATACTGCTGCCTGTGATGAAACATGTGGCTCATCTTCTGGGAAGTGGTAGGTGTGTGTAAATCTGCATTTTTGGATTCGGTTGCAAATTTCTGAGAGCACCTAGATTTTTCAGTATTTCCCTAAGCTCCTCTTGTGTGATTAGCAAGCTGGTTTTCCAAAATGCTTCCAGTGATTAAGGCACTAGACCTACATCCACGGCAATCATTGGCTTGCCCAGGACCAATGCACAGCCATTACAGAAAGCAAAGGAGAGCTCATGTGTAGAGGGAACTGAAAGCCAGCAGGTCACTAGGTCCTGCACTGATACCTCCCCAAATAAATTCTAACACATTAGCAATTTAGGAAACTAGAGCAGGGTGACTCGGCAGAGACACTACAGGCTGGAGCTAGTGTTGGTTTAACATTACTGAGGTCTTTCCCTTGACAGTCACTGAAATGTCTCAGTAGAAGCAGGGTTGTATTTATTCAGTTTTCTCTAGACTGTGGGTAAATACACCTGTTTAAAAAAATAATGGGAAGAAATGAGGAAATTTATCTGTGCCTTCAAATTTTAATGAAAGCAGAATAACATGGCACTAAAAAACCTTTATAAAATGGTCTGTACCACAGGCAGTTGCGATGGTGTCACTACAGCCACGGATCATGAATTTGAGCCTTGCCATAGACAGGTTCTAAAGTAAATACAGGTTTATTGATGTATGAGAAGGTTGTTTTGTGGTTTTTTTTTTATTATTCTGTGTGATTATATAAGGGTAAAAGGGACAGAACTAGCAATTTCTTCACATTATATCTTCCCAAATGAAAAACGTGCTCAGCGCCAGATTATCAATACCCAAATGATTGTCTTCATTGTCCTGCTGTTATTTTCATCCTATTGGGACCTGCAAAAGAGAAATGAGGATTCAGCTGCTTAAGGGACTGTAGGAGAAACAGCCTCATGCTCGTGGTATCATGTAAGAAATATTGTGTGCGAGTGTTCAAATGATTTATCATAGTTACTGTATTTTCTTTGGAATTTTTATGTAATTATGGCAAAATCACAATGTGGTTTTTATTTTTTTCTCCCTCCCCCCCCTTTTTTTTTTTTTACTTGGATAACCAAAGTTTTTATTAACCAGGGAATGAAGAACATGTTTCTGAAAGGGATTAAGCAGTGAAATGATGAATTGAACTGTTTCTAAAGCATGCACATAAAGTGATATCATCTAGCTATGGCTGATTTCTGCTCCATCGCTTCAACAGGAAAATAGCTATATTGCTGAAATGATTCGGCTTAGGCTCTATTATTTGCGGTGGCGCTTGACAGTTATGGAGTTGGAATTCAATTTCTTTCATCTAAAGCAGGTGTGCCTTAAAAAAAAAAAAATCACTCTGCCACTTCTGAATAACACATGGAGATTGTTGGCTTCTTGCCTGAAAGCATTTCAGTGCACTTATCCCATTTTCATACAGCAGAAGTTGTCCATGAATATCATCTTGGTTTAAATACATGAATGAATTTTCTTTATCCCAAAACAAGATAATAGATGATATGAAAAGCTTTATTTTACACTAGCACATAGATTTAAGAACCTGTTTTGAAGGGCAGTTTTATAGAAATCTGTATTACAAAGCACATAAAGATGTTGATACTAATTTATTATTCAGGACAAGAGGAAAGGTGCTCCTTAATCTTGATGTATCTGTATTTGATATGACAGGTTAACCTTGATATTAGCATCATGTATCCAAATTTCACTTTCCAGTTTGACTCTAAAAGACCTTACCTTGGTTTCTCATAGTGATGTATCCAGGTAGCTGTTGTTTATTTGTGAATAGTACATGGTGCATTTATTTATATGGAAAGAGGGAGTACTTCTACAAGTGCCTGCTGGGATTTAGACAGGTTTAGTTAGAGTAAGGATTTGATTTTACATGGGAAAAAATGTATGTAATATCTGGAAAAGTGGTATATATTTTTTGAGGTCAAATAGAAATGTGTATGTGTGCATCAAATATTTCATAGAATCATCAAGGTTGGAAAAGACCTCCAAGATCATTTAGTCCAACTTATCCCCCTACCACCCATTTCCACATATCTATATACACATCCATAGTAAAATATAGGTCTGGATTTCAAATGTGTATATATTTGTATGTAAATATGTATAAATAATAAAATCATAGAATCACTTAGGTTGGAAAAGGCCTTTAAGATCATCCAACCATTAACCCAGCACTGACAAGTGCACCACAAACCATGTGAGCACCACATCTATGTGTTTTCTCAATACCTTCTGGGTTGGTGACTCCACCACTTTCCTGGGCAGCACGTTCCAGTGCTTGACAACCCTTTTGGTGAAGAAATTTTTCCTAATACCCAAACTACACTTCCCCTGGCACAACATGGGGCCATTTCACTTTCCTATCACTTGTCACTGGGGAGAAGAGACCAACATCCATCTGGTGACATCCTCATTTCAGGCAGTTGTAGAGAGTCATAAGGTTTCCCTTCAGACTCCTTTTATCTAGGCTAAACAACCCCAGTTTGCTCAGCTGTTTCTCATAAGACTTGTGCTCTAGCCTAGCTTTGCTGCTCTTCTTTGGATGCAGATGTGTGTATATATATATAAAATAGGATATATAAAAAAACTTTAAATGTGGCAAAGGCCTTGTCCTGCTTTCTTTTGGTAGAAATGTGTGAAGAAGCTGGAGCATATATTTAGGAACAAACAGGGCAGAAACTTTTATATTTATAGTATTCATGTTGCAGAGACCTGTCTGCAGCCACCCCAAAACCCCATTCTGAAAGATTGTGTCAACTGAAGTCAAAACATATCATGGAGGAATACCAATAGAATGGTTAATCCTGTAGTCATGAAACTGTAGTGAGAGAGCTAAAGACAAAGACTGTAATTTAAATCAGTAGTGTTCTTTTGTCCCATTCAGACTTAAAGAGAATTTTTTATGGAAAGGGCAACAGCTTAATAGGTCTTCTTTCTTCATAAGCTTCTCTGAGATTAAAAGGGTGTTCAAGTATCCATATGCACCATGGATTTTCATTTTACTGTGCAGTACCATATTCTCTAAATCTTTTAAGGACCAGTTGCAGGCTTTTGCCATCGATAGGATGGAGCATACATGGAGAACTCCCAGCTAGCAGGGACCCAGCCTGGTGAGTTCAGCTGGTAGGGCACATCTCTGTGTGGATTTATCCAGGCATGCCTGGAAGTCACAGCTCTTGGGTGCTTCCAGGTCTAAACTAACTGCAGTATATTAGGATGCTTCTCAATACAATATGAATACATGAACAAGCATGTGTTGAAAGTATTCAGTGACACGATAAGGAAGTCACAGTCATTTTTCTTACTTACACAGCATTACCTATTCTTACATCCCTTTGTAATAAGCAAGCAAATAGTCTGACTGACATACAAGCGTAGCTCGACACTGCATATATTTGATTTCCCCTTTTTTATCTCCTCTTACTTCAATTTATTTGTCAATTTATGAAAAGACATGCCATTTTTTCCCCTAAAACTCCACAGATGACTAGCTTCTGCATTCACAGGTGCTCAGTACAGCTCGTATGACTCGAGCACTGTGATTTGCAGTTTAACATCTCTTGATGTGTAAATGAACAAAGCAATAGAGATATTAAGGCCAGTAACTACAGCAAAGGGTTGTCTAATATGAGAAACTGTTTATTAAAAAACATCTTGTATTTTCAGGCTGTACTGAAATCAATAGTATGTGTAAACTTTGGTAGGCAGTCACTGGGTTCATTCATAGTGAATGAACAGGCTGTTGTTTGATTTACTGGTAAAATCCAGTGTTAAAAAGTGTCTGCTATAAGGTTTGCTTTTTCTTAATTATTATTTTCTGAAACAGGCCATGCTTCTCAGTATCATTACATCTTAGGATAAATATTCAATGGACAGGCAAGTATAGTGTATTAATATTTAAACTGTTATGGGGAAAATACACCATCATGATAGCTTGTAGTGTAATATTATGTACCATTTATATCCCACTAGATAACATTGTTAAGCTAAAATTAATTCTCTTGGCTAAATTACTCCATTTAGAGAGGAAAAAAACCACTGAGGGAAAGTGTGAAGGTATCAGATAGAACAATGGATACAAGATGAATTTCAACTTTCTGAAAAAACTCCCTATTGTACCAATGATGCAGTGATCATCTTAGTCTCTTTTGGGACTTTGCCAAAGTTTTAAACTCTGTTTCTGCTGCAAAAGAGGCCTGTTTAGTCTGGTTTGTTTGGGTCACCCTTTCCAGCCCCGAACAAATGGGCTCTAATGGCTGTTTTGAATGTAAAAGTCAGCAGGGGCATTTGTCTTCATGTCTGCCCTGAAACCTGCTACATTATCTGGATCTCTCAAAGAGTCAATACAAATTAAAAATACGCAAAAGGTTTCTAAGAGAGTGATTGCTATTCTAGCAAGTTCATTAGCCTTCTGAGGAATGCTGTTGGCAGGCTTTGTGTAGCAGAGGTCCAAAACAAAGTAAACCAAAAATGTCAGAAAATGAATTGCAAATCACTTGGCAATATAAATGTTAGAACCAGGACGTTGATGATGAATAATTTGGGAAAATTTATATTGTTCCTCCAGGAATCTGAAGTGCACAAAAGGGAACTATACTGAAGATTGCAGCTGAGAAAGGGGAATAACTTGATGAAGTGAATATGGGCCGTCCAGGTTTTCCAAATGCACTGGAAAAAACAGACTCCAGGTACTATTTAGTTTGCAGGGAAAAAAGAAAAAAGGAGTTCTGCAATGAAGCCTTTTTTTCCCCAGCTCCCAGTATCTGTCTCCTTAGTGTCTTCAGTTGGGTATGCTGAAAAAAATGCTGCTGAAAAGGAAGTTTTCACCCTGATTTTGTGAGATTAAGCTGAAGATCAGAAATTAAATTCAAAGGAGGAAGTCAGCCTCCTAACCTGGGCAACTGGCTCTGACCTTGCATCTCTTTTCCTAGGAAAGGGAGGGTGGCAAGATCCTCTTAGCTGCAAGTACAGTCACTTAGAGCATCCATCCTTTGTCAGCTGCTGCTGAGGGAAGGGAAGATGCTGCACCACTCCAACTAAACCCAGGAGTTTTGGCAAAATTTACCTGCCACTACTGCTGTATTGTTCCTCTTATTTGAAGATTCACAACAGCAGCAGAGCAAAGCTGGAGTTAAAAGAGTTTATGGGAGCTAAAAAGAGTTTTAACTCCCATAGCAAAACATATTGGTAAATCTAACAAGGAAAGAAGATTGCAGCTGACACAGGCAGGGTGAAGTGCTTAGTGCCTTTTCTTCAGGCTTCACAGGAAGCTTAAAATGTGACAAAAGGTTTAACATAATCAGAATTAAGAAAGAAGAAGAAATGCAAAAGAGAGTAGGGAAGGAACTGAGTGTCTGGATTCCAAAAGGTCAGATTTAAGGTCTGCTTACAAGGTTAAATGATCAGGCAATAAACTAGGATTTGAATTTATGGTACGATATCTACTGTGCGTTAACTCACCATATGGAAAGTTTTAGTGTGTAAGAGGAACTTTACATGAAGCAGCTTTTCCAGGTCAACAAAGCCTTGCAGAGTTTACCCCAGCCTATTTAAAGATGCATTTGCTAAACCAGCAGTGATTTGCTGTGAGAACTCCCGAAGGATATAAATAGTCCCAATAAACATAGTACATATCTTTAAATGAGGAGGGGAAAAAAAGGAAAAGGAAGGGAACAACAGCTTAAGATTCAGACTAATTTGGTGTCTGGAAAGATGCACAAATTATTAAGCATATCAACTACTTATATAAGTATAAGAAGTTATATATAACTTCTGATAACTTACAAAACCCTCAAGCATGGTTAGGTAAGCTTGACAAGCTGACTCCTGTTCTTACCTCTGCCATCAGAGTGGTTCAAAAGAATGTTTATCAATGTGGTGATAGGCGTTTTATATATATATATATATATAAACTTAAATAATAGATAAGGAATAGACTTTAGGGACACTTCTGATGTGATTTAGGACTGTCATGGCAGTAGGTGTGATTCAGGTGCAATAAGGAGCAAGGCTTGTTTGAGAAAGCATTGTCATTATCCAAGAGTAATTTTATCAATTGTCTGTTGTGAAGGTGGTTACCCACAGACCCCGATGTCTCTGCAATTCTCTACTGGTGTCTTGGACAATGAGGTGTCACAGTTTTGAACCATGTCCCACTCAGAGCCAGTGCAAGCAGGATTAGTATTAAAAATCTTTTTGATAAAAACTCCCTCAAAATCCTTAAGATAAAGTTAAGTAAAACTAATAAGGACGATGCTTACACAGGAAAAGTCACCACCAAAAATGCCAAATGGCAAATCAGCCATAAGGTACCAGCACTGTGGAAAAGCCTGAGCAGGTACAGTGCAGAAGACTGTAAATCTCTTGCTGTAAATGTATTATGCAGAGAGTCAAGAGCCATGCAGGGAGGCAGCTGCATGGCACTAGCTCATGCTGGTGCTCAGCTACAGCACATCAGGAAGGTATGGAGAAACTTGAGAGAGTTTAGACGAGAGCAAAAGAGGGCAGGGTTTCATGCCTGGTTGGTTTAGCTTAGGAAAATGGAAGAAAATCAGACATCAGAGACTCTAATTGTCTTCAAACATGTACATGTTGTTACTAAAAGAACTGTGATAACTTTGCGCCCACCAAGGTTACCCCAAGAAGTATCGGTTTTACTTGCAACAGATTGGGTTTATGTTCAGTGTTAGGAAAAACAAAACTGTGCTCTAATAATAAAGTTAAATACTTGAACAATTTGCTTAGATAAATTGTGAAATTTTCAAGACTGACAGATTTGGGGAAGAAGTCGATTAAAGCCTGTTCAGATCTTTCACTTACACCTGATCCAGCCTGATAAATTAAGCCCTGGGAGGTCTATCATCCCAACTTTTCTACACTAACAAACACAGGGATGAATGCCTGTGTTTACAGTTTGCTATAATACTTGCTAGAAAATGAGCTTTGTATTTTAATACCTCTCATAATTTTCATTTTTTGGAGCGGTAGCTCATTTGCTTTCATATAGTATAAGCCATGTAATTTAAACTAGACACCATTAAATCCATCATTTTTATTACTAACTTTGATTCTAGCTTTCAGCAAGGCTCACGGTTGAAGGAAACCTGTTAATTCTCTTTTATTCAGAACATTTCCTCTTCACATCAAAGCAAAGCACGTTTGTATCAGTGCAGCCAATCAGTATTTCTGCAGAATAAGCCATGAAACTGAAGAGTGCTTCAAACAGTCTTAAAAACTGCGAGATGAATCACTGCTAGAGAGACCCCATGTGTTTACATGTATCATTGATGGCTTGGCATTTTGGACATACATAATATGCAAAGTCTTTTTCTACTTTCTTTTGCTTTCAGGACTGATTTGCTGCATAATAGTTTATTCATGTGAAAGAGGAAGCCTGGGTTGTTTGGGTTTTTTTTTTTTTTATTTTTTTTTCTGTTAAGTGCAACAAAGTTCTACTTCATTCCTGAAATGACAAATATCATACTGTACACTTTCAGATCAGGAATAATGCTCTAAAGCAATCCTAATAATCTTCTGCTGTATCAAAAAAGGGCAACTCTCAGCCTACCAAAAGGAAATATCCTGGACATAAACACCTGCAGACAATAACTCCATTTGGACTTCCATTAATTATTTGAGAAACTGTACACTGTATTTTCCTAGGCTATAGCCAACCCATTTAATCATTCTTTATATAAAGAAAACTACAACTCTTACTCATCTTATCTACATCAGCTGCATTTCAGTATTGATGTAGGAGCTGTAATTTAGTATGAGAATGTACTTGTTAAGAAAATCCATACAGAACTTTAATTCTGATATTAAAATCTAATTATCATTAACCAAATAAAGTGACTATCTGAATGGATTTCCCTGCTTTCTCATAATGCATTATATAACTGATATGAAAATATGTTGATTGTTGCCTCTAGCCTTTCAGTATAGATAAATGATGGGGCAACCTGCCTTTTTAAAAGCTGGAGATCTGTTCAGTCCAGAGATCTGAGCATAATAGTGCTTGTGTTTTGAGAAATGGCCATAGCTTCAAAGTGTGGCCCTTTACAATGGCAAACATGAAAATGTTATTATTGGTGTTTGGGACTCTGGAAGGGAGAAGACTTTCTGAGAAACAGGGGGCGCAGGATGTGAAATAAAGCAGTAGTCAAAATGGAAGGGGAAATTCTAGTTGATGTCTACAGTGTTTAGTCACAGCAGGCAAGACGGAAAATAAGGTTTTGTCTTAGTGGTGATGCAGTAGAAAAACTGGACCCAAAGACATACACTGATGTGCTGGTCAGGTCAAGCCCAGTTGGAAATGCTGTAACCTTGCCAACCGTTCTGGTACCTGGACGTGGCTTATTGGGTTATTTGGGGAATAGGATGTTTGTATTTGCCCAACTCAATGAATGCTTCTCAAATTCATGCTAAAAAAGGTTTGTGTGAACTGGACTTTTAGTTGTCTTTGGTCAATTCCAGGAAGAGAGAAATCATTATTTCTTCATAAAGCAATGTGAACAGCAAGAAGGTACAAAGCAGGAAAGGTGTCACCTTTTTTTGCTGTCATTCACCTTGGAATCACACAGAAGATTCAGTTCCATCAGCTGTTTGAGCACAGGCAGGAGCACACGTTCAGTAGGGGAGTAGCAAGTGTTAATGGGTGCTAGGAGAGCTCAACTCAGAAGAAAGCCTCTGACAAAGTTACTTGGAGGAGAGAAGTGTACCCCTCTTGTCAGGAGAATTGTTTTGGTGTTTTGCTGCTCGTGGATAGGTCGATAGTGACATTTAATGTATAGTTTCAGGTCAAACTCATCAAGATGAAGTGGGCTGTCTATGGACATTGGAAACTGGACTGAAGAAAGAATGAACAAGAATAATCACTGCTTGCAGAGCTCCTGGGTGCAAGGCCTGCCATTTCACATCATGAACAAGAGGCAAAGTTAGGAAGGTGAAAAACAAGCAGAGGGGCGTCTGGCGGGGAGGAGCCCTTGTGATTCAGAGAAGCTCCCAGGCTCTAGCAGGAACGCAACCAGGTATTTTTCTCCAGGGTTTGCTGTGCAGATGATTAGTGGGTTTGGACAGAAGCACTGTATTAAGGATGACCCTAACTACCAGAATAGATGCAGCTTTTGTGAGTTTTATATTTGGAGTATTAAACTGTTCTGTAAGGGAAAATTTTTGTGTATAGTTTTGACACATGGTTAGTTTGGCAGGGAAGCAGCCATTAAACTTTCTTTAAACCATTTTATAACCTTATTTACATCTTTCCTAAGGTTAACAAATCTTTAATCCATTTTCCTGTAAACTGTTTCAGGTGGTTATTTTTGTCCTTACCACAAGAATCAGCAGTTTTGGACCTTACCTTCTTTTCACATGCTGAACCAGTATAGCCACTTCTGCAAGCACAGACATTTGGTCTTATGCATCTGCTTCCAAATCGACAGGTTTGCTCACAAACTGCTATAAATGAAAGATAAAGTTGTTTAGGAATGCACTTATTCTAAGTCTTGCAGTTAGAAAGTGAATATTTAGATACATCTGAAAATGTTGTGACAAAATAAGTGATGATTATTTTATTTCATGTGCTGAAGGAAAAGACAATAAATAATAATAAAATACCAAGACATGGAAGATGGTAAGCCATAGGCTTTTTCATGCCTATGTGTCTGTTACCTTTACAATTCCCTTTATTTTTTCCTTTCCTCCCTAACGACGGGGAAAGAGAAGACTGTGCCAAAGTCATCACCTTGGCTGCAAGGTCTGATCCCTGCAAGGTTTAATTTTGAAAGCCAGGATACATTCCAGGCATTGATGGTCGGGTCAGATTTATGTCAGCATTGATTTACTTTTGTTCCAATTGAAATAAAATAACAGCTGTTAAAAGATCCATTGTTGACTTGAGATGAAAAGATATGTTAAATGTGTACTCTCAAAGGTGATGCTATGACAGTAAATAAAAAAGAGAGTTTGGTGAACTACACACTTTACACTCTGGAAACCAGGGTGGAAGAACATGTAATACCAGGGTCCCATAGAATCAGTTATGAGCTACTTTTTCCAAGTAAAAAGGAAGCAGAAAACCTTTTTTATTCTATCTAGAGTACCAGTGTATTACAGAGTCGTGTTGTCATGTCCCTGTCCTGTCCGTGTGTGTGTCCCCCCCAACTTTAAAGAGCTTCTGTTAAGAAACAAGTTGAGGGTTTTTTTATTTGATAAAAAATAATCAATTGTATTAGTCAAATTTCAGCCACTTTTCCACCCTCATTAGTAGTTTATATTGTTATGACATTGTTTTGGCATAGAGGAAAGAGAACAGACAATTCATAGGGCACCAATTCAAGAACACCACACATGCCATAGGATTTTAATTAGATCTCATGAGTTAAACCTTCTGTAAATATTGCCAGAATATTGTATCCTAGTTACAGCCAGTCAAACTAAATGCCTTCAGAACTAATCAGGTGTGAATCAACAAGTTGCATCTTCTATATGGCAGAGGCACGTAGGAAGCTGCGAACTGTGCACCATTAAGACAGATCTGAAAATAAAGCAGAGACATGTCTGAGATCCAATACTGTCTCCATCATGGAAGAAAGTGTTTAATGTGTGTGGGATTTTTCCACAGAAAATCAAGAAATTGAGGGGCTGAAAGAACAAAATCTAGAATTTTGCTTCATTATGCTCTAGGTTCTCATTTTGATCTAAGCTCATGCAAACGCTTTGTGCTGTGACCTGGAGTCTCAGAGATGGACCAGGGCAGTGAAATTTCTTTATACAACACATAGTGAGATCCCAAGCCACCCAAATGTGATTCTTGGAGCTACACTAGTTGTTATCATGACCTTGGAAGGCCAGCAATTAGATATATTGAACAACATCTGGAATCCATATTGGTTTTGTTCTATCAGGTTATCATGGTAGCTAACACTCAGTGAGAAGGTTGGGATTTTGCCAGAATAGGGAAGATTACAATCTAAATATGTGTTCTGAGCTTCAGGCCTGACAGCTGTGGGACAGAGGGGTGAAGAATCAGACCTGTTGCCACTCTACGCTCTCTCCTTAAAGAAGAGAGTCTGTAAAGAGTCTGGAAAACTGCTACCCTTGTGAGTATGGTCAGGCAGTGACAGTTCATGCTGTGTTAGAACTACTGACCTGTACCATGTCCTGAGCAAGAACATGGAGAGACCTGGTCTCGCTGGTGACCTTCAGGTGCAAAGCCAGCTGTGTCAGGTGGTTATCTGCTGTAGGACTCCAGTGACCTGACACTAGTTCCTGGTATGTGAGCTAGTTGATGTATTTCTGCTGATTTGGAAAGGTAAGAGTGCTGTTTTGTTGAAACAAGTTTTTATGAAGCAAGCTTGGTTTCGTTAGGTATCAGAATGAGCAGCTGCATTCTGAGTTTCTCCTTCTGAGAGGAGGAGGTGGCCCAAGTCTGAATCTCAGATAGGGCAGAGCAGAAATGAAATCAAACTCAAGGTAGAACAGCGTGCTCATCATCTGCTGACTGCTCCCTCAACTCCCCTATGAACTTTGAAGGAACTCGGATTTAGAACTGGAAAAACCGAAGGTTTGTTCACTGGAACAAAAACGTTCCCACTGGTGAGTGCACTGTGCTCCTTGTGCCCACACCACTTTAGTTCCACTATAGAGGAAGCTGGAGGAGAGAGAACTGTGTGTGGGGTTTCTGTTAGAGATCTGTGTATGATACTGCTATTAGTCATTTGGTAAGAACTTAGGCTGGGGACAAATGGGAGCTGATTCTCCCTTGAGCTTGGTAGCCGATAAAATAAGACCAGGTAAGTCCAAGAGAGGTGGACTCTTCTGAAGAGCCTTATGGCAGGTAGGGCTGAACTGGTATGCATGGACAAAAGAACAAGTATTTGATTAGTTGCTAGGCCATTTTCTGCCTGTGGTTTATTCTCAGTTGGTTGAAACAAAGAAAAAAAGAAAAAAAGGGGAAAAAGATTTCCTCCTTTGCTACCTGCCTGTCTCTCCTTCTCCACCCACTGCTTCCTGCTGTAGTGCTCAGAAAAACAAGGGCTCAATTGGGAGAAAAAAAGTTAAAAACATTTTGGAAGAAAATTAGAATTGAAATCACAGAGGATAATAACATAGCTGAAGTTCAAATGAATATTTCATAAATGTATTTACAAGGGATGCTAAGCCGCTAAATGCTAAAAATGACACAGGCTATGTATGCATTATCCTGTACAGATTCAGCAAAGAAAGTCATTTAATAAGCTAAGCTTATGCTAAAATTATAATCAATAAATGCCCATTACAGAAAGAGATTTATCCCTGGGTGTTAAAAGAACAGAGCTATAATTTGCATGTGAACTATATTCTTTTTTAAGATTTCCTTCTTTGTTTAAATTTTGAAGGGGTTACGTTGGAAAGCTAGAAGAAAGCCTGCCTGAGATGTTGTTCAAGGCAGAGAAAGAGACTGAGGAAGAATATTGAGGAAATTATAAGGCTATAAGCTTGACGCGTATAACATGCAAATAAAGAGGAGATATTCTGAAGGGCAATGAGGAGCCAGTATGGGTTCAATAATATTAGAACAGAAGACAGCAGCATGAATTTTAATGATGAAGATCCTTCACAACTATAACCTTCTTATACTTTATAATTAATTATTAGAATTATACCTTGATCCTTCATTCAGAGCTTTAAACAACAGACACATCCCTGGCCAGAAGCCTTCTGACTTTACCAGGTTGTGTTTAGGCTCTGTCTGTCATGGTAATCAGATTGTACTGTCTTCAGTGCTTTGGTCTAAATGTTTCATTTCTAGCTCAAGAGGGAAAAAAAAAAAGAGATGTGAGTTAATACTGCAGGAGGCGGTGGGGGAAGCTGCAGACATGGAGCTTCAGACTGGATAATATGGAAAGGGAAAGAAAGCATGGTGACCCTGGGATACTGTCTCTCTGTTTTCAGGAGGGGGAGTTTTGGAATGTTTGTGCTGTGGTCATGAAAGCTGAAAACAGTCCGACAGAAAAAGCTGCTAATAGAAGAAGCCTGATCTCTGAAGCTGCTGGTTTCTATAGTTGAGATGCTGAATATTTGAGACAACATTTTTTAACCTCTCCTCCCGAAAGGTAATTTCCATGCATTTGCAATACAGTCTGAAACTTGACTATTATTCCTTAATCTATGACCATCAAAGTCTTAAGTATTTATCAAGGATAATGTGTGTATTCCACCATATGCCTTATTTGTTGGGACAAATGACCTATTTTATTGATTCTCTTTCAGAAGCTATTCTGATCAGTTACAGATGAGCGGGGAAGAAAACTGTTCTCTTGACCGACCTCCTTATTTACAGTCTGATAAAAGAGGACCACTGTGTCTTACCCATTACCAATGTCTCCTGAAAGTCTCAACTTTTCCTCTTGCCAAATTCTGTCTGCACTTTATTTGTAACCAGAGAAACTGAACCTGGGGAAACTGTAAGCAAAACAGCCTGCAGAGACGTCTCTGGAATGTCATTATGAGTTTGACTGGTTGTAGCATTAAGATAATCATAATTCACTGCATTACATGGAGATGCAATTTCATTGTACATCATTGCAAAGGAGGCAATTTTTTTTTTCCGTGGATGATTACATCTCCCAAATGTAGCAGACCTGTTCCAAACTAGATATTAGCTCCTTAAAGTGTGGGGACTACTGGTAGCCCAGTGCGGTCTCGCTCTCTGAGGCATTTTCAAAATACTTTAGGCATAAAATTATTCTGACTCAGATGTTGCCAATCTTCATTGCAATGGAACTGGAAATCTGTTCTGAGTTACTGTCAATGGTGGTGTCCACTGAAAGGCTGAAGCATTTTGGAATATCACTTGTGATACAGATCTATGCACTTTTTTCCTGGTGAAAGTTGTTAAGCAAATCTGAGGCATCAATCTTTGCACTTGTAAATATTTAAGTTAATTATTAAGGACCTGAAAGTAGAAAATGTTAGGTTTTTGGTTTTCCTGGTTTTGTAGAAGAGAGATTTAGAAAAGGTTTTACTGTGGCACCTGAATCTACTACTGCCTCCAAACATCTTGAACAGTCCAGGTTGACGTAGGTCTTTGTGAGTTAGAAACTGCACTGATGAAGGTGACCTGTGACTGTGTAGATGTTGAAGATGATTCAAGATGACTGGGGAATGGATTATAGCTGAAGAAGGGAATCTTTACATTAGATATTAGGGGGAAGTTTTTTACAGAGAGAGTGGTGAGGTGCTGGAACAGGCTGCTCAGAGAGGTGGTGGATGGCCCATCCCTGGAAGTGTTCAAGGCCAGGTTGGATGGGGCCCTGGGCATCCTTGTGTAGATCCAGGCCTGGTGGTTGGTGGCCCTGCCTGTGGCAGGGGAGGATGGAACTGTATGATCTGTGGGGTCCCTTCCAACCCAGACCATTCTATGAGTCTATGATTTTTTGGTATTCGTTTACTGTCTCTTGTTGGCTGAGTGGCTGCATTATTAATATAGAGGACTGAAACAATTTTTTTCATTCTGAAATGCCCACAAAATATCAGTGGAAGTGTCAGATCCTTTGGTTTAGTCACCATACTGGTGGATGTCTGTTAAGGATTTAATTAAAAGATGAGGTTCAGTGCATAGAAGAAACCTGTATCTGCATTTCCATCGCTGCCATCCTGATAAGGGCAGCTGCGTGAAGCCATAGGCTGAGAATAAAGAATGAAGCTGGGGTTACTGAACTCCCAAGAAACAATCCATCCCTGAATGCTTCTGGATAGTGGAGAAGGTACAATGACTGCAGGAAAAATTGTCTCCTCCTTGTACAGTGAGATGGAAGTTTTGCATTATGAAATGGAAACAGATTAGTAATGTAATGGTCAATAATATGAAGTGATAATTTAATAGATATTATAGCAAACAGTACATAATATTTCTAGATATGATAAAATAAATATAAAACAAGAAATATTATTCGATATATAAGAATATGTTGCTACTACTTACTTATCTCACAATGTGAAAGCTACTACTTTCTTATCTTCCAGTGTGAATGTTTTGCTCTGTTGTTGAGTTTAACAGCCAAAGTCTGTAGTTAAAGCAGTGCAAATCAAGGCTTTATTCAGCAAAGCACAGGATCTGGGCACCCCATCAAGAAGGGAGTGTTGAGCACAAGGCAACCTCGGGAGCTTAAGTTTGACAGAGCAGTTTTTGCACAGGGGAGCAGTGTGATGAACCAAATGCCTTCTTGCCAGAAATGGGACAGCATTTCGATGGGTCTGGGACAACATGTGGAGTGGCCCACTGTTCGTGTGCTGCTGGGAGGTGGGAAAGAGGCCAAAGTAATACAAGAGCAAGAAAAAGATGTGACCAGAGGTTGGCTGCAATCCTCTTTGCTGCTGCTAGCATCATGACTGCTTGTCAGGGCCAGAGCTAAGGCGAAGGTGAGTGTTTCTTCAAGCAAGAGAGGCACGCAGAAGGCTTTTTATGCTTAGACAGATAAATACATTTTTTTCCACTGAGTTCTGGATTTGGGCAAATAGCCTCCCATTAAAACAGGAAACCAGACCTGCTTTAAGGGATTACACTTCTATGCAAAACTTTATACCTAACATCTGTGAGGATGAAGACTCTCTTGTTCCCCTGCTTCCTCCCTGCCTCACTGTGAATACCCAGGAGCAACATTATAAGACCTCACCATCTGCTCTCTGACAATAGTCTTCTCTCTTTCTATTTAAAACCCCAGAAATCCCAACCACTTGGTAATTATTTGGGTTTACTGTGGGACCTAGGAGTTTCAGCCAGCTCCTTTTGGACAAAAAACCTGATTTAATTTCCCACTACAGTGAAAAGATGGAAAGAAATGGTAAAGACAGAGTGACTAGCAAGTGAACAGATTTGGAGCAAAGTTACAAAGGCTAGATAGGTACACAAACAAATGCTGAGGCTTGTGTGCCTGCACAGGGTAGCAGAAATTGTTAATGATAATACGCTTCACTTGCCTTTCACAGGAACGAGCACGATTTGTTTATTTATTTAATAAACTGAGTCAAGAATGTGTCATCAACTAATAAATAACTTTAAACATCACCATGTTTGAACTAGAAGGCAGCTGGCACAAAGAAACAATTACACAGCCACTGGGATTTAACTGACAAAAGATTTCCATAAGTAATTACGCTCTGCAAGTGAGAGAGGAAAGAAAGATTGCCCTTTAAAGGGGATAACGCCTTGATATTTTCCTCATGCCCTTTTACTGTAAAGCTAATAACATACACAAACTGAAGTGACCCCTATATAACAGGCAGTAACGGGTCTTTTCCCATTCCAGTTCTTCCAGTCCTTCCACATGCAGATACTTCCCAGCCGTCTCGATGGTCACTCTGAAGACGTAGCGGTCACAGGGCTGGGCTCTTAGGTTAGCAGGTACATAGAATTTCTTTCTGTGCTTAATGCCATCTGGGGACACTGAATGGGCTGCTTCATTGCCTTTTGTCCCTGACCTTTTTTTTTTTTTTTACTTTGTTTCAAATTATTTAATTTAAAGGCTTCTAATTTTGTCTGACAGGTCGAGCTTGGTGTCCACATAAGTAAAAGACGAGTCAGGTCTCTCACGCTGATTTTGAGACCAGAAATGTCTTTAAAAGTAATAGTTTTACTGGCAGGATAAGACAGTTCTGAAAATAAGAGGCAGAATTTAGGACCTAATCATGTTATGGTTGACTTTTACACGTAATAGAATCATTTAGGGCTGGAAAAGACTTTTAAATCATTGAGCCCAACCGTTAACCTAACACAATATACACATAGGAGAAAATTTAATGTGTGAAGATCTCCGGTGCAATGTGTGGGGCTACAAAACTGTAATAATTAAAGCAGCACTTACGGGTCTGGCAGAGCATTCCTACCCATCCTTCAGAGCACTCGCAGATGTTTGGGCCTATACATTCTCCACCGTTCAGACATTTCTGCAGGCAAACAGCTGAACAGTTTGGCATGAAACAAGTGAGATGGTGTACACGGTATAGCTGGACGTTCAAGACCTGTCTGAAAGGTCACCTGCTAGGTTTTGTGGCTATTTGGCTAATTTCTAAAGAAGTGAATGTATTCTATTCACCAGATCCCCAGTCTTCAGGATTCCCTGATAATTTGCTTCTCAAGAAGTGTTTTGATGGCTATCTCCTGAGAGCTTTGCTATTTCTAATGCTCAGCTCACCATCAGCAAAGAATAGCCTCCATATGATATACTCAAATACATTATATGCATATTATGTGTTCCATGTTATAAACAAATAGATTCTCATAGTAAAGATTGGTATCTTTTTTTGCATATATTATTTCTTCAGGCATCCTGAAAGAGTGAATGCATGTTCTGATGTAAATGTTTGAGGGACACAGACTTCTTTCAGAATTTCTAAATAAATGACTAATATTATAATTAATATTTTAACTTCTAAACACTGGTTCTGAAATCATATTTACTAACAGGACCCAGAGGGTAAAAAGACAATATTTTAATCTGGTTTACATACAGTATGTCATCCCAATTATAAACTTATTCAGTTCATGTGTAAACATCACAGTAATGAATAGCCATCCTTGAAAATATTATGGGGTGAGAGTGGGTTTTTTAATTACATTTTTATGTGACTGTAGTCAGATCTGGTAGAGTTACAGAGCAAGAACACATCATTCTCCAAATTATGCACCAAGAGAGTGCATCTGGTGACCTTGAGAGTGTATCAGTTTTGAAAGCTTTACAGCAGGCTCTAAATAGTACTGTATTTTGAAATATATGGCATTTGTTTGTAAAATGCATCAAAATATGTGAAGCTGTTAAAACACAGAATCAATGCTTCAGGTTTAATACTGTAAAAATGAATTTCCATAACAAGATGTGTAACAGACAGCTACACGAAGCAGAACCACGGTTCCCCTACGCAGCTTTTTCCCTTTGCAGGCATCAAACATTTATGCCAGTTTGTATCACCAGTACTTAAACCAGGTTTTCTGCAGACTGCTGAAGGAGCAACCCAGATTCCGTTCCCTATATTGTGGTGGTGGTGTTTTAATATTAAAAAGGAGATTGCAATTGATGTTGGCTGGCCCAAGTAATAGTAATATTTGAGGTGCTTACGTTTATTACAGTGCTTTCCCCTCCAACCAGCTGGGCAGTCGCAGACGTTTGGGCGTACACATTTCCCCCCATTCATGCACGTGGGCTCACAGACACCTGCAGAGACATAGGAAAGGAAGAACACGGGAGCTGGGAAACGAGGGAAGACTTTTGCTAGAGACTTACTACTCACTGCCTTTCAGAAAGTTCAATTGCTTGTAATTAAGACCCAGAAAAGTAATTTGGGTTTGAGAGTCTGAGACACAGAGGCTTGATAGCTCCCATAAATCCTTCTGGAAAATGCTGCGCCTTGTGTGGAAGCTCTTTTGGGGAAGCTCCAGTAAGAGCTGCCTCACCAGAGAAACGAGCGAGGCATTAATTACAATGATTCTCAGAAAAACAAGTAAGAAATTTTCTGTGGCAGCTGTGGACAGAGCAAATACTTGTTAGAGCTTTCACTTCCTGATTAGAAAACATTTTCTCAGATGTTCATTTGGATAAGAAAAGACTTGAGGAGGACAGATTTCACACAGTTTTGGGAATGTTTTTGCACTCAAACAAGTTTAAAGACTGAATGGATCTATTTCTCCATCGCTTTTTGCCCTGTTATTTGTTAAAGCACTTACCTTTTTGTTTTATTCTTTTACATAAATAAGATGTGAAAGCTAATTTGTTCTTTCAGGCACAGGAAATCAGATGATTTTTTAAAATAGATTTCATTAGAAATCTAGTTGCTAACTTTTGCATCTCAGATTGAACCCTGTGTTTATCAAAATTGTTTTACAACATCCAACAGTAAAATCCTAGTGTTCTGGCAAGCCGAACACCGGCTACCCTGGCTCGCTGTGATGTGGGCAGATGCCACAGGCAGAGACCCGAAGTCCTCATCTCCTGTTTCTCCTTGCTGCTAAGCGTAGGAAGGACCTGTCAGAGGCAACGCAGGTATGATGTGATGGGAACCGCTTGCCTTTTACAGGGAAGAAGGACAACGGGGTGGGAGACAATGAAGTTGTGTTACCTAGTAAATGGTTGGACAAGGGTATGAGTGTCAGGTTAGGAGGGAGGAGTCTGATGGTGAAGGTTTGAGAACACCACCCCAGGGTGGAATGGCTTTCGGCATGTTTAAAACTTTATAAGGCATGATGGGATTTCCCCACATGTTGTTACCCACAGCGGTGATGAGCAGCCCCTGTCCTTGCTTGTGGAGTGGGTCACTGGCAAACACCCAGCTCTTCCTCAGCAGGGAGCAGGCCCCAAAGGGGCTGACAGATAAAATGCAGCATTATGGTGCTGCTGTTAGAGTCTGGGTTGTGATGTCTTTCGGCATATCAGCAGTAAGAACTGAGCTTGAATGCTAATGATGTGATGATTCCGATTTTCAAGTCATCACCATGTACAGGACTCTCAAACTAACAGAAGCCCCCTCAGACCTTTATTGTGTAAGATGGAATCCTGCAAAGAGCCTCAAAATAGGAATGGTTATTAAGAAATAGCATGCAAAAATATAGCAGCTGTTATCTGACAGGAGAATAGCCTTCTGTTCCTCTCTCAGGTATGATCGGCGTTTTTAGATTTAGATTCCCTAATTATCCCTCTGATGCACTAAAATACTGCTTTTGTGGCTTTTCATGTCGGGGTCTATTCCTTCAATGCAGATGCTGCTGCCCTGTCAGCTTTTAGTGCTACATCGCTGCTCTAGATTGGATGCTAAATTTGCATTGTGCTCTGTGCCAAGCCTCCTGGATCCCTCAGCATAGTGACCTGCCCTCAGGCAAGTCAGTTTTACCCATGCTTATAAGGGCTGCTTGGATCCAAGCCCTTAAACTGTCATCCTCTTTTTCCTCTTTCTCCTCCACTCCTGATCCATGCCATATTCTTGGCCTCTGCTTACTAAGGCTGACAGGGATCTACAGTTCTTGCTGAACTACCCAAAAGTGCTGCAACCACTAGTGAAAACCTAGGTGAGTTCAAAGAGTAACAGCATCCCTGGCTCCAAAATCATTTAGTCTTTCATTTTCCCTCCCCCTTCCCCCCACCTTTTTGATCTCTTATCTCCAATGACAGGACTTCTGACTTAAAACCTTATGTTGTTGTATTTGCCTTCCTATTTCAATTGTAAAACAGCTTGGATACTCAGAATTTAGAAAAGATGACCCCAAACAGTAAAATTTGGATCCAGATTTAAAAAGACCTTATGCTTTGTGGTGTATCCCCAGTGCTAACTTGCTGTCCCAAAATCATACAGCTGAAATCCAGGGATTTGAGTTTGAGATCATATGAAACTTGGACAATGTCTTCTCCTACCCCTTAAAAAGTAAAGCCAAGAAAAAGTAACTAAAAGCACAGTATTATTTTTTAAATATACTTTTTTTTCCTCCTTTGCATTATGTTTTATGTGGTTTTTTTAAATGTTCTACAAATGATTGAATTTTAAGATATTACTCATTGTTTTGTACTGGTATCTGATTTTTTATTGATATGACAACAGTCTCTTTCTTCAATTGCAGGGAATCAAACTAGCATGCTTTTTTTATTCACTTTTAGCCTTCAGTTTGCATATAATGGAACTTGTTCCTGCTCAGTTTGCATTGTAACTCAGTGAAACTGAGTACTATAAGGAACAGGCTCAAACTGTGCCAGGGCAGGTTCAGATTAGGTATATGGTTTAGCACAGGACAGGAATGGTTGGACTCAATGATCTCAAACGTCTTTTCCAACCTAGTGATTCTGTGATACCAGGTGAGGTCTGGTCTCAGTATGAGTAGAACTAACAGTTCAAACTAACTTTAAAGTCTTGGGATCTATTTCTCTCTGTTCTGCTGCCTCACAAATGAACAAAGAACTATGAGAATATAGCATGAAGCATCTTTACGTTGCTTAGTGCTTATGGCATCTCTCACCTAAGCCAAGGTGAGTTCAATTCAAAGCAAACCAAGGGAAGTACTTAAGTGGCACATGTAGGATCAGTGACCAACCTATTCTCTTCTTGATAGGGAATTTATGTGAATGAGTACAGTGTTATCTCTTGTCTTTTGCTGTCTGACATCTCCATCTTCTTCTCCCTTTCTTTAACTTTCTTAAGTACAATTCCATCTCAATACCCATCAGGCAGACTTCAACATTTGTTGATGATAACTAGTTTGGATCCTTTCGAGTCCCACTCCTTGGCCTCAGTGGAGGAGCTCCAATTTCAAAATAGCAAACAAAAAATGTTAACAGCCTCTCACAGGAAAACTAAATAAATTATCAGACACTAGGAGAGCAAATCAAATTATTGTAATCCTCCCAGGCACTGGCATGACTTTGAAAAGACTCACTTTTTTTTTTTTTTCCCTGTCTCATTGAAAAATGCCTGGCATCTTGACCCAAAGAGAGCAGTGGTTTGGTAGGTTTTCCATCTGCCCTGGGGACTAGCCCTAATGAAACCGATGTAAACACATTCCTCTCTTCCCTTTGTTGCAGTTTGTTAGGCTCTATCACAGGGGTAGGGAGAGTCCTGAACTATCATCACATCCTGGGTGCAGGTTTGCTGACAGTCTTAATCCTATTCCCCTTGCTCTCACCGTCTACATTTCCACACTCTTCAGTAAGACCTGAAACACAGAGTTTGACATGCAGTGGAGTCACTCAACTCTTTAGCACTCCACAATTCTGTAAGGCCACTGTTTAAAGCTAGGAACCACTTCCATGATACTATGTTTTCCAAAACTGGCAAGTTAGATAAGGTAAGCCTACGTTGAAAGTGATAACACAGGTTAAAGCGTGGTTATGTGTTGTACTTCAGGTGAGGGGTGATGTTGATAAGTTAACAAGCAGCTGCAGGTGTTAAGATAAAACAAAGTTGTTGTGTAGTACGTAGGAAATGTACACAGTGCTGCTGCACACTGAAAGGCATCCATGGGTTGCTACATTTTCTGTTTTATGCAGCAGCTATTTCTCTTTGTCAACTTTAATGTGTTTTGACCTTCCAATCACTTAAAATTTCCTGTGACCCTTTTCATCACTTATCCCCTCTAGGCTGACTTGACCCAGTGAAGTGCTTCTTGCAACTCTCTTTATCAACCTCCATGGAGCTTCACAGTTCAACTGTTCAGCCCTAACATCTTTTAGGTAGTCAGACCTCCTGCTTTGTCAGCCAAAGGGAAGAATGTTCCCGTAAAATAAATATTTCCAGAGACTATGAAAATTCCAAGAATAAAAACAACCAACACCTTAAACATTGTCTGTAATGGCAAGTAGGTTCTCCTGGTCTAAGTGGCACCAGTGATGGACACCTACAATTCCAATGTCTTCCTTTGCATGTCCTTCTTGCCATTGATAGAACCCAAAGGAATGGCATGAAGCTGAGACAGGGGAGGTTTAGGTTGGATGTGAGGAAGAGGTTCTGTACTGAGAGGGAGGTTGGGCACTGGAACAGGCTCCCCAGGGAAGTGGTCACAGCACTGGACTTGACAGAGGTCAAAAAGCATCTGGACGATGCCCTCAGTCCCATGCTCTGACTTAGCTGGCCCTGTGTGGAGCCAGGAGTTGGACTCGAGGATCCTTATGGGTCCCTTCCAACTCAGGAGATTCTGATTCTATGATTTTATGATTTACAGTAACAGTTCTCCTAAAACATGCACACTGCTAAGCAAAATGTCCCTGCTATGCAAAGCCAAAAGGGAGTGGGGGCAAAGTTCAGCTCTGGGCATGCTCTGCTGGACAGCATGGAATAGAAGTGACTGAGAGTAAATTCTTGTTCTAGCAAATAATCATAATATTAGCCAGCAGTATCTGCTGATTAGTTTGCAGTGATTAAAAGAAGCCAGACAATTCCTTCAGACTCCCACTTCTTCTGTGGATTAGGAGGCAAAAACTTTTCAAGCTGAACCTAGGCCACCTTTTGACGCAAAGTACCCCATTACACATTTTCTTGCTTGAAGTAGATAATAATAAGTAGTGAAAAGCTTGAAATGTTGTTGAAATAAGACAATCTTCATCAACGTCCTCATAGAATCAAAACAGAGGGAACATTAAATCAGGCACCTAAAAATCTTGGCAGAAAGGGATGCTCTGCAGTGTTTCATGAATATGCCTTGCCACAGCTGAGCATCCATGTCCTTTCCTGACAATGAAACTGCACAGACAATTTCTATTCTGAATCAAAAATTACCTGTCATCACGTATCCTGAGCCATGCTGCTGATGAGGAGACAGTGCGTCACGCTGCAGTGCTGATTAGAAGATGTCGTTTTCAAGACAACTTTTTTTGGTGTAATGCCCTATAGAAGCTGAGAAAATTGACCTGCTTCTGGATGCATTCTGCCTTTGGATGGAAGAGAGAAAATAGCCTCGAGCAGTAACATCTGTGTGGGCCAGCTAAGGTAATGCATCAGGCTATAGCTTACTGACATAGAACACAGGAATGCAGCCAAAAGAACACCTACTGGTAGATATATACTTCAGTGTATCCTTTGAGTCACCATCCCTCTGCTGTCATTCATATGTGATTCAGCTTTTATTTCTGGCTGGTGTTGCTTTTGGGCTGACTTCTCCGTGGGTCTAGTACATAATTCGACGTGCTCTCTCTCTCTCTCTGTTGTTCTTTTGAGGAGCAGAAAGCTCGATCAGTCACAGTTTGGGCTTTTTCTGTGTGTACATGTTGTTTTAATGTTCGTTTTCTCCTTTCTGCTTGGTGGTTGTCTTGATTTGGTGTGACATTCTCAAAAACAAGGAGCTGTAGCTGGGGAGATGCGACACAGTAAGGACGCAGAGCATGGGACAGATTTAAAAATATCACTGGCTGGCCTTGTCAGGAACATACAGATGACAGAACTCAAGCTGAGGGCAAAAATGAAACCAGTAGATGTTGAAAGCAGTGGGGTTTGTGTTGCAAGCGGCACCTCTCATCCTTTTCCAAAGTTTATAGGTAATATACATCACCTATTGCTGAAACACGAAAACCAGGGAGAAGCTCGGTGCCAGGAATGGCACAACCATGAGGCTGCAGCCTTAAAATGCAGGGTTGTTGCTGATCTTTTCCGCAGGGAAAGAACAGGAAGGTTAGGCCAGCCGTTTCATGAGATAATGCAATTCAATTGATCGACTGGAAAGAAGGTTCCCCGTCTCCCTGGATGTGTTGTGGCACTGCTCGAACGAAACAGCAACCTGACCACAGTAAGGAAACAACTGGTTGGATGCTCCCAGGCTCCAAATAAATTTTTGATCTTACTAACTGATCTTTAATCCTTTGAAAAATAATGAATCACAAAATAGGCGTGTTCTGCCCAAAAAGAGTGTTCCTAAGAAGGGGCACTGCTGTTTGGATTCTACTGTCCTAACACTAGCAAGAACTAGTCAAGGTAAAAAATGTCATTCGCCGCTTTAGAGGGTATAACTGATGCTCAACAGATCATTAGCGAGATGGATGTACCAATATATCTGCTGCTGTGAAGGTCCCAAATGCACACAGCTCTGAAAAACATGTTACGGATCCGGGACACTAGCAATTTCTAGTCCCCTTTTTTCTGTTTCCAAGGGCAGGAAGGAGCTAGTTTTGCCTGTGCTGAGTTTTAGACATGTATGCTATTCCAGAGCTCGATTTTCTTTGAAATTCTTCATCTATGTTGGTTTGGGTAAAGAAATAACTTTCTCTTCCAGCTCTGTCACAGTAACCTCAGACGTGTGATCAGCTGAATGTCAGTAATTACAGCCACAGATTAAATTCTAAAAGGAAGGAATTTCTGTTGTGTAATAAAATTGCAAGTTTTGTGCAAGGTTCTCTTAAAATTTGGATCCATATCCATATCGAGCCACCAATCATTTCGAGGTTTGCTCATCCCTATTTCTTGCTTCACGTATCTCTGACAGAGATGCAAAGCACTCCTTCAATAAATTACCTTTCTGAATAGTAAAAATAATCTGGTAGAACCCTCTGAGGGATGCAGCGCAGGAGAACAAATTACTACAGGACACAAAGGGAGCCGTAAATGTAATTGTGATGGGTGTGGTGACAGTTTGCATTTATAATATATTCACTTTACCACACGGCTCCAGCAAGATGAGTTATTTCACATGACCTCACACACATTTCAGAAGAAAAAAAGGCTCTGAATTGCAGACCATGTTGATGGCAGTGCAATGCCAATGCTTTGTCTAATTGTATCTGGTCTTTGTTTTGTTGTGTGCTCTGGTATGGGGCCATTTAGAGTTATTAAAGTGGGAAATAAACCTAATTTAGGTAATCAGTTCGGGGGAAAAGTGGTAAAAATAATGAATATTGGATAGTAAAGCTACTGAGATGCTAGACTAAAGTCTGAGTGACAGTTTCCTCTCAGTTAAAGAGGATCCTCATCTCTCCATCTGCACTTCCAGAAATTTCCCTGGTAATGGGCATGACTCTGAAGCCTCAGAAAGGTGTCACTCCAACACAGTTAGGGGACTCTCCACTCTCCTGGGACTCAGACGGTTGCCTCTCTGGGTCTTCTGATCTTTGTTTCACCTGTTCTCTCTTGTCAGGTGACACTCTTTCTAGAGATACAATGGCATGATGTTTGGATAGCTGCAAAATATTTCAGCCTCTTTCAGAATGAAAGCTACAATAAAGAAAAGAACCCAAACATGTGCAGGGGCACATTTAAACATTTGGGGGATATTTTGTTAGGAACCATCAGATTTTGAGATCATTACCAAAACCTTTTTTTCATTTTCTGATTGGTTTTGATTTGATTGCAGCACCACGAATTTGAAAGGGACTAGAGCTGGATTTTATTCTCGTCTCTGCAACTGTTGGTAGGTAATGAATGTGGGGAATTGTAAAAGTATGCTCTCAGCACAGCTTATGTTCCCATGTTGTTAAGGTCTTGGGCTTGGTAAGACTTTTCTCTTCATTGAAGAATGCTCTGTGTTTTATTAGGTCAGCAAACCATTGCAGCGTGCGTATCAATTGTTCTGTTGAGCTGCTCTTGTCATGCCTGAATAAGAAGTGAAAGAGGATTCTCATATACATTTTTTTTCCCCTCTGTTGATTGTTTTTGGAGCTTCTGGGCTCGTGGTATAACCAACCTGCCATTTAGGCACCTTTTCATTGTGCCGAGCAGGCTAAGCCATTGCCCGTGCTTGATGCAATTTGGTTTCTTCGCATCTGTGCAAAGGAAAAGGGAGATTCAGGAGGGGTAACCAAGGAGAACTGCAGTGGTGTGGGAGGCACATGGGAGGCACAGTCTGAAGCTGAGAAGACCACCAGTCACGGGCCACTGAGGTTCAGCTGATAACCCAGTTGAAGAGCGAGGACCTCAGGTGGGAGTCTGGTCAGGGGGTTCAGAAGAGGATTGCTCATGGCAATGGCTCTGCACTAATCTGTTTGTCATCCTGTTATTATCTGTCTTAGGGAGTAAGCTAAGGCTTATTTGACATCCGGTGCTGCAGAGGACTGTATTGATGATGTCTTTTTGTCGATAAACGGGCAGTATTAATCTCCGGAATTTTCTGTTGTCTTTACAAGTGGTGGGTCCCATGCCCCTTTTTTAAGAGACATTAAAAAAATATTTTATTTAAAAATAGACCCCCCCAAAAGTCTTGTTTCTTAAATCAGTTAGTGGAAAAAGGCACTTAGCTTCACAGAAATGCCCACTGCGAAGAGAAATGCAGTCATTCAGGAACCCCTGCTCTTGTACTTTGAGTATGTGTTTACACAAGGAAGCAGATCTAGCATGATACTTTTGTGCCTTTAAGATACAAGTAAAGAAATACTGGCCCAAACCCTAGATTTTTCCTACTCTAGGAAAATTCCTGCTGTAGTCTGTGAATGTTTTGCTTATGGAATGAATAAAAATTTAATAAGGCTTTTGGGCTTATTTAGGATATATATTCAGTTCTCACCCAGATATATTCTTGTTCTCTTCCTGCAAAATAGATTTAGACAGCTGTATGTGCTCAAAACCCCTATTAAAATAAATGCATCAGCTACATATATATGAACAAAACATAGCTTTTAAGACAGGCCGACTAATGGTTTTGTCACAAACCCTTACAAAGAGTGAGACAAGAGGAGCACTGCTCTGAGAGCGGACCACAAACCAGGCTGTACTTTGAGTCACTCTCTCCCATTTGGAGCTCTCCCTTTCTGTGGGAAGTCAGAGCTCTCCCTGTTCCCCCAGGTGAGCTATATGGATCACGTTGTGTTCAGCTGAATGGGAAAGACAGTAGTAGCCCTGATTTTTTTTTCCTTTTTCTCTCTTTTTTTTTTTTTTTTCCCTTCATCTTCTGTTATATTTCCTGCCCAGGGAAGAAGATGACATCCAATATGAACCTATTCGATTATATGGGCTGGAAAATCAAGTAAGAACAGAGACCAGCCTTTCCTTTTCCTCTGTCTCCAGAGGGTGCACCAACCAGTCAACAAGCCAAACCTCCAATCTTTCCACTTGTGTTGCAAAACTAATGCTTTTAGCAGTAAGTTACAAGTCTCTCTGCTCTGAGCAGCTGGCTGTTTGTTTCCAAACACCCACTGTTCGAGGCTACTGGCCAGACAGAATTTTCTGACAAATAGTTGTTGCCTTTAAGCACATCCTTGACAGATGAAAAACAAGCCCAACTAAAATGATTGCTTCTTCTGTCTAGATGAGATACCCTGCTCGGTTGTGTGGGAGGCTATGCCGGACCTCTGGTTTTGCAAACTGGCTGATTTTAGCTAGCTTAAGTCAATCTGCTTATTCAGTGAAGATATTCCGGAGGATATATCACCAGTTGTCAAGATGACAACTCGGTAGAAGTCTAATTTGTTGAGCAGTAAAACTTTCTGCTTATGGAGCTGGCAAAGCAGCAATCTACAGAAACATTACATGGGGAGGCTGGAATACGGGAAATCAGTGACTTTCACAATATGACATTGCTTCGCAAAAAGCTGCCTTTGAAACTCAGCGTTCACATTTCCAATCAGTTTGCCTCTAGCTCTCATGCAAGTAAAGTCCTCGTGGTACCGGGAAGGTAAAAAGAGAGCGGGGGAAGAGGAGCAAGCAGAGCTGGAAGAATGAACATGAGTTATATTGTGCACCGTGTTTTGGCTATAAATCCTGCCTGCAGGAATTACTGAGATGGAGAAATAGTTATCTACTAACTTTGAGATCTGATCTGCAAAGTCTCAATGTCAGCGTGATGATTTATGGGATACAATGTTGTCAGGATTCGGCCTGACATGATAAAATAGAGGTTGGTAGAAACACAGCCCCTGTTTTAAACCATTATGTAAACGTCAGGTAACCGGTGCAAGCTGAGTGGCAAGAAGGCATGGTGCCGCAGGAGAGGTCGGGCTGTGAGCATGCTGGGTGTGCTGGAGAAGTGAGGAGGAGGATGCTTCAGCACTGTTCTCCTGTGACCTCTGCTTCCTGATGAGCTCCAGAGGGAGCTGTGGCTTGCCTTTTTGCTCTGAGATGAACTCACTAGAAGCAGATAGAAGCAAAGAAGTGATAAGCCTGTGGTCCCATGAATCCCTCTTTTTCTGTCCTTCTCTCAACCTTTCACAAGGAGACTCAGACCTTACTAGCGTTCCTTTTTAAAGGGCCATTTATAAAGCAGGTCTATGAAAATCCATCTAGTAAAGAAATGAAGCCAAATCTGGTTTGTTTATAATTGTTGTCGGGTTGTAGTAGAAATCCGTGTGAACACTGCTTTGAACCCTCATGAACAGGAGTGCTATCCCAAGGTCACTACAGCCATGATATCTAAGGGTCATTACAGCCATGATATCCAGGGGTTGTTACAGCCATGCTATCCCAGGGCCATTGCAGCCCTGCATTTTTTCAAAAGGGAATATAAACCCACAAGTGAGTAGCTTTCCTTCGTTATTAACGCCGAGTACATCCGTTTGATGCCAAGTTGATCCAGAAATATATTTTATTTTGAGGTGCTGCCAGCATTTGCCTCTTTCTGCTCAACAAGACTGATTATACTGAAAACAATGCTCAGCGAGTGAGGATACAAGGTTGTACACTTGCCGAGGCATAACCGTACATTTCACTGTCAGCTCTGACACCCGCTTGTCCTGGATGTGGGTGTCTGGTTTGCATAATCACCAGCCAGTTATTTATCAGTAAACACACCAGGCAGAGCCTTATATTTCAGCTGGCAGCCAATCAGGCCTGCTTGATTTACAAGTTTTTCTGGAGATGACGTTTGTTTACACACAAACTCAACACAAACTTGCAGGCTGAGTGCTTTTCTCTGCACACTGAGGAACAAAAGAGCAGTGAGCCCAAAGGCTAAGGCATGGTGCTGCCACTCCACCCTGCATGTTTTTGGCTGTCGGGGTTACAGGTTAGGGCTCGGTTTGGAAATAACCTGTCCTTGATGACTGCTATGGCTTTTAGTTTAATTATCTCCTTCCATCGGGAATCTAAAGCTGCCAAGAGCAAAGAGAAGGTGCTGTTTTTCTGTCCACGGAGGTGAGATATTAAGGAGGAAAGAGAAATGTCTAAAACTAGTAGAAGCAATGCCAAAATATCCAAGGGGTAAGTGACCAAAACCTGATTGGGCTTGTTTTTTGGCTTTCCCTCTGAATGCTGTTCCTACCTAAAAAAACCCATTTCCTAAAGCTGGTATTGTGACAAATGCACAATTTGTTTAGAGTATGTGAATATTTTTATCCTGTTATTTCAGTTACAGACACTCAGGTGCCTTTTTATGATATTTGTTAAGACAAAAGAAGAACTTTTGACTATTAATTACTGGAGAAACAGACACCAACAATGATTATTATTCTTATTATGTTGACTCATCACAGGGGAAAAAACGTCTGTCACATTTAACTGGCTGGCACTTATGCCTGGGTTGCAAGACACTTGGCTTCACACATTAGGAACAACCCTAATGTGCAAATTATCTCCAGGATGGGCATCCAAATGCTTCTGGCTTCCCTGACTTCACGTAGCTCCATCAAAGGGGTCATCCAGAAGCATGTTGCTGTACCATGAGCCTGGAAACCATAGCATCCCTAACGCAATCAGGGTTGTGCATAGCAGGGAATTTCCCCCTTGTTCTAATTCCATGCTAGAGCACATAAAAGCTGAAATCTAAGGGTTTACTGGTGTAATTCATGTAATTATTAGGCTTTAGGGGTAACTGCTCAAAAACTGTAATGCTGTGTATAAGTGGTGGCAAAATTGAAAAGACTGCCAATCTCAAGCATTCACTGCTGCTTCAGAAAGGTAATATTTCTGTTCAGAAATTTCCCAAATCCACAAATGTTTTCCCAAACTAAAAATCAAGAATGTGAGGCTGCTCTGCATGTACTACATGGGTGGGAAACTTCTTCAGACTTGTCTGTCACAGTCTGAAGTTTACTCACGCTATCTTGGTAGTTTTTATTAGCCAGGCAATAAATCCATGCAAAATTTCTAAGATTAGAGACTTGGTGTAAGTACATAATAAAGCTGATTTGCTGCCAGCAGTCTTTGAAACTACATTGGAAGTGTAAAAGGACTTAAGGACACTGCAAACATATTCAGAGAGCAAAGAACAAGTAAAATAATGATAAAATCCCTCACAATGAATTATTTTTCCCATATTGGCTAATCTAGCCATGTGTTTGTCATCATGGGTTATCCTGGCTGAGAGAGTTTGGCTGGTTTAGCCTGGAGAAGAGAAGGCTCTAGGAAGATTTACAGCAGCCTTCCAGTACCTGAAGAGCTACTGGAAAGCTGGGGAGGGACTGGTTACAAGGGCAGGGAGTGATAGGACAAAGGGAAATGGGTTTAAACTGAAGGATGGCAGATTTAGATTAGATATTCAGAAGAAATTCTTCCCTGGGAGGGTGGTGAGGCCCTGGCACAGGGTGCCCAGAGAAGTTGTGGCTGCCCCTGGATCCCTGGCAGGGTTCAAGGCCAGGCTGGATGGGGCTTTGGGCACCCTGGACTAGGGGAAGGTGTCCCTGCTCATAGCTGGGGGTGGGACTGGGTAGGCTTTCAGGTCCCTTCCAGCAAGTATTGCAGCTGATCCACCAATCAGGATAATGTCTGATTGCACATGATATAAAATCATACCAAAAAAAGGTATGAAATTCCTTTGGCATTTGAACTCCAAGATGTATTGAACCTAGAGCTACCTCCAGCTGATGGGAGATCTACTTCCTCCACTTTATTGGTGGGGAAAGGTTTGCACAGGTCAGATGAGACTCCCTTCTGCTGTGTGCCCTGCGGTCCTTTGCTCCAAAGGAGTGGAGAGATCTGGATCCTCTGGCAGAGCAGAGGTAAACTATGTCATGACAACAACAAGAAGACATAAAGCTCTAGTAGCAACAGTTTGTTATGAAAAGCCTGTGAACAACCTGTTTCTTTCTATGAATTACCACACTTGTCCTATATGCAGTTGACTGTAAGCCAGAAAAAAGAAACATTACACAAAATTTTTTACCTATTAACAGTCAGAGGCTAGTACATAAGCAAATAGCATTTTCCTTCTACTCTGATCATTTTTCTCTTCATTCCCCACAGACACAGGGCCTTCCTTTAAGTTTTTAAACACCAGGCTAAATAAAAAGACTGTACTCTCACCATCGAGGTGGACTCGAGTCTGAGATTGGAGAGAAGAAAAATATTTTCATCATATCAGAAAGCTCTTTTTTTGTAAAAGATTATACCAAGATGGGCAAGAAAACCTCATAAATGTTTTGAAAGTGGAAAGAAGCACGTTGTGTGTTGGTAGCACTTGGAGCATTTAGGGGAGTGCTTTGCTAGACTGCAATCATCATCACCTCTTTTTCCTTTGATCTGTCTGGAGATGTGGTTGTGTGTTTGAAGCTGGAAACAGCACTTTTCTAATGTTCTCTAACCTCAAAAACAAGATGCCAAACATAAGGATTTTTTTCCCCTCCTTTCTTCCCTCCAGCTTGTTCCTGCCAGAACAGACTATTCAATTGTGTACTTTGCAGCCAGGCATAACTGTGCATCGTGATTCTCTCTGCTGAAGGAGGGGAGAGCTGTAGTGTAGGGATTGAGAGGGCTTTTGTTGCTGGAAGGAATTTTTTTACTAGCTTTTTTTTTTTTTTTTTTTTTCTGTGTGTGAGAGACATGAAGTGCTCTGGAAATGTACAGATTCTTCCTGCCAAGAGTGGTTGTTTTCACAGCTCCCCTTTTGCCAATTTCAAACTGGTTAAGAAATAATAAAAATTAAAATTAAAAAAAAAAAAAAAGAAAGTTTTCACATACATATCCTGAAGTCCCTGGGTGACAGATATCGTTGAGCAATAGAGTCTGTAAAAGTGCCAAAATAACCTATTTCCCCAGAAGAATAGAAGAATCAAATATGAATACCCAACGCTAAGGTGAAGAGGGAGTTTTCAGTGACAAGAACAAGATGAGAACAAAGGCAAGGCTGAAGTGTTATTAACCAAGTGTCTTAATTAAGCTAGAATTATGATGTTCTAATATTTTTAAGGATTTCAGTCAGCTGCTCTGCCTTTGGCTTTAAATTTTTCTGAAAAATAATCTTTAATGCAAAATAATTAATTCATCTCCAAGTACGAGTGTTACTCATTCCCAGTACATGAAATATTTAGAGAGGATTCTAGCAAAACACTTCTTCTCTGAGAGGGTGAGGAGGCTCCGGCACAGGGTGCCCAGAGAAGCTGGGACTGTTTCTGGATCTCTGGCAGGGTTCAAGGCCAGGTTGGATGTGGCTTTGGGCACCCTGGGCTGGTGAAGGGTGTCCCTGCCCATGGCAGGGGGTGGGACTGGGTGGGCTTTGAGGTCCCTTCCCACCCAAACTAGTCTGTGATTCTATGAATCTACTCCCAACATTGACTTGACCTAATACTGTTCTAATTAACAGGTTGGTTTTGGACATAACATAGTGCTTTATATGCTCTGATAGAACTATAGGACATCATGGCAGAAATTCAGGCAAAATACTTTGCTGAACACACACAAACCAGAGAAAAACCATTATGAGCCGGAGAACATTGGGAAGCAAAGGGAAGCTTGTAACTTACTTTTCTGACACCTTCTTCCAGTGTAGCCCTCAGTACAGGAGCACACATTGGCTCGAACACAGAGACCACCATTCTTACACGGGGGGATGCAAATGGCTAGAGAAAGAACAAAGGTTTTGTGCACTGAAATCATCGAGAGGATCAACCTTACTTAAATTCAGGGTTGTTATTTAGGTGCCTGTACTGGATGACCACTCTGCAGAGGCTTTTTCCTTAGTCTGGGTAGAGAAGGTGTGTCTCCAATGCGGATGCCTAGCTGGAGATGCAGATTCTCTCCTGGTTGTGGAAAGAATGTGGGACATGACTCTGAACACCTAAGGGTCTCTTTTAGATCCCTGCAGTTAAGTGCCAGGAATATCCCTGAGAATCTGTCAGGTTTCAGCTTTCTAGGCAAAGGGCTTCTGCCCTTGAAATACAGCTCAGTGTTTGATATTTGATAGCTTTGTTTTGGCACTCTTACTTTCCCCCTTTCTAAATGAAGCAAGAGGAAGGCTTTTGCTTTGCTTCAGCATCCACCCACTCTCTCCCCCTGTCCCACAAATGTGGATATTTAATTTTCAAGTTTTAGTTTCATCTAAACCAAAATGTTAAGGATAAAAATTCCAAATCACCAACGTGTCAAAAAGCACCTTCCGTGTTGAACGCCAAGAGAAAGATCATCAAATTACAGAGTCTGTATCATTTTCCCTCTCTCCTTCACGCCCAAAATCACAAAAACAAACAGCTTCAGCAAGCAATTAGATTTTTGTGTGTGAATCATTCACTTCCAAAAATATGCATTGGCATCTGGGAACTTCAGGGAAATAAAAGAGAGAGAGAGAGACAGAAAAGAACTTTTAATACCCAGTTACTTCAGATTTGATGTTAAGAGTGTAATTAGTAATTCCCAGACCCAGGAGGGGGTTATTAGACCCACGCCAAAAAATTGAAAAGCACATGGTATAAGCACAAAGGTCTTCCAGTTATTTGAGCTCTAAACCTAAGTTCCTCACTGCTGCCTGTCCTGCCTGAGCTAATGTGTAGTTGAGGTATCCACTAATTTGACTTCTTCAGCGTGAAGTGAGCAAGAAGCCCAAGACATGGTTCGCTGCAGTTTAGACTTCCCCTCTTTAGGGCAGGGATTCAAAATCAGGTCCTGCTCTGTCAGGCAGAGGGAGATTTGGTCAGGTCTTTGGGCAGGGATCTGGAGAAATCCTATGCAAGTGTCCTGTCCACTATGCTCTAGGATGGTCAAGTAGGTGATATCGTTATCTCCTTTTGCAGATAGATGACCATCTGGCTCTGAAACACAGCACACTACACACTAAAAAGTGTGCAAAATGAACAGAGTAGAGCCATGCCTTGACATCTAATTGAATAATTGCTAATTAGTGATATCACCAACTTCAGACAGTTTCAGATTAATTGTTTTAAGTTATCATTAATGCCATCACAAAGAAGTGCTTACTCTCTCACGGTACACTATGAAAAAATACAATGAGGATTACAGTACACTATAACATCCAAGGGACACACAGGAGTTATGAGAAGGAAAATCTCTGGACATACTTCATGTGGAGGAAGCAATAATATAGGCTGCTGTTTATATTTTAAGGCTGGATCCTTTATCAAGATGATAAATAGCACTTACTTACCCCTCTGGCACTGTGGCCCGTAGAAACCATAAGGACACGTACATGTATTTGGCCGTACGCAGGTTCCTCCATTCAAGCACACAGGATTGCACACAGCTGTATGTGAATATAAGATAATTCTGTGAATCTCTTACAATTTTTAGGGTTTTTTTTAAGAGTAGACATGTTTTTGCTGCCGCACATGTCCTTAGAATAAACATTTCTAGTGGTATTGTGATAAACTTTGCACAATCCCTGCTGGTCCACTGGTGCCGTGGCATTTATTCATTGTCATCTCTAAGTGGTGTTTTAGTGTAGCTTGTGTGTGTGTGTGTGTGTGTGTGTGTGTGTGTGTGTGAAACAGAATGCAATTTAATAGTTGATTTCTGATGTCTTCCTTTGACGTGCACAGTTCGTTTGCTCCCGCTCCAGTATCCTCACCAAACATGATCCCAAGCTAGCAAAAGGAAGTCATGTTGCATACAGCCTGGGTAACCTGGAGATGGGACATTAAAAATTTGCTGCTCTTTTCTGAGTTCAGTAGAACATCGTGGTGTTTCTGTGAATAGGTGTGTGCTGCCAACCCTCCGCTTGCTCTGCCTCATTTAAATGCCAGTTCCCACAACATATTGGCTCATGCATCACCAGCAAAGCCACTGGCTGAGCTTCCTCTGCCTCTTTATTTATCTGTTATTACTGTAGTTGATATAGCAGGCATTAGGAATTAAAAGCTGCCTTGCATATTTCTATTCGGTAAGTACCTGAGTGTTTGGGTAAAAAAGTATTTGAATTGCAAATCAGTTTAGTTGGGAAGTCACTGTGTGAAGAATAAGGAATCTGATAAAGTTTTCATTGTAAAACAGAGCGACACTTTAAAACAGTCTTTTTCCTTCTCTTTCCTTTGTCTTTCAGTATCTTATGAAACAGCCCACTAAATAAATTAAATACCTTGAAGCTTAAATAAATTCAGGGTCACTAAAATGTGTCAGATGAAGGAGAAATAAAATGTCAGTTTGGAAATAGAAAAAAGCTAAATTGGAGTCTAGATGAGAGGCTTTTCTGCCTAAGCTGCAGTCATTTATGCAGTCATAATGGACTTTGTTCATTTCTAATGGTCAATTTGGATTAGTCACCCCATTGTCCTAGCTAGTTCACAGATGTGCACACTCTGCTGGTGTTTATATTTCCACTGGTAAAGTCCCTTAAATTCCTGATTTTGGTTTTGTTTGTATGTATGCACTCGTCCAGAGACTCTTACCACATCACTTGTGGCAGGGAATCCTGACAATCTCCACAAAAGACCCTGTCGAGCCCACCCAGAGCAGAGAGAAGTGAGGTTGGTATTCTTCCACCTAGGGTGTTGTCCAAAAACCCAAATCCTGCTGCTGGTATTCTGGGTTGGAAATCACAACAAGCTTCCGCTGCGGTTGCTTGTCCTCTTCTTGGAGTAATACTATTTAAAGCCACCCCAAAATAAATTTACAGAACTCAAGGAGAGCGAACTCCAACAGGAAAAAGAGGAGACAGCAGGAACCAGAATAGCTAGTGGCAATCCTAGTCATTTACCGTGGCTCTTAGCTGGGTTAATTTATGTGTCCTCAATAGGTCTGTCATTTCAACACTTACAGGAAGAGCAGTCTCAGGGAGACAGAGGTTAAAATGACATTTCTCACCTTCCAGGAAAGGCTGAAGGTGTCTCAGTCATTTAATATTCTCTATGGCAGAGGCAGACTGCCTCTGCAGCCTTGAGGTTTGGCACTGATTAGGGTACTCTCATGCTTGCTCCTTTTAATATTTCAGTATTTTGCATGCCTTGTCCCAGGTGAGTGCTGTAGTTACTGTGCCTTTGGAGGAAAATTATGTGCTCCAGCTTTTAGTGCTTAGACCCCGAGAGGAAGATCTGAGCTGTATCTATGCAAAGCATGGTTCGAAACTATGCATCCTGCTTAGTAATAGCCACCAAGTCCCAGTCCTCACCTTGTCGTTTTGTACTGATGGGTGGAGGTGGCTTTTCCCTGAGTGTGCAAGCTCCTGGGAATGCCTTTGTGGGTATCAAATCCAGGAGGAGCAGTGTGAATTCTGGTAGCAGCAGGATGTTTAACATTAGGGGTGAATGATTATGTTCTCCTTGAGAACTGACTTTTCCTCTTTCTTGTACAGTCACAAGGCATATCCAAGAACTGGGCCACAGAAATCTGTATAGCCAGCCTCAATTTCTGATAGCTCATCCTTCCATGTTCACTTTTCTTCTTTAGGCAGTACTAGAAGTGCGTAAGTAGTTATTAACTTAGCAGTTAAATCACATTCTCGCCTGATGTGAAACCGGCCTCTTCACTTTGAGGGTGGCAGAGCCCTGGGACAGGCTGCCCAGAGAGGCTGTGGAGTCTTCTTCTCTGGAGACATTCAAACCTGCTTGTATGCTGTCCTGTGCAGCCTGCCTGAGGTGAGCCTGCTCTGGCAAGGAGGTTGGACTAGATGATCTCCAGAGGTCCCTTCTAAGCCCTAATGTTCTGCAACTCTGTGATTCTTCTATTCCCATCGCCATGAACTGTACTTTTAAGTTCAGATTTGACCTCATACCATTAAAAAACACCAAAAGCCAAACTTTCCTCCTTTCTGTCCCACCACCATACCTTGGGGGAATGTATAGGGTTCAAAGCAATGAAAACTGGAAGCTGTGCAGACCATGAGTGGTGCAGATGGTTGCATTGCCCTCAGGTCTGCCACTATGGGTGTGGGGCAGGACTCATTCTTTGAGCTCCTCATGAACAAGAACAAAGTGAAGTTCTGTCCATGGCAGCCGAGACATCTCCAAAGTCCCAGCAAGGATTAGTCTCACTTGCAGAAGTTGCTTAGTAAGGTTTTAACTTCTAAAAAGGTGAATAGCTTTGGTTGTGGTTCTGTGGGTGCTAAGAATAAACTCCACAATCACACAAGCTTAAAAATCTGTGAGAAGTTTTGTTGACCCCGAGGTTCAAGTAATCATCTAAACTTATGAATACTTAGAGACACTCAAAGCCTTACAAAGTTTTGCCCTGTAGTAGTTCTCCTGTTCTTATGTTTTAATTCTTTAAGGAACTCCCAGTCTGACTGATGGATTGTGGAGATCACATGGATTTCAGGCAGCAAAAGACTTGAGATGGGTCATTGCTAACTGCTTACCTGTTTCACAAGAAGGGCTGCTCCATCCATGTCTGCATCTGCACTCATCTGGGGACACACAGACCCCACCATTATGGCAGTGTCTGTTACACACCACTGGAAAACACACAAAGGATCAAAGTCTCTTATCAGTAGCACTGATGCAGGTCCTAAAGCTGCTCTACTAGTCCCAGAGGTAAACTGAGGAATGAATCCACCCCTTTCCTTGGCTTGATTTCTTTTCTCTGCCCATTCTTTCCATCAGAAGTCTTACATTGAAAATTCTTTGCTTTTTTAATATTCCAGCTACCCTGGTTCAGAGATAGAACTATATTCCTGTCAAGGGCAACCTGATATTTAAATAAGCAGGACTGTAATAATGAGACCACATAGGTTTCACCATTCGGCTCCTCTAGAAGGATTTGAAAGCTAATATTTTTCCCAGATGTTCAATACATTGCACCTCTTTTGTAACCAGTATTGCACAATAACATGATTCCTGTTAGGTTTGGTTGTCTGTTTTGTTTTGTCAAAATTAGTATTACTGCATTCACTCACACAACCTTGAATTTTATAAATGTTGCTATAAATAACATTGAGGTTTTGCTTGTTTGTTTGTTTGTTTTTTCAGAAGCACTTTTGTGTAGAAAATGTTGCTATAGATGTGCATATTTTTACATAATACAACTACAGTGCTGGTAAATATATGATCTGGAATACTTATTATATATTATTTTGATATATTATGCTTTGATTTCCTTGCTGTGTTCAATCATCATGTTAAGGGGAAATACAGAAAAAATTTAAAAAAAAGCTTTTTGTGTCTTAAAATTTTCTGCAAATTCAAACATGTAACAAGGAGAAAAGCCTGAGTGAATCCATACATACTTGTTTCACATTGAGGACCAACAAATCCGTAAACACAAGAACAAGTATTTTGAGAAACACAAGTTCCTCCGTGCTCGCATGGTGGATCACACTGTACTGCAAAATAAAACATGAGGGAAAAAAAAAATACTGTTCAAATATCACATCCTGTGGGGTTAGGAGCACGACACTTGCTATTCTGATTCACGTGCTGTTTTGGTAATCCAACAAGTAATTTGACTACTGAGGAAAACACGTTCAGGACAGAAGTATCCCATTAGTAATGCAGCAGTAACCAATGAGTAGCTATGTAATGCCTGCAAGGGAATGATTCTAACATAACCACATTGTATAACTTTTGAGCATGCATGTTTTTAAATATGCATTTTTGGAGTCTAAAGGTGGATCCAATACAAATGCAGTTCATGATACCAAAGGCTTTGCCCATCCCTCTCTATGCTTTTGCCTTGTGGATGTCCAGTAAACCTTCACAGGTACCACAGAAGTTACCCAATGAAGGGTTTCTTCTGTATAGAAATGAGTCATATGGGAATTTGTCAGCAAAATGACAAACATTTAAGCAATAATTTAAATGTTTAATAAGTAGTCTGGGGTCTGCAGTCAAAGCAGAAAGTTAGATAATAATTTCTTGACATAGTGTAATACATAATGTCATTCTGTGGAAGAAAGAGAATGAGCAAGTGTAGTGCATAAAACTGGAAAGTATTGCAGCTCCTGAAACAGGCTATTTGCTGTTTGCTTTGTAGATGTTGATCATTATGAGCCTAACTCCTTTATCGTGCAAGCAGCCTTGAATGTTCTCCCCTCTTAAACCTTACATCTAAGGTAGGTACCTGACATCTGAGGCATCAACACTATTTGCAGCCCTTTAATAAGAACTAGTCTTTTGTATGCTCAACACAGGAGAGGAGTAGAGAAGACCACTGGAGGGAAGATGCCCACTGGAGGTAGAAGATTCCCACTGAAGGTGGAAGATGACCATTGAAGGTAGCGGATGACCACTGGCACTTACTCTACAAAGGGCTATGTGCAGGAGCAGAGCAAGGCACATGTGTCAGCTGGCTCTCACTTATGCCTTTGGGAAAAAAAGCCACCTCACAGAACAGAATGAAAAATATCTTTCCTTGTGCTTGGGAAGTGAATGCAGAGAAAAATGTTGTACTTTGGCACACTTTACTGGCAGAGCTTTGTCTTTTATAATGGATATGAAGCTAAGCAAGGTTATTCCAAGGAAAATGCAAAATGGAGCTAAAGAGATCCAAAACAAAGCATCTTTCATTTTAAGTATTGTTACAACGGGGAAAAAAAAACCCACAAACAAATGTACTGCATTTTGTTTTAAAAATGGAAAATGGACTGTGTGATTGGAAAGTTAAATGAAGGACAAGTACTTGTGGCACTAAACAATTGAAAGGCATCTCATGCATAGAAGGCCTCCTCACCTCTTGTGATACCACCAAGCCTTCAGATAAAGCCACTGCTATCAAGTTTGCCATCTGAAGAAGCTGTGAAAGCCACCACACATTTTCCAATTGCAGTTAAAAAGGGGCTTGGAAATAGATAATCTTTGAGGTCCTTTCCAACCCAAACTATTCTATGATTCTATGAAATTGGAGCTGTTTTCAAAAAAAAATGTTTGGTTTTCCTTTAAAACTGCAGTACTATATAAGCCACCATTTGTGTTTGGGGCTTGTGCTAAATCTTGCTGGAGTCAATGACAGGCTTTAGGGCTTTGAAAGGAGGGTGCTGACCCATTCATTGCATGAGAAACATCTCCGTTCTGAGCTTCCATAAGCACAGGGGCAGCTTACAAAGGAGTTCCTTGGCAATTAGAATTTATCAGTAGGTAGAACTGGTTAATAATCTCTGCGTGGAGACAGGGAAACACAAAACCTGGGGAAAATGTACTGCTCCTTTTGAAGTACATGAAACGTGACTGCCTTTTCTGTAGGACGATGGTTGCATAGAGCCTCCAGGTGTCTAAGAGCTACGCCAAAGCACAGTGACATTCAAACATATTATGCTTTATTTCAGCATTTTCTATGTAGCACTTAAAGAGAATGTGTCCATTTCAATAGAGTGCTTTCCACCTGGCCTTTATGTTTTCTGAGATGCATCTGAACTGTCAGAAAAGAACATGGTATTTTGGATATTAAAACATTTAGCTGTTATGGTGACATTTAATAGCAGAACGTTTAAAAGTATTCTATTACTGGTGAAGAGGAAAAGATAAAAACTGAGCACTGTCTGCAATGCGAGAGCAAGAGTAATAGTCACCTAAAAGACATTTCCCTCCATAATAGAAATATACTGTTTGTGTCAAATTCTTTTCCAAAACTTCTGCCTTTCATCTTCTGGAATAATTTTTTTCCCCTATAAACATTTGCTGAGTTGTATAGAGATGTTGCAGTGTTTTTATACCAAGCGGTTTTGGATGGTATAAAATAACAGTAAAGAGGAAAACATCACTGCAAATGGTCAATCTTGCTGTCAAATGTATGTATGTTTATGTTTATAATTTAAAATCTAGAGGTGAAAATGGAGAAGCCCATTATTGTTTTCTCTGAAAGGGCTTTTTGGGAAATATCCCAAAACTACTCTTTCTTTTCCCCACTAAAATGAGATCATGCACTTTTTATAAGTTTCTCTACGATAACTTTGGGGGTACTCAGGGATACCAGATGCTGTGTTGTTTCCTTTGGTTTTTGATAGCTTAATCAGCAAATGACTTCCAAGATAGAATTATTGTTTAATATCTCAACAGCAAGTAAACTCCCTGTGCCACCCAGCATGGAAGGTCCTGGGCATGTGCCTTTAGAGCAAGGTTCAGAGGTGTGAGAGCATTACCTGCCGTTCCATTTAAAAATTGGGGAATTCCCTGGAAGGAGTGCAGGCTACCAATCACTGCACGTTATTTATTTTTCTTTCAAAGATGCATTATTCAAATTTCCTAAATGCACAGATGAAGTTTGAACATGTGTGGCACAAAGGGGGGAAAAAAAGGAAAAGAAAGCTGTGTTATGTGCTAGACAGGTTATTTGTTTTCCTTTTGAATAGATGTGGATCGAAACCATTCTTTTGCATGTAAGATAGGAAGATAAAGGAAATAAAGCATAGGGTAAAAGCATGTATTAGTGCAATTTAAAAAGCTTATCTGCATATTTGGATACTCCAGCAGTCAAGAGCCCAGTTATGAAATAAATACCCGTCACAGCAAATAGAAAATTAACAAAATTAACTTGACTGAATAAATTTGGAGTACAAACACAGAGAGAATGCTTCTGGTTAGGTTGTACTAATGGATTTTGTTTTGTGAAATTGCAGCTGAGAGCTCATCTGCAGTCAAAAAAAAAAAAAGAAAAGCAAATAAAGTGTTAGGAATTGTTAAGAAATGAGCAGAGCACAAAATGCCAGACTTTACTGTGGTTGGTATCTGTGGTGAGCTGCATCTTAAATACTGTGTCCAGGTCTGATCCCCCAGCTCAGAAAATATATAATGAAAGTGGGAAAGATGTAGAAAAAGGTGACAGGAATAACCAGTTATTGAAGAGCTTTTGTATGAAGAACAAGTGAATACATTGGGTCTTTGGTAAAGACATGGCTTGGGGAGATAGGAGAGAAAACTCCCTGGAAAAGTTGAACTGTTCAAAGGCATCACCTTGGCTTTTTGAAGGGGATGATCCATAACTTGCTGAGAGAATATTTTGGACAGTATCCCTGTGTTGTTCCCATACACTGTTAGACATCTGCTGTTGATAGCTATTGGAGATAGGGGAAGTACTTTTGGTATGATATGTTAGAGTTGTTTGGGTGTAAAAATGTCAGAACAGACAAATGTCACCTACCAGATTTTTTTTCCAGCTTGTTTCATCCAGCTGTTCATCCTGAGGTCGCAATACTTCCCCAACTATTCCATCTTTCCTGTTACTTTGAAAATTATTTGTTTTGAGTAGTGGCTTTGTAACCTCAAGGCAATGCTGTGCTTTGACTTTTGAGCAGAAAGCATGACTAGTACTGTTCTAGACTTCCCCTTCCCTTAGAAAATACTGTGCAAAGCTTTTAAAACATCCCAGAGTTTTACTGACTCAACATTTTAAAGAAAAAGTTTCTAAATTAACATGACTTTATCTCCCATAGGATTCTGAGGAAATTTTATGACTACTAAAAAACTAGAAAGATACTAGTCCTTAGCTGTCACCTAATCCAAAATAGTTTTATATAATTGCCTGTGTTCTAAGGAACTGAGTCCTTAACTTTTTAGTCATATGAGTTTAGTGTCCAGAATTTCCCCATCGAATGAACTTGGGGACAGAGAAAAAAACCACCACCAAGGATGAGCAGAAATTTGGTTTAAATTCTTATTTTCCTTCCTTCTTCAGGTCTAGGCCTCTCAGAAAAAAGCACAACAGTAATGCCCAGAACAGATTATATTTTTTTTGTTAACTTCAACCCTGTTATCGAATGGAAAGGACATGTTCCACCTTAGGGCACCCTAAGGAGCTCAAGAAGTACAACAGCTGCTCTCAGACAGTGCCATATGCACAGACCCTGGTGAATAAGCTGACCTCAGGGAACAGACAGCATTTATTTCCTTGCCCAGAGTAATTTCTCTGAGGTGACTAACACCACTAACAAATATTTCAGAGCATTAGCCTCAAATGATATAAAGTGCTGCATTACAGGTGCCACTTATAATACGCTAGACAAAATATCAGCAACATTCTGAAAACAATCCCGTTTGGGCTAGTTATGCATTATTAAAATGCTAGTTTTTTATTCAACAGGCATAGTGAGCTGAAACCTTTAAAGCTCTGAAGGTGTTATGACATTTCTGCAGTGAGCTTTGGCAGGTGATAGGTGCTGTCCTGTAAAACTGTGAGGCATGTACCATAGCCATGCGCTGGCTTTATGGCACATATCCTCGAAAAGGGCACTCAGAGTGGAAATTAGGTATTTAGCTATCTCCCTCATCACCAGAGGAACTCTTGGCTATAGTTTGCTCCATAAATGCCAGTGAGATTCTCCTGCAAGAGAACATGCGGGAGAATCCAGTGGACTACAGTAGGCTTTATCTGCCCTGCTTAGTTTTTATTACTGTGTAGACGATGCTGGCTGTCTCCAAAAGGCTATCTCCAAAAACTTGTGACATGAGGTTTTTCAAGGCCTTGCCTGTTTAGCAGACTGGTCTTAGCATTAGGGCACCAATAAATGGTGATGCTGCCTTTGTGCAGGAAGGTTGAGAGAGCTCCAGAAGCTGAGGACCTGGTCAGCTGTAGGAATAGAGCACAGGACCGATAAGGAGAGCTTTGAGGAACTACTTCATCTTGTCTCATCTGCAAAGTACCCACTGCCAGAAGTAAAAGAATTAAGAATCTGTAATGCTTATTATGCCTAAACATGATGGGCAAAGGCAAGGTCCTGATTTTACAGATAGATGACGAAGTTGTCAGTAGTGGAGTGATCTAATTGAAATTGTTATGTGTCTGAACATCTCTCAGCTTAGCTGCCTGAATATAAGCTGAACACACCGACATCTAGGCACGTCATTCCAAGAGAAGGTGGGAAGGGATCCATCCCCAGAGGACTCTTCTAGTCTGGACTCCTGTGAGTCTGTGGTTCCCGAAGCAAGAAGACAGAGTAGGGGGAGAGGAGTTACAGTTAATTCATCACAGGGTCACTCAGAGTCTTGTCCAAAGGGGTAGGAATGTTATATATATATAAAATGACGCCAGTAATTTTTCCCTACCAATCCTCCAAGCCTGATTTTGAACCTGCACAACTAGGGGAAAAAAGAATTTAAATTCTATCACAAGACAAATATAACTTGGTAAAGTATTTATTATCTCAGAGTATTTTCAGACAGCCTTATTAAACAAAGGTCACATCCCTGCTCTGCAGGTATTAAAACTTGGTATTACCTATGGGCTGTCCCTTTTCTCTCCGTGAATTCTGATATCAAATAGGATGGTAGCAACAATCAACAGTGTCTGATTCAAAGTTTTTGCTTACTTCCCACAGATGTTGTATCAAAGCCTGAAGATTCCACAAATGCTGGTCTTGCTAAGCTTTGATCACTTGTCCAATTTCCCTGTCTCCTGTTCTTAGCGGCTACTACTGTTTGGAGGGAAGTCGGTACAGTTGTGGCGGCATCGTAAGGTGCTGATAGCTGAGGGTAGGACAAGCTTTAATTCAAGGAATTATCCTCATCTTTCAGCTTCATCTGTCATGGTGAATCAGATTTATCTGACATGGGAAGAGACATCAACGGCTGGAGGTACAATGGGTGCTCTTCACACTTCTGGCCACGCTCCAGGAGGATGCTCACAGGTGCACGAAGGGGCTCGGGGTGAAGCAGAAGCAGGGAGCAGACAGGCTTATTACTGAGTCAGGTGACATGGGCAGTGACAAGAGACAAATAAAGGATGTTTGTGTATCGTGTCATCAAGCCCCGAGACAGAGAATGATGTTGGTAATAAAGTATTTCATCCTAAGGACTCTCCAGAGAGATTTTCAGTAATACCAGTAATTGAAGAAAGCATCTCGTCTTGCGAGACAGTAAAAGGCAGGGGTAGATTTATGTTTGAAGGACTATACTGACGGGCATACTAAATACACACAGACACAGAGCAGCCATATGCCCATATTCGTAAGTATTCTTAGATTCTGGGGCCTGGACTTTGAGGAGAGGCCATTCTGAAGGCAAGCTTGAGTTGGGCGTCCAAGTACTAGAAGCTACTTGTTACTTTTCCAGCTCCAGGTATAAAACAGAGGTCAAAGACAGGGTCTTTCATGCCTAGTAACCTTAGGTCCTTTAGAAGGGGCATTTCAGAAGTGTGCAAACAGGCAAAAAGTTATAGCACCCAAGATTATAATAACCTTTTCTTAACCATTTTGTAATATATCTCCAGGACTGCTCTGAGCTCAGAGGGCTGCAGCATCACTGGGGGCTTTGCTCCCCAAGAAGCTTTGCTTACAGCAAGAAATCCCTGCAAGGTCCTCTGCAGTGTGTCATGGCTGAGACCCCCTACACCTCTCTGCTCTGAGCATGTGAAAGAGAAGGAAACAGGTGATACAAACGCTTCTGCTTTGTGTAGGGAAAGGCCAATCAAGGTATCAACTTATCAGAGGGATTTCAACAGAAGGTCTAATTAAAGATATCTAAGTCAGGGAATTAATTGTCTCAGCAATGTGCATAATACTAGTGTTTTATGGAGACATTCCAAGCTGTCTAATAAATAACTTGATATATTGTGAAAACCCTTCTGGTGCTATACATTTCAGATGAAAAATTCCAGTTTGTATTTAAGGTATTAGATAGATATCTAAAAAAAGTAATTTTTAAGGTAGTACAAAAATTACTTTTCCCTACAATATGTGTTGTATAGAGAAATGGAGTTAATTTTACTCTTTCTCACAGTTTTGTTATGTTTTCAAATGTAATGACTTCAGTAGAATGAATCTGGCCTTAAGCAAGGGTAAGCAAGATTGCAATCTGTTCCTGTTTTCAATAGATTAGATATTATCAAATAAATATGTCATTTTTATAAGCAGAAAGAGCTTTGTCAAAGTTAGAAAATGTTTGTCTATTATTTTGTAATATAATTGTCTTTGAAAACCAGAATGGCCCCAGCTCGTAAAACCTGCAAATTTATAGTAAAAATTAATTTTTACTTTAGCAAGTTATTAGATTTGAAGCTATAAAGTAGTTTGAAGGAAGGTTTTCCCCCTTACCTTCACACGTAATTCCATTGCCGCTGTATCCAGTGGGACAAGGCCCACATTTAAATCCTCCATCTTCAGCCAGCTCACACTGCACACCAGTAAAGCACGGCATATTAGCACAAACTGCTTCTTGATGCATCCCACTGCTGTTTTTTGGCAGTTCCACATGATCCATCCCTGTGTCGTGTGTCTTTCTGGCTGCTGTGGTTTGTGTTGGAAGCCTTGCTTGGGGAGCGGAGCCTGCTGGGGACGCTACCGCTCTGGAGAGGGATATTAAGGGAAGAACCTAAATGGAGATGGGAGGTGAGGTGTGTTGCCAAAGAAGTTGCTCTCTGCTGCTCTGTTGAGAAATCTTGGGATGTTTTAGTCTTCTGGAGTGTGACTCGACCGGGCCATTTCCTGGGAGAATAGGTGTACTTGGAACGAGTTCGCTCAACAGCGCGTGGCCTTGCAATGAATGAACTTGCATTTGTGTTGAGATGAGAAGGAACAGTCGGGTATATACCTGGGTTATATTGTTTAAAATGGAGAGGGCTATGGGATGTCACGCTGGCAGTTGTGCCTGTCTCCTCATGCAGAACAACGGTGTGTGCATCACTTCTTTTTTCAAGAAAAGATTGCTTCTTAGGTGCTGTAGACTCCTTGTCTGGTTTTGATGACATCTGAGTTTGGGATATCTTCTTTCTCATTGTGAGGGATGGAGTGTTAATGACTGTGGTGTTTCTTTCAAAAAAATGTGTAGTTTCTTGTCTTGGAATTTGGCTTTGGGAAAGAGGGGAAGATATGTTTCTTGATGTCTTTAAAACATCTTCCTGCTGAGAGCCTCTACCATCTTTAATATTTCTTCCAGCAAAATCCACCTGGCTTGGGGAAAATCTTGAAACTAGGGCAGGAAGAAGATATGTATTAGCCAGTTTTGCTGGTCTGGAGTTGAAAGGAACTGCAGAGAACATTTAGCAAGCAACAGAACATCAATTCTAGAAGTAAAAGTGTTAATCTATCATATATTCTAAAGGCATGTTTATACTGGCAGGCATAGAAATGACATGGTGGTGTCTGCCAGGGGTAACACCAGCACTGGATGCACATGCAACTGCAATACTGAACCTTACTGGGTAGCAGTTCATGAACTAGTCAAAGTACATTTACGCTGGCTTTACACAGAGCCTGAGGAAGCAAGTCTCAGTGAAGGTCGGGCATTACTCTGTGAGGTGTAGCACTGAACTTACAGGGATTAAATTGCAGCCAGGCCAAAATGCTTGCCATACTGATTTACTAATTTTGGCTTACACAAGTCCATGAGGTTTTGGCACTGTGCACCTTTCTGTGGTGCACCCTGTATGCTTCTTGACCACCTGAGCTAGTATTTGTTTCTTATTAGCTGTCTACATCTCAGTAGTGTGCTGGGAAATGTTCTGCTAGAAGGTACATAATGCAGAGACTTTGCATTCCAGCTCTGTCAGGCAAGGAGCAATGTGAGACATTGTGGTTTGGGACAGATAGATTCTGGAGATGGAGAAATAAACAACTTTAAGATGGTCTTTGGCAAGATCACATCCTAGGGAGACCCTAGTCCTATCGCACCAGTGTATACCTATGTAATGCTTTTGTAATCCTTATGGCAAAGGAAAGTTTTAGGAAAGCATTTAAAGGAGACAAATGGAAAAGCTTAGTTAATGCTGTGTGCAGCTCCCTCCAGACGTGAGGGGCAGCATGTAAGAGAGACTGCTGGTTTGTAACTGTCACCCGCTCGTTACAAAGCCAGCCACCTTTTCAGTTGTGTAAGGAGGGATGATAGATGGGGAGAGGGTAGTCTGTGAAGGGCCTTGAAAGTGGAGACGAGTAGTTTGAATCGATACTTTCAGGAAGATTAATGGCCATCTGCTGACTCTAATGAATGGAAGAAGCTATTTTTAACCAGTTCTGGCAAACTCACTCCATAGGAAACAGAATTTATTGGATCCTGAACGAAAAACCTCTCTCGGTTCTAGGGTTAACTCCATGCAGTATGTAGCTCTTCCTTTTAAATATAAATATTAATCACTTTCCTAAAACTCTTATTGATGTAGAAATTAGACATAGTTAGCAAGGAAAGTGATTAAGATATTTGGCAAAGGCCAAAATGAAAGTTTAGAGCATGGACTAGGTCAAAGGAAATCCTGGCATCCAAAGTTGTGTTTATTTGGCTGATAAACAGTGTCATTTTACCTGTGGCAGATGAGTTTTTATTGTGCTGAAACATAATGTTTTGAGGTTTTATAATGGTACTGGATCAAGCTATGGACATCAGTAGATAAATACATGGTATTTAATAGTGCAGTAGGTAAGTACATAGATTATACTGTCCAAAGGAAGGCAGATGAATGATGAGGTAGAAGAAATAGAAGAAAAGGGGTGGTAAAGCAGGGAGGACATCAGCAAAAAGAGCGTGAGAGGATAGAAGTCAAAGGATTTTAAAAAATGAATGAGGAAAAGATGAAAGAAATATCCCCATAGAAAAATATCAGTAATAGATGATTATTACTGCCTTTAGAAAATTTGATTCAGGGACCAGAAGTCAACAGGAATGGCAGTGAAATTCTGAATGACATCTCAGACAAATGTCTGAAATGAGCCCTGATTATAGCTTTGTGCTCCTTCCACTGTGTCATAATTAAATGGGGTTTCCTCCTATCTAAATTTTAGTAACTAGTAAGGGCTGACTTCCTCAGGCCTGACTACCTGAGGAAGGGAAATCTCTTATTTCTTTATCAGATGACATAGGTGATGTACCCATCCTACAAAGAAGCCTCAGCCTTCCCTGTAAGGGGGAGCATACCGTTTGAGTGTATCAATGATCATGCCATTTTTACATCTCAAATAATACCACCAATGAAGAGCTGCGATGCATTTTGGTTGGTTGTTCAATCTTATACGTGCTCATCTACACTGTACAGGCTACTCAACTTCATAAGATGTTGACATTATTCAAGTGTGGTGACTAGAGCATCCTCTCAGCTTTCATTATTTCAGATTTTTACTCATAGTGATACCATACATTTTAGTTAGGATTAGAATACAATAGGAGGTTTTTTTTCCTGTAATACCTGAAAATTTCTTTCTGCAGTATTCTGGATGTCTAAATAAGCTAAAACAAAAGAAGTGGACCAAAAGATTGCCGACTCAGTTGTCTGCAGTCAGCAGCTTTTTCAAATCCTGTATTACTTCCATTTATTTTCCTTGCAGTCGATCAATATCTTCAAATGTATAAGCCATTATCAATGCAGAAGTGTGATTGTGTGAATCTGGTTTTCTCTGTGATGCTGCTGTATGATTACATATCGGACTGGATGAAAATAACAGGAAAAAAAATGACAAGGCAAAGTGCTCAAGGTTATATGATGGTACAAAAATACATTCTCACTACCTGCCACTACTTCTGTCTATACTAACAGGGAAATGTGCAGCAGTGGAACGATTGAGCTTATTTCTTACAGAGGTAGATAAGAGACCGAGCTCTGCTCCAGCTGTGCATGGCAGGAGCTCCATTCGTATAGGATGGAGTTAGACCAGTATAAGTAAGCACGGTGTAATGCCGGGATGGATCAGGCCCAGGGAAGATAGATCCCTCTGTTGTCACCCTATCTAGGGAAGATTAGACCAGGGGTGACAGAGGCCAGATTTCAGAGACAGAAGTTTAACAACCGACCCAGCACCAGGACACTTTCTATGCAGTGCAAGACTTCCCCTATACGAGAACTCCCCCAGCCTTCAGTTCTCCTGGTGTTTGAGGTACCTTGTGCTGCCTGCACTAAGCTCGTAAATCAGAATCATCATAAGCAACCTCTGGTTCCTGGGTGCCAGTACCATCATGACGTCGTTAAGGCACAGCAAATTCTGATTTCTTCTCTCACCTGAATTGCATTTTATACTGAACTACTAGATATCTGTAGCTGAAGAGGAAGGTGTTCATTCTGAAGGTAATAAAATGACTGTATAAGCTAGGGAAAACAGCAGTTCGCAAACAGAGCAGATGCTTGACAGTTTCTTAAACCCGGGGTGAGATATCAACACTGAAGCAGAGAAAAGAAATTTAATATATTTTCTCTCTTCTGAGTTTCTAGCTGGTTTTATTTTTTTTATTATTTATTTACAAGCTTTCAGAAACAGGTCGCGTCCAGGCTTGAATCAGAGCAATCACATCCCCTTCTGGCCACAGCCTTTTCTATTCCCAGAGAAACAGCACTAATTTTATACCCTGCTGTCGTGGTTTCACCCCGGCTGTGGGCCGAGATCCACGCAGCTGCCTGCTTCTTAAAGTAAAACAGCAGGGGAAGAGGGAAAAAGGGGGAAACAAGGGAAGGGAAAAGGAAGGGGCAAATAACTCCAAAACCAAGAAACTAAGAGGCCCGTGGGTTGGGATAAGGATAGTTTACTAAGAGAACAGAAAGATAAAATATAACAATGCTAACAGGACTTTAGAGCAAAAGAATATGAAACTCTTGATCCCCAATGCAGTTTCTCCCCGACCCACACAACTCAGGCCGTACCACCCAGAGCTGTCCCGGAACCCGACCGTCCCCCCAAGAAGCACGCGTCCTGCCACCGCCCCTCTTCTTCCTCCCCTCAGCCCCCCGTTATCCTGGGCAGGACGTCATTGGCATGGAATACTCTCTTTGGCCCATCTGGGTCACCTGTCCTGGCTTCGCCCCTCCTTTCTCCTGAATAGAGAAATACGAAGAAGCTGAGAAAGTCCTTGACTGTCTGACTGCAACTAAGAACATCAGGGTGTTCTCAGCACTGCTTTCATTTTAACTCCCAAACACAGCATTCCATCAGCTGCTACAAATGAAGTTAACGCTATCCTGACTGAAACCAGGACACCTGCCTTGGACAGGGTTCTATCAGGTCGATTACTGTGCTCCTCTTTGCCATTCACGCAAGTTCTTGCTTAGGCACCACCTCCACACCTTTCTCTCCAAGCCACGTGCCTTTGAGACAGCCCCATCCTGACCTACAACTAGCAGCTGGAACCTCAAACATTTGCTTAATCTTATTACAGACATCAACAATTATTACCATTTTATTGTCGTGCTTCTCTTTGCATCTTAGACTTAGAAACCTATATTTTGGCTGGTTTTTTTAAATGCAGATGCAATTTTTTCATACAATCACATGAGGGAGACACTATAAGCATTGCCATATAATCTCCAGTGCTGCTTGCTCCTGTAATCTAATAAAATACCACAAACCAGTCTACTCTTCTGATGGAGAATGATTCCTTCTCCTTGGCAAGATCCTCTGGCTGCGGTCTCTTCTGCCTGTCATTTCAGAGTATTATGGGCACGTTTAATTCTGATCAGGTTACAAGTACTTCAGAATTCTGTGAATATTTTAAGAATTCATCTCATTATTAACACAATTCAATAAATTTACAATTTGTGTAGTTTTAGAGCTATTAACATTTAGTAGTACATGCTGTGTAGCACATTTCTCATTCAGAAGAATGTCGACAGAGAAATGCTCTTCTGACATATTACACTATGCAGGTCATCATTTAAAATTTGAAACATCTACCAGCCCATAAATCTTATTTAAAATGTCAAGAGAGAATAGAAAAATTACACTGGTCTTAGAAGTCTTGTTACCAGAGTATTAGGGATCATCCCATTTCTCTCTCTACTTTTCCACATTAATATATTTTCTGTATTTACTTGGTAAGAAAGGGGAAACAGCTGTCAATAGGATTCTCTAGGGAAATTCTCTTTTCCCATCAATTCTTAATGTACTGCTTTATTTGATTAAGTCCTGGCATAACTTTTTTCTCTAGTCAGAGTGTGTTTAATTCCTAAATATTCTCTTTAGCTGTCCAAGCATACTCTAATGTCTTTCTGAAATATTCAGAAATGCAACTTGAATCTCTCTTCCTTCCCTTAGGCATCTAGAAGTTCCCCACACTCAGATGCTGGTTGAACTTTCCAGTCCCTGATGTCCCTTCTATTATCACAAACAGTAACTCCCAGAATAAATTTGTAAGTCCCTTTATAATGAGGTACAGCTTTTGCTTCCCAAGTTATACCAAGGGTGTACTTCCAGGATTATTTTTGCAGAAACAAAAGCATTTCAAAGACTCACTGAGATTGGGTTGTTTGTATACATTTAGGTAGGAGCTGAAATGGCACAAAGCTGCACCAGGGTAGGGTCAGATTAGATGTTAGGAAAAAAATTCTCACTGAAAGAGCTGTCAGGGCCTGGAACAGGCTGCCCAGGGCGGGGGTTGAGTCACCATCCCTGGATGTGTCTAAAAGAGGGTAGATGAGGTACTTAGGGATATGGTTTAGTTTAGGATAGGAGGAATGGTTGGACTTGATGATCTTAAAGGTCTTTTCCAACCTTGTGATTCTGTGATTTTTGTGAAATTCAGAGCTCATGATCCTTTACCTACTTTTTGTCAAATATTGAAAAGCCATATGATTGTAAAAGGAGCACACTGGAAGTAGGAACAGGCAGAAGTTAATCCCCACTTTGAAAAATGTGGTAATAGAGGATATGAGTAATAACTCTTATACAAGAGGAGCCCAGATCTGGAATTGGCAAATCAGAAGAAGATGTGGAGCTGTGGATAGCAGGCAGAATGAACCAGCCAGGCTGTTTAGCTGGTGCTGGGCTAACAGAACGGGACAGCTGAGGACCCAGAGTGCCTTACATGCAGACAGGTCAGCACGTGAGCAAAACAGTCCCACGACTCCATATCCAGCTGTACAGGCACGTTCAGCCTCAGTAATATCTGTGCTTCTGCGATGGTAAATTTACTTACTTGTTGCCTTAATGATGAAGTTAAAAGGTGAACATCCAGTTCACTGTCCCTGGGCCTGATAGGAAATGAGATTGTGTTGCTACCTGGTGAGCAATTTTCTTCCCTTTCGCATACCAAAATCATGAGCCATAGGCAATATTCTGTGGAGTCTGCATCACTCAGCCACTTCTGATTATAACTACTCCTCTGCTTCAGACTCTTTTGTTTGTCAAATGTGGCTGCAGCTGCACATACACAATTCTGCAACAGCATTTGGATTTGCAAAGCAAATTTGTTTTGTCTGTATGAAATACAGAATCATTTTGCTCTAACACAATGCTTTTTTGTGGAGGAAAAAACTTGGGATCTTCAGCCATCTTACCCACTACATCTGTTACAAATCTCCCTGTATTCAGAATAAATAATTCCCACAAATGCAATAGGGTCAAGGAGGTCCTTTTCCAGTTCTGGGATGCTGAAATCCTATGTGGGTAGGTGAGAGAGTATTACCTCAAGAACAGATAGTGCATTTGGTTACTTCATTTCAAAGGCCTTCTGTTCGCATCAGCGCTCAGTTCATTTGCTTCCACATTTTCAGAGCAACATAATTGACATCTCAATTCATTAACATGTATTTAAAGAAAATGGGAGTTCTGAGATGCTCGATGAGGAAGTAAACTGTTGTGAACATAGATATGGCATTACTGACTGCACGTCAGAGCATTTTCAGATATGTCAAGGAATGCATAAAATTAAAGATAATCACTTTCATATTCAACAAGAGCAAAACATACCTCTGATTTTCCTTAGGGGAAGTATTTTTCTATTCATAAATCTTTTTCAGTAGAAAGCATTGTAATTTAGGGATTAATAGGAAATAAACCCAGCAAACTAAAAACTTAAAAAGTTGGGGCACTAATACTGCCTTAGTATATATTCATTTAAACAAGATTTCTCCAAACACTTCAAGAGATCAGCTGCTTTTTTAGGTGTCCTGAGTAGATAATAGTAGTATCAGTTTATAAGGTGGATTTCCAGAATTGCACTCAATTCTGAGAGTAACAAAAGAGTTTTAAATAAGAAACTTATCCTAATACACAGAATTTCACATAATATAGGTGGAACTATGTTCCAAGGAGGTGTCCACCCACTTTTGGTGAGTATGATTCCTGGGACAAGGCATCGTATGCAGGTGAAGTGCAAGAACAGTGCAAGGAGGCGATGACCACAACAACAGCTCTACAGAAAAATGGGCATTGGAGGAAAAAAACACACTTTGTGTGCTTTGTTTGCAGGCTCTGTTGGTTTGGGGTTTGCGTATTTTTTTTTACTTTGATCATGTTTTCTGTAAGTTTTCATAGAAATTTTAACATCAAGGTCACCAGAGATAGTGTTTTTAACAATGGTGATTGCAAAGATAGGAGCACACCCCCAAACAGGGATTTTTTTGGGGGTTTATAAAACCAGCTATGTTTTTATAAACAATGTTTTCTCAAACACCTCTCTTACCCTCCAGTTTTTTCAAGATTTAATTGAAAAGTTCTCTCCCAGGGGTGGGAAAACTCAACACATTTGATGTACTCTCACCCCTTGCACAGAAGACTTGCTCCTTTGTTACTAGATCTCTTTCTGTGGTCTTTACATTCCTTGGGTCTAGCCCATTCTCTCCTGCAGATTTTAGAAGTGCTCTTCCTGTGCTTTTCTCTGAATATCCAGCTAACAAAACAGGAAGCAAAGAAGTATGGTTGTGTTTCAAAACACCATGGATCACCCACTTAACCCCCTCGGAACTGTTTTATTGTCCTTTCTTTCATTATGCTTTGTCCATCTTTCAGGCCTGATCTTTTACCTCTCTGCTCCTTTGTGCTCTACCTTCTCCAATTATTTGAGTCGGCAACTGTGTTATTTCAGCAGCAGCAAAGACAGTACTGAGAAAGAGATCATAAAACTAAATTATATTTTCATTTAGGCACTGGCAGTGTATTTTACTTCATCTTAGTGCTGCGAAAGATGGAAAAATTAATAAAAACTGTGTTCTTATCTGATGATTTCTCATGGGCCTTCAGACTCTCTCATGGCTCAAACAGGTTGATAGATATATACAGAGCAGGCTAAATCAAGACAGATCCTCTCTGAAGCATCCCTGTCTAATTCTCTGAAACATCTATGCAGAATCCTTCAAAACTGTAATAATAGATTATAAAGAGAGTTCGTAGTGTTTCTTCAAAAGGAAATCCATAATATTTCTTCAAAGAAAAAAATAGCTGAAATTTGAATATTTTACTGAAATTCCCCTTTTATTTGATTCAAGAAGTAAATGGTGTAAAACTATAATTATGTTGTTTTGGGCTGTAAATGCATAAAAATGAGTTGCTTTACATATGAAAGATGAGAAACAATCTGAACTATGCCTTGCTGGAGACCAGTAATGAATCTATTTTAAAACCATATAAGCACATATAAATATTCTCAGTGAAATCATGGTTTTATGGAACTCTCCACAATTTCAGCTGATGACGTCGACAACTATCTACAGTTTCTTTCTACTATAGAAAAGAAAAATCAGTGAATTTGGATAGCAACTTTTCAGTTGGCATTTTGCAAAAGCTCTTAGTTCTGCTAAGTCATGTTTTCCACTGTTGCCAGCACGTTAGCAATGATAAACGGCATGTCCATTTAGCTGTGCATAAAGAGTATGAAGAATGTGCACTGAATCCAGGTTACAGTTTAGAAGAGGGACTAGCAACCCTAAATCTGATCTCAGCATCATCAATGCAGAATTGGGAGCTTATCTTCCATCTGCACATCCTGTGCTGTTAATGCAACGTTTCCTGAAGTAGGGTTATTAGTTATAGCTCACTGCTAACGTAGGTGTCACCAGCTTATGACAAATCTTACTTCTGCTCTTTGAAATCTACAGTAGCATGTTGGGGCCAGTCATATCATAAGACTTTCCTTTATAACTTTTGGTTTTTTTCTCCTCAAAAGAGTATTAGGATGAACAAGTAGAAATGTTTGATAGTGGCACTTCAGCTAGCAACAGCGTTGTATTTAATCTTTTCCTCTCAGGCTCTGAGGATGTATTATGGAAATTATTGTTTATAATGGAGCAAGAATTTTGAGGCAAGCCAAGGTCACTTAGGGATTCAGTGCTGTGACATAAATGGATGTGAAGAAGGCAACAGGTCGCCTTTTGTGCATTCAAACAACTATAAAAGGGAAGTTGTGAACTAACAAGAGGCATTTGAGGGAGAAGGAGAGAAGGCAGCTTATGGATTACCTTTCCTGTGAGGTATTGCATTAGTTTTAGAAGAATTTAAAATTTCATGAACCAATAGCTTGATTCAAATCTGAGATTTTAAGGACAATATTCTATAAATACCATAAGTGACACGTGTTGACATAGAATCCTATATTCGCATAGGTTGGAAGAGAACCTTAAGATCATTGAGTCCAACCATAGCCTAACCCTGACTACTCCACCTCTAGATCCTGTCCTTAAGGACTTCATCTATATGCCGTTTAGAGAGAAACTCTCCTTGGACAAACTCTTAGTGAAAACTGTTGTTTTCCAGAAGTATAAAGTATTTATCAGCTGTTCTACCACTCATAGACCAGAGACCTCTGGTGATGCTCTCCAGTATGTGGCTTTGCCCCACTATGTCCTATAGAAATTTAAAAAATAATATTTTTTTTTCTTTTTCTTAATATATGAGATAAATTCTCTTTGAGAAATCAAAGGTTGAACCAGATGAACTTTTGAGGTGTTTTCTAACTTGGGCTATTCTATGGTTCCATTATTTTTTAATCTAATAACATATCAACAGGAAAGAGCATTGTCTCCTGCATCCCAAAGGGTGCATTGTGTTGTGTTAGCTATTGGCTGTTGTTCTTACCTTTCAGAGATTATTTAACTCTAGACATGTGATGTGTGGGCAAAATTCACACTGACTGACAGTAACTATCTCCTTATTCTTCAAGTAAGGTCAGTGAAACAAGTGTCACAACATCTGTGACCTGTTAATCAACAACAGTTAAGACGTTAGGGAAGTAGTCCTAAATTTGTCTGGAGCAATGAAGAGTCTGTGTTTTTCACACTGTTTTTACACCCTGCACCAATGCACATTTTGTATTACTTTGAATCTTTTTCATCTTCACTCCTTTTTTGCTGTTGCAGTTAGTGGCAAAACTCTTGTGTTGCTTTAATGGGGCCAGGATGTTGGTCCAGTATGAGTTACAGTTTTAAAGGGCTTCTAAGTGTCTTTAGCAAAACAGCAATCTTATCAAATTTGTGGAAACAGGGTTGGCTCACTTTAAAAGCGGTGTGCTATTATAGCTAGATGATTAAATAAGCTTGGAAATTTTAAGAGGAAATAATCTCGCTCTCTGTTCTGCCAACGTTAAAAAAACCTACAGGGCCTGTATCCTCCATTGATTATTTGTTGGAGACTGAGTTGCTATTATCACTTAAAAGTCATGATGGCACAGTGATTGCTTAAGCAAAAGGTGGCACATTCTTGGTAGGAGAGAAATGTAATCTGTACTTGATGTGCTGATTGAATGTAAATATTATTCATGGCATATAGCCGAGTCCTCTTCCCTAGTGGTTTTATGGCTTGGGCTTCATTGGTCTTCTATTGCTGAGCTACATCATTTCCCAAATATATCATCTGGATTGGAAGCACTTAACAAATTCTGGATTGTCAGAGTATATGGATCAGTGAGGCTGGAAACCATTTATCTTTTAAATTATCTAAACATATTCTTCCCACTGTGCCTACTTTAGTTGTTATGTTTGGGTCGTAGCATATACCATGAAGGCCTCTGTTGACATTTTCCTGAAAATACTTAATATTTTATTAGCTTTTCCTAAGGAAGAGAAAGCCATCAGAAAGACTCTTATTCCCTTTCCATCTTGAGAAGTATGGGAGTGGATTTTCAGTGGCAATTACATACTAAGAGGGCATGAAAGGGTCACAGCTTATATCCAAAATGCCAAGCTGATCCTGGCCTCGTGCAAAGATTACGGGTATACCATTTGCAAAACTCTGTCATTCCTGAGTCCAAATTTATAGGGAATGTCTTTGTGTGGCATTTCTAACCCCACTTCAGTTGCCATTTCATCATGCTCCCCTTGAAGGAGGCATCATTACATCATAAGTGGTCAGCCTGAAAAAAATGTACATTTTTTGTCCCGAAATACACAATATAGAAACATTGAAACACAGTTTACAAAAGGGATCAGCAATTTTGACCATAAATTCCGGAGATGAATTGTGGACAGAATTTCAATGGCCTAAGTCAGAACTAGGAGCTGGAAGTCACACCACTAGGATGCTTCCCAGTTTTGGAGCCCAGAAGAATAGCTGAGAGCTATTAACACACAGAGGAAAATCAGATATATTATTTGCTTTTTATTTAGTATTTCTGTTACACCTTCTTTGCAAGGATCTCAGACAACTTCACAGCTAATGACTGCCGATTCAATATATTCCTGCCTTCAAGTCAGACTTGTAACTCATAGTGTAAACTGTGCTGAGGATGGTTAGTTACTCATTACAAAGCACCCTCTGAATGTTGAAGAGCGTGTGTGTTTTATCTACACCCATTGGTAGATAAAGATTTGGTATTTAAAAGTTGTGCGTGTGATGTGACTACCTTAACAGGTTTTAAGATGTGTATTCCAGTGCTAATGCTCTTCATTTAATGGAGTCACTTATGAATTACACTGGTGTGAGACGGGAATCTGGGCCTTGATCTTTGTAATGTAAATTCATCAGTTTGGTTAGATAAGAGATGAAAGGAGTCTATTTTGTTCTTCAGTCTTCTCTTGAAGCAAACCCATTTGACTGGTTTCAGGCAGTAAAAGATCCCTACTCCTAAAGCTAGCTAGCTCCAGAGGTGAAACCTCAGGTTGGTGATCAAAGCTCTTACTGGACTCATTTGTCAAAGACAGTGACAAATGATGAGTGCTAATAATGACAGTGATTCCAATGTTAAAAGTTAAGAATGTAAATCTTAAGACTAATATGCTCTTCTAGTGTTATACTGGGCACTGTGTGTTTAAGCACACACATTTGCTTCATTCAAAACATTTTATTCTCCTTATAAATCCACACCCCCATGTTGATCTGGCAGTGTTGCAAATAAAAAGGTCACAGAGGTCCCTCTGTTGTAAAATCAGAATGAATTCAGAAGCACAGTGCAGATATTGGGCTAGTGTAAAGCATAGAGTACGTAAACTTAACAAATAGCTGGCTCATACAAAAGTATATCAAGTGCCAAATGTCGACAATACTGCAAATTAACTGCTATGGCAGGAGAGCTGGCAGTGGTGTTCAGAATAAAAAAGCAGAACTCGATTACAGAGATCATAAAATAATCCTCTGCCTTGATCTCCAGCTCCTAAACCAGGAGAGGCAGAGAGAGCTGGCTCTGAACAAACAATCTTTTATCGGCGATGGATGTAGCAATGCTTTGTCCAGTAAAATTGCTGATTTACTAATAGGAAAAAAATAAATCTTTTGTGATGACACCAACCTCTCTAACCTGCTAAAGGAAGTGCAAACAGATAGGTATCTCTGTGACTGTGAGTGATGAAACCAGTCTAGAGAAATACCAGTAGCGTCCGATGAGAACTAATATTGCATCCTGCAGTAACATCACCAGCATCCCCCATTAGGATATATTAATTTCCTTTGTGCCAAGAATATGACCTATGTATGATACTGCATGCTTTGATTTAATAGATCTGCCTCTGCTAACCAAAAAAGCAACAGATATTTTATACAAATGTGAAATATGCCCAGGGAAGCCTGCACAGATTTAAATTCTTTAGACTTTCCTCTTCATTGCAATGCCAGGAAAGTTAAAAGAACCTTTTAAAAAGAATGCAGGAAACCTGCTTTATTGTTTTTGAAGGGAGTGAATTTCTTTTTTTTCTGATATTGAAGCCTCTATATGAATCTACTCAGCATTATTACATTTCATTGAATCATTTGAGAATGTATATTAAAAAAATAATAATAAATTCCCTTTATATATGAAACTACACATTGGCTTTGATACTAGTGATGTTTTTCCTTCAGACTGTACCTGATGCATTTCAAGAACAAAGTGCAGCCAAGTCTGGTTGATTTAAACTGATACAAACTACTGACACAAGCCAAGTTAAACATGGTAAGTGAGAATAGAATGAGGCCCTGCATCGGTGGCAGAGCAGGTAAATGTAGCTCAGAAACTTATTTGTGGACTAACACAGTTTGCAGTGAGTCAATTACTCAATGCTGAAGAAACACTACGTTGTAGATTATATAGCAAAATTGAAGGACTTTTGTGTGCAGCTCATCAAACACTGACCTAGGAAACAAGCTTCTCCTGGCATATTTTTTCTCCTCAACAGCCTACAAAGGCAGTTGGGGAATTTTTGTGGTTCTTGTATGAAAAAGTACTTATCCTTTAATCCTTAAATCACAACAATTGAGTATATCTGCATGTCAAAGGCAGCCAATAAGAGTACAAAATAGGGATTAGCAGAAGTATTTTTAGATTAAAATTACTAGAGTTGAAAAGAGGTGGCACATAATCTGAGTACCTTCACAAGCAGTGTAGCAAGCTGAAAAGGATTTGTTCCGTTTCATTTGAAGACTGATAGCATAAGTTACAAGGGAGAGAAGTTATTATTCCAACAGAGAGGATTTCACAATCATCATAATCCATAACAGTACATAAATTTAGTTGAAAGTTCATCCTTTTTTGTCTGATATCTTTTAATCATAAGTGCTACACAATACTTCTGCTTCAACTAGCAAAGCACGTGGGAAAGAAAGTTAAACTGATCATTTTGGTCATAAATTAGGGCACTGGTACAGCTGCAGCAAGTGCTTTCATTTCTAAATATTAATACAAATGACTGCTCTCGTTTAACCTTGAGGCGCAGGGTTCTCATTGTTTATATTGTGATATAATTCACATGAGCGAATATCAGGTTCTGATGGAACAGAAAAATAACTTCCTCTTCATTTCCTTCCTAAAGTGCTCAAGCTGGTTGGATGGCCACGTTTGCAGCATGAAGCCTTGGACGCAGTTTACGTATTCGAGAGGAAGAAAACCCAAACAACCAACCCCAGCCTCTGGTATTCAGCTCACTTTTGAAAGAAGCATGTATTAGTACCAGGTCCTGATACTTGGGATACTTAAATCTTGCCTGGAGTTGCATATGACAGGTATGAATCACAATAAATGGCAACTGCTGCCGATGCTTCCCTTTTTAGAGCATACATGGATTTATTGGTTAGTGTTTACATAAGCACGATGTAAGCATGTTTGATTTACTGTACCTACAGCTGTGGACTATCTGCTCTACTCAACAACATTTAAATGACCTGTGGGGTGTACAACGCATATCTTATTATCCCATTAACGACAAGGTGCAGCTTTGGGCAATAAAAGAAATGTTAGTTTATTTATATGCAAAATGATGTTTGGTTTTTTTTTTTTCCTTTTGCTCAACCACTTTTATAGCTTCACCAAGTTGTAAAAGAGTCAATAGCTGATACAGTGACTCTGACAGACTAAGTAATGCTTTGTACATACTCATTGCTAGAGAAAGAAAAACGTTGGGTTTATTTTTGTGACCTTTAGATTCAGAGAACTGGCTAAAATCAATTTATGGTTCAAAGAGATTGGATGATACGTACGTTAAGCAGTAAAATTGCTTCCTCTTTGATAGGGTGCATTAAAATATAACTCCAAGGTAACAGTCATTGATTTGGACACGGAGTGAGGAGCGGGGGTGGGTTTGTCAAGTGTAGGAGGTTGGAGAAAAACTTGACAGGCTTCAAGCCAGTCTGTCTTGAATACTTAAGGAAAAGATTTAGAAGAAAACCAAGGAATCTGACCTAGTAACTACTGTTATTAAGGAATAAACGCGAGTTCTCTTGGCAAATCACTCTGTGCAGTAAAAAAGGGACAACCATCTCCAGACTGTCCCTAGAGAATACATACATAGAATTATGAGAATTCCATTGAGAACAGGATTGGACGACTGATGAGTGGTTGCTATGCAATTGCCACTTTCTGCCTGAGGTCAGGACCCAGCTTTTATCACAGCAGAAGACCTTTTCTAATGATCAGTCCTCAGAGATTAATGGGACCAGGTGAGCTCCAATGCTCCCTAAAGAAGATTATTGCTCAGGCTACAAATGATACCTATGAAATGTTTTAATTATCAGCCTTTAGTTGTTGGTATAGTTGTTCTTGCATGACACTTTGTTTATCATCATCATCACAGGTCACCTTGGGGAATTTTGCCTTGCAGCAAAAGAAGTAAGGAAGAAGGAAAGCAGAATGGTACTGGCATGTGTCATGTTCTGATCTTACTGAGGAGGAAACATGTTTTGAAATCCTATGCCAGCGCTGTGGCAGGAACACAGATGTGGTGACTCATGCCATCTAGTAAGTCCTGTTGTGAAGAATTCTCCCTGGTGGCAAATGAGATGGTTCATCTATTGAATTTTGACTCGTAGAGCCAAGTATTCCTGAGATAAGACCTGCTAGCTGCTCGTCAGTTCAGCGTGAAAGAAAAAAAAGCCTCCAGTGTTCGATTCTAAAGTACTTGCATTGTAATGCCACTCTAGCCCTTATTTTCTTAAAGCCTTTGCATGCAAAACTATTAAAAAATTCTTAAAAAAACCCCTAGAAAGTACCTGGTCTGGGGACTTTGGTACAGATCCGACCGTTGCCAAAAAGTCCTACTGGACAGCGGCCGCAGACGTATCCGATGTAAGGGGGTCTGCGATCGAAGCACAGCACTCCCGGAAAACACGGCCTGTTGGCACAGGTGGTGACGTGGGACAGTGGTGCAGCGTGGCCTAAAAAAGAAGGGACGTTCAAGCACGTTTCTTTTCTGTTTCTCAAATGAAATCCATACATAAAATGAAGCAGAGACTGCCAGAGCCCAGCTAAAGCTTTAAAACTGCTTTTATTCTTTTAAAGACTAATTGATGCAGAATGTTCCCAAAACTTGAGCCAAACGTGAGAATGTCCTGTAGGCAGAGTGTAACAGAACAGCTGTTTCTCATTAAAGCAAGATTTATTAGGCCTCTAATTATATGTTTTCAAGTTTATTACTCAAAGTTGTTTGGCATTTATCATGGATAACATAGAAACTGTTATTTTCAGCATGAGTGAAAGATTAACTAGGTGAGAAACTGTATTACTCAACATCCTTTTGGTCTTTTATAATTGGAAGGTAATCCTCAGACCTTACAACACATATACCCTACCTTTAGAAATGCACTGTCAAGTACATATGTTTCTGATCTAGAAATCAGCCTTAATGTGTCAAGCCTTGTACAACAGGAGAGTTCTTTAATTATCATAGAACTATGTGCAAAATGTAGCACTGTGGTAGTATATAATATTTTATCACTTATGATGTCACCGAATAGCAAGTGTATATGAACTGCCTGTGAAGTATTTAACAGTGTCAAGACAGAGAACAGATGATGAATAAACTCTTAATGATGGTTGTAGATCTTTTTTAATTGCCTCCAGTGAGGTCCCCACCACAATTCTCAAGTATTTTCAGCGTTGTTCTTGCACCTACAGGATTATGATGGATACCTGTACAAGGCGTGTTCCAGTTAGGTGTTGGCTGCCCTGGTGCACATATATAAGAGAAGGTAATAAAAAAAATACATCTTTTCTTTTGCATATGCCACCCTCTCCAGCAGACACATTGTCTTAATTTTTCTGATGCCTCCTTTGGCTAGAAAAAACAACTAAAAATGCAATAGCCTTTAGAACTGGGGCAGCTTAAGCAGTATGCAGGTGTGCACCCTGGTGCTTCGCATCTGGGAAAAGTAGCTCCCACAGTCAAGTTCATACTTCAAGAGTCAGTCTTCACTTAGGCTCAAATCTCAGTCTTAATTCAGTGACTGCCTGTCAAACTCTGGAATAAAATGTCCATGTCACTTGGCGAAGGCAAGTTGGTGTAAGCTGTCATTCTTATCATCTGGCTTTCCATTGATCATGAAGATTTGGAGTGACTTTGTTCTACCTCAGAAGCCATGAGGTTCCTAGTTAAGCCTGGCCACTCTGGTTGCTGTAATGGCTCTGTTCCCATGTAAAATTGTTTAGCAGCAATCCAGACTGATGCATTCAGGGTTCTTTTTTAGATTTTTTTTAACTCCATCTTTCTATGCCATAACATAAACAGCTAGTTAAGATTTACTGTTAAGATGGTAAAATATATGATTTCTGAATAGGTAAACTGCAGCAACTGAAAAAGGTTTTGTATCTTTGTATACCTACCATGTCGATCACTTATGCTAAAATTCTTAATTACAGGAGAATCCTTTGCTTCTAAGGGCTGTAGTGGCTGCTTAACCTCGGTCATGTTCAAATCACCTTTGCCCTTGCTTTTTTCAATGCTTAAAGGTTTTGCAATGTCAGCAGCAAGCACAGCTGTGAAAAGAAAGCATGGAGACAAGGAAACAAGGTGTTAGAGCTTAGCTGTGATTGATGATAAAAAGCAAATTTGTAACAGCAAATCAGATAACCTGACATAAGTTTGTTCTGGAAGCCAACCATCAAGCAAATAAAGGCAAATCAGGTGAGTCAGCTGCTGACATGCAGCAAAGCTTCAACACAAATATAGGAATAATCACTGTGCCCAAACTCACTGAACTTTGACTATCTGAGAGACACTCTTAATATGCACAGTGCTCTTTTATTGAGCTGAGGGCAGTAAAAAGGCCTCTGGTCCCCATGTATGGGGCAGCGTTGTTATTTGGATGAAGATGCTATGCCACACACTGCTCTCTCTGGCTCCTGCATCTCCTTGAAAGCCTCCCTCTGAAGCTGTTGTGTGTGTTTGTTGGCTTTGGTTAGCTCAGCTGCAGAATTTTTCTGTGTCAGAATACATGTGTGAAGTATACATGGATGTGAAGAGGAAGATTGATTGGTGGAGACTGTAAAATATATTGATTCCTGCATAATTTGAGGATAATTCTCAAATGAATTGGGGATAATAAAAGTCTATGTGGATAATATGGAAAGCTAAACATCTGTCGCCTTGGGTCTCTTGGATATTCTCTATTCTTAATAAAGAATATATTCTTTAAATATAAAATATTCTTAATAAATAAAATATTCTTTATATACATTTAGATCTATAAAGTTATTTCAGTTTTATCCACTTTCCTCCCAGAAGCCTTTATATTTGCGTAAGCAGTGGAAGTATGAGTAGGCATGTTGTGGTTGGATATCAGAACCACAAAGATGCCTGTCCTATTATTTTTGGTGGACAAGGAAGCCCTCAGGTTTATTCCTTCTAATAAATGTGCATTTTGGAAATAGAAAATTAAAATCTGTAGCTAAAAAAAAAAAGTGGAAAGGAAGAAATTACTTTTCTGATATGTTTTAGAAAGGACATTATTTTGTATATCCTTCCTTCATTGGACAAATTGGCTACCAAAAAATGCATTAGTGAAACAGATGCAAAATCACTCTGAAACAACCAATGTGGCCAAATAACAGAGCAAAGGAAACATTCTGTACAGACATTTGGGATTTGAAGGGATATTTGGTAAATCTGTCAAAGGCAGTCCTGCTGGTGCCAGGATCCTGCAGCTACAACTGAGTCTTTTTGCATTGGTAATTCCTTTCCTTTTTTTTTTACTTCTGATAGTCAATATGAGGAAAAGTTAAGATCTGCACAGCTGATATCTGTATTTTCTTCTTGGATTTATTTGGAAACAGCAACAAATAAACAAATGCAAAACACTTCAAGTGTTGATTTCTCTCCTTCTAGACAACAAAATGTTTTTTTTGGAGAAGACTTATGTGTCTATGACTGAAACAATGACAGTCTGAGGAGGTTGTATCCTGTCCATTGGGAATGCCTTGGCAGAGTACAAATTCCCTGTAGTTTCCCTGTAGTCTGTTGCCCCAAAACCATATGCTGAGCAGGTGTAAAATTGTTCCTGGCCATCTCTTTCCCTAGCTGGGACCTGTGACATGACTTTACACCAAGCATGTGCTCAGCAGCTGTGGACCACATCCTGTAATGTAAGTGCACCTTGGAAACAGAGCTGAAAGGATGTGAAGGATTTACACATGGACTTTCTTCCTCTTACCCTACATCCTGCTTACACTGCGTTCACCCAAAACAAAAATAATCCTGGGGGTGCTCATCAAGTACTTATTACTGGATGATGTAATTAGAGTGAAATAGTGGAGAAAGTAGGGGAGGTTCTTGGCAAATGATCTAGCTGGCGTCCAGAAAATACTTTTCTGTATGGTATGATGTTCACTCTAACCAAAATGAAACTAAACTGTGGTGAGAAATAGCAAACAGAGCAATTTGCAATTATCCATATTAATATAACATGAAAATTATCTGCTTTGTATATTTAAAGGACTGTACTTGAAGTGAGTGGCAAAGTACTCAATTAAGGATAATAGTTGCAGAATTGAACCCATTTTCCCCCCTCCCCCATCTATTAGAACAAATCATGCAAAAGACTTACATTTGCAAGTTTTACCATTCCCTTCCATCCCACTGGGGCAAATTCCACATGTATAGGATCCAAAGGTATTCATACAAGACACTCCAGGAAAGCAAATGCCCTCTATACATTCATTCCTGTCTTCCTGACAAGTAAGCCCTATGGCAAAGCAAAGGGGGGGTTAATAATCAGGAAAGATTCCCCGTTTATTCCTCATCTCAAATGTTGAAGCAGACTAAGGCTTACTTCTCAGCTGTAAACTCATTACAGCGTACGTCACTCATATTAGAGCCAAATTCCCCACTGCCTCACTTAAACTGGCTTTAATCACACTGTTTATTACTGTCATTACTGGCACTAGAAGTGCTGAACTTGAGACTACTGCTCAAAGAAGACTGTGCACGTTAGATAAATGATTCCCCCCCACCTTTCACATCTTTGTTGCTGCTTTTGTTGTGGTGGTTATGTGAAATCTCTGTCCCATCCTGGAGGAAGCCAATGCGTGTCAGCATTTTGAATTCAGCAAATGAAGAGCCATGTACTGACCTATTGTGCTTTTCATTTCGGTGTGAACCTCACAGAATTAACAGATTATTGTGAACCAGCCTGATAGACTCTGGCTGAAGGTAAACCTAACCAAATTATCAGATAGTTCTAACACTTTTTTTCTGTTTAAAAGTAAAATTTGAAGAAGCCTTCGGAGAATACCTCTGAGGTGCACTGCTGGTGTCCCTAAGATAAGCTGCTATAGGATCTGAACACAAAACAATGTGTCTTGACTATTTCCAGTTTTGGAAGTAGGGTTTTTAAAAACCCTTGATTCATTTGATATTCAAATTCATGACTCTGGATGATTTAATGGATACCTATAGGAGAAGGTGACCCAAAAGTTAAAATTGCTATCTGAACAGCAAATGATGCAGAGTAATCACATATAATGTTGTTAAAAGCTCCCTCAGGCTTCAGGTGTGCGTGCTACAGTCTCTGTGCACTTGAGGAAACTTGGCTATTGCTGGTTACAAAAGTACGTGGCCTGAGAGCAGGTTGTAAACGTGCCCCTGTCACTTCAGTTAAGGCATGCCCTTTGTCCCCTGAAGGATTGGGATACCCTTTGGAGCATCCAGGTATCTTCTTTGAGACAGGCTTCAAGGTAGAAAGAGGCTTGTTCCATATCAGACATCCAGCTTTATCATGAAAGAACATTAAAAGGATTCTTTTTGGGTAATTTTTCTTTCAAAAAACATTTTTTTCCCCAGTGGAATGAATTACAGGTTGATAAAAACAGAGCGTTGTTATTCGTCTCCTACAACATAATCTCTCCTTGCTTCAGCATTTCAGATAGCTTCCACTACTCCTTTCAAGTTAAAATAGCATCTCCAGGTAAAAGGCTCAAATTGAAGCCCCTATTGATTGAGCTGCCTTAAAATACCAGTGACATCACCTTCTCCTGCCTACTTTGTCTTGTGGGAAAATAACAGGAGTGCAAAAGCAACGTCTTGTTTCTGATACCCTCTCAAGCTAAGTTGTTCTGGTTTTGCATGCTTCTTGCTTCTTTCATTTAAGTTCAACATCACATAGTGTTGCAGGGTTGATTCCTCCCCCTCACTCCCCCCATTGGACTTTAGATGACTATTTCTATTGTATAATATAATTAGCACATCTGTAGCATCAGGCTGCTTTTCTCCGATGCTGCTTTCTGATGACGCATTGGGAGATTATTAGACATTGCATGATGGAAAATATTGAACGAGTTATCCTCTCATTAAATCAGTAATTATTTTCTTTTTCTGAGTATCATATTCGGAGTAAACATGATACCAGAGACAACAAAAGTAGGAATGAAGTTCCCAGTTTCAGTAACAACAGCCACTTCTCCCTCGGCCCCCTTTCCTCCCTCCTGTGTACTCTATTTTTGCTGCAATGGGCTGGCTTTAAAATGTCAAAGACTTACAAAAAGCAAAGGAACACCATGAATAACACGCTAAATTTTAAAATTAATTCACTTGACTGGTTTTTGTTATGTAAAGGTGGAAGCACTTCTTTTCACTCAGAGAGATTTGATTTTAAACAGTATCTGATCAATTTGGGCATAATGATAATCCAGCTGAGTCCAAGGACAAATGTTTGCAAAGTCTTCAACTTGGCTGAAGGTTGCTGAAGAAGCAGCAAAAATGGAAAGAAAACCATCTGCACCAAGGAGTGTCAATTATTGTGTTTGCATGACCTCCAGTGCACTGTAACACAAGGGAGTCTCAATTCTCTTGGCACTGCTACAGTACAAATAAAAATAATAGGAATAAAAGATCTCCGGGTTTCATGGTTGAAACATCTGTGCCAGCTCTATTTCTCTATCCCTGCATGGGGAATTGGCTGAGAAGACAAAGTCCCTTTATGTCTTGAGAGGAGCTGACCACCTACAGATGCAGAGAAAGACTTTTTGACTGTGCTCACATTAAGCTGACTGTAAATGAACAAGCAGTCTCATTTAGGGACTCCATGGTTATTCCGAACCATGAACAAATTTCAGTGTTTTCTTCAGTTTCCTGAAAAATAAAATGAATTTGTAGCTCCATCTTCATCCCTGCTCACCAATTAATCAGAGGTATGAGAGGAAAGAAAGAATGGGTCTGTGATTGAGAGAAAGTTTTCGAGGATGAGTTCTCAGGTGGGTGATGTTCTTGCTTTCAGGGGCCAAATGAAGAAACAATGGGATTTCTTGTTATCCCAAGAGAAAATGAATGTCAAAGAAAAAAAATCAATGAGCTTTAACAATCAGATAAACGTGTATAAATCTCTGCAGAAATTTACAATAGTAATAACTCTGGTGTCATCCTTCTCTCAGATTTTGCAGTCCTTGTCCCTGCCTTGTCCCTACTCCTACATTACAACCTTACATTGCCCAAAATGGACTGATGCACCCAAATTGCAGCATGGTGTTCTCTCTGTGCTGCTGCTGCCACTGGCTGCTGCTGCTGCTGCTGCTGCTGCTGCTGCTGCTGCTTCTCTCGCGGTGGTGTTTGGGAAGCTCTCAAAAGAGTTAATTTTTAGTTTCTCCTGCCTGTTCCCTATCATTTGTAAAGATTTGACGGTGAAGTGGTGCTGTCACTTGAGCAGTATAGCACTGCCTTCTCATTAGATTATTGATGGTTTTCTGGGGAATTGAGACATAAACACAGCATCAAGGATGAGCTTTTATTGTTGTCACAGAACCTGCCCTGAAGTAAAATCATCTGCTTCCCAGCTGACTTTCAGCTTCACTTGCTTATAATTTTTCACCTGCTATTAAAACTTTGAGATATATTCCTGTTTTGCTCAATCATACCTTCTTTTTCTGTTGCTTGTGTTTTAGCACTTTTGGTAAGGCAAAAGCAATGGACATTTATTCAACCTGGCCAGAATTAAGGGCTCAGGAAAGCCCAGCATTTCTCTGGTGATCAAGGTGTCCTGTGCCCTTGTCCCTAGAGTAGGCAATATGTTGCTTCTAAGCATGTTATTCTGGAGGGTTGGTGTCCTGTTTCTAACCAGGCTAGAGTCAACTACTACTACCACCACCCCCCCCCCCCCCCAAGTAGTCAGCCCAGGTGAGCTGAGTTAGCCTGGGCTGTTTCCACATCACCTGACATCACTCCCCCATAAAAGGGGCTGGGAGGAGAGGGGCAGCTCCTGGTACCTCCAGGGCAGTCTGAGTATGGCTGGGACATTGGGATGGTCCTCACACCACTCTCTGTTATCATCAGGTTGGTAAGGTACTCTGTATTATCACTGGGTGTGAGTGTAATTTGCTGAGGGATGTTATTGTTCCCCTTTCATGGTGATTTTGTGCTTGTCCCAACCCATGGAGATTCTATCTGCCTCCTCTGGGGCCCAGTGAGCAGTGTGTGGTGCTCAGCTACTGCTTGGGGCTGAACCACCACAGTTGGGTATTTCAGTCTGTACTGTTTGTGTAAGGACAAGAACTGCATCTCAGAATAAGCTCCATGTGACTCCATAAACAATGCAGTGTCGCTGTGGCAGACTATTTTATGTGGAATAATAGAGCTTGATTTCATTCCATCTATGTGTGGTGCTGCATACAGTGAGAAGGGCAGCAGTGTGAAACTGGTGGTGATCAAACAACAGGTGCAGGTCCAGTGAAGTTATTAACTCATAGAATTATATTGCTCTTTATTCATTTAATCCACCTCCTTACAGACAATGAAGGGTTGTTCTCATTGTATATTTCCCAGGGTTTAACTGAATACAGCCAGAAAGCTGAAACTTCCCTGTGCTCACAGGATTGTTATTTCCAGAGGGATTTGGGATGTCCTGCGTATGTTTCATTGATTTGGGATTTTTTTTGTATTTTGATCAAACTTTCATTTTCTAACTTTATTCTTCTTGCTTAGGTTTAAGTGTTCTTGCATCAGAAGAGTTTTTGATGGCATGAGAACGCTAGAGGGCAACAGGTTAGGCTACTTGCAGGCATTACCTGGAGCCACCACTGTCTGGCTTTCATATATCTTCTAGGCCATTTTTCTGAAAACTTATTTTTTTAATTAATTTCACTTCTGAATGTATTTTTTATTTTCTTTTTCTGCTGGGATTTTATAGCTAAGGAAATCTAGACTTGTGGTCACATATGTCCCAAAAAAGGAAGGTTTCATGCACTGCTGAAAGGCAGGAAGGGTCCCTGCTGCCTGCATGAGCCCACTGGGTAAAATCAGTTAATGGTTTTGGCTTATAATTGAGTTTCCTATATAGATACCTATTATAAGCAGTAATGATTATGTGCAGCTGATGTTACTTCTACTGGATTTTTCAAACCTATGGCAAAGCATAGCAGCCAATAGGATGGGTCTTATGAATTCATTCGTGTTTTCATATGTGAACAGAGTAGGCTTTGACTGAAATCTGAGCTCAGCTTAAGGTGGGTTTTTTCCACACTGCTTTTGAAATGGTTCTGATCCAAGAGATGTTCTAACACAGTTTCAGTTAGCACCTGTCACTTGTGGGAGACTAATTTGACAAGAATGGATAGCAACACAATGTCTTTGCTTTCCAATGACTGCTATTTTAACTGGCCCTTTGTCTGCAGAGCTAAGCGAGAGCCAGGCTCAGAAATCCTCTTCAAGTCCTGTATGCTCAGATTTGCCTTGTACCTCCTGAAGAGCTGAACTGCAAATGAAAAGCCCACAACTTCTGTGAAACTCCAGGAGAAGGCGTGTTCGGGCCAACGTGAAAGCCTGTCATGTTGGAAGCGAGTGGTGTTACGAGCAGCTGGCGCGTGGGTCCCAGATTGGAGGAGGTGGTAGGCACTCTGTGAGACCTAGCAGTGCCTCTGCTCAGCCAAACTCCAGAAGCTTCATGCAGCAGAGAGTCTAATGACTGGCTCTGTTGGTTCCAGGCTGCAGAGCATGGGCGAGTCAGTCTGCAGGCTGTCACAAGTTCTTTCTCACCTGCATGAGTCATTCACATGTGTCCTGAGTGCAGTGAAGCAGAATGTAACTGGGATGATAGGTACAGATGCATTCTCTCCTTGCATAAGTTGCCTGTTAGATGCTTCTTTCTCCTCACGTTTTCCTATTTGCACGGGATGTCTTGCACCCCCTCTTTGGCACCATTCCATTTTGTTCTCCAACCCCTCCTCTTTATACTTTCCCTTCTGCTTTTTTAAAAGAACCTCTTTTGGTGCAGTGATCATCTCTCTTCCTTCCACCTCTTAAAAACATACAGTGGCCAGCCCTGAACAGTTTAAATGTTAGATTTTTCCTTCAGCATGTCTGACTAATGGGTTTGTGGTTTTTAAACTGCTTAAATTTAACAAAGCTTCAAGAAGGACTAAAGAATAATTTATTTTTGCATGTTTTTCCATATCCACTTCTCCTACCTAGAGCTAGAAAAATCAATCATTCCAGTGCTTTCATTGGCTTTATTTAGTCAAATCGTGTGGAGTGCAAAAGGTTCCCTTTCCTCTCTTGTGCTAGGTCTCCTCCTAGCTCATCTTGTGGATGGTCAAATCCCTGGGAAATAAGCAGGTGAAAGCTGAGATCAGGGACCTTCACAGCCTCCTTGAGTGATCATTTCAGAACCACAGAGCTCTAGGTTGTTCGTTCCTTGCATGTGGATAATTAGATAGCTGGTTTTGCGTATTTTCTCTGTCTAGAGCTGAGCAGAGGAGGAGGCTTATGTAGTGCATTTGATAGATGCTTGTGGTCGTGCTGCAATTAAAAATATCCTGTAGCACAACATATCTCTAGGTTAAATCAGACACAGAAACATTGAAGTGTTACCTCCCAAACCAGGGGGACACTTGCAAAAGTAGCTATCCACCCCATCCACACACGTTCCGCTGCCACAGGGGTTTGATTTGCAGTCATTAATATCTTCTTGGCAAAATTCTCCATCAAATCCATTTGGACATAAGCACAGGTATTCACCAAGGCCTGGAGGGAATTTAATGTTGGTAACACAGGTTCCACCATTGAGGCAGCTGCAGGGCTTCACTCCAACCTGAGGAAGGCAAAAGGGAGTTGTGATAAGATCCCTCTGAATCATCAGAGCTGAGAAGTTACCTGCTGGGAAGTTTTGTGATACAAACATGTTACATAGCAATATGAAAACTTATTCTAACCTATTTTCTTTGTCTAGCTGGATGGCCTCATACACAGCATAGCCATTTGAATGAAAGCTTGGATTTAAAGGGTTTTTCCATAATTTAGGGGCCCGTTCTTACAAGAAGAAAAAAATTCCTATTTGCAATGACAGCAGTTTTTACATAGTATCTGAAGACAGAACTTGTTCCTTATTCTTCAAAAAGAAAACTGTTTCTCTTTGCCTGCATGCCCTCCTTACTGTCCCACATCACAAATGGCTCCCAGGCAGGGATGTGACTGTGGCATTCCTTAGCTGTCTCTCTCCAGGGAAGATAGGTCTGTGGTTGTATTTTACATATGTACAAGAGCAGCATTTAAACAGATTCTAACCTCTGTATTATCTCATCTAGTTAAATGTAAGTCTAGTTTGAAATGCTTCTATTAAAACCATCTCTGGGCTCCAGCCTCCCCGTTGCTGTGTGGGTTCACATATCAGTACTTTTGATGATAGTGGTTTGAATGGGCAAAAATAGGAATCTTTAGGGATAAAAATCTTATATTCACAAAACTGCTCTTATGTCAAGAGTCTGCATCCCACTTTATTAGCTCATCCTATCACAGGATTAATGTTAGGCTATACAATAAAGAGAAAGCAATGCACAAGCTCTGCCAAGAAACTTAGTGTGGAGTACTGACATAAGAGCAAGACATCCTCTAAAAATATCATTGAGAATGAGTTATAATCTCCCTTTTATAGCTAAAACTTGGTCTCTTTTGTTATATGCTTTTTTCCTGCAATCCAAATGCAGAATGTGAATTTTAAAGCAGATTAATGAACCATTAAAAGGCTCTGCAAGAGTGTTCTTTCAAACAGCAATCAATAGCACTCTCTTGTTCCTTGTATATATAGTTTCTATGTTCTCAGAGATATTTATTCCATTAATTGATCATTATTGCTGTGCTGGATAATACGCACTTATGAGGAAATAGCTGAAGTCTTAGTTTTCCAGACAGTAACAAATTATTAGCTATAATGACAATTGCACCAAAACACTGACATGATAAACAGGTTTGTTTTGTTTTTCCTTTAAAAGTGTTCATTTCCTTACCTCAATGGAGTATCTGCTCTGTGCATTGCATTCATCCGACACAGCGAATTCAAAGGTCTGTATTTCTTCTGAATCAACTTTCCAGATAAGAAGGCCAGCAGGAGAGAGCCTGGCATCCTGTGGCCCAGCCTCTAAGATGAATAGCACAGCTGACCCTTCTGGATCCACTGCTATTAGCTGGTAAACAAAATTCTCACCAATAAATGTCAGCAGCTGGCTGGAGGGGGCCTGGAACACAGGAGGCAGGTTGTCTAAACAGCAAAAATGAAACCATGATTACATAAATTCCAGTTTCTCCCATGTAAAGATTCACAGCACAGGTCTTTGTAGGAGCTGTCTCAAAGAACAAGGTACAGACTGTACTCAGAGACAGTTGGAGGAAGGGATTTAGATGTTAGACACTGCAAATGACTTTACCAAGCAGTACACCTCTTTTCTCCTATTTTTTTCACGCCCCATACTGAACTTTTCTCCCACACTGAACTTTGGTTACTTTTGATGTGTGATCTGATACGTGGGAGGAGATCAGACATCAGACACGACTTCTATAACCTCTTGCTGGTCCCCCAACTCTTACTGAAACTTTAATTGTTTTTCCTATACTGATACATATTTATTCTATCATAGAATAGTCTGGGTTGGAAGGGACCCCAAGGGTAAGAGTTCTAACCCCCCTGCCACAGGCAGGGCCACTAACCTCCAGGCCTGGAGCTACACAAGGTTGCCCAGGGCCCCAGCCAACCTGGCCTTGAACACCTCCAGGAATGGGGCATCCACCACCTCTCTGGGCAGCCTGTTCCAGCACTTTACCACTCTCTCTGTAAAGAACTTATCTATCACTCTATCCATTTAAACATAGGTACACTAAATATCAAATTGAATGACAAATGAATTGGTTGGGCAGCTCGCGGGGGGGGGGGAATAACTGCATAACCCTTCAATTGAGTAGACTCTTCTACCTTTACACATGAGCAGTAATTAAGCCTGAGCAGTTTGACTGAATTCAGTTGGACATGTCATTGGGAATAAAGGTCTTCTCAGTACCAGCAGAGGTACAGCAGTGATGCTGAGATTCTGTATCCCCAGGGACAGCAATGCATATCATGTCATTGTTGTTTCAAGTGCTGCTGTTTACATGCAGCATTTCCTTAATGAAGATAAAAGCAGAATTGTACAAGGCTGTTCTACTGTAGGAGACAAATGCTACCTGATGAGACAATATAAATAGGTAAAGAGGATGAGGTAGAGGAAATTATTTCATTTTATAACTAGAAACCAAGGAAAAGTAAGATTGGCTGAGTATCCTGAGGTGGCAGCAGCTCTGTACAGGGCCAGGAATGTCATCTCCCAATCCTAAGCCTCCTCAGTCTCAAACAATTTTTCCTCTTTAAGCAGCAGTACAAATTGGCACATACTGATATATAAAGGAATCTCCACACAGTGTAATTTGACCGTAGTTGTGTTAAAGTTAAAGAACTCTTCTAATACTAAGGATTAATTTCAATTCATATTCTAAAACTGTGAGCTATAGATGCATTCTCCTTAGGACTGCATGTGCCCTTGTGGGAAGTCATTGTAGGTGTCTTTGTGGTGTGTATTCTTTCATCAAACTTTGCTTTCTGTAGCCTGTCTCACATTAGGTGATTATTTAGTTGTGTCTCTCCGCTCACTGCAGCTGCACTAGTCTAAACTGCTTGTCCAGCAGGCTGTCCTGGCATAACTGTTGAAAGCTTCCATCTATTAATTTACCTCTGTTATTTTCCAAACACTTAAGCCATGGAGCGCATAAAAATGATGCCCAAAGTAATCAATGAAATATTGATGCTGGGTATGCATTTACAAATAAACACAAAGGTGTTAACTGGATGGAAGGTAATGAGAAGTTGTAGGCACAAATAACAAAATCACATGTTCTGAAAGTGGTCTGTGAATGAGTGTTTCAAATTCCAGAGACTGCCTTGCCATACAGTGAATGTATCTACACACACACTCCCAATTATTGCAGAACTTTTAAAAAGATTTTCACAATTTTGAAAGCAAGTCTGAAAAACCCATTTTTTCATTATTTTTAAATTTTCAAGGTATTGAAAAGTAAACCGTGATCTGTTTCAGATTTCCCAAATCACTTCTAACTATTAAATTCCAAAACAAATGTAGATTTTCCCTTTTAAATAATTTTCTGAATTTTAAAGTTGAACTCTCTCAATGTTAGTGATGAGTTTATATACCAATTGGGGTCAGTTTGTCCCCAGAGATGCTATTGCTGTGGCCAACACAATGGAAGGACAGAAAGGAGGCAAGGCTTGTGAGTGACAGATAATATCCCTCATTACATTAAACTATATCCCCAGGGAAAAGAATCACAGCTTTCAGACGTACAGGCTCTTCTTCAGGTCTGGTTTACCCTTAGGCATTTTAGCTACTCATCCTAGTAACTTGCAGTGGGATTTTTAGTTGGCCAACACTTAGGATAAATCTGCCTGTACCTTTTTTGACAGGGAATAAATTCCCGAAGCTGGATTCTTTAGGACATAAACTTGGAGGTGCATGTTTTTAAATGGAGAAAATTCAAAGTGACAAGTCTGGAACAGAAATTAAAAGGACTTATTGAACAACTCCCTCCCTTCCTATTGCATCCTCAAACTTGTTTCAGACAACTTATGACTTCTTGCATTGCAACTGATGCCTCTTGAGGGCTTTTGTCACCTCTGAGAAGAGCATCTCTGTTTGCTCTGGCAGCATCTCCACTGGAACTCTGGACTCCAGCTGCTGTGCTACATCTCTTGCTGTTTCTGCTGCCATACCTTGAGCTCTCCAGGAGCCTCTCACCCTGAGCATCCCCAAGCTGTTGCCTCAGGATAAGAGCAACCTTCCTCTCCACCCAGAAGAGTCCTGCTGTCCTAGTCACCCTAAAGGAATATAAAACTGCAAACAAACAAAGCAAACCATCCCTGTCACTCACATACCTCCCTGTAATTCCCTTGTGTCTACCGAACCTAAAAGTGCAGAGAAATGCTTCTAAGAGCCAACACATGAATCCACGTAAAAGTGGTGTTACAATTGTTATATTGACCACTTGTAAATGTGCTCATGTAAGTGGGGCAGTGAGGATAATGCTGCTGGAAACACAGATTATCTGTAAAGTAAGTGGTTAGTAATGGTGGTTGTTTGCACTTAGGATGTAGCTGTGAAAAAGCTATGATTAAGTCCTCAGCATTCAGGAGGTCCTTCAGAAGGCAGCCTGCTCCACGACCCCTGCCATTGAGGGGCTGTAGCAGGGAAGGGAATGAGTGGCTGATCCCTATTGCCAAGACACCCTGCCAAGCTAAGGTCTTCTCTGTGGCTTTTCATAAGGTTTGGTTCAGGGAAAGGAAACAATTCTTTCAGGTACTAAAAATATACACTGGCATTTTAAAAACAGTATTTTCCCCAAATTGTTACCTTAAGATTCATACCTGCAAGACAATGACAGATGTAGTTGGGGTCCATTGCCATTAGCTGGCAGATGTAGAAGCTGCATGGGGCACCAGCATATCAACCATTTCATTTTCAGGTGTTACTTTAGGCTTTATTAATTTGAGATTTTCCTGGTTTCAGCCAGAACAAGATACATGCCCAGATGCACAGTGTAAATGGAACACTGTCTGTGTCTGGTCAGTCTGAATTCCTGGTGCACCCAATCATTCCCATTGCAAACTGTCCACTCTCACTATTGTGCAGGATAGATTTGTATTAGCTCAATGAAGAAACCACATATTTCGTAGACTGGATCATAAATTCACAGCTAAGTGCTTCTAAATCTTAGAGAAAAAAAAAAAAGCCTGTCTTACTTTTGTTAATAGACCAGGTGAACTTAGAAATGTCAGGTTCACAGAGAAGACAAGGACTGGTGGGGCTTGACTCTCCTTCGCCGTAGCAAAGTCCATCTATGTTACAAGTATTTTCCTGCCAAAAAAAAAAAAAAAGGAAATAATAATGGGTAGGAGGTGGAGGTAAGGATAAGAAAAAAAGAAGAAATTAGGAAGGATGGGAAATTAGCAGTTAATGATTTCTGGAGAAGCAGAAACTTACTTGTCTCTTGAAACAATAAAGTAGTAGCAATTTTTTTCTCTATTACAACAGGGAGAAAAGACAACTTGTAAGTTTTCCAGTGCAAGATCCTTGTAGTTGTGAATATTTTAGCTTAGGCAACGTGTGATGTTGCTTCTCCTATAGATGAGTTTGACAGAATGGGATGGGGTTTTTTTTCACCACACTTCTGTAGTGTGTGTGATCGTTATTCCCAGCTGCCACTATTAATATGATGACTATTAGGTAATGCTCAAAAGTGATCTCCATGAGATTAATGAAACCTGAGAGTAGATAAAAGCTCCGTTTGAAATTTGGGAATGCTGCATTAGATTTTAGGCTTCCATGAGATAGTTGTGAACAACAGCTAAGCACATGGATGGTGCCTAGATCAGGCAAAGCATCCCAGCAGAAGATCACACAGTGCACTGTGGCCACAGCAGCCTTTGAGGCCAACCTGGTTCTTTCCTAGTTAGGGTGGCCAGCAAGGTGAGGGAGATTGAGGCTTCCACATGTCAGAAGACATCTGGGTTGCTTGAGGAGCAAACATGGACATAATTAATGAATGCAATTAACCCACACAACAGGTAGGTCTTATGGGAGAGTGATGCCTTTCACTTGTAGTCTGTGTTGGGTGGGACCTCATCTGATATTGCAAGCTCCCAGGGAAACATGGGGCTCTTTTGGGAGCATGGGGATGTGACCACTGCAGCAGGACAGCAGGAGGGAGAAGTTACCGGGGCCCAAATGTATTTTCCCTTTCCCCTCCTTTGAATGCACATAAATTTTCTGAGACTGGTGTGTGCCCTCTTACAGGTTTGGTTCTATCTATTGCTTTACCAGTTTCTCAAACCTCTTTTGCGGAGTACATTAGTCAATATTTTAAACAATAACACTTTAAGAGTAATGGGTAAGGTAGAGACCTCATAATTAGCCTGACGTGATAGAACATGATAAATCTTCAGCATTAAAATCTGGATGTTAATTAGATTCTATTACATTGTTGTTTTCAAAAGACTTGATGTTCTGATGTGAAAGTATGGGACAGAATGGATTCCCTAAGAGGAACACAGGATATGAAATGGCCTGATATAAAATGTCCCATAATTGAAACACCTTTTCTGAAAGCAATTTAGGTATTATAAAGTAATGTTATAAGAGGGGTAATTAGAATGTGGTCTGATGTAATTGGAAGCCTAGTTCAAATAGTCCCTTCAAGCAATTTAGGAGAGAAATTATTATAATCCCTAGAGAATACCAGCATATTAAGAAAACATATTTCTGAGCTTCAAAAATGTAAGCATAAGGAAAGCCTTTGACCAAAATAACCCCATAGCTTCAATATGGTTCTGACGTAATTATTTTAGCCTGAAATTCAAGTGGGTTTGCCCTCATTTGGGCCTATAAAGTAATTTCTATTCACTAATGTATTTGAAAGAAATACAGACTTTTGTTTTACTTTGGTAACTGGTACATTCTTGCAATCAGTGCAAGTGTAAGAACTGTATTTTCCCATTAGTGTTAATGAGAACAGTGAGGCAAATGAGTTAAGATATATACCTGATTAATCTTCATTTTATAAAAATGCAGGCTAGTGGTCTCTTATTCATTCCTACCTGCCTCAGGGTAGGAAAGCAGGCTCAGCACATTCAAGTGTCCCCAAGCCCTCTGAAAGTTTCTTTTTAAAGCACCAGTGAAAACCAGCCAAGTTGTCTAATGCAACCCTCTAGAAAATAAGAGGGGAAGCTCTTTTTTTTCAAGGGATGGGGGATGTTACACCAGTAAGTCCTGAGAAAAACAGAGGGTTATAGTGCTCTCCAGGCAGCTCCTGGCTTGTTGGCAGTTTAAAACGTAGCACTGGGCTTCTGATTATGGTTTTGAAACTGTCAGAGTACTATATGTTTGTACTTAGTGGAGTTTAATGTAAGCAAGAATGTTTTATGTTCTCTCAAGGGTGTTTTCACTTGATAGAAATGGTATAGCACGCATCTTAGTGTACCTTTTGCTCAGGCAGAAAGCAGGTGTAGAAATGATATACCTTACAGCTTCCATGCCCTCTCCACGCAGGCTAGGAGAGGTAAAACGTCTCACTGGCAGAGATGCTTTGGAAGTGAAGTTAAGCTGCCTTTTAGGGAGACTCCTCAGTCTTATGTACTTTACAGCTCTTAATGGAAGTAAAAATGTTGTCAAAAATGATCTTTCTTGAAGTGTCTGTCTGGGAAAGGTCCATCATAAAGCATACTTTATCATGTATTCATACCCCACGTAAATATGAAGGGGAAAAAAAACACCTCAGAGACAGGAGATTGTGAAAGAGAGGAAAGTGTTAGGCTGTGCCTCTGACCTAGGAGACAGATTTTCCTCTTCTAAAGCAGTTATTACACACAGTACATCAAAGGGAGGGAGAGAGCGAAGGAAGAGATGAACGATCCATATTAAACCTTCATGCTCTTTAAATTACCTTTAATTTACAAAGTCCGGTTGGATGAAATTGGCAGGCCTGGCAGACTGCGTCGTACAGGGTCAGCACTCTGGAATTACTGTACTGGAAGCCATCGTTAGTGATCTAAATGGTACAAAAATCATCTTTATAAGTAATAATGTTCCATATGGAGACTGTCTGCTCATTTTGGAGCATATACCGTTGCCCCCTTGAACTGGATGCTTGCCAGCAAGATAAATTAAACCACTTGTGAGTGGCTCTACTGCAAGCTAACAAATTGCTTAATGCTCCAAACTGGAAACTCTTCATTAATAACCAAAAGATCCTTTGGCTCAGCTGGCATTCAACTTTTCTGATTGCTGCTAGGGTTTTTTTTTCCTGAGGGTATTTTTTTGTTCATTGCCCTTAAGGAAGCTGTTCTCAAGCACTACCAGGGTGTCTTTCTGTGTGAAATGGAATGAAGATTTTTGGCTGGAATTCAGGACCACTTTCTTAATGGCAAATCAGTAAGAAAACTCCTTGGGGTAAAAAAGAAAAGAGAGAATGCATATTATTTGTGTAATTTTTAAATTAACCATTAAACCTTAAAAAAGGGCTAGAGTGGGTAATAGCAGACAGCAAGGGTTGCATTTCCATGGAAAGGTATGTTAGAAGAATGGTCACCTCCTGTCCCAGCTCTGTTTCCTGCATGTGTAGGTGATGTAGAAAGCTTTGTTACCATGGCATTTTTCACATCTGATTGTTTCCACAATAAGTAAGAGTTTATATTTTAGTTTTTTCTACAAAAATAATTAAAAAAGATACCAGACTAGTGTGGAAAGGGTTATCCTTTGAGAAAGAATTGTGACACCACCTGAGACATGTGAACATTAAAGGGCAACTCAAAATACTAATGAAAGGCATGATGGAAACACCAATGAGCACCTCCAGGAAAGCAAAGCCCATTTTGTCAGGTAGTTTTTAGGTTTCAGCTTCTCACAAACTAAAGCTGCTGTTTAGCAAAACAAGACCTTTGCTTTGGATTGGTGAGGTGTCCTTTCTGTCCTCTTGCTATAAAAGCAACCTGCAAGTCCTCCTCCATCCCTCTGGTGACACTGAAGCTGAGGCATCCTCAGTCCCTTTACAAAGGGCTTTCACAAGGTCAAGGGCATAAAGTGTTTTGATAGATTAATAAACAATTTCACCCCACAGAAAGAATGTATGCTAAATTGAATGAAGATGACTGGAAGTGAACAGAGTAAAAAATAACTTTAAGGAGTTTCATATAAAGAATCAATTATCATAAGCTCACTAAGAGTGATCTGAAAGCTCCTGGAACATGATACAATAGATACTCCCACAATTTCACATGATGGTTCTCAGCTTGAAATGCACTGTGAGCTTAAGAGTGTTTGTTTCTGCAGAAACCAACACAAGGAGGTAGACAGGCAGTGTCACAGCTACTTGCAATTGGAAACTGGGGGAGAGATGACTCCTTTGAACTCACTTGAATTGAAGTAAAATTAATTGGTGTAGGCTTATTTTATTTTTTTCCCTGTCCAGCAGCTCAGCTGAGATGTTAGATATTGTGCCTTATACTAAAGGTAAAAATCCTTTTAAAAAAAGTGAAGAACTTGTGCTGCAGTTGGAGAGGGGAAAAAAATAAAACAGGCAACCTCAAGACTTGCTCCTCACTGCAAGGAAGTGGTTACTGGCGGCAAGGCTTCCATTAAGAATGTATTATTCCTAATGCAATTTACATTTCATTTCATTCTTTTACCAGAGCACCCAGTGTTGTCTCAGTACCAATGCACTAATAAGGGGTGAAGAAATGGGTAATCAGGGAAAAATACAAAAAGCCATAAAATCGTACTAATTGTTCTGTCTGAAGTGAGCATCATGAGTGAAATGTTACTTGCCAATTTGATTATTTTTTGTAATCTGTATTTTTTTCCCTACATTCTATTACAAACATCCTTTTTGGTGTCTTTTTAGAAGTGGATTGTTTTATAGCTGTTTTAATTGCTTTTCCATTAGTCACCCTAGTGATGTGGAACAAATACTTCAATGAGACCTAAACTGAGCAAATCTCTTTTCAGATTCTGTTGGCCCTTAAAAGCCAAAGATGAGCTTAGAGTTTTACCTTGATTGCTTGAACATATGTATCGTCTGAAAAGAAAGAGCCACTTCTGGATAAGAAGTCAAGACAATGAAGAAATCTGTCACTTTTTTTCCAAAGTATTTAATTCATCATGAAACTATCCTGGCTATTTGTTATCACTCATAATCTACATATAGTTTGGCTCATACCAATTTTTGTAAATGAAAAAAGAAAGCTGTAAAAACTTGCTGAATTCCAATTCGGTTTCTCCCTCACTGACTTTTTAACAAATATTTTTTCTGCTCTTCACAAATACAGACGGTAGCAAATTGAGGGTAAGCAAGAGACCTGCTTCCCAAATTAGATAAGTGCCTGCCAAGCTCTTTCACCTCTTCACCCAGGCATCTGTGTGGGCTGCCCAAGTCATCTGCTGCCCAAGTAGGAGTTTGTATTTTGATATCTAAACTAATTATACCGAGCGCTCCGGTGTAGCCCCATGTACTTGCTTATCTATGTTCGGCAGCATGTCATGGAAAGAATGAGCAAAATCTGAAACACGAATACAAGAGCAGGTGAAATGAAAGAGCACTGAGAACAGCTTGTGAGCCCCCATTCCCCAGATGCTGGTAGTCAAAAAAAGTTTGTAAAATTTTGCTGAGTCATGTGAAATTTGATGGGGGGACACACGACAGACTCTCCAAATACTGAACAGTGATATTTCCAGGGAGAATTATTTTGATTTCTGGCTCTAAAAAACATTTTGCCTGGGTTTTAAAAAGTATCTATCAGAATAACCCAGAAGATCAATGTTGCAGTAAGTCTTATCAGGAATTTTCTGGAGCACGGATCTTTTGAACAGCTGCGGAATTCATTTCAAATCATTTTTTATGTGGAAAAGCTCCGTCGTTTTGTTCTCTGCGCCACTGTGTAAGGCCAGCTGCCTTTGAAACCGAGCGCTGAGCTCTGCCTTCCCAATTCATTCAGCAAAAAGATCCACAGGAGAACGAGGGTTCACATGCAGCCAGTAGGGCTGGACTGAGATGATTTAATTGTCCGTTTGCTGCCTAGCCATGAACCTGTGTTTTCTGCAGAGTGTGAAGGTGAGGGAAGGGGCAGAAGGCTTAAAGGTGCAGAGGTTTCCTTGAACTCTGGTGCAAGGGAAGAGATGTTTTTACATGTGTTTTTAGAAAGAAAATGGCACAGAACTCCTCAGGACTGAAGGGCGGTGCTGGAAAGCAAGCTGTATTTTAAGGCACCTGAGCTGCAGGGAAGCTGTCCTAGCTACACCGGAGAAATGGCTTTGTGCATGTACAAAACTGTTAGCTGTCCTCTCGGGCCAGGAAACTCCCCAGTGGTTCCCTCTCGCATCCTTCCATCCTGAGGTGGCATTCCATCTTGCAGGTGGCAGAGCTCAGCATCTCCTTAGAGATATTGCAGAGCCCCAAGCAGAGGAACTGCTCTCCCGGTTCAGCCTGGGTGTCTGCATACTTAGAAACCTTACACCAATCTCTTAAACTGTAAGTTTTATTCTCTACTTGAAATGAATTACCATATGCACTGCCAGCCATTGTTCTGTTTCCCCTCAGCCCCATGGCAGTGTGTGTCCCCAGGCCGGGGTACAGGCAGCTGTGGGGTGCAGGACAGGCAGCAGCACAAAGTGAGTGCTTTACACTTTTAATTTTTACATGCTGCAATTTTCAAAGCACATCTGCAGCCTTTCTACCATGGTAATATTGTTTTTCCTCAACTATGGAGCTTTTAAATGATACCAGCCTTAAAAAAAACACCCAAAACAAATAATCTGTAGAGAATAATGACAGGCTGAGAGCAGGACCAAAGGTAACAGGCATGGGGTCAGTAAGGCACCGATTTCCTGGAAATATTTAGAAAGTAGGTCTCATTTTTTATGAACAAAAGAAGCTAAACCTCAGCAGAGAACCTGGCACGAGCAAGTACTGCACATGCTCCTTCCTGCAGTCATTCAAGACGGTGACATCTCTGCTCACGCCGTGCCAGCCCTCACCCTGCTGCCCAGAAGCCTGGCAGTACCCTGCTCCTGCACTGCACAAGCATCAGCCTTGCGACCAGGGAGTCAGAGCTGCCTTGTACCTGCTGCCTAATCAGGAGTGCGAGCTGGGGGTTCCAGAAACGAAATACTAATGATTAACAATTGATTAGCACAAGTGCATCAATCTCAGGTGATTAGGTGGAGAAGTGATTGTAATTTGCACTTTCGGATTGCCTACAAAGACACCTGGTTTTAACTCATACGGTTTTAGCTGTTGGCTTCCTCACCTCTTCTACATGACTTTAGTGTGAGTATTTCCACAGGCATTTTTATTTCTGAAGCAACGTGTGCTTCACATTTTAATTTATCATAACAACTGATTTTTCTCCTTTTAAATAATTCCTTAGAAACAGAAGAAATTCCTACTTTCACTTGCCATCTTGCGACTGGCTCATCACCGGCCACAAAGTGCATAGCCTCTGTCTCTGTGACGTTCAGGAGAGGAATCTGGCAGTCCACAGCCTCAGAGCTGAGAAAATCTGCTGTTGTGGTTTCTTGTTCTCTTGATATCCATTCGCCATTGAGATGCTACCATAAAACAGAAGGAGAGCACAGAAACTGAAGGCTTGTATAAAGAAATTCCAGTTGTCAACATATGTTTACATATCTAATTGATAATATAAGGTATTTCCAGATGGTTTATTTACAAGGAATGATGCTGTTACTATAGCTACAGTGAAGAGCAAGCCATGCTCATATATGCATGCAAGCGGTCTACTGACTTAGGAAACGCTGTACTCTGTGCTTGGGATGAGCAGCTGGGATGAGGCAGGGTAATGTGGTGGAGCAACTTGATGTTTGCTCCTGGAGCTCAGCAGCCAGCTCATTGCCCCTTGAAGGTGATGTCTGCAGCTTGCCCAGCTCAGCTGCACAAGACATCACTGCTGGTTAAGAGCCTATGGAGCCCTAAGCGGGCATTGCAGGCAAATTTCAGTTGTGCCTCATTAACATGTAGGCACTGATTGAGAATCAGGCCAAACATCTTTTATGAGGTGGGTTTATGAAACGAATCAAGCCCTTCATAGCTAAGTAGGCTGATACACCAAATAACTCAGTCCGAGTGCTGCCAATGTGCAGTCTGTAATAAAATTACAGTGTTAGCAGAAGAGATGGATTTAATCAGCATTAAAAATTCTGACTTGATATTGAACTATGACTAAGAAAATTCAATAAGAGCCTCTGTAACTATGTTGAGGAAGCCTGATATTTAAGCACAAAACTTAGAATTCAAATTTGTTTAGGAAAACCACCAAGCGTACCGATTCCAGATGCACAAAATGAGAAATAATATTGTGATTTCAGGCTTCACCGGACTACAGTGCAGTTGAACCAAACAAGAGTTAAACAAAACCCCGCAGAGAAAATTAGCCAGCACATGTAGCTCTGCATTTCCAAGGAACCAACCCTGGCGAGGGCTGAGCCTTTTCAGCTCCCCTTGTTTGTAGCAAATGTATCCGCAACGTGTTTTGAAGGTATTTGCACCCCACTGTGGCAGAGAGAGATGGCAGCACTCAGCATAGTTCAGGGTAGAAGACCTTAATATAAACGTGTCAACGTTTGACTGTAGGATCGATACTTTACGAGCCCATGGGAAGTTGCTTACAATTAACCTGGTGACCTCACAGCGCAGGTTGGGTGACTCTTTGAAGCCGAGTCCAAACACCCGGATTCTGGTGCAGTCAGAGGCTCGGACGTCGCAGAGACCCCAGTTCTCTAAGCCTGTGATTTCCAAAGCTTGCTCTGAAAGAGTGAGATAGATACAAAGCTGTAGCGAGTAGTACTTACATGCTGTTCTGTTCTGGTTTATAAATGATTCTGTTGTTGCTCCTGGTTGTTTTTGGTTTAATTGTTTTCCTTGGGGTCTTCCTTGCTCCCCTGTGAATTTCTCTTGAGAAGAGGAAGCCACAGTTGTCAAAATGGGAAGTAGTAAACTTCCATTGAGTAATTGCTGTGTGCACCCAGCACTGCAGGATGTATCAGTGAGTGTTACACAGCTCATGGAAACGACTAACTGAAGCTGTGAGCTCATGGCAACAGATCTGTGGTGGTAATACTTCTGCTGGCCCAGGTAACAGGATGGGAGCACAGCTGAGAGGATGGAGTGTCATGCTATAGAAGATGACCATGTCACCAGGTTCCTCATAAAGTCAAACAGCAGTGCAAAAACCAGTCCTTTTTTTTTTCTCCCCCTTTTTCTTTCTTCCCAAAAGATATGGACACAGTAAAACTAATGATCCTCAAAGGAATGCTTGCTTGTGAGGGCTAAGTCTTTAATGGGTGGCACCCAGCTCTGCAGTGTCAGCACAAATGTCATGCACCAGCTAAGCTTCACCTAAATCCTATTTTGAGGCCTTAAGTAGGGCTTAAGTGATGTACAGCCTCTGCTGTCCTCCTTTCAAGGTTGAATTTCACCCATTACTGTTTTTAAAATGTTTTATGATTCTGAGGTAAAGGTTCATTTGTGTTCTGTTGTACGTTAAGTATTTAACATTTAAAATTGCTCGTTGCTTTCATATTGGGGTTATTTTTATGGAGTCAAAATGCAAGTTCATTGGATGGCAGAACTCACACCTTCACTTTAGGAAAAAGTATAGCTGGGCGGATATTTGCGTTGGCATTTGGGTAACACAACACTCAGAAGGTCTCTAATGCCCTGTGTCAATAGCAGCAATCAGTCAGGATCATGGGCTTGTATTTTTATCAACAATATTTGTAGTTCCAACGGTCACCAGAAGCCACCATGATGACAAATAACCTGAGGTAGAAAAATTTACTTCTTATTTCCTGAATGACATTTAATAGCAGGGGCATGACGGGGAGCCCTCAGAGGTATGTTGTGCACCAGCACAGGGCAGTGGCAGTCATTTTCCCTGTTACACAGTGGGGAGAGGCTGCTTAGCTTTTCCTCTTCCCTGCCCCATCACCGCTGCTCTGGCACCATCACCTGCCCATCGTTTTTCTCTGAGCCTGTCTAAAACAGCAGCTCTTTTGTCACCTAATATTTTAACAGTACTCTGGTTCAGCTTTGATTCAAGGGGCAGAATGTGCTGAGCCGAGTTGATAACCTCCCCCAGTACCACGCTGCTCCTTTAGGGCTCTGCCAGTTAAGCTGTAACTGGGATGAATGCAGTTTAAACACCACGATCCCACTGGACTGCAGCCCATAACCACATAGTTGCATGACTCTTGCTTTTCCAGAGAAAGGGAGGAAAGCAACATAAATGTGAAAAATTGTGAAAAACCATGAAAAGGCTTTTTTCTGCACTTTCTGAAGCATTTTTAGCTTTTCTTTCCTTTATATTTTTTCTCTCTATTGATTTTATTGCAGCAGTATTAGCAGCACTGTCGGACACCTTGCAATATTTACAAGAGGAGAAATGTTTTACAGCTTATCAGCATTCATCAGTTAGTTGCGGATTCCTGTAATGTGCAAAACTATTAGTCAGATGTAGTGAATGGTTTTGATAAATTGCCTTCTTCTGTGGTTAGTGCATAAAAATTAGGAAAAAAAAAAATATGCTTCATTATGTTTTTCATGAGATTTTAATAGTTTGCCCCCCTAGAACTGAGGTAGCTGGGATTGCATTAACATTTTCATTATCATTGCAGATTTTCAGGCTTCTCTGGGTGAAGTAAAATCTTGTAGCCTGGGAAGGAGTGAGGCACAGGCTCCTGCAGCCTTTCCCCTTCCAGGAAGGCAGCCTCAGGTAGGTAGCTTGTTGATGCACCGTATGTCCTTCCCTGAGGGTTTCTTTACATCTTTATGAGCATCCTGATGTTACTGCGACTCTGTTGTGTTGGGGCCAGGGCAGGATTATCCAGCCTCAAATACTTTTTGAAATGACTTAGATCGTCAGCACAGCACTTCATTTCTCTCAAACGGTTCTGTACACACTTTTGTACGTTATTAAATTTTTCTAAATCCAGAGGAAATAGATCTCCATATATGCTGTGGATCTCTTCTCTTACGATTTGCCATGCTGTGGGTTCATCAGGATGGAAACGAGATTTTTTTTTTCCTCATGAAAGGGGTGAAATGTTCATGGAAAAAAATGTGCCTTGTGTTTTCTGTAGTTGGATGAAGGTGGGGAAGGAGGAGTGGTGGTGCTTGAGTGGGCTTTTCCTGTGACCTCAGCCAGCCATGTCAAGACATCTTCGGCTGGGAGTAGTCTAAAGGAGGGGAATGCATGGTGTAGTCATGTGGGAGACCATGTGTGATTTAATGTTCTATTCCTTTGTTTCTAGCCAGCTGAAGATGTAATGCATAGGAGGTGGTAGAGTCCCCATGCAGATGGGGACACACCAAGGATTTTTGCAGGGGGTGTTGGCAGGAGAGGAAGAAGGAGAAAGTCCAATGGAAAATGAAAGTAATTATGACTCCTTTTTAAACAAAATGACATGGAGTTCAGACCTTATACCTCAGCGCAGGCAGTGCATCACTTTCAAAAGTAGCTGTTTTTTTATCTTACTGTTTTTTAAAAGTGAGGTACCACCTTTAATGGGCATAGGTATTTTAGGCATTTTGTTTTGAATGTGGTTTTCTCTGTCTCTCTCCTACCTTCTAGTTTTGTCATGTATTAGCTGCTTTCAACCAAACACAGAAGGTGAAATCTCAATGATATTAGCTTCAGCAAAGTACTGTGACAGTTGGGAGCTGGGTAATCAGCCACGCAGATCCTACTCTTGCCGGGGGGAAGCATAGCTGAGGTTTGGCTGTTGCTTATTGCTCCACCCATTACACTTGCAAGCCAGAGAGGTGGAGGTATGAGCAGGAAATGTTGGAGAGTCTGAAAAGCCGTAGCAAAGGAGCTGCACGTGGTTCAGTGGAAGACTGGAGGGGAGGAAGATGAGAACAAAGGACAGAGCTGGGAAATATCACAAAGGTGAGAGTAAGGGGAAAAGTGCAGATAACCAGAGAAAGCAAAGGTCGTGGAGCTCTGGGTGGATGGTTGGTGTCTATGGAGGGAAAAGTTAGAGGTGGGAATGGAATCAAGAAATCAGGCAGTGAATGGAAAGTATGATCTGTTTAAACAATAACAATTTATGTTTAGGACTCTGAATGCAAAAATATAACAAAATCTGGGACAGAACATCCTCCTGCTTGTCTCTGTATGGAGACACCCAACAATTAAAAGCCAGACAACTTGGGTTTTAATACACCAGTTTTGGAACAAAAAGGAGAGAGGTCTCTGGAGATGAAGGTTGCATCTCAAAGGCCTCCAGTCCTCATGCCATTAGACATTTATATATATATATTTGTATATATAAGGTGCCTATCACCATATAAGGTCAAAAATATATTTTGTCTTTCACTGGTAGATTAAAAACTCAAGCTCAGGGAAGTGTCTGGGGCTCAGATGGGTGGCAGGGTGCAGTCACTTTACAGAGGAAGAGGACATAAAGATCTATGTGTTCACATCTGCTGGCTCAGATATGGGCACCTCAAGGCATCTCTAATGCCTGGTCTGCACGCATGCCAAGTAAACACACCAGAAATGCATCTGTTGGTAGAGTGTCACACTGGGACACTGATGAGTAGCAGGTGACATTGGGGAAAACAACTTAAAAAACCCTAAAGAACTTGTGTTTTAATACATGGGTCTTGGAACCAAAAGGAGAGAGGTACCTGGAGTTGATGGTTGCATCTCAAAGGCCTCCAGGCCATGAGACAGAAGAAAGGGATCTGTCTTGTTTGGTTTGCAATCCTCGCATTTTAGAGTACTAAAAGTTCAGAGCTGCTGGCTGTGCTGACAGTGAGGCTTCTTTCTGTAAGCGTTCACAGGAGTCAAACCTGACAAGGAGCCCAGGCAACATCACTGACTTAATAATGCGTGAATACACAACTTGTTTTGTAGGTATCTGTTGTAGTGTGTTATGTAAATAGTCTGCACAGATGTAGAAGTAAAACAGAGATAGTTGCTGCAACACTGAGAAACTTGTAAATCTGCACTTACTCACGGATAGGGAAGCTTCATGTTGGGCTTCCACTTTCGATTAGAAAAATATCGTAGGACAAATAAATGTTCTCCTGCAGCGTTTGAAAGCTACACATGCAGCTGTGGGCTGGAGCAGCAGGCTTGAAGTTAAAACCGGCAAGAATTTTGTTCAAATGGAGAGAAGGAAGTAGACTGCCCTGCTTTTCTTGATCTGTATGATGTGTAAGGCAAGAAAAGCAAATCAAGAACCAGATCGTAAGTGCAGGGTACGGTCACAGCTTTCTTAAAGTACAAAAGAAAATTTTCCATGTTGTCCAGTTTGCACGTTCACATCCTGGAAGTCACATACCTGGCTGCGCACACTGCTGTCAGCACTTGCTGGTGTGCTGGTGGACAAGGGGCTATCACAGCTATGAGGCTTCTGGATCAGAGCAGACTGGTGCTTAGCTGTCTCACAGCTCAGGCACAGCAAGTCTAACCTGCCACCGTTCAAACAATTAGCGTATTTCTTTGTGTGCGGGGTTTTACAGCAGCCATATTCACAGTTATTGAGAGCATTATTCTGGAACTCATGGTACCTGTAACCCAAAGTTCATTTGAAAATCCTTCCTAAGAAAAAGTATTATCAGCTATGTGCCATTTGCCAGGATATTTGTGCATTGCTTACTTGTAGGTGAAGGCTGTGGTTGTCCCTGCTTCCAAAACCAGTTATCAAAGAAGCAGAGTTTGTTATGGGACTGAGCTGTAGAGCTATGATCTTTGACTGATATGGAGGCAGTCTGGTTTTCTGCTTCAAGGGTCTCTGGGACCCAGGATGGCTTGCAGAAATGAACCCTGGGAGAGTATGGTAAAGGCATTTTGCAGGCAGCCACCGCATGTGAGAAATGGACAGGCTCAATTTCACACTGAAAGAGACCATGTGCTGTGACAATATGGCAGATTATTTTTGCTCGAGAAATCTCACTATGGCATTTTATGTCTATTTGAACCTTCTATTTTTAAAAGGCTTGCTAGCAGTTTACTTCAGCAATAGAAAGGGAGAGGAGTGCGCTGTTAACTACAGAATAACTATAGATTATCGCCTCTTTTCTAGATGTCCTTGATGGGTGATAAAATGTAAGGTGTGCTTGTGCATTCATGGGGATTCCTGACGTACCAAAGCATCTTTCAAGCTCAGTCCCTCTCTTCAGGGCAGGACCCCTGTCAGCAACCTGTGGCTCGTGATGCGTGACTGCAGTGACATCACTCAAAGGGATTTATTTGGCCATGAGGGTGCTCGTGGGTGTCATCTTCATCCTTGTGCCCACACTAGTATCCAGTTGGTTTTAGTAATTTTCCCATCTTTACAGTTACCAAATTGGAGTAAAATCTGGTTGTTAACACTCGGGTTTTTATTCACAATTCGTTGCACATTGTGTACTGGCAGAATGTGGCTTCTTTACGCTACGTAAAACATTGATACTCAAGTGTTGCTAAGTTTGCTCTGAATTTTTAGCTTTGGTCAGTTTAAATCAGGCGTTTTGATGTTTTGCAGGTTTTAATTCTATACCTCATAAACCGTCATGAATTTGTTATTTCTCATGTATGTGAGTCTTTGGGGAAGAAGGTTGTTTATTCAGGGCTTTTTGGTTTGTTTTGAGTTTAATAAGATTTAAGGCTGAAATTTCCTGTGGTGCCTGCAAACAGTGTGATGTAAAGAAGTTATGGGCATGCATCTGATATGTCTGGTTTTGGTCAGTTTGAACCCGACCTCTAACTCTGTAAACTTTTCTAGCATTTAACCCTATGTACTTCAGAAAATAGTTTTGTTTAACTACATGTTTTGCTGAACTGCTTTCCCTGCTTTGCATTAAACAAATAAATTAATCACCAGAAAAGACTAATCTCCCTGATCTGATTTTCAGGGAATAGTATGGATCACTGAGTATGCAACCTTCCATGTCCCTTATCATTTTAAAATTCATTTTCTATTGACTTTGTAAGTATCAGGCTAATAGTCTGTGCTTTGAATGGGAAGGACTGGGAGTTAAACCAGTAGATTGAGGCTGGTATTGATATTTTCCTTTTCAGAAGCATGTTTATTGCACGTGCACCATCAAAAAGTAAACTAAAATTGCTATGAAAAGAAGAGCATCTTCAGAACTAGCATGAAGCTTGTCAGTCCCTGACAATTACCCACAAATACTTTTTATGCATCTGAGAGAAATCTGTCCCTGTCAATACAAAGCAGAGCACACAGGCATCAGTCAGGATGCAGCAATGGTAGAGTATGTTCGCAGTTCTCTTTATAGTCTTAACTATTTTTCTGCTCTCAGCTGTGTATATGTTATTAAATTTTGTGGCTGGAAAAGCTCGTTCGTTTTAGAAGGCACAAGAGTGGTATTTTCAAAAGCAAAAAAATCCTATGTTCAAAAATTGATGTCTGGATGAGTAATCTCAATGCCTCAGTATTTACTTGCTATGTGTAAATTTTCATGACCTGGATCTGTAGATAGTGAAGAATAATTTTATTCATATAAGATGCCATTATTATTAGGATTCATAGCTCACTCAGACGAGAACATTCCTCTGTAGATGGGAGAAAGAAACAGTGTTTTGTAAATAAACATTTTACAAAATTTGTTCCCAGTTTGCATTCAGTATGAAATCATAAATTGCTTTAACTAGGAAAAAACTGAATAACTGAAGCCAATAATATCTTGAATTGTATAATATATTTTTTCATATTTATTCTTTATCGATTTTCCAATATTATCCAGTAAGCTGAGGGAAAAAAATGATATTGAGATAACAGGTCTCAAAATGGTTTCATTTTTCAAGTTATATAGAGCCTCTTTTACAAAGTACTGATAACGTAGTGAAACTTCTTTAATGTCAGCTTGAAGGAAATAAGAATACATTCTTAATATCTTTAAGCTCTATGTAAAGAACGTAATCCCAGGAGAATGGAAGCAGAATATTAAAGTGTGGTTTATGTTGCGACAGGGCATAGAGATCTGCATGAAGTATTCCTTGCTTTACAGAGACTATTACTGAAGAAAAATGTATTTGATAGAAACAGGTGAGTTACCTGTTACGGCAATATAATAACTCTGCCTCACTGTCCATCAGTTGTCAAGTGAACAAGTACATATTTGAGGGAATGTGGGGGGCATAGCAAATGTTCAAACCTCCCTCAGTTGTCTAGATAAGGAAAAAACCCATTGGGGAATGGAAAAGGCAATAATTGCTGAGAAGAGCATTTGCAATAGGGGTACATTTTTTTTTTCTTGGTAATGTAGACTCCATCAGAGTAATAGCAATGGTGACTTTGCTAATACTATGTCCACCAGTCACTGGAATTATTAAATGAAAAGCAGAGTTAAGCCTGATGGCTTATTTGAAAATAAAAGGATAAAAAGCTTTTAAAAGAATAATGACATTTAATAATCTCTCTTTTTTTTTTAAATATTAATAGCACCCTGTTTGGTAAGAAAAGATTAATAGTAACTGCAGTGTTTGCTGTTCTCATAAGCATGTTTGGGATTTCTTTTGAAATACTGTTTTGAACAATCAATACCATAAATTGTCAAAGTGTATTGCACCCTTACTATCATATATTAGCTGTGTTTTTTCCTTTGTTTACTAATCTAAAGACATTTTAAGACTTGGTCAATTCCTCTGGAGAGGATCAGACAAAAATTCAGCAATTTCAGGTAAGTCTTGCTGAGGCACTGATGGTGACAGCAGATGTCATTCTCCCTGGAAGGTCTGGTCTCACCAGCACCACAGTGGTCTCTACCACCTTTACCTACAGTGAGGAGCTTTGGAGATATCCTGATGACTTAAGAAATTCTTTGCTTTTCTTTGAAGAGTCGAGAGTGTTCTTTTTACTTGTATAGTCTAATTTATGCATTGAGAGCTTCCATTGACCCTAACGGCCCCATTTGCTCTATTGTGATGTGGCATGTCAGCACAATGCATGTTGCAGGCACCAAAAAGTATCCGTTTACTCCAGAGACTTAACAGCCCTTAAATAATTATTATAGCACCATGATCTAGAATTTAAAGGTCTCTGACCCGATAGAAGTGGGAGAAACATATTTATTTCAAAGTCAGTATGTTCCCACATGAAATCTCCGAAGCAGATGTTTGACGTGGAGAACTGAAATACTCTGTCCCCTTTCACCTGAGGATCATGAAACAATCTTTTCAAATGTCACCCTCATGTTTTGGCCTTGAAAACAGGAACTAAACTTTTAAATCAAGCGCAATTATCCAAACGGTGAGATTTCTATAATATGTATTTCATTTTCAACTCGTATGACTGGCTTGATTAAAGTTCTGAGCTTGTTCATCCATTGGGAAGAGACTTATTTGTTGGGAAGGCCCCACCTGAGGAAGTGTAATAGCTGATCCTATACTGTTACTCAGTATAATGATTTTTTATATATATATAGCTGGTGCTTTATTTAATATTATTTAATTAGGGCACACGAATGAAACTCAGCCCAATGCAGTATGATAAATTCAGAAAGGTCTGTATGATCATGCTAAAAATAGCAGGGCATAATTCATGTAGCTGCCGTTGCAGATGCATCTGAGGGACCGATGTGGTTGTGGTTCACAGCCCCGAAAATGCGGTTGGGTTCACAGACCTTCTTAATAATGGTCCTGAAATTTATTGGTATGAAAATGGGATATCGGTAAGTGTGTTGGGTAAGCGTTAACTTCTCACCTTCTCACCATTATTTTTGCTCTCTGATTTCTTTGGCTATTTTTTTTTTCACCCCAGAATTTTCCACATAGAAATTTAAACTTTAAGTGTCATTACTTCACTGGAACTAATTTGTCCTTATTATTCCTCATTACCTTTTATCTTGTAATTGCTCTTTAGAGCTTCATACAATCTGCATATTACATCCCTCTATGTGTGCTTTACTGGTCCTGATTCTTCTTTTTTAATAAGCAACACGGTCAATATATATAACCAGTAAGCACCAACCTGATTTGCTCTCTGCGGTAATTGGATTCTGCATTTAATTACAGGTGGTAATGACATTTTAAGCACCTTATACAGGTGTTGGGGGGGTGGGTATGAAATGTTAAGCAACATTAAGAAAGTCTAAGCTTCTGGAGCGTTGCCAAATTTCAGAGGTGCCTTTCAACTCCAAATTGCAGTTTTCATGTGAGGATAATTATAGCTCTGGCCACCTGGACCGCTCCTGATGGAGTCAGGCAGAGCAGAGGAGTAAGCCTGTCTGCAAGCCACACTTTGCATCTTCTCCCTTTCTGCGTGTTTTCATTTAAATTTATTCCAAATATGTTATGGGTTGTATTCAGATTCCTAAAAATACCTTGCAACTGTCTTCTCTGTGTGCTCATGCTGGTCAGAACCAGTGGCAGAGTACATTATTATGTATTGGCAGCATAGCTGAGGTGGTGTGACCTTGGAAAAGATATTTGAATTATGTTGATAGCCTCCTTGATCTTGGGGGAGTTTTAATTCACGTATATAATTCTAGCCTGAGAAAATTAGACGGAGATTTGTTTTGGAGCTAATGGGAAAATATATGGTTAGCAAAAGGAGTTGCCTTCTCCTTCATTACTCATGTAACTTCTCCTGGAAAATAGCTTGCTCCTAAGAATGGCATTTAAGAGTTAGCGTTTCCAAAAACTAGCAGGCATTCTTCTGTTTCTTTGGTCCTGGCTTTTAAAAAGAAGGTGAAAGAGGCACCATGTCTATCTGTCCTGCAGAAACCTAATTCAGTTCTTAATTTCTCCTCCTTTTCTTCCCTTCCTACAAAACCTCCGCTTATTAGCACAAAAGCCCAAAGGCTTATCCTGCCTGTGCTTGCACAGTGCTGATTGCCAGGTCAGGATGTCGGAGCTGCCAGTTAGGGGGCTCAAGCTGTTCCCGCTGGAACACGCAGCTTTATTTCTGAGATTGATCTTAATTCTTTGTCTCTAACAGCCTTTTCTGGTGTGAAATCCTGGCTTTAGTGACATCAACAGGACTTCAGTTCTGTGGACTCCCCGTCTTTCAAGCTGCACGTTAAAAAGGTGCATCGTTATTGTGTGATACTATCGTGCTTTTCCCTACAAATAGCTGTTACATCACGTTTCTGCCTATGGAACATGAAACCAAGCAAATATCTTCAAAAAAACATCATGCACGGAACTCAAAAATCAAGAGCAGCTAAAGCTGAAGTTCACATTAATACTTATCTTTGCTTGTCTGTACCAAATTAACTAGCTGACCTTTTCTAAGTATTATAATGTCAGAGTGATTGGCGTGCCAGACCTAGGATTTTATTTCTCCTTGTAGGGGATCTGACCTCTGGCTGGATATATGGATCTGCTTTACATTGCATTTCCAAGATCAGGCACTTTTATAGATAACGTGATTTCTCTGTTTTTCTGAATAGAGAAAGAATATTCCAGGTCACTGGAATTCATAAGCAGTCTGTAATACGTGGAGCTCATTGCAGTCCATCACCCTGACTCGCTCCAGTCTGGGGGGGTACCTTTCCCTCTCCATAGTCGATGCTGAAATAAACTCTTTGTATGAAGCTTCTCTACAGTGAGGTCAAAGACAAAGGATGAAGTTTGGCAAGTTGTGTGCAGGTTGTTACCTTGCTTCTGTTTTAACTTTTCTGGATTCCCTCCCTCACCCCAGTTTCCCTCCAAGTCAACTTGAACTGCTTCTCCTTCCCCTTATCTCTGTACCAGGGGAACAAGGAATGGACTAACCCAGGTTGTCCCACTAACTGTGGGTTCTGGTGTGGCTGTCGGAGCCATCACTCTCCCAGCACATTACTGGCAATTCAGCAGCCTGCTCTTAGCTGGCCCCAAGATATCTAGGAGAGGAATGAGTACCAGAAGGCGCGCCCTGTTTTTATTTCTGATATCAAGAATTAAAAACAAATTAGCCAGATTAAATTATTGACCCTTCTGTGAAGACCTAATACCATTTCAAATCCTTCTCCAAGGGATCCTAAAGCTAGGAAGGTTACTCTGGAGGCTTGGATTCAGACATTTGAGTTTTTGATCGCTGTGCAGACCACTGCTTCCCAAAAGCACTATGGTCAGCTCAGTTTCCAGGGTCCAAATTCTGACTTTGGGCTGTTGGAAAAAAACCCATAAACCTTTTGAAGTAAACAAGAAACTGGATTCACTTGGACTCCGTTGTTTGGAACGATTACAGGCCTCTCTCAGAACTTTTGTGAAGAGGGTTTTTTCTCATGTCCAGGTCGCAGGTACACGCTACATATGCAGAAGTAGCATTCAAAGATTGTTGCATAAGGTCAAATACTCAGAAATTAGTATAAGAAGAAAGATAGCTTTAATCACTGGCCTTCATTAAAATCTTGGCAAGTATCCACTGAACATGCTGAGAAGTTAATTTTCAATGTTATGTTCCCCAAACTTATGTAAGCCCTTGTCTTTAAAGGGACAGATACGATGAAAATCTCCAGACCACTGATATAGGGGAAATTCTCACTGCCTCCCATTCCCCCATCACATGGAGAAGCTGAGGACCGTTCTGACAACATGCTTTGGGAAGAGTCAAGTGACAGCAAATTACAGGTTCAAATGTGTATTTTCTGAAGTGTTTTGCATGTGTGCAACCTGTTATTTGCAGCTGCCCCGATCACTGTTGCTCACATTTGTAAATACTGTAATGTCTGAAAGAGTTGCTAGGGCCTGGAACAGGCTGCCCAGGAAGGTGGTTGAGTCACCTTCCCTGGATGTGTTTAAATAAAGGGTAGATGAGGTACTTAGGAATATGGTTTAGCATAAGACAGGAATGGTTGGACTTGATGATCTCAAAGGTCTTTTCTAACCTTGTGATTATGTCTTCTGTAAGTTTGGTGAGCAAATGGATCCTCTTTATTGTTAGCATCTTTATTTTGTGGGGGAAACCCCAGCAAAGCAAACAAAATCCAGCCAAACAAACACCCAGATTTTTATATAAAAGAGGATCCCTTCTTTAAGAAGCAAACTCTCAAATGAAAAACAATGTAAAATAGTTTGAAAAAATTACGTTTTAGCATGAAGAACACACAATTATTTGCTAAGTAGTTTTATGGTATTGTACTTGGGGAACAGCAGTTCCTCTTTAAGATCCTAATTTTCTGATATAAACCAGCTCAGATTTCCATGTTTTTAAAACAAAAATTGCCCTGGAAATGTTGGGAAAACTGCATGGAAAGCTTGGATAAGGGCCTTCTGCCTTGTGTTAGGAAAACTGCTACAGCTGTCAATGTTAATTTTGTCAAGACACTAACGAACTCACTCCCAGCAAATGGAGCATTATAAACATTGTGGGAAATTAATGCTTTCCAAATTGCAAAAGTGCTACTCTTTTGTGAGTGCAAAGCCAAGCTCGCTCCCCCTGGGGACCACGTTAAGGGTAAGGATGCTTGTGCTAATATCAGCCTCTGTGGAGTGACTTTCCTTCAGTGGAGGCCAGTCGGGAGCCATGGGGGATGACGAGCAGGTTTGCAGGTGAGTGGCAATGGTGGGATCAGGCATCTGCCAGGAGGAGTCAGGGCACTTGTGACTCTTTGGAAAACTGGAGGGAATAATTTGGTGTGCTGTGAACTCTAGTAAACCAGGCTCCCCAAAGAGAAGCCATTTGAAGCAAGAACCAAGCATTGCATTTTCCTCAACCAGAGCAAAGAGAAGTAAAGGTAGAGAGAGATAGATGTAGCAGCCTGATGGAGGTGCAGTAATGGCTTACAGTGTGTTTGCCACAGCTGATGTATGTTTGTTTTCCACTTCTCACCTCCCTGTGCAGTCTCAGGTGGCACATGGTACTCTGTCCTTGTTTATATTTGATGTTGCAGCAGGAAGACAAGGTGCCATTAGCTTTTACTTGAAAGGTCATATTGAAGTTATTTTCCCCTAATCTGAGGGATTTCAACTGTAGCAAAGTAAAATAAAAAATTTAAAAATCTGGCCTAAGCAGCTTCCCTAACCCAAGCATATCACAAAGAAACGGGTGTTGGAACAATTACTGCAGAACTGCTACTCAACTTGCTTTCCAGTCACTGGTGTCAGTTTTTACTCTGTGCAAAAGAGAAGGAATTCTTCCAAATTGATGAGACGAGAATTTTAGTGTGCCAATAATGAAAAACAAATGCCAGGATAATTTTTACTGTTTATAAATCAGCGCACTGAAGAGACATTTTTTTTGTGAAGCATGTGGGTAAACCCATCTCAGCTGGGGTATCAGACGCACTGCTGAGCTCCCAGGGCTGGATGGAGATTCAGATGTCTCAGCTAAGCTGTGGTGACTGACCCTAGATATGAATTTTACCTGTCCTAAATACAGAATAACATCCTAAGCATTGTAGGAAAAGGTTTTTCCCCACATCTGGGATGGCTTAAGAGAGCAAAGCTTGTCCTTTCAGCTTAGCTGAAATGCCATTACTTTTTTAAGCTTCAGGAACATAATGGTACAGCTGAGCCTTAAGTACCTTTTTGTAACTTCAGGCATAAGCTCATGTGGTTTGCTGAGGCAGGGCTTACGTTTTGAAATTAATGCTAACTTTTATGTTAGCATTATGCTTAGTTTCAAGCACTGTCAGTACTCACACTGGACCTGGATTTATCCATTGAGGTGCTGAACTGTAAAGAAGAAACAAGCCAGTGGGATAGTCTCCCATGTAAATGCAGTTCATAAATATTTGCAGAATCAGGTCTGCAGGTTTGAATATGTCCTGTAGCTATTACATGTCTTTGACAATGTTACCTGTTCATTTTGTCACTTTTAATTATTTTTTTTGTGTTACTGTAGAGTGTTTGAAATTAATTTTCAAACTTTATTCTCTGTTGATCAGAAAAAAAAATTTAAAGAAGTATCTATAGAGTGTTAACATGAATATTGACCACAAGGTGAGCAGGGCCCTCTCTTTTTGTCAGAAGCTTGCTTGTCAGCATGCTGGTGATAGATCAGATGTAAAGAAAATCACTTCTGCAAAACCAATTTGCTAAGGGGCTTGTAAAATCCATTTTTAAAAAGTTACTGAGGCGAAAAAGTGAAGGACCAGCCAACCAGATATTTTGATCGGCTCTTCAAGGTCAAAAACTGATTACTAATTCATCAAATATCTTACTGGTAGTGCTGTTTGAAGAGCAAACAACTCTGTGCAGATGTTCTACCTAATAACTCTAATACCATGGAAAGATGGGTAGGGTAGGAACAAACAGAATTTTTTACTTACTTTTGGCAATGCTACAGTCATAGGAGCTGTGGTCTTCAAAGCACTGGCAGCCCAGCTCAGTACATTGTCCATTGCCGTTACAGAAAGCAGGACACCGGAGGACGGTGAGGATTTTCTCCTGGGGAGCAGATGGCTGGTTTCCTACATGAAACACCCTGTTTCTGTTCCCTAGCACCCTTCTTTCACATTCATTTTCCAAAAGGGCTATCAGCGCCCTCGCCCAAGCCACGTCATCTTTGAGCTGAAGATCTAAAATGCATATATCAATGGCCTCATCCATCTGTTTTCCAAGGAGATCTTTACACACCAAGCCAATGGTGGAATTTGCAAGAATTTGGTGGCAGATCTCACGAGCTTTGGCAGCGGTTAGGCCATTAGGAGTGGGCCATGCCAGAGGACGTTTTGTCCGAATCCCTTCGAAGTAATCCTCTGGGAAAAAATAGGCAAAGCTCTCTGAGTCTCTCTGGGTTGGGTGATGCATTGGGTGAAAGGATGAGTATTCATAATAGTCTCCTTGCCTTTTTGCTCTCCTTAGGTCTTCTATTGGTTTGGTAGAGTTAATGAAACTGGTTTTTTTCATGGAAATGTTGCGTGCAAGTGGGTTTAATCGGTCCTCAAGGCTACTTTGCTTCTGGACTGGTTTAGGCAGAAAGCGCCGATCAGAAGTCTCTGTCAACATTTTTTCATCTTTTCTTAAAATAGACCCTGTTTCTGAGGGAGTGACAAACTCTGACGTAACATCTAGATGTGGGATTGCAGAGGTGTAATCCACATGATCATAATGGCAACCAGAATATTGAGGGAAAAGAGTCTGGAAGGCATTCAATGTGTTTCCCATGGGCAGGGACCTCATGCTCTCCTTCCGACATCTGCAGTAATTTTTCCTTTCCATCCCTTCAGAAGGTGCTGGAGTCTTGTCAAATAAACTCTTCCCTGGAGGTATTCTGATTTAAAAATAGAAAGAGATTAGAGGGAGGAAACTTGCGGCAAATTAGTCTACAATACCAAGTAAACTTTATTCCCCTGAGGCTGGGGAATGTATAAATTCCAAATCAGCCAGAAAATGCTTAAATTTAATCTCTGTTTTCTTTAGTCGCTTTTGCACTGCCCTTCTTGAGTTGTCCTGTACATTTTTAACACTACATTGGGACTGTTTAGTAACAGATGCTTAAGTGCTTTGCTGGAGCGTTGCCTAACTGTTTGACTTCTCTTTGTAGAACTTTTTCTAGCATGCAGGTTACTCTTTGCATATTGCACATGAAATAAGGCCTTGGATTTGTCCCTGGTGTGACTCAGATACACCTCAGAATGAGAAAGAAAAGATGTATTTGTTTCAAATGCTTTATTGTGAAAACCAACTTGTTCTGTTTGCACGTCCTCTCCTTGCCAGGTGTTTCCTCTAGGACTTGGATCACTACAGTTTTTCTCTTAAATTTGTGTGGCTGGTTTTTTTTTCCTTTTAATCTTTTTTTTATGCCTACCTCATTTCATTCTTGTCTTCTAATGGAGATTTCTTTGAGCTTTTCTTTTGACACAAAGTAGTTTTCTATTGATCATAGGGTTAGGCTATCACATAAGTTAAGGTGATTTCCCCCACCCCCTCATCCTTTTTAATTTAGTCCAGCTTTAATGATGGATGAACTTCTAGAGAATTCAGTTTAAATAAACAGCTGCGATTCAACTTTCTTTGGAAATTTCATGAGTGCAAGATCTCTTATTGGTCTCATTCTGCAGCACAAGAGGAATCCTGGAACTTCATAGAAAAAGATACCCTTCTTGTCCCAGTAGTTGGTAGTGCTTTTTTTCCAGAGAAATTTGAAATATCACCAAAAATTTTGAATAATTTTGACATTCTTTTTTCTTGCATCAAGAATATAGAGATTTCAGGAAAATGTAAGCATTTCCCAGCATTCTGGAGCCAGGCACTAGGTACCACTGTAGGAAGTGGAATTGCCTTTATCCAATTTTTCCCAAAATATATTGAAAATGGCATATATGATATTATTTCAATCATTGATACAATTCTACTTTCAAATCAAACATCACAGCAACACGGGCAATATGAACCAATTTCTCTTTCTGAAACAAGGGCCTAGACATTCACAGAACCATTTTATCCAATGAGCAGGCACAGAAGAACTCAAAGTGATACAACAGGATGGCTTTTGTGCTTGCAGAAATGCACAAGCTCTCCTGCTTTTTCCTACCATCTAGGGCAGTAAAATGTATTGGGTGTTTGGGGGAGTGCTGAAATGACCTCTAGATCTTTGGAGAAGGCAGCTTTGGTGTTCAAGTGGGTTTCCAGCATGTCACAGTCTCTCCAGCAGCTGAAACTGCTGAGACACATGTCATGAACCTAAACTCAGGTAACAGAACTAGCTCTTTCTTTGAGGGAACACTACAAAAATTAGAAACTCTTGGTGAATATTTTATATTTAACAAATGAGTTGAAAGCACGTAAACTGATCCAGAATCAGGATTGAAACTTAACATAAAAATGAGAAAGTCAGCAAAATTAATGTTTTTGCCTTAGTATCTTATTGAAACAAATTACTTTATCATTCCTATATGAAATCAAATACCTTCCTTTGGTCAGCTTTGTTCAACAGGATGGGGTGTATGGTGTGGAAAGGATTGAGCCACTGAAAACATCATTTGTCCTCACAGGCATACAAACACTGACAGCATCTCATTCAGCTAGGATGCGCCTTCTGTCCCCTGCAGAAGATGACTAGACTATCGTTGCTCTTAGCTGCCCATTATAATCAAGGAAGAACTAAAGATAAGCCTTTCAAACTGAGTTGGATGCTATTATAGAGAGTGCAAAATTAATAGCACTGCTGCTGATTTCATAAAAGATTTGAAACACGATTTGAAAAATTTATTTTACCTACTTAAAACACATGTTTTAAAATTCAGCTCTTCTTTGTCTGGATGCTATTTAAGGCTGTGATGCTCTGATGTTGTTTTATTGTTTAAAAGTGCCATTGGAAAGCTGATGTTCAGAACAGATCTGTGCCATTCAGAGCCCTGCAGCTGCTTGAGAGAGGTGGGAGCCAGAGAAAGAGCTGAAGAACTGCCAGATGGTGAGCACTCAGACTAGCTTCAGGTGCTGGAGGAAACCTAACATGCTTTCAATGTTATTTAAAGTGAAATTAAAACAAACAGCAATAAAAATCACCCTCCAGATTTTGTTTTCTTACTGTTTCATTTCTCTGTGGATGGATCAGAGACTGATCCTCTGGAGGTGGCCTTAGCCTTTTCCATTGGCTTAGGTGGGTTTTTAACCACATTCTCAAGGGTCCTTGAGAATCCATCTCTGGAAGTACTGCAGGGTGAAACTCATCACCCCACTTGCCCTTCCCACTTGGCAGGAGCTTCTCTTCCCTTTCCTGAAGTATCTCCATCATATGTGCTGCACTTTAAAAAAAACCCCAAACAACTCCTCACTGCTTTATAAGAGTTTGCTGTGCTTTGGATCTTCCTAAGAATTGTATGGGTTGACCAGCAGTTGGTCATCCTCACAGAAAACTATTTCTACATTTGTTTTCCCAGAAGCAAACCCTGACTGATCCGCACAATATTATGGTGTTAAAGGTAACAGCTGACTTCTAAATAGTACAATCTAAGTAGTCTAAGTTGAAATGCCAGGTCAAAATTGCTGTTAAATAGCCATTACTTAGGCCCATTGAACATAACTAGAATACAGTAGAGGTGTTTGTTAGATTTCTGAAGTCTGAAATGTAGTGTTCCTACAGGATTGTGCTAAGTGCTTGTGTGCAGATTAAGTGGTGTGTTAAGGTGGTTTGCCTTATTTTTCCTTATTTTCAAAACATATTTCACAAACAAAACTACCCAGTCAAACCCATTTTAATTTTGGGAACACCTATTAGGCACACTTCAGAGTTCAGTAACAGGAATTGAAATATGAGTTAGGGGTAAGGATAGGGTTAGAGCACCAGACTCCTGGCTTTGGTTCCAGACAATCTGCCTCAGAAAGTGCACGTTTTTAGAGCTCACTGTCATCATTAGTAGAGTAGATATGAAGTTTTAGCATGGTACATATATTACCACACTTTGTCAAAATGCAATGTTTAATCTATACTCACATATTATAATTAGTGTTAGGGAATAAAAGAACAAGGGAAATACCAAACCCTTAATTAATCCCTATTGTCAGTTATCTACATTTTCTAGTGTGGGTGAGAAATGCATTTCTTCAACAGCTGAGTGGGATCTTAACACAGCTGTTAACATGACATCACTTGTGAATATAAGACTTCTCTCAGTAGCTGCTTACATGTACTGTGCTGGCTGAAAATTAAGCTCCTGTGCTGTTTGGGTGGCGATGGGTGCTCAGGCTTTCCTTGCTAGATTAAGCAGATCTCTCTGCCAGGTCATTAGGGGAGGATGTAGTGAAAGCAAGCTATTAACACGCCTTGAAACAGTGCTTTGGAGCACCTCCAGGATCCTCCATTGCTTTGTACCTCCACTCCTCTATGAAGTCTTCCTCGGACACACCGCTGAGGTCGTTGTGGCCGATGCCATCAAAGACACCACACAAACCTCTGGTGCTGTTGAAGTCGCTGCCCGGTGTCCTCACTGTCACACCCATGCCCCACTCGCTCACGTCGGCTCGCACAAATGCTCCCGAAGGAAAAAGGATCTGGAGAGGCAGAAAACAACTGAGTAAGTCGAAGCTGTTGCCAAGCCTTTTATGCAATAAAATATGCCCCTTTCTATAAATGAGAATATGAAGAAGGATGTTGGTGATGGCAGAGGTAATTTAGGATCACTTCGATACACTGTAAGTGTTTACTCATGCTATTATTCAGCTTGCTTCCAGATTCTGTGTTCTAAATATAGAATTGCACAAGTACTTTCTTTTTAAGTTAATAATTATATCCATTGAAGTTTTCCCACTGGTAAGTTACCACCTAATTTTTGAAGCGACGTCCATGACAATAAGGCCACCCTTGTGTCTTTGCCTAGGAAATCATTTCTTTTAGATAAACTGCCAAGTCTGAAAAACAGCTTTCTTCCCTCTGAAAAATCGTTTCATTTTCCAAGGCCGGATTACCCAGAAAATGATTGTGTTCTAAAGTGGATAAAGCAATTTTCTCATTAAAGAACTTGTGGTAGGCTTACACTGACCTTTAAAAGAAAAAAAAAAAATCTTGAGGTTAAGACAAAGAGGTAACTGTGTAGATAATGGATTTTTCAGATTGGTGTCCTAACCAAATAATATTAGCAATAAAAAAATCTGTTCAAATGAAAAGTATTTTTGCTTGTTTGCTTTATTCTTATAGGTGAAAAGAAAATTATTTCGAAACTGATCTGTGCCAGTACTCATCAAACCTGGTAAGTGATCTTAATATTTTTTGTTTTAATTCAAAATTAAATATTTTCAGTTAATCTTAAAAAGTATGTTAAATAGTTGGAAATGTCTCCTTATAACAATTTAAAAATAATTATTTTCCCTATTTTAAGTGATCCCTGCCTGATTGTAATTTATTTGTCCATATAATTAATGTCAACTGCCTGCCTTCCTTGTTCCTTCTCAACAAACCTATTTCTATCAGTGAAGAAGCAACTAGCTTACATTTGTATATCTGTGCTCTAATCCAGAGTTTATGTTTTGGCTGCACTGAATAATAATCTTGCCCATTTTGTCTTCCTAGTCATCATTTGAGGCATGCGAATACTCCTCTGTGAGTGATCTCCTCCATCTGAGCAGAGCAGCAAAGTGCCGCTGATTGCAATGGGGACACTGTGTTTTGAACTCGGGCCCTCTCTGTTTTGATCAGGGTGTTAAAAGCATCCTTTTTTCAAAAATTATTTGCCTTGGTGAATAATGGAAGTCATCACATAAAACCAGTTCTTTGAATATATCAGAAGGTCTTGTCTGAGCCTTAGAGGTACCTCCACCTTGGCTGCAGGACTTGCTTCCTAAGGTAAGTTTAAAAAAACCCCAATGATTTCCCAACATAAAGTTCAAGTGACCTGATGGGTTTATTTTTTTCTTAGTGGTTTAATAGGTAGAGCAGGAGAACTGCAGTTGACACAGTGCTGGGTAGGATTTGATTTCCTCCTTCAGATAAACACATGCCCTCTAATTGCATGCTTTACTACAGGGAGAAGCATTTCCTACAAGGCTGTGCAAAAAAAAAAGCCCTGCCTGAGTTGCTTTAGTCTGCTGTGCTGTCTGGAGATGTGTTTCCAGATGTGGATTTATTTCAGGAATTCAGAGGGCTGTAACACTTTCATCTCCTTTCCATCTGCCACTGAGGATGCCCAGGGTTTCTGTAACCCACCTAGACTTAACGAGGCCGATTGAAACTTTGAAGGAGGCTTCTTGAGACCTGCTTGCAGAGGTAAATAGTGACTGGCTGCTGGGAGCTGCCGTCTTCCATGGAAAAGAAAGTGACTTAGCCCTGTCCGAAGCATCAACGTTGAGCAGCCCAGGGGAGCCAGCGCGAGGTTGGCGATGGGTGACTGTTGAGCAAATTGGGATGCACTGTGCACAGCCCCGTGACCATGCACCATGTCCATTGCTGCACAGTTCCTACCGATTCCCAGTCAGATCAGGTCAGGAATCAGGTTTATGTCCTGGGGATGCCCTGATTTCTTTCATTGAGACTAACAGGAGGCGTAAATGACAATAGGGATTCCTTGCTAAGATTATTCTAGTAATAAAACAGCAATTATATTGCATTCAGTTGCAAAATGAAGTGACAGCTTGCTCCCTGCTTTTCCTCTATTATATAATTAACAGTCTTTCAATTACTACCTTACCGAGATCTATTCCAAGTAAAATCACAAGGTGAGCCAAGCACAGTCCTGCATCATTCTGGCTCTGTTGTGGACTTACCTTCACCAGAAACATTTCCTGGCTGTAACACTTGATGATACAACTTCGGGATAAAATTATCATCTTGGCCATAATTTGTGGCTCTTCTCAGCCTGTTCTTATTCTTCCAACGATTTCACTGGATTAGCGTGGATAAGTGATACTCATGCAAGGAATGTTGTGGCCATATATTTCTTGGGCTTTAAATTACACCAAATGTTGCACATTCGCAGCCCATTTTCATGGCTTTTGGGGGCTATCTGGAACTGACAAATACTACCTTACTGTTCCACTTTAAAACTACATTATTCTGCTACCTGTGATCTTTTCTTGAATACTTATGTCGCAAGCTCTGCAAAGAAATTTGCTTTATGTGATGCGGTTGGGTAGTGCCTAGCATAAACAATCTGAGAGAGCGGATTGCCATACCGCAGAGAGTAAGTGACAATATTGGCACTCTGCTACGTCTCTGGGAAATTTCCAGAGATATTTGCTTTGTTTTGTTTTACAGTTGGTTAAACTAACACTTTAACCAGCTTCTTCTCTGCGTCTTGTTTTTGGGTACACTTTGCCGCAGGCACTCTTATGGCTTCCGACAGATATTTTTCTAGCAACCTCATTAATAATTCAGAAATACTAAACTTAAAGAACAGCAAGAACAAGAGCGCTCAAATATCCACATACTGTTATTTTTCTCCCTCCGTAGGACTTCAGGATTTTGACATGTGGCGATGCCTCGGTGCTTTTGAGGGTTAGCTGGGGTCTGCTCTCCTGAAAATGGCCATTGCAGGTGTCCAGCACCACGATGTCACCCCCTTCTCGTGCAGCTACACCACAGTTGCAGGCGGTGGCGGAGCGGAGACCTCCGCAGTCCCACTGCCGGATGTGTACTTCGAATGCCCGTGACAAGCTCTGGCACAAAAGGAAGGTGCCAATCTTATAGTTATCGTAGCGCCTGAACAGTAACAAACAAAAAAAGAGGATTTAGAGACCCAGAACATCCAGTTCCTCAATTGTGGTGGCTGGTGGCTGGCCTTGAAGGAGGGGAAAAATTGATACGTGGGGAAGCAGCTCTCCAGTGTCGTAAGCAAGGGAATGCCGTTGCAGTTGTTAGCTGGGAGTGTGTAGGAATCCATGTGAAAAGCAGGCAGCCATCTCCCAGCTGCTGCTATGGCGATGGGCATGGATAAAAAGGATAAATATTTGATAAAAAAGCAAGTGGGAAAAAGTCCCTTCTTCCAGGCCTTAATAAATATGTTTTGGTTCTAACTGGATGCTTTACAAGTGTGATACTCTTCAAAGAGAAATCAGTGCTCAAATAACCTCTTCTGTGACTAATCACTAACTTTTACAAGGCTGGCTGTGGCTAGGTGAATGCTTCATGTAAAAAACAGGAGTGCTACTGAAAACCTGTTAAAATGAGGTTGGGTTCCCTCCTCCCCAATTTCCCTGTAAGCGCAACTTTTGTTCTAAACGGACTGGCGATCGACACAGCACAGTGTGTTGAACAACTTGGGGCTTTCATTCTTCGCTGTACAGGAAGCCCTTGCTCCACGTGAGCAGAACAACTTTAATAACACAGCAAGTGTTTCCCCTGCACACGCAGCAAGTAAAATTCTGGGGCCTGCAGCCCCTAGGGTTTCAACAAGAGAGACTTGCCCAAGGATCCTCCTCTGCTTACTTGTTTTCTCATGCTGTAAGTTCATCATATTCTCACTCTATTTTGGTTATAAAAGTAAAAAACCCAGTCTCTGTATACTTTACATATGTTGTTGGATTTTCCTCCTCACAACCCAAGAGCTGCCATCTTCAAAACCGATGTATTATTCTACTTCCTTTTAAGGCACTGCATTTTGTTTTAAACATGACTTTTGGGCAATTAAGTATAATGGAAGCTAATCTATATAAGCCTATTATAAGTGTTATTCCTTTCTGCAGTAAAAAAAGAAAATATAAAAAGAATTTATAAAATAATTAAACTAAATAATAGGATTATTTTTAAGACTGCCATGCAAACATCAATATTTTTCCAGTCTGTTAATGTCGTCTATACAGAGGAACAAATGGCTAAAGAACTGAGATTTTTTGCATTTATATATCTGCTTTTTCTTTCTTTTTTGAATAAAAGCCATAGAAAACTGCATAACTCAAAAAAAACCCAGGAAGAATTTAAACTCCAACAGCTTTTCTCTGCTAGGGAACACATTTGACTTTATCTTTCATCTTGAAAAACTTAGTGAAGTTGACCATAAAGTGATAAGATTTTGAATGGTTCTGTCTCATTTTCTAATCAGAGACATAAATCCTAAGTACACTGCACAGACACTGTTGCTAAGATTGAATAGAACTAAGGATAACATTTAAAAAAGGATAATCTATTTTAACATCAAGTACTAGCTCCATTTGGTCATAGAGTCAGAGAATCACAGAATGGCCTGGGCTGGAAAGGACCTAGATCATCTATTCCTAGCCCTGCTGCCCTGACCGTTACCTCCTGTCCTATCACTACTGGTCCTTGTTAACTAGTCCCTTTTCATCTTTCCTGTAGACTCTTCAGGAACTGGAAGTCTGCTCTAAGGTCTCCCCAGAGCCTTCTCTTCTCCAGGCTGAACAAGCCCAACTCTCCCAGCCTGTTTTCACAGCAGAGATGCTTCAGCCCTCAGTTCAGTTTTGTGGCCTCCTCTGGATTCATTCTTATAGGTCCACATCTTCCTTGTACTCAGGACCCCAGAACTGGACACAGCACTCATGCAGATGGGGTATCACCAGAGCAGAGTTGGGGGGCAGAATCCCCTCCCTTGACCTGCTGGTCATGTTGCTTTTGCTGCAGCACAGGACACATTGGCTGTCTGGGCTGCAAACATGCATTACTGGCTTATGCTGAGTATATAACACTATCATTCTCATCAGTAAACACCCCCTAATCCTTCTCAGGGCTATTCTCAATCCAGTCTGTATTTCTGCTTGGGATTGCATCAACCCATGTGCAAAACCTTGTACTTGGTTTTCTGAACTTCATACAGTTTGCACGGTCCCAGCTCTCAAGCCTGCCAAAGTCCCTTTGGATGGCATCCCGTCCCTCCAGCATAATGACTACACCACACAGCTTGGTGTCCTCTGCAGACTTGCTGAGGGTGCACTCAGTCCCACTGTCCATGTCACCAACAAAGAAGTTAAACTTGCAGTCTTGATACCAACCCTGATGGAGAATGGCTTAGCAACTTCACCCGCCAATTCCCTCTGGATCTGTGAATGCATCTCCCCAGGTCCCACAGACTTGTGCACCTTCAGGTTCCTTAGATTGTCTTGAACTTGATCTTCTAAGGTGGGTGGTTCTTCATTCATTTAGTCCCTGCCTTTTCCTTCTGCTACTGGGGCAGTGTGCCTAGAGCACTCACAGAATCACAGAATGGCATGGGTTGGAAGGGACCCCAAGGATCGTACAGTTCCAACCCCCCTGCCACAGGCAGGGACACCAACCTCAGGCTGGATCTACACAAGGTTGCCCAGGGCCCCAGCCAACCTGGCCTTGAACACTTCCAGGGATGGGGCATCCATCACCATTCTGGGCAGCCTGTTCCAGAACCTCACCACTCTCTCTGTGAAAAACTTCCCCCTAATATCTAATCTGAACCTTCTTTCAGCATTAGTCCATTCAGCTTTAGTCCATTCCCCCTTGTCCTGCCATTGTCTACCCTTTTAAAAAGTTGATTCCCCTCCTGTTTGTATGCTCCCTTCAGGGACTGGAAGGCTGCAATGAGGTCCCCCCGCAGCCTTCTCTTCTCCAGGCTGAACAAGCCCAGCTCCCTCAGCCTCTCCTCGTAGGGGAGGTGCTCCAGCCCTTTTATCATCCTCGTGGCCCTCCTCTAAACCCTCTCCAACAGTTCTACATCTTTCTTGTATTGGGGCTCCAGCTCTGGACACAGTACTTCTGATGGGGCCTCACGAGAGCAGAGTAGAGAGGGACAATCCCCTCCCTGTCCCTGCTGGCCACCCCTCTCCTGATGGAGCCCAGGATACCATTGGCCTTCTGAGCTGCAAGAGCCACTGCTGGCTCATGTTAAGTTTCTCATCTACCAGAATCCCCAAGTCCTTCTCAGCGGGGCTACTCTCAAGGAGCTCTTCTCCCAGTCTGTATCTATGGCTGGGATTCCTCCGGCCCAAGTGCAACACCTGACACTTGGCAGTGTTGAACCTCATTAGGTTCACCCAGGCCCACCTTTCCAGCCTGTCAAGATCATTAGTGAAGACTGAGGCAAAAAAATTGTTGAGTACCTCAGCCTTCTCCATATCCCAGGTAACCACGTCTTCTTTTTTCTTCCAGAGAAGGCCCACATTTTCCCTAGGCTTTCTTTTATCACTGACACACCTATAAAAGCTTCTTTTGTTGCCCTTGAAATTCCTGGACAGGTTTAATTCTATGAGGGCTTTAGCTTCCCTAACCTGATCCCTGGCTGCTCGGACAATTTCTCTGTATTCCTCCCAGGCTACCTGATCTTCCTCCCACCCTTTGTGTCTCTCTTCACAGGAGAGACAGAGGAGGCAGGATGTCATATGAGAATCATTTTCTACACTTTCCTTTAGCAAGGGGAGCTTAGAAGGAAAGGTGTTTAGAGAGCTTGGAGGAAAAGAATGCATCAGAATGGCTGTACCCAGACTAATCAGCTGTATCTGGTAAATAAGACTGTATTAGCATATGCATATAAATACCATTGCAGTTATGGGAGCTATTTACTGCTTAATAAGCATTGACAGTGGACCCAATCCAACTCTCCTGGAAGTCACTTAGCGTCCTTCAATTAAGTCATGGCATAGATTGCATAGCACATAACAAATCTGCAATGTGTCTAAATTGAAGCTTTCAGCTGCCTTTGAATTACTTGAATGGATAATTGAATGTAGTCAGGTAAACTTTTGTGATGTTTATACAACTGTAATTGTGGTAATGATTCTTTGGAAAACATTTGAGAAATTGCTTGTGGTACTAAAATCATGAAGTAGGGTTCCTGGAGCTCTTGCATGAGGGAGCTCTGCATGTTCCTTGGGAACCAGGCACCACTGTTTTTGTCTAGATTGCCCTCCAAAGCACACCTCCCCATCCTGCTGCCCTAATAGCCTGTAGCAATTCATGTTTTGGGTGGAAAGTTGTTCCTCCCCATCCATGTGTTTCGTTTGTTTTTCAAGTTCTTGTCCCAGCATGAAGTCATGGCTCAAGTTGTGTGATGCTCAAGGAATCATAAAATGCTCCATAGTCTTCAGTTATGATAAAAGAGGGACAGAAGAGAATATAAATATATGTAAACAATTGCTACTAGTGGCATTAGATTAACGAACACAATATACTTACTATTCACCAAGCTATACTTCATTGTTTTATTAACTCAGTTAGTACTGTGTCTGTTCCTAAAGTTTCTTCCTCCGCAGTTTTGCCACCAAATAATTTGATTTGCTGATGTGTTCCTTCAGGCTCCCTCTTTTGTTTCTAGTGGGAGCTCTTCTGGGCTAGTTGTCACTCTGGCAAGTGCTGGGTGATGCTGAAGGATGTCCTATAGCTTCTGAGCACTCATCGCTGAGGACTGATTGTGGTGTTCTCAGAGAGAGAAGCTGTTGGCTTATTTTCAGCAGTCATTGGATGATTGAGGTGGTATAAACTTCTACAGACCATCAAAAAGAACGACACCTCTGGGAGGGCTACTGCTGTCCAGGACTCAGTTGTGGGCTACTATGATCAATGCCATTAAACCCCACCACAACTGTTAAACTGTGCAAGCTGAGGGATTTTGTTATTGTGCATGAAATGATGCAATTCCCTCTGGGATAATATCAATGGGTAGATTAGCATAAATTTTTGAGAAGAATAAAAAATATTTTTTTTCTTTTTTTAAGTTAAAATGCAAAATAATATGAATGATATACATACACTTCCCCAATCAACAAGTATTTTCCTTTTTACATTTTGCCTTAAAAGGATTTTCTGCACATTTAGTTTTAAGCTAGTTCTTCGTATTTAAGAATCTACAATTTATGGGATGAAAAGCTTTTATATTTATAATGTGCCATAACTAGTAATGAGGGCTATACTTTTGCTTTACCAGGCTTTCACATTTGTTTAATTTAGAAGGTACTTTGCTATAAAAGGAAGTGCTCTCTCTGGATTTTAGTTAGTATAATTAACGCTATTTCACATCTATGCTCCAATATACACAAATTGATTGTGCTTACACTGTAAAATATGGCACATTCTGCTTTGATTTTCAGCCACTTCCTTTGGTCAAAAAGAATGAAAAGATTACAAGATAAATATTTCTACAGAATTATATTAGCAAGAGGCATGCCAAGAGAGAGTGTTATCATTAGAAGTCAGGTATGGGTTTCGGTTATCTAACGAACAGCTAACTGCCTCAGCTGTAATGTGAGCTCAGAATGTCAGATTAAAAATCATTGAAAATGTCACTAGAGAAGTCATGAAATGAAATATTATTGTGAAATCTTACCAAGCAATCTATACATTGGAAGTGATCGTTTCAGCATGAAAATTTTACTATCAAAAAAAGAAAGATCTTCCAGTCTTTTGATTTTCATGACATTTTTCAAATTTCCAACAAATCTGCTGAAGAAATTATCAGAATCTGTTTTTTAAAATTAAGTTAAATTTTTATGAGCTTTGCTTTTCATTTAAATTTTGGAAATGAAAAAAGGTGGCAAATCCTGGTTTTGTGTCTACTTTTGTCCTTGCTTTTCTCTGCTGTGCATCCTTCCTCCCCTTTGCCACTACTAACGGGAAAGTAAGAAGAGGTAAGTAGCTCTGTGAAAGGCAGGAGTGTGTTTATGTGCATTCTGTTCACATAGAAAATGCATTTTGCTGCTGATAATGTTCTCCACCTTCAGACTTCCCCTTGCTTTTCCTGTGGCAGCCCTTCTGTGAAGCATCTCCAGGACTCAAGTGGGTGGATAGGGTGCAAAGAGACAAGTGATCATCACCCATCTACATCAGCTCTGCCTACGTTTTGGTCTCAGAGTCTGCTGTCTCCTGTCTCCACGGGCTTTGTGGTGGAACAGATGGATTTCCTTGGGTTATATTGTTTGATAGATGCTCTGCTGTTGATCTCAGAAACCATTTTGATAATTTATTAAGCTTTTTTTGCTTTTGTCTTTGTAGCCATATAGAGGTGGGTAAAGGCTACTATTTGCTTCAGTTCTCTTTCACTAATTTTGGATGTTTCTTTTTTTCCCATGTTAAGTTCTCACCTGAACCTGTGTCTTCAGATCACTTATAGTCAGCACAGTTCATAAGGATCAAGAGCTGATCCTCCACTCATCCTCTCAGCCTATTGCTTCATAGTCCCTAGCAGAAGCTTTTTGTCTTCTCTTGCTTTGCCTTTTACGATCTGCAGATCAGTCTCTTTCTGGTACATTTTTATTCTTTAAGATGCAGTTTCAACTCATGCAGTTTCCCACCTCACACCTTTCACCACCAAAGAGGAATACTTCAGCTCCTTACCTCTGTGTCAGCCTTTATCTTTAGGTTACAGGTTCTGAAAGGACGGATGCAAGAACTGCATTCCCCACTCCTTAGATCTGGAGCTTTAAAATCATTTGCTAATGTCTTAACATTTTTTGGATAGGCAGGCAGAGAAGTTGCTTAACTGATGTGTAATAGGGTGGCATAATCATTACAATAATTGAAAGAGAAATTATTTACAATAATAAATGGGAATATAAGTAGGAGTAATGGGATTGTGAAATGATGGGTAAGAAACTTGGCTGAATATCAAGGAGTGATACATCTTAGTGAAATAACCTAGTTATTGAGATGGCAGAAACCCCATCAACTTGGCTCATTTAAAGCTACACTGGACAGAGCAATAATGAACGTCCATCCACAAGGAGGAAATGTGCAGTTATCAAGGAACCAAGCTAATCCTGGAATTTTTTGTTTCAAGGCTGTGTGACTCTGAGGCAGAGTGCCACAGAAGGATGGGCTTTTCCATACTCCCTGTGCTTAAAAGCATTCCTCTCTGCTATCAACAGCAAGGTTGCAAAATGAGCTATTCAGTTTAAGGGCTGTATTTTATTTTAGAACTATTTTTCCCCATGGAAGCTACGCAAAAACATACTACATGGCTGAGAGAATTCCTCCATTCCAAGAGACACTTTTCAGTAATTTATGACCTCCTAAACACTACAGCCTAGCAGATCACTGTCCGTTTGTAGCCCTAAATCAGAAACGAATGTTTTAGAACGTAAATATAGAGAGAGTTTTGAAAAAATATTCTGATCTAGCTGATTATCCCAGAGTTGAAATAACTGCAGATGCCAAGAGGTAGGGGAATGCCCTTACACCTCTTGTATCTCTTCTGCAGCTTCTACAAGTCGAGCAGCCAAACTTGCATGAAACATGTGCTTGGCCACTTTATGGTATTCAGCAAAGCAGGTGGGAAAACAGGGAGCCCTCAATATGCAGAGCCAATCCCCTAGCTGAGACTACCCAGTTTAGGTGGCATCTTTCTTTGGGGCAGATGTATAACCTTTAATGGAGGCACTGCCTTTCTCCCTCTCATTTCATCAACAGATTTCTCCAACTTCAATGTCATTTCAGATGCTACCACTGCACTGAAATTGGGACATAGGGATATCAAAATTAGAACACCATGCCCACCGAGTCCCGGTGGACTCTGTGCACCTAAAGTCATTATCTGTGCCATTAGGAGGTTAACGGCAGAATGACAAACCTGGAATGTGATCTGAAATATTAGCTACTTTGAATCAAACTTGCCAGATGCAAACTTCAGTAACATTCCGTTATGTTGAAGGGGTGGGGTAAAGAGACTCATGAATGATTTGGGAAACCGGATGAAGAGGAGATCTATATAGTACGGGTTGTCAAGCACAAAGATACTACCTTTGGTGCACAAAGTCTTTAAGCAACTTCTTGCTGGGGAATATAGGACTTATAGACAATACAGGAGGACATACGACTGTGTTTTTGCACTCTTTCCCTGAGATTTGCTACTTATCACTTCTGGAAGTATATTATCTGAGACAGTGCAGCCATCTTTATGGGTTTTTTTGATTGTGATTATGACTATCAACTCCATGCAGAACCGCAGCTGTGCATAAACAAGTTCTGGACGTAGATAGAAGAATGTGAGAGCATCCTTGAGCTGACTGACTGCACCAGTGGTTAGTAAAGTGCTGAGAAGGACCAGGCTGTCCCCACATGCTGTGTTGCTACAGCGATGTAATGTCTCACTTGGGTGGAACTGGGGTATCGCTAACATGATGCTGCATGGTGTAGAAACCCTCTCAAAGTCAATATTGACTGTTCTTTTTGAAGAACACTTTGGAATCTGACCTTTCTCTTCTAAAAGTTGTCGAGACTCAAAGCCATTGCCACCTCAGATTTAATCTATTTCTATTCTCTTAAAAGGAGCATAAACAGCTTGAAAGGAACCATGGATATTATTGAAGCACTACATTAATCACTCTAAGAAAACTAGTACAATGCTCTTTTGATATACTAATGTAAAACCAAATGCGTGCTACATCCAGAAACTGAAAACTGCAGTAATTGAGCCAAATTATTTCAAAATAGAATACTCACCATCCATCAAAAGTGATAATGTGTGGATCAGTGAAAGAGTAGCAGTTCCCTGTTGGGAGGTCTCGAACTGTGACCTAGTTAAAATGAAATGTGTAATGAATACAGTCTACACAGCAGTTTTTCTTCATTACTGTTCCTCACAAAACATTAGGGGCAGGATTCATGTGTCAAGTACAAACTAAAATCTGACTTCTAAAACATGATTGCGAGGGGTACAAAATAGGCTTCGCTTTCAACCAACGGAGTTTAATCACTTGCAATAAGGGAGTTCAAAGTGCTCCTATTCCACCTGATGTAATGCACTGTCTTTCTTTATCTGATAGAAAGCAAAGCTTTTTTTTTTTTATTAAACTTTTTTTCTCTAAGAAGTAGATCATTCACTGAAATTATCAAGAGAATAGAGTGCTCATTAAATTGTACTAAATTTAATGCCTGAAATATGGTGTAAGGTATGCTATAATTAAGTAGCATTAGCGTATTTTAGTTGTAGTCACTGCCTGCCCCTCAGTTTGACCTTAAATTTCCTGATACAGCATATGAATAGCTGATTTATATATTTGATGTGCAGGTTATTGATCGGGTACCGGTGACAAGGGCCCAAAACAGGCTGCTGGAGCTGTCTGCTTTCGGCATGTGAGTAAAAGAGGAAAGGATCTATTATAGCAACAGAGATCTTCAGCTGCATCAGCTCATGGTTGAGCACAAGCTGCCTTCACAGACAAGATCTGAGAGTCCTGGAGCCCTGCAAGGAGAAGATATGCCTGCAAAAACCAGAAGCAGGACATCTCCCTTTGAACTTGCAGTACCTGAATCTCAGGTAGTGCTAGACCTGCATTGCGACATCTGCTCAAGGTGGTGTTTTTTTCATGGTTGAATACTCTGCTTTCCAGCTCTCAGAACCACAAGACTGGCTTGTGCAGTGGTTCACAATACGAAGAGCTCCCGGTCATACTGGTGGGAGTGATGAAGTGTTATGGTTTTCCCACATCCAGCCTGCCAGGCTGATTTCTTGACCAGGGCTGTTAATTCTTTGCTTGCTCATTGCCCGTGAGAAAACCAGAGGTGCAATTCAGTTAGTTCTGCCACGATCCGTGGAGCAGGGAAGAAGAATGGCTGCTATATCCTTGTGCAGTCTTTCAGTGACAAGGCAGAATTTAACTTTTAGGAACATCAGTGAAATTAAATAAATGAATAAGAGGGTGAAGATAGAACCACGCTCCTTGGCAAAGTCCCTCACCTGTGACAATACATCATCTCTATTTCAAAATGTCACATAAATGTTGACCAGAGACCCTGCTTAGACACCCACTGGTGTCTGGTATCCCAAACTGTTAGAGTGATGGGATTGAAGAATGCAAAATTGAATGTCTCTTTGATCAGCATTCTGATCTGAGGTCAGTTGTGTCATTTGTATCCTCACTGTGAATTGTCTCAGACTTTTCCCATATTTCTCCATGGCTGCAACCTTCCTATATAAAACCTATGGAAAAGGAAATCCACGTGTCCCTTTCTGCTCATCTCCTTTCTTGCATGATATTACTGGAGGATGCAAGTTCTAATGAGAGGCAGTCTTATTTTGCTGAAGAAATCCACTTTATCAGGTGTCTGTATGTGTCAGGATGTTCTGCCCACCTTTTCCATTAAATTTCCAGATAAATCAAAAATATTTTAACAATTCTGAAGGACTAAAGAATATCTGGATTTTAATATATGGGTTTTTTTCCTTGATATGTTGCAGGAACTGTGTTACATTAACACCTCTAATTAACTGCAAAGCAGCAATGGGAAAATGGGGGGAGGAAAGGTAATATCTATTATGTTTCCATAGATTAAATTTTAACTGAGAGAGATGGAATTTATTATTAAAATTTATTAATTCCATTTCAGACTTGCTACATTTTCATATTTCAATAGAAGCATTTTTAACTTCAAGAAAAAATACAGATATATGTGTGCTCACTACACTGAATTAGTGGCAATTTCTGATCTATGAATCTCAAAAAGTTTAAAAGAAGCCTATGCTGGAGGGGAGAGGGTATAGTCCTATCCTAAGTGCTTTACCTTTGAAGACAAATATTCTTCTGGTCCAATTTAACCTCATTCTCTCGTGTGCAAATCCACAAAAATCAGCACAGTGGAATTAGAGATCTCATTGCGGGTTTGTTTTTGGTTATTTAAAATGTGCCACTGCTCTGAGGACTTCAGCCGAGACAAATCCATGTTACGGTTTCTTCTCTCAGGCGGTGGGATTATGGCTCACATACCTCCCAGCTGAGGCCCTGAAACAACTTCACAGGCAACGGGCTGGACCCTGCTCACCATGCTCCTTTCTAGGCAGGGAAAGAATGGCTTTGCCTCCCTGATTGATTCTCCTTATTTTTATTTTGGACATTTTGTACAGGGATAAATGAAGGGACCGAACAGCAGCATGTGTCATCGAAGGTGTCCCGAGGAGTCCTGGCACAGTCACGAAAAGACCACTGAGTCCCCGTCCTCATTTCTCCTGACCAAGACACCACTTCTCCTCTGCTTTTTCAGAAATTGCTCTTCAAACTCCCAGTTTTCCCTCTCCCTCCTTCACAAAAAGGTGCTAATTCCCCCACCCAGCTTCTCCCTCTCTTCCAGCATGCACAAGCAGGGCTGGTTGCATCTATAATCCAGCTCTTGGCCTTACTGACGTGCTAACAAACAATCAAACCCAAATCTGTTCAAGCACGAGGCTTTACATATTAATTTTCTTGGTGTTTTGGTTTAGTCTGCTGACCGCAGTCCCCAAATGTTTATATGGTTAAGGTTTATCAGAGTCTAGTTTCCTTCGATACTAAATCTCCCGCTTAAATTTGACACATTTTCCAAATTATTTTAGGACCCGACCTTCACATCCTTGGGTCTGTAAGCCCTCCAAAGCAAATCCCTCTGTCCGACTGGCTCAGCTCTGATGCGGCTGATGCGGTTCCCATCCTGAGCAAAGTCTGTCACGGCTGTCACTGTCAGCACAGCTGCTGCACAGCTGCTTTCCGAGCAGGGCGCCCGCAGCAGATCCACCCGGCATGCCGAAAGGGCGATGTTTGGGGGCCCCAGTAACTGGCTATCTAAAACGAACATGAAGACTGAGTATGACAAGAGTTATCCGAACAGTTGCCCGTACCCTGGTTAGCGTCCAACACAAATGTTTCACATTCCACAACACACATGCCTTGAAGCCAGATGGGGTTTGCGTGAAGGCAGTTGTGACCGACTCAATCTGGCATCCCTCTGCACATTCGACTGTGCTTTTTTGTTTGTTGGGGTTTTTTTTTTCCCTTTTCTCCCCTGCAGTAGACAGTTTACTAAAAGCCAGCGGTGCTTTTCTTTCCACAGGTGGTAATATTTCTGGAATGACAGTCTTATCTTTATGGGTCCATGCCCAGGGAATGAAGACGAGTAGTTCTCATGACAAAGAAAGAGATGAGTCTGTGTTTCTGGAAAACATTTATCTTTCACTAGCTTTATTATAAAGAGGTATCTGCCAGGAGTTAATTTAAAGTAAAGGGATTTTTTTTAATCTTGTAAAGAGATTTTTTGATCTAGAAAAAGAGGGTTCCTGAGCGAGGTTTCAGGGAACTTTGCATGCATGACAGGAAGGCATATGCAGCAGATCTGAATATTTATTTTTGTCTTAGGTTATAGTACTTTGCTTTCTAATCTCTAAAATGGTGGTGGTTTTCTTTCAAGCTTTCACAGAGACATTGTGAGGATAAATTTGTTTAAATAATGTGGAAAAGCAATAAGCTATGGTGGTATCTGCTATGTAAATAATTGTGACGGGCAAGGAAGGGATGGGTGGTGGCAAAGTCAGTATGGCAACAGCAACCCAACTCATTCAGGCAGCTCTGCCTCTGCACATTGCATCTGTCCTAAAGGAACCTCTGCTAGCAGCAAGGCTGTCACTGTCCACTTCTCTCGGATCCCTGACCCTTCACACTGAGATCTCAGGTAAAGGACAAATCTGGATTTTAATTTCCATAGTTTGGGTTTTTTTATTTGTAAAAACACTGGATTATGTCAGCATTTGGTTCTGAGCCATCTGGTCTGCATTTACATAGCGTGCATCTGCTCTGGGAAAAGTCGCCCAACCCATTGTGAATACTTTGGTGGGTAAAAAATAAAATCATGGCCCTGCTGAAGCCAGTCAGGATCTCTCTGCTGATTTCAGGACCGCCAGCATTTGTGCCAAGTATTTAGTTTTCTGTCCCAGACCATTAATTATCAGCTGGTCTAGAAATGGAGGCAATGGAATTAATCTGGTATGAAAAGAACTTATTTTCATATCATTTTCCCATTTATAGAATTGTTTAATAATTTATAGGGGATGGCATTCAAGTATTTTGAGATGGTATTTCTAACATGATCGAATAATCAATGTAGTATTCCTTATGGAAGAGACTCATAAAATATAATTTAAATTAACCCTGTAGAGTTCTGTAAGAACCAAACTAAAACCCCACAAATATTAATAGCATATTATCCCTCATATCAAACCTTTAAAGGCTGCCTCACATCTTATAGAATAGTCCTGGCTCTTTTTCAAGGTTCTCGATTCAATTAAATTGGAGATGTCCATGAGGAATAGTTATTGCCATTAAACCCCCATGAGCTGTGCTCACAGCCCAGAACAAAAGTTTAAAAATCAAAGAAAACGATCTTGTCAAAATAGTGATGATAAACTTAAGAGGAGCCGAATTCCGGTGGCTCTGCTGTGCCGTGGCATTCATTATGATATTGTCTGAACTTGGAGAGATATTTCTGTGCTTGTAATTAGCTTTCTTATCACTTGTTCCCTACATAATTAGCACAACAGTGTTGTTATATGATTTCAGTCAGACAAGGAGCTTGTCAGTGAATTTATTTGGTATAAAGGAATCTCAGCTAAAGCTGTTGTTATTTTCAGTGCTATACAGCACCGTGGCTGCCAGTATGTTTTTCTGAAGGCCACACTATTCCTTCAGACAAACTAACAGACCCTACAGAAATAGAGGCTCAAACCAGAAATGGTTATGCAAACACCCAGCAGCAGGTACTCAACATGAAGTATATCGAGATATCCCAATTGATCCTCAATTCCCAAAGTACCATCCAAGGAAATAGCCTCAGGATGGAGCAGTCAAGGGCTAGAGCTGGTTATGAGCTTAAGCTGCAGAAATGGGTTGATTAAAACTAACAGAAATTTTCCACTTCGGTGACAAGTTCCTTCAAAGATTAGTTAATTGGTCGAGTTGTGTCTCCATTCTGGGACCTCCTGGCACCAACACATCAGGCGCGTTGACAGCTTGAAACTAAAGCTGCCTCTGCAAGTCTGGCCTCACCTCTTTCCTCCAGTCAAAAGCGTGTTGTCAGAATGGAGAAGACTCCCAATGAAAGGTCAACCTCAGTCCCATCTATCGAACTCGGCCTCCCCTACATGAGAGCGCCTGGACCATGCATTCATTATCAGTGAGATTTTGAAAGGCTTTATTGATGCCTAATAAAATATGAGTTAAAAAAACATTGGCCTTGGCAGTTTATGAGACTAATTCTCATTTGATCCTCATAAACCAGGTAAGTGCCTAAAATGCTTGGAGTCTGTGGGGACACCTCACCACAGACCAGCCTGTGTTCTTAGCTACCTCTGTATCTAAGAAAATCTGTTTGGATGCGTTCAGCTGATGTTTGCCTAATGGACCTGCAGCGACTCTAAGCCAAGAGCAGTATGTAGAACAGAGCAGCACCAAGCCACCGAGAAATGCAAAGTACTCCACATACAGGAGCCAGCACAGCTGCTCGAACCATAAGGTGCCACTTGGTTTAAGATCATTGTATTACAATACAATTTTTAGTATTTTTTTTCTTCTGTCTAAGCACTTAGGTGATGGTGGAGAGAGAAAGGAGAGTGATTTAGAAAGGGAAAAATATCAGGGACTGTCTGGGTTTTGCCAATGTTTTTATTTGGGCTGGTTTTGTGCAGGTAGAGCAACTGTGCCTGCAGTTCTGTCTCTAAATACAGAAGAGAAATAAATGCCTTGTTAGGAAAAGGGTCAGGGCTTTTATTAATGCAAATGGAAAGAAAATATACATATGCCCCCCTTGGTTAGGCATGATATCCCACCAGATTAACCTGAGGAAAGCATTTACTGATTAAAAGGGACAGAAATTTTTAAGTCACATTGTCAATGTTTTCAAGGAAAAAAAATATAAAATCCCAAAACCTTTAGAAAGAGAATAATATATAAGCATAAGATTGATTTTTTTCCTCCTTTATTAAGTTAGACAAAAATTGTAAGCTGGCAAAAGAAAGAAAAAAGGCTTCAGTACACATTTACTGAATAATAAATCTGCAGGTGAGCTTTTATTGATAATTAATGAAATTATGCTAGCTAAGACCATTGCAGCTTCAAAAACTTTAAATGGAATTTTATACTCCTGGAATTTGAAATAAATTCTTCTTCTCATAGTTATTTCACCCATGAATCTCAGTGGACTACCATTCAGGTTATTATAGCTCAAATTTTTTCTTTCTTCCTAAAAACCTGAGTGATATTATCACCTATTTTATCTGCTCAAGCAAATACATGGCTTAGTTTCTTGACTTTATGCCTTCCACCCTTTGTTGTTATTTAGGTGTTATAATTTCTATTGGAATTCATCAGAAAATAAATACAGGAAAAAGTAATCACATTGATTTGATGCTGATACATAAAACTCTTACCCAAATCCTCAGTACTTAGCTGTAAAGTAATTTTACAGGAATCATCGTGCCCAGGACAGGCAATGGGTACAGTGCTCAGAACGGTCAAAACATGCTCTTTGCCATCCTCTGCAATTTGTAGTGATTCTGGTAAAAACTGGAAATAAGAAAAATCATTTTTAGATCATTTTGACAGATTAATTAGGCAATACCACTATTTATGAAATTTTGAGTGGTTTTAATCAATTACAAAAAGATATAATTGCTTGTGAAATAATAATCATCTTTGTAATAATGATCTTCAACTTTACAAAGTGCAGTTGTTGTTAAAATACTTCAACATCCTCGGCAATTAAGAAAATGTTTGCCATTGTTATATATAGTGTCTAATTGCTTCTCATCTCCTAATCTCAAACCAGGTTTTTCTTTAAGCCTGAAAGCAGCGTGATCCCATAGGATTTCTTCATTTCCAATATCCCTGGTTACAAGGAGCTTCTATTCCAATGCACCAGGAGAAATAGGAGCAATATTCCCTGTCTGGAGTACAGCATTACCACGCGGCGATGGACGCTGTTTGGACTCAGCCCCAGGTATGAAGTGAAGGCAAGTTTTGCCCAATTCCTCTTCCCTGCTCTGGCAGGAAGAAGGATTTCCCTGGACATAATATATTACAGCTCATGTTCTGGGGAGAGAACCATTTCTGTTCATCTGTTTTCCTGGGGCTGGTCAGATATGGGAATTTCCATTCCCTGGGAAATTACAACATTTATAAAACAACCCAAAATTATTCTTCAACCATCACACAGAGTGGGTTGCCAGCTTTCTCAAACACTGTTCAGGGAGGCATGAAACTTGGACACTCAGAAGATCGGAAATTCTCCCAGACTGCCAGACTCAGTCTAACCCTTGAGTGCGATCAGACCTGGGTTGTGCACTCAGTGTGAATTTATCTTCAGCAATTTGGTTTCTGAAGTGCCCAACCAGAAGATGATGGATACGAATTAGTTTTCCTTTCCCCTTTCTTCTGGTTTAGGTACAATGGAATTCTGCGTCCTTTTAGGTGCATCTTCCCATTATACACAACCACCAGAGTACTTTGGGGTGTATTTACTAGAAGATGTAGTTTTGCGCGTTCTTTACGGCGCATTAGTGTCAACACCTGCACACCGTGCTGATGGGTGCTTCAGGGCATTTTGCAAACAGACTGAAAGCCATATAATTTATCAAGGCATTTTCTCCAAGTGAACATAAAAGCAGCACTGGTTGCGATCATCAAGGCTTATGCTTCTGTGTTTGGTTTTTGGAGCATGTCAAATACTGTATAAATATTCCCTAGGGATATGCCAGGTCAGTCAGTCAGAGCCATCAGCATTACCTTAATCCCAGCATAGAAACCTTTGCTCTCTTCAGGCAAGGACCGCTGCTCAGGAGTGTCCCTCATAAAAGCGGTGACGGTGCAAAAGACCTGTAGTAAATAAACAGTGTTTGCTATAGCTTTTTCTTGAAGGAAATTAATGTAATCACACGAGTTCCTGTAGATCAGAGTCATTAAGCTTTCTTTTTTTCCTACTGTTGAAACATATTTTTGGGGTTTAAGCTGTAAAAGTGTTTATGCATAAATCTTGAGGTTTGGAAGAATTTTTGATGCACTTAATAAGCAAAGAAAGATGGCTTCTGTCTCAACAATGAGCAACACTGAATGCTTACAGCGTGCTTTCTCCTGCAATTTTTAAAGCACCTTGGTTACTGATATTAACTCATTTTAATTAGGGAGAATTATGTTGTTCAAAGATGTTGCTGTCAGGATTAGGACATTAGCCCCTGGGATCCCAGACTTCAGCCTGGCCACTGGATCAAATATGACCTCCCCATACCACGTTTATAAGCATTTTTTCTTTTTTTTTTCATTTGAATTAGCTTGATAGTCATGCGGCCTCAGAAACTGTCTCGGCAATATAAGCAGCTCTTTTTTTTCCCTTATTGCATTATAAAAGATGATGCAGATATACCTACAGGGTCTATATTGTAAAAAAAAAAAAATAACATCCCCCCCCAACCAAAAAACCCCACCAAACACAGTGTGCCAGGCCACTTATGTTTTATTCCTAGCATAGTCACGCAACCTTTATCTCTGCTGAGCCCGCACACCATCTGCCATCTTAATGTTTCATTGGTTTCAGAAAACCCAAACTGCTAACATCATTTCTAGGATCATAAGATTAAACTACAGAAATTTTCCTTAAAGCAAACGACAATAGGCTCTGAAACTGTACTTCTGAATTTTTTTTTATGCCTCTTCTCGGAAATGGAGTAACAGATTGTGACATACTAAATCAATTCCAAATAGTCAGATGGCATATTTATAGCTACTGCCTTTTTTTAAGCCTCAAGTAACCCATGAGGAGGAATTGGACTGATCTAATTTATTTTCCTTTGTGATAAACTCCTTTGGATGGATTTTCTAGCATCACTCACCAGTTGTGCTGCTCTTGGTAGCCCTCACCTGCCAACTCAGACATGACCCTCATGACCGGTAGCAACAAAACAGGCTCAAACCCAAGATATGGTCATATGGCATGAGTTGCATAGCACTCTGGAATATTTCTTTTACCACAATCATTATCATCAAGCCGCAATATTCCTCCAAACTGAAGAATCTTCTTTCTTAGGCCATTTGTGCACAGTGAAAATGCCCCACCAGCTATATGGTGTCATTTCTACAGGTATGGAAAGATCAAGTGCTTTCTCTGCTCTCCAGGTGGATCATTGCAAATCCAGCTCTGTTCCAGGTTTATGTCCTTTTTTTGGGGCCTTTTTTTACCTTCACAAAGCTTCTCACTTTTGCTGACAGCTCCAGCCAGTTTGTCCCAGTGAAAATGGTGTTATTTGTTTCGTTAAATAGATGGAAGCCTTGAGGTCCTACTGGGTATACTGGGGGACAACAGGACCTCGCAGAGAGACTTGACAGCTAAAATTCCTCAGACACTTTGTAGTTAGCCAGCTTGCCTCCAAAGGAGAACAAGCCCTTGCCTCCTCTGGTAGTAAGTCCTTGTTATCATTAGAGATTTATTATCTCCAAGCATTCCCTAAAGGCTTGTGTTCAGCTCACAGAGTTTTCAAAAAGTTCTTCCGCTGCGAAGGCAGAAGGCAAGTGTTGATCTTCCTCTTGCTGCTTCTCCCTCAGCTGCCATGAGGAGACTCTGCAAAATCAGGATCTGACAAGGCGGTGACAGCAGAGAAGGAGTTCAGATCATGTGTATTTTTTAAAAAAACAGCCTACCACAAGCAAACCCTAAAACAATCCCCTTGCAGAGCTCGCTGAGCACCTGCATTGCAGATACTGTATTTAAATGCTTGTTGGGTTGTTTGCACTTTTGGCTTTGATGCCTTTTTACCAAAAATATCCCCTCTGAACGTGCCACATAGAGCGTCCCTGCCAAGGTGGGAGCTGTAATGAGAGACAACAGGGTCACACACAAGGCTGCCTGGTGCCAAGGAAGGCATCTCCCGGTGATCTTCGCCAAAGCGACATCCCGGGATATGTCAGAACCCAGCCTCATTCCCTGTGAGCGTTGTATTTTCTCGCGTATATATTTCAGAGGTATATTTTATTGATAAAGCACTGAACACTTAAAAAAAAAAGATAAAAATTACTCCATGACGATACACTGAGATATTCTTAGGCCACCAGTCCCTTCCAGTTCTTTCTGCAGCACTTTAGGTGATTAGCACAAACTTTGCGAATCCGAAATAGACGGACAGCCGTCACGAATTACATTTTATTTCTGTCTTTTATATCATTCCTCCCCTTGTAGTGCCTTTACCTTGTTAGGTGCACACTTCACTTCACAACCAACAGATATGTTCATTGGCTACTGAGCTACAGGTTGACAGTTTGTCACATAATTATTATGATAGTCACTCTGAGGAGGGTTTTTTTTTTTTTTTTGCCTTCAGCTAAATACTAGCTCTTTTTCTTCAGTTCAGTAATCAACTTTTCTTTCTCTTCTTCCCCTCCCCCCATCTCAGGATGCAGCCTTTTTAAAGCAAAGAGATAAAAGCATCACTGACAGCAGTATGCTGATAGCCGTGACAGGTTAGGCAGTATTTTTCCACAAACTCATTGGATCTATGAAAAAAACCCCATATCTCAAATTATTTATTTTCATCATCCTTTTTAAAGGGACAGAAGTGCAAGGGTGCCCTCGGACAGGATGATTGCATCGCTTCTGGGTACAGGGTGCTCATTTTCCCCCATGTGCAAGCAAATCTTCATGTAGGGTAAAAAACTACTTTTAGGTGCAAAATTCTGTTCAGAAAAGGTCCAGGTAGCTGAGACTTTTCTCCTTTCCTGTGTGTTGGAGGAGATTTCCACCCTTAAGTGGACTCAATCAGATTCCTTCCCACTTTGCTGTGAACCCTGTGAACAGCATATTTAGCTAAAAGCAGAATTCAGTCATTAATTTGTTGAGGGTCAGGTAGCTCTGGGAAACAATTTGGTAGAGTATTTTAATCCTAGGACCTGTCGTCATCTCCAGCAAATTTCCCTCTAACAACTTGCACATCAAAATGTGGAGGGGTTTCAGAGCTCTCAGGATCCAAACTCACCCAAGTCAGCTGTTTATACTCAAATTTAAAGCCACCTCCAGTTTCACCCTTTTCCCTGCCCCTAATTACTTCTGGATGTAACACAGGGATTGTCTGTGGCAGCTTGAGCATGTAGTGAGAGATGCGGGGCCAAGGGCAGCAGCAGCTGAAAGTAAGTCACATTCACCTTTGCTGCCATCTTCAAAAGCGGCGTGTGGAGAAGGATGCTTCCTGGCACACCCAGAATGGACATGCCTCCACTTTCAACAGCCTCTCCTGGCCCTGCTCAGATAAGGGGGTTGGGTTCCCAAAGGCAAACCAGGAGATATTTAGGGTAGAAACCCATCCCTGATCTTCCACTAGGCACATGTGAAGGCCGCTAGACAACATCAGGAGCTCTCAGAAAGGCCAACCTCAGCCACGTGCTTCTCAAGGCAATGGCAGAAATTGTGCCACCAACCATCTCAATAGCATCCCAGGAGCATTGACACTTGTCCTCAAAGTAGGGAGAGCTGGCAAACGGGAGTACTGGGTTTGGATTTGCCCGTCAAGATTGATCGAATGTTTTGCCTAAGCAGTCACCAGTCACCAGAGAAAATAAGCAAGTGCACATGTGGATTCCTGTGTACTGTCTCTGCTTCCTTTCCTAGTGCAGCCCATGGCCTGGGGGTGGGAAGGGCAGGACACTCATGTAGCTCACAGCTGGGAGGACCAGCTACCCATTTCCCATCTCTCCAGAAAGCTCCTGAGCTGTACTGTAGTGCCAAAGGCCTCACAGTGACAACGACGATGATTTAAAGTTGAAATAATTACTTTTACTGGCAGTGATCTTTCAAACACTACATACAGACGGGTACATCTGAGTAGGAGTTGAAGGTCTGGGTTGTAGATGAAGGCATCTTCCTGACCCAGGCATCCAGTCTCTGAGAGATGGGGAAATTCAGGGATGCTGCTCTGGTCAGTAATTTATGTTGGCTCCTCGTTGGAAGCTCCCTTCTCAACATAAAGTACCACTTAGGGATACCCACTTCTTCTCGTTCACTGGGCAGGGAAGTCTGTGTGCTGCTCATAAGGTCCAGATGCCCAAACTGTGGGTGATGGTTAACCCAGGATTGGATCCACCCTCTTAGCTGTATCACCCGTGTCAAAAGGCAGGCTAGGGCTGCAAGGGTAGGAGTCCCTCAGCTGTACTCATGGCTTGCAGGTGAAAGGTTGGGCAGGGAATTGATCATGCCAGGGGAAAAGGTGTCTCGCAATGGCTGTAAAGGCTTCCAAGTTGCTGTTGTCTGCTCTATTAAACGCTAATGGGCTGGGGTTAGAAAAGCCTCGAGGAGTCGCTCTGCTGGGAGCTGGGGAGCACAGGACGGAGCTGTGGTTTACAGCCTTGATGAAAAGAGCAAAGGATGAGCAGACCTGAAGGATGGCATTTCTAGGGAAGCCAGAGATGAAAAAAAAAAAGTTCTCATTAGCTTGAAGAAATGATGTGGCTGTAGGTATCTGCAGAGAGGAGTAGGAACAAAGTCTCTGGAAAGGCTTTCCAGAGGGTAAGCAGGAAGGGGAAATCGGGGACACTCTGACTTCACGTTAATTAATAAACTAGACCTTAAAGTTCTGAAGACAAATCGCTCCCTGTGATGGGCTGTTAGCTGCAGAAGGGAGGGAGCCGGTGGAGCAGCATGACCTGCCTCTGCGGGAAGTCCAACTCCAGCCACTCTGCTACTCCCAACATACAAAGAAGGTGGCTCCTTCCAGTTGCCAAATGGCCAAACAGTGTGCAGAGGCTGACTGCAGTTCAGTCATCTGCTACGGAAAGAAATTTTCCCGGGGTTGTAGTGAGGTGTCTTGTCAGCTGCGGAGTTCTGCTCATCATCTCTCTGACCCTTTCAGCTTTAAAATCTCTGTTCAAGCCTACCCAGAACTCTGTTTCTGAAGGGATGCTCCTCATTTTCTACCTGAAGGTTGAGCAATTGTAGGCACTGGTGTGACCTGCGGATAGGCAGGTCTTTCTATTTCTGCAGTTGTTTCTGTCAGGTCCAGTGGCTGGGACGGCGTTGGTATTTAAGAAGGGAGATACTTTGCTCCTCTTCCCTTGCAAGTGAAAATTAGTTATTTTATATACAGAGGCACTAATTTACAGTCCCTTTCCCATTGCAGACTACCACGGTGAAACGCCCACTTCTAGGACAAAGCTTGGAAAGGCCAGTTTTACTTAAACATTTTTATTTCATGCTGTGCCTCACGTTTATGTACGGTGACAATTGCCCCTCGCCGTATGAACTCTTGGATTGCTGTGCTGAGCAAAATCTGCACGGTTTTCTTCCAAACACCTTTCTTTCTTAGCATAACTCATTACTCACAGTGTGCCGCTATAATTTATAGATGGCTGCGCCTCGAGGAATGAAGTGACCTCTGTCACCAGCACATAAATAAGGCTTAGGAACGCCAGGATTTTCATATCAGATGCAGTAGGCTTCTTTCAGTGTTTATACAGAAACAACAGCACCTTATAGATTTCTTTAAGGCTGTAATAGTTTCACAAACATTACGTTGCCAGCATTACTGTCTGAAGTAACAAAATCGGAGCCCAAAGACGGGGGAGAAAAGCACACGTGATGGCTATTAAAAAATAACTGGCTGTTTAGTCAATACAAGTTCAGAAGTGTTGGTGGGTAAATCTCCACTCTTCTCCAAGGTTTGACTGCAATTTAAAATATATCAATATATATTCTATTATGTGACTAACCTATTACCTGGAGACTTTCTGACAGATAAAAAATAGCATTGATATCAGTCACCTAAAAAGTGATTTAAAAAAAAAAGACAAACTTTGGTTGTCTCTAGTTTGTTTGGGTTTTTTTTATTGAGAATCGAATAGAGTAGGTGCTGGTTTCAGGTTATCAAAGCATTGAGATCACATTCAGGCTATGGACAGGTAGACACAGAGCAGGTTAAAAATAAAGCAAGCAATTTTAAAAATGCTGCAGAATTCTGCATACTGGGGGACGATTCTGGTTTCACTGTCACCCACATGCCCTGGCAGTGTGCAGCCATGGGGATGCTACTGGTGGAACGTGCACAGAGAAGGGGTAAGATTCATTGTCTCCTCTCTAATGTGGCTTTTATCAATGGGGATCTGGCCTCCCTTTAAAGCTGCCCAAGAAAAAAGCTTTCCACTTGTATCTTTCCTGGGTGGGTGGAAAGTTATGAAGTGCCTCTGTGACTCTGAGTAGTCCTTGGGGTCTGACTCTCCCTTTAGGGGCATCACCTTCCCTTCGCTTGTCACCTTACCAAAACTTAATGAATTGCTTTGGGTTTACACCAATGGAGGAGAAAGGAGAGTCTGCTGCTTTGTGACTCTAAAAGGACACCCAGAGCAGGATGGCAGAATGCTTTTTAAATCTTTATTATGTAAAACTGAATTCCCAAGTTATGGCTAAGGCTTCGTTGCTTGGTTTTCACCAGTGATGATGATTTATGGATAATTATAATTAGTCAAATAGGCCATGAAGACATTTAAAAAAACCTCCTAGCAAGAAAGGGAACATTTTAGTCTCACTAAACCCACTAAATTAAACATGTGGGTTTCAGCAGAGGATGAAGAAGGGCTTACTGAAAACTTGATATAATAAAAATCGCCTTATAAAGATTTGGTGATGCTACTAGTTAGCAGAACTGTATTTTCTCTGAATCCCTCAGGATTGTTAAAACTGGATTTGAAGTGATTGCAAGTGAAATTATTTTGATGAAAATATCTCTGTAACGCAAACTTGTCTTAAACTGGCAGTTGTCTGCCTCATGGTATCATATAAGTGAGGGCAGCATCAGTCAGATTCTGAACTCCGGAGGCATAATTACAAGGAAAAATGAGAAAAACCCCCCATCATCTAGATTGTGCTACTGTTCTAAATGACTTGTCCTTTCAAGAACTGGAAAAAGCTTGTTCACATTTCTTAAATATCTTAAATATCTCAAAGAAGAGCTGCAAAATGCCAGGACTATTTCCAAACTACTTTTAACATAAGGCCATTATCCCTGTTTATTCTTTCAGTTCGTTGTAGCATCACTAATGGCTCTCTGCCTATAAAAGTTATGAACCTAATTTAACTTTAAAAGTCTTGTTTCTGTACCATGAAAGGTCATGAATTCATACACAAGAAATTTTTTTCTCCCCACATCTTGTATTGGCTTCCGTGTAGGTTTTGTTGTTGAAAGTAGATCTGTGTTGTTATGTAAGACATCAAATATACTTCTTAAAGATTGTTTTGTAATGAACTCTATCTTTCAGTATGCTATTGAACCAAGAATTTGGAATCAGAGAGGCAGAACACCATGAAAAAAGACCATAAAATAAACCTCCCTCTATTTTAAAATGTGCCGTCTTTCTTTTCTATGAAAAGATGTTATTGTGTCTCTGGTCCGTGAGTATAAAAATTACTGAGTACATATAGTACATCTGCCTCTACTGCAAATTCTCACTGCAAGGTACCAACAAAAAATACTAATCAAAAATTGGCTCAGGCACACGTACACATGTACCTACTACTCATACCAACTTCGTTGCATTTAAGCTGTGATGTAAGCACAAATATTCACGCTGCCTTTAGAAAACAGTAAAATGGATAGCTCCTGTGAACTTGCTGTGCTTCAAAGTAATCATACAGACCCCGAATCGAGTAAATGCTATTTAATAGTCTTATTGCAAAACAGTTTCAGTGTGCTTTTTTTTCCCTGCAGTAGTTGTATAATGAATGAGGAGCAGCACTAATGGAAACACGACAAAGATTTAAGGATTTGATCCCACTGAGTCTTTGCCCTTTTTTGCTGAAGGAGGGGTGGCCTTACCGTATCTCCCAATCTGAGATTTGCACCGTTCATCTCTATGTAGGAAAAGGACTGAAGGGTGGTGTCACGCTGAATCTGCTCCTTCTTGCCAGGGGTGGACAGGCGCGACCAGACCACCAGGTACTGCAGCAGTGGCTTTGAGGATGGGCGGCTGTAACTGCACTTCAGGTGGACACGACCTTGAACAAGCTCAGGATTTATCACCGGCTGCAAAGCCAGGCTGGTGAGTTTGTCTGTAACAAAAGGATGTAGCACAAGATGTTGTATAATATTACAGTTGTTCACTCAATAAGAAGATTTCAGGGTAACTAAACACAAAAGAAACGCTACATATATTCCTGTGACTTGTTTATTAACTGTGTAGCAAGTAAATGTATTCCATATTAAATGCAAAAATTACTAATTGGGTACTGGCTACCTATTGTTATTATGATATTAAAATAAATATTATTCTGCCTTTTTTTTCTTCGTATTTGCAGCAAGAGAAATGTTATTGAAATGAAGCACTTGGATTAATAGAAATTAATTACTGTGGCAGAAGCCATCAGTTTTGCATTCCCCTGAAGCACAGCTTTTTGATCCAGGTTTTGCAGTAAGTACAGAAGAGATAGGAGAAATCATTATGTTGCAGAGGTAAACCGGCTCTCAGAAAGTACCCTGCCCACAGTGCCGTGCTGTGAAGATCCTTTCCAGGCTGTTCTGGGACGTACCTAGGCTGAATCTGCTCAATATTTTCTCCCTTTGCCCAGAATAATGCCACTGCTCTAAAAATACAGCTTGTTTTCTATAGGCTTCAAGAAGCAATGAAGTCTGAAACTTTTCTTTCTGTTAAACTCTCCTAGAAAGTGAAAAACAAAGGCATGTATAATACTGTAGGCTGATGTTCTTTCATCTCTAGAGACCCAGACTCAAAAGGAACATGGAGCTGGTTCGGAAGCTTTGAAGGGATAAATTAAGAAACGTTTGGAGGAGTGTAGAAAATATTACAGAAGCCCAAGAGAAAAAGGTACGAAGCTGTTACAGCAGAATGAAGAACCAATATGTTAACGTCTGTCTAGAGCAAATAACAACAGGTAGGAAACAGAAACAAGTCACTGAATATATGAATAAAGGCCAGCTGATGATAGCCTTTTCTCTTTCATTTCTAAGGGAAGCTGCCTCAAACTGTGCCTCACATCATGACTTTCTGCAGGAAATTATTCCAGAAGGACAAAGTTAGGTGATTGTCTCTTGGGAGGATGTGAGCAGAATTGCAAGCGCATCTGCTGCTTTTCCGAGCCATGTCCTTTCTGCCAGCTATGAAGCTTCTTAGTTAATTTTGTTGTGCATCTCAGAAGTGCCGACTGGTGTCCTGACCCCCAGCCTCCAGTGGATGGGGCTGGGGCAACAACGCCAGCAAGAAGCTGTGATGGTACCAGCTGGCCCCGCTGCATAGGATGTGGTTCCATCATCACAGACGAATTTAAAACAGTGAGTTAACAACCACAGTAAAAAAACCTTGGCTATGGGTGTTTCCCATCCAATACATGCTAATGCAAAAACACCCTAAAGACAAGAATTTAAAGATTTGGGAGAGGTGAACCTCATGGAAATGGCTAGGAAAAAGGTGAAAGCTTCAATAACACCGTTAAGAAAAAGGCAGAAGGTCATTGGTTTGGGATAGATGGGAAGAGACCAACTTTCTTCTGTGCAAAATGCATGCAGATTTTCATTACAAAGATAGTATGGATCAAAAGAAAGGAGAAAACGAATCACCCAAGAAGCACTGGTTAAAAAAATTCTTCAAGCATGGGTAGTCAAAACTTTACAGTGTAAAAAGACCTGAGCTTAAACTGGAAAATGCATTCAGTTAAAAAGTCATTTCTGAGACAAAATCATGGAAATTAAAGAGCTGTTACATTTATTTTAATGGGTATTTTTAATTTCAAATAGTGAATTAATCTCACTTTCTGTGAGTCTTTCCACATACACCCCTTTCCTTCATGTGGGTATGTTAAAATATTGATAGAGATAAGAAAATAGATATCTCTCTCTTCAAAATTTATTTAAGCTGGAATTTTGCCTGATTGAAAGGTGATAACCCAAGTTTCTCAGCGTGTCATGTCTCTGTCCAAAAATGCTGAAAGGGAAGTATGAAGGTATTTTTTTCCTTTTTGAGAAAGAGAAGTTCAGAAGGTTTAACGGAGTGAGCAATTGCTTTCTGCTACTCCTTTGTTTCCTAGCTACCAAACAGAGGTTAGATCTCTTGTAGTAGGCTGAAAATTATTTCTGATGAGAGTAATTATATAAATGTCACGAAAAAGATGTTATCAGTTTGTGGGGTTTTTTTCATTCCAGTTTCAGAATTATCTTTTTTGGGGGGAGGAGGGGGAATACTGGATTACCAAAGATAAGAACAGACCTTAGATGCAGTATCCTGGATACAGTGCCTCAATAAAACCAAGATGCCTCTGCTCAGTGGCTGTGCAACTTCAAACCAAAGTGGAGCCAAAGACAGTAGGAAAGGTTACATGTGAACTGTAACCAAGCAAAGAACACTTCAGTAGTACACACCAAATTACATTTTGAGCCAGCGATAATAGCTGTTCCTCAGGAACACCTTGGACCACCGCTGATTTATTTCTTACACAGCCTACATCTAACTGGGAGCGATGCTTGACTCGCAAGGTCACTGAGAGGTGCATTGCAATACCAGGACCTTTGAACACACAGCCAGAGCGGCATATGCAATGTTATTGATAAATACTGCCCTGACCCCCACCTTCCGCGCAGTAGCCCATGCATCCCTGAGTAGGCTGCAGGAGATACACGAAGAATTCGCCGCAGTTCCTCACAGCAACGGGTATCCGAAACAAGCAGCAGTCCTTGGTGCCTCCAAAGAAGACCTGCCAGGTAGCACAGGCCGTGAGCCGCTTGCTCTCACCAGGAACTGGCAGGGATTCAGACTTCAGCGACAGCCACACTGGAGCTTGTGTCCCACATTTATTCATCTGAGGATGCACACAAAAGAAACTGTTTACAGCAAACGCAGCAGGACCCTGTGGAGAATCACTAAAACCCAAGACTTTGAGTGTGGAGGACTTTGTTTCAAGACTTTGAACTTGGAGGGTCAGTAAAAAAAGCTGTGTAGGTGGGCATGAAAATATCTTGCTCAGTTTAGAGGGGTGTCTTTGTACAGATAAAATTCTCAAGGAAAACAATAACTGGATTCCAAAGTATTTTCCTCTATTTTGGTTGGTTTTTATGGAAAAGGTGAAAGTGGGGTAGATCCCTTCTCTGGAAAGCACACTTTGGGCCACATCAGCTGGCCATTCCCATCCATGCTCCATCTGCGGCAGAGGAAAACAAAGGCTGGCAGAGCACAAAGGGCGAGGAGATGTTAGGTTTAGCTCTTGAAGGGAAACACATATATGAAAAACAGATATATGCCAGTGATGAGGCCATGGCACAGGTTGCCCGGAGGAGCTGTGGCTGCCCCTGGATCCCCGGCAGGGTTCAAGGCCAGGTTGGATGGGGCTTTGGGCACACTGGGCGGGTGGGGGGTGTCCCTGCCCATGACAGGGGGTGGGACTGGGGGGCTATGAGGTCCCTTCCAGCCCAAACCAGTCTGTGATTTGAACACATGTACAGGATATACATTATTCAATCATTTTTTCTGTGATTTTTGTCCTTTAGGCTTCTCTCTATTAACAGATTCCCTGAATACCCTGGACACAGGACATCCCAAAGCAGAACGGTTTGGTCCTACATGGTTTAAACTATGGCATTTTGAGTCATGGCTGGGAGAGGTTGCACCAGATGTACCTTTCCTAACTCAGAGATGGATGTTCAGGCATCTCAGATATGAAATGCTTTCTGTACATGTCAGGCTCTTTTCACTGACTAAAGGGGACATGACAATCCAAAGTTTTCTTTAATTTAAGTACCTCAGTGAGGAGATTAGGCATAATCAGAGCCTAATAAAATATACAGAGCCAATTACAATGGTAACCTGTTAGTCTGCACTGTTACCTATCATTTGCCAATATGTAAAGTATACAGGTATTAGAGGGGAAATTATTACCAAACTCTGACAATAATTTACTCTCAGATATCAATCATATTCCACAGAGCATGTCTGCTGCTATTGCTTTGCATTTCTTCAGCCAGAGACAGTGAAATATCTCTAGCAGCCCGAAAAAGGGGACAGGATTCCTCCCAGTGTGAATGTTTAGCTATATATCTCGTTGGAAAAAAATATGATTCTACTGTTTTTCCCCATTGGTCCAGGTTTGCTGCTTTGCTTTTTAAGATGGGAATTTTTGGGTTTTTTTGTGATGGCGAGGAAGTGGTGAAGTCAAAGGATAAATTTATTACATCACCCATCAGTGCCCTCTGGTTGAATTTTACTTGGGAGATCTACAAGCTGGAAAGCAGGGACAGGGAAGCGGAGGCTGCACATCCAGAGAAAACAAGAAAGAGCTGGAAGGAAATAAAGCATATGGTGTGACAAAAAAATCTGACTTCCATTGATAGCTACTTATTGGCAGGCTTCTAAAAACATTTAAATTGTCCAAAGTCTGATTTTGCCTCAGACGTGAGGCAGTTGCAGAGCAGAAGGGGCTGATGCCACCTTTCTGTTTCAGTGACCCTGTCCTCAGTGTCCCCATGGATGTCCCCAGGGAGGAGCTTTTATGTGGAATTTTGGATTAATCCATTCCTTTACTTAAAAGCCACATCCTGTGGAACTTTTTAAGGGGTTTGTTGTGTTTGTTTACTTAGAGCTTTTGGGGACACCGGTGATTTCTGTGCTGGGCAAAACGCAGATGTTGGGAACTTGTATCCTGATGAAATTCTGACTTAGAGAGTGGGATCTGATGTGAAGTAACGTGTTTCCAAAGCAAGTTCGCGAGCATAAGCTTGTAACAACACAGAAGAGTGGGACAAAATTTATCCAGAGCAGAAGCCCTGAAGGAAAACAGTTTGGTAAGGAGATACAGGGCAGCCTACTCTTCCCTCACGGGGCACTCCCTGCTCCCACTGACCCTGCAGCTGGTACCAGTGCTCTCTGCCCGAGGAGGAGGAGGGATGCCGGCACTGCTCACGCCATGGGAAGCATTCCCAGTGCTGCTAACACCTGCTGCAAAGGGCTGTTGCCACAATTTACTGACATTTAGCTGCTGAAAAGTGACCTTCATTGCTTTGAGGTGACTTGATCTCCTGCAAATGCCTGTGTCTCAGAGAACATTTGCACCCACCATTGAACACACTGAAAAAGCCACTCATTGTTCTGTGGAAGACCTTTTGTTGCTCAGAATGAGCTGTTGCATCTATTTGCTTCTGCTTTTACCAATGTAACTGTCACCAACACATCAGCGCTGCCCCATTGGGGCTGCCTCTGCCAGGCACGTGCGGTGCCTCAGTTTCCCTGGCTGCTGCCTGACCTTGGCAAAATCACTTAGTCTTTGTGCACCTCACTTACTTATCTCTAAACAGGAGGTAGAGGTGGCTGAGATGGTAATAGCACTTCCCTGCCTTGCAGCAGTGCTGAAAAGATAAGTTCATTAATGAGACACCCATCTATCCACTATGCTATAGGCCATGTAGATAAATAGAGAGATGTGAGTGCATCCTGGCTGGGAGAAAAGACATATCTGTGCATAGAAGTGGGTCTACATCTTCTGTTACAACATCGAGGCAGAAAAAATAAAAGGCTGAAATAAGAGGAGGGTGATTTTCTCCCTCTGATTTTTATCCTCGCCACAAGCCTGTGAGGCATTTCAGTGCTTGAGAAAAGTAGGGATTAGCACCGCTGACGTCAGCCGCCCGCCTTGTGTGCAGGCTTCCTGATAACCCCCCGCTGTGATCTGCAGCACCCGGGTTTGTGCTGGAGAGCCTTGCAACTGGAAGCGTCGGAGCGGAAGAGTTTATTATGTAAACGCGCACAAATTACAAGCAATAACTAACCCTTCGACTGACTTTACACCCGGGGTAAGTCAGAGTGTGAGAAAGCAAGCTCTTGTAACAAACTGATACTACAGGGTGGCCAAGGGAGAATTTTGGTACACATCAGGTATTTCTGTTTTCCTGGCAGCTTTATAACACACACACACATGTATTTCCTGCTTTGAGCTCCATGCTGTCCATCTCAGTCAGGCGAGTTGCCCCACGCTTGCCAAAAGGATTTTGCTGCGTGAGTCCTCTGTGATTTAGAAAACAGATCTAGGAAGGCAAGGGCAAATGTATATTCATGTATTCAATGAGCAGTACAGATAGGAATGGGGGAAAAAACCTGCAAAAAACAATCCAAGAAAAAAATATATCAAAAAAAAAACCGTCTAGGAGAAGAGGCTTCAAAGAGCCAAAATTTCCAAGTCCCAGCTGTGGCATAATTGGCACTAAATTTTGTGGCAGTCATTCGAGAGAGTAACCAGAAAATTGAATACAAAGGTAGCAAATGATTGGCACTTAAGATGCAGCATTTACCTGCAATAACTACAGTCATCACTGCTCTAAGAATAGCATAAAGCTGTGGGAATCTCACACCACAGTTCATCAGCAGTTCCAAAATGAAGAAGAGGAATCATTCAGCTGCCTCCTGAGCCATATGGGAGCTTGTCTGCTGGGAAGCCAGTGGTGAAACTCAGACAATGGCTTTGCTGGGGTTCTCCAGGTGATGTCTATCAGATAGACTGCACCACAGCATTCTTGCTGTGGCATGCAATGTGTCAGTCTTTCTCACTTGAAAGGAAAGCTATGCAGCAGGAAGAAGAATAGTCTACAGAACCAGAAACATGGGGAAAGTTGTGTGTGCCCAGAGCCCACCCATTTGCTTCTGAGCATGATGAGCAATAGCTGCTCCCCATCCAGAGTCTGGGTCCCTTACATGTCCTTACACAGCGTCCTGGATGGAGAGCTTCAGCAGCCATCTGATCAGCACTCCATGTAAGAGATCAGATGCCCTGGACTACTTCAGACATGTTTACTGGGGCTTGCAACTGGTATCCAATGACACAGTTTGCACAAAGGAGAACTTACCTACACCAAAAAGGAGTTTTTAGGCTGTTGTCAGGCTTCTTTAGTGATCAGTATCCTTTTGTACTTTATGCAATGATAATTATGTGAAGGTTTTAATCTTCAAAGCATTTTATAAACCTTACCTAATTAATCTTCACCGCACCTCTATGTGGCAGGTAAGCATTCATTAAGTGTTTTTGATTCATAATTAGGCAGTGGCTAATCATCTAAATAATTCAGTTCAGAAAACCTAAATGAAAAAAAATTAAATTTGTTCCCCCTTTGCCAAAACAATGGGACAAATCATTATTGTGTAATCCAATGATGTCTCCTTCCATTTAGTCGGGGTTTGGAGAATCAACTAGTTTGATTGATTGAACACTCTAAGGTTCTTTATAATTGCACAAAGAAATCAAGCTTGATTGTTCTTGTCACTTGGGTATTGCGCTGAAATTATGCTGTTAAAAATAAGTAGCACCATATGTGAGAAATGCATTGTTTTAGTTAGATGGAGATGGAAGGCTTTTTGGTATACTGTTGGTTGGCAGTTAAAGCATTGTGATTTTTGCATCTGTTATCCTCTCAAAACTTTACTTTGTCTTAGTTTTTTGGATTTCATTGTAGTAAGTTAAAGTAAATAAGTTTTTGGGTTTTTTTTATTTATTTCAATCTGGGGCTGAACTCCACAGAAATCAGTTTACGTCAGGAATATCTGTAGTAGCAATTAAACCGCTGCCTGTCGTGTGTGTCTTTTAAGTACATGCTTCTGAACAATAGAGGCTGTAATTGTAATTTCTACAGAAGGCATTTTGTGTGCCTGAAAAACAAACAAGAAAAACAAAGCCTCTTCATACCTACCATTATGATCCTGGAGTATTCACGTATGCAGGCGAGAAAGAGAATTACAGATGAAAACATGAAATAATACCTTGAAAGTGTCACTTGCTTTCAAGTTTGTAAAACAATTGCAAATCAAAGTAGACGTGGATTCAGAGCAAAATAAAAATTGAAATAAAAGTAAAAAATTAATAGTATGCACTTGAGCTATTGTATTTTGGGTATAAAATATTCTACAACAGTTCAAGTAGAGGAGGAAATCAAACTGAGTAGGGGAAAAAGTAAAACTGCTTCTCCAAGGGCTCCGATATTAAGCATCGTAGGAAGGTTAGATTTGACATCCTTTAACGTCACTTATTTATAGGCCAAATATTAGCATTTAAGCCTATGTTTGAGCTGTGTGTATGTGTGTGTGTGTGTGTATGTGTAGATATATATAAAAAAGTAAATTTATGCTGTTAAAAATGTGACTGTTGAAAAAGCACCAGCTCTTACTTCACAACATGTCCTTGTTGTGCCACATTCACAGCTGTACGTGCATTTGGATAGTACACAAATTCGGAGATGGTTTTGCTCACTTAGAGAATGGAATTTCTGAGGAAGGAAATTGGATGTAATTTTGACATACAATTGCAGGCAGGTAATATTGGACATAGCTAGAACAGAGTGTCATATCCATAGGAACCCTTGCTGAAGGATTGTGGATTATAAAAAATGACGGTGACTGAGCTGGCTCATGGGAGAGAAATCACTTTTAAGTCTCACACAACCCATGCCTGAATCCAGAGGTCCCTTAACCAGGGACTGCTGGAGACTGGTAACGTAAAAAGGTGAAACTATTCCCCTGCTTCTGCCCTTCCCTCCAAATACATTCAGCTGTGGACAAGGACAAGCACCTGGGGCCAGTAGACCCCTGATGTGGTGCAAGAGGTCAATTGGAGGCTTCTTCCATGCATGTTAACAGGACTGCATAAAATAGAATGAGCCACAGCAAAGGGATGCCTGTCCTGAATTCATCAGGGCTAGGGTTAATTTTCTTTCTAGCAGCAGGTATAGTGCTGCATTTTGGATTTAGGGTGAGAAATAATGTCAATAACAGATATTTTCTAGTTGTTGACAAGCAGTCAAGGCCTTTTCAGCTTCTCATCCTACCCCGGCATTGAGAAGTTTGGGGATGCCCAAGAAGCTGGGAGGGGACACAGGCAGGACAGCTGATCTCAGCTGGCCTAAGGTATTCCTTACCATATGACATCATGTTTGATATTTCACCTTGGGGGTGGGCTGGAGGATGGGGCAGCATGGGGTCTTGCAGAGCATCAACTTCGGGTGGTGAGAAATTGTGCTGTGCATCGCTTGCCTTGTATAATATATTATAATAATAATAATCTTCCTTTGTTGTCCTCTTAAACTGTCTTTACCTCAACCCATGAGGTTTTTTTCCATTTTCAATTCTTTCCCCATCCCATTGGGAGGGGAGCAGTGAGCAGATGGGTGCGTGGCTGTTGTAGCTGCCGGCTGGGTTAAACCATGACACTGCCTTAAGGCTGGGAGGAAACTAAGTGTGAAGCAGTGGCTGCTCTGAGAGGCCCAAATTGAGCTGGCAGGGCAGAGTGCTGTGCACATACATGCATCTGTGTGTGTGTTTACACATCTGTGTAAATGTATGCATACACACATGGCATGTGGCAGTCCAGATAGCATGCACATTTTCATATGGACATATATATAAGTGCTTAGCCATACTAGTATTGTGAGAGGACTGCTGGCTGATGAGGTACTCTGACATTGCTTTCAGTAGGTCTGGAGACCAGTGTCTCACCTTGGCAGTGGGTGTGCAGTGGTTTTAGTGCTTAGCACTCTAGCTGTATTAATTGTATTAACTGTACTAATTGTATTAACTGTATTAATCTCACCACTGAAAGAATATGGTACCTCTGTTTCAGAGGACAAGTGTTTCATAGGGACAGTTGTTCTAGGAGTGATTCTGAGTTTAATCCCTTTCTTTTTAGCTTATCATGTGGTGTTTGCAATTGACCACTTAAAGCTGGAAATATTAGCAGTGCTTTGAGAAGTAATGGAGCTAGCTTGGGCATGTGGTATCAGCAGTATTACTGCAGGCTCCAGAACCAATTATTATTTGCATAATCGAATTCTTAATTGACATTTTTCCTTAAGGTTTCAGATTAGAATCCATGCTTTTTTTTTTTTTTAACCCCCATGTAAAATGAGAGCAAGAAGTGCATTTCCAGGCGTGTCTCTGGCTCCGTTGAAAGGGGTGAGCCAGAGTTGCAAGCCCTGCCTGTCATTAGCACCGTGTGGCATTTGGATTCGCGCTATGGTTAGCAGCGTGTGCCTCTCCTCTGTAATCCATGGATTGATCTTTCATCTGGTTGGAGAGCAGATCTTCAATAACACTGGCGGGTTTCGTTCTCTCACATCCCTTTTTAGCATTCGTTCCTTTCGTGGGGCTCGTGTACGTACATGCATACAGATGTATGTGTATGTGCTGTATTATTTTAATTCAGAAGCCTGGAGATCTGTAACTGATGTGTGTGTTTCTTATATTGACTGTTAAATACTTCTCTGCACTTTTAATAGTTCTTCTGTTGAACTTTAATTTTCCTGTCACTTGTGTTCCTCCTCTGAAGGTCATTTTACTACCAGATCTAGCCATGTCTGTGCATCATTTCTTGCTCCTTAATATAGCGCCTTAATCTAAGTGAAAATTTTCCTATGCTTTCTTCCTTTACTGATTTTTACCTTTTGCAGTGAGTTTGGCAGTTCTTGAAGAACAAATGGTCTGTAACACGTAGACAGCAGCCTAAATACCCAGGGATAAAAAAAAAAAAAAAATTGCAAATTTCTGTTGCTTTCCTACTAGGATTTGGGTTTGGATGAGGAAGTGGCTATGGCCAAGAGTGCAAGCCCAGGATCCAGTAATTGCTGTGCTTCTTTCAGGAGCACAGGGGGAGAGGAGAGGAAGAAATAGAGGGAGGAAGGTCAGGATCATTCATTACCCCCTGGAGAAATTCAGCAGGCAAAGCCTAAATTGGAAAGCTATTTCAATCAAAAGTATTTTGCCACTGGAGGAATAAGTTTATGGACAGCAGTTGGATTCAAGGGATGGAGAATTCAGGAATACAATTAATATTTTCACTCTCTTTGACACAAAAGCTTTTTGGGTTTTTCTTCTGTCATTTTACTCTCTGTTTTTCACTTGTGTGTTAAATTAGTGGATGAGAAGCAGCTTCTTAAGAGCTATTATTCATTTTTCCGTACAAAGGTCACTGTGTCTTTTAGCTGTGACATAGAAAGCTGGAGAGAAACTGTTTACAAGGACATGTGATGACAGAACAAGGGACAATGGGCTTAAGCTGAAGGAGGGAGATGTAGGTTAGATGTTAGGCAAAACATTAGTCTCTGTGAGACACCGACACAGGGTGCCTAGAGAAGCTGGGGCTGCCCCTGGATCCCTGGCAGGGTTCAAGGCCAGGTTGAATGGGGCTTTGGCTACCCTGGGCTGGTGGAAGGTGTCCCTGCCCATGGCAGTGGGTGGGACTGGGTGGGCTTTGAGGTCCCTTCCAACCCAAAGCAATCTGGGATTCTGGGATTCTATGGTTGTAGACTGAGGCCTAAATAACTTTTGTACATGACTTGGATCTGCTCTCTGTTGAATACAGTATTTTCTATGGTAAAAAACCCTATATGGATATGGCAACACATTTTTCTTATGGAGCTTTCTTTGTGGCAAGGTTTAGAATACACATTTTGAGAGGGTGTCTGAAGGAGTCGGCTGCCCCTGCCCATGCACTGCGGATGGATCTGAGGAGCTCACCTCCTTGCACATGCTACTTGTCCTGCTGCATTTCTGTCTCCAGCTGGGCAGGATGTCTAAATCCCCATTATGGTTTAAATCCCTTTTGAGCTCAATTGTCTGACAAGAATCCTTACCTACTATTACTTTGAATTAAGAAGTTAATCTTATCCATCGATAAGCAGTTAATTGTATCCGTGCAGTAACAAGAAGATATCACCAGGCATATACTTTACAAGGTGCTGGAGTAATGTACTTTTTAACTCTCCAGCAGTATTGTCGGGCTTTATTTGGTCTCTTTTCTTTTCTGTCTGTTCAGGATTTTGTCTTTGACTTGTTTAATTAAAATCAGCTCACTCCAGCCAGGCTGGAATGTCCAATAATAACTGCTTATTAGGGAGTGGAAGCTGTGAAGTTATTAATTTAAATTATTTTGTTCCAGAGGTTTTGCTCAAATTAAATGGAAAACCAAATTAAACAATGATTTAATTAAGTGGAAGGGATAGAACGTGGAGGCAGATTCAGAAGGTGAAGATCTAAAAGAAGCATATTCTTCCAGTTGTGACATCTAACAGATGTAATCCTTCTTCAGCATGGTGAAGCAGAGATTTACTATCTTTCAGAGGATAATGAAGAAACCACCGGCAAGAATTATGTTACAAGATAAGAAACTGAACTAATGAATATAGCTATACAAACCTGAATAAAAAGCTCTAGAGAAGAGATTAAAAGAAACAAAGCGTGTATTTCTGGAAAGAAATGTCAAACAGTTGAGCGTTACTACATACTCAAACTTGCTTAAATACAATGACAAATTTAAATCACTTCCTAGGATATATATACACACTTATAGAGCAACTTATAAAAATAAATTTCATAATGCAGTGGGATATTGAAGGATGACCTGCCACTAAATTAATATTTCAATAATAATCTTGCCAATTTGTTCATGCTAATTAGATTTATGGTTTGTGTATACAGAGAGTTAGAAATCTCACAGATGTAACAATTATCTATTTGCATTTAATTTGACATTAGTTTATTAAGATATACTTCTATTGTGACAAGTTCACAGGTTCATTTTGAATGGGTATGAGATATTGTTCAATAATTTCAAGAAGGTTCTCCATCTAGGGTAGCATCACTCCATACTAAAACTTCCAGGCACTCTAGACTGAATATTTAATCTTTAAAATAATTTATGATAATTAGTTTATTATTTTTTGAATACTTTTGTTAATCAGTGAGTTTGAAATTATTCTAACCTCCTGCAGCTGGGCTATTAGAGATGACAATGACTTTAGTTTGGGTCTCAAGTTGCTCTGGCAGCAATCATTGCAAGTTAAGCGTTATTGTCATACATATTAAACACACATAAAACCAGATAATTATTGTTTTTTCTTTTTTAGAGAGTAGTCTTATGTGGTAGAGCTTTTTTCCTCTAGAAAGCCATTAGCATAGCTATAAAACAAAATAAAAGAGAAATAGTGGAAAAAGACTCAAATTTAGCTTTTCCTTCTGTATCACTAAAGAACTTCCTTTCATATTAATTTTTCTGATTTTTCTCTTCTGATTTCATAATAAGGTCATACTCCTAATTCACAAAAAGCTATACGGGGAAAGAATCAGGTTCCAGAATCCATTCTTAAAACAACAGAATTGCTTGAAAAAAGGTATAACTTCTGGTTATATATGTGAATTACTACATATCTGTCTTTATAGTTGGAAAACACTTTATGTTTGAATAATTCCCTGTCCAATAGAATCCTGGTCTTGGGCTACTGCCCATGGATATGACATTTATTTTTTATTACTATTATAGTGGTTTTCCTATTATGACTCACCTACCCCACTGCAGTCTACTGGCTACATGAGTATAGAGGTGGCTGGAAAGGACAGCTACATCAAAGGAATTATTCAAGTACACCAGGGTTAGTGCTTAAGTCTTACTGACTTCGACACATCTCGTTGGCATTTCTGCGGGCCTGTTGTTGATCATGAAACGGTACCATGCTGGTGGCAAGGAGTGGTCACAAACCAGGTCCTGACTTGCCGTTCGCTGCAGCTCCAGTGAGTCAAACCTGGTGCTGCGGTAGGGGTTGCGGAGGACGCGGTGTCCCTCCGGTGAGCACTCGGGAGCTGGAAAGCATGAAAAAGAACACTGGTTAAATGAGTTCATTCAGTTGGATGCTGTTAATAACCACTTAAAGGGGGATGCATGCTCTCATAGAGTCAGAGAACCATAGGATGTGTTAGGTTGGAAGAGACATTTGAAGGCCATCTAGTCTAACACCTCTGCAGCGAGCAAGGACATCTTCACTAGATCAGGTCGCTCAGAGCCCCATCAAGCCTGACCTTGAATATCTGCAGGGATGGAGCCTCCACTACCTCTCTGGGCAGGCAACCTGTTCCAGTGATCTACCACCCTCATATTGAAGAATTTTTTCCTAATATCCAACCAAATTTTTCCTAATATCCAACTTAAATCTCTCCTTTTCTAGTTTAAAACCATCACCCCTCATCCTGCAACTACACGCCTTTTTGAACAATTCTTCCCCAGTTTTCTTATAGGCACCTTTCAAGTATAACAGATTACATATGATATATAGGCAATGTATTATATATAATAAATACAACAATATATAATATTATAATATGTATAATATTCAGATTCAGCTTAGTAGTGGGCAAATTTTCAAGGAAAACACTGGGGAAAAAGTCAAATTAGGCATCAAATATATAAGATTGGAAGCTTGGTAACATTTTATTTATCTAGATTTTCATCCTATCGGAATCAGAAACATAAACCTTAACCCTTTCACATGATCTTGGTCCAGTTTTATGAATTAATATCTGGATCAGTCCTCCAATGTGAAGTATTGTTTTTGAGGTTCCAAAGCCTTGTGTTCTTTGAAATTTTTTTTTATATGCATAAGGATTTAAATCATGATACAAATTGATGCTCAAGTAATATAAAGTACACTTCACATATGTTTAAATACAGGTTGGTTTAGAATAATGAAAATGAGAAATTCTAAAAAGAGGAAAACGAAATAGTGAAAAACCAACAGCACAATTTTTTAGAAATGAGCTCAAGTTAGGGTTACAAGTATTCAAGCCACAGGCCAGACTCACCTGAGGCATGTACCCATAAAGCCAAATACCTCAGAGCTGCTGTGCATCTATCGCCCCTCAAGGTTACATTTATTTTCCTATGTCTTGATTTTTTTTAAACAATATTCAGTAGTTTCTTATTACCTAATTGCTTTGCAGTACTCTGAAACAGCTGATCATGAAGAAAAAAAGGGCCCTTTCTTGGTTTCCTTAGTCATTTCTCTACCAGGCAAAGTCCATTTTTGCTGTGTTAGCACTGCAGAATGGGTCACAGGAGAAGGCTGAGGTGCAGTTGCTCTGCTTTCTGCACCAGCAACAGAAGGCTCAGCTAATTTCTTGCTGCAGTAATCTTTAATTGCTAATGATGATGTAAGAGGCAGGGAGCACACTGAAGGAATTATACATCCCGGTTTCAGGAGCAAGCCTGGCAGTTAGCAAAATCACCTCTCTGCACTGTAAATAGGGCTTATTTATGTGACGCTGTTGACAGAGAATAAGACCCCTCCCCATAACATCATTTTTCAAATGTCACTTTCTGGATTATAACTCTGCTTTAATATTATGCCAGTGCACTCTGAAACAGATTTATCATTTTTATTTTATTGACAAGATACTCAGAAGGTCAAAGTCAATCCATTTATGGGACTATTTTTAAAGATTATATTTATTGTGCCAAAGGCAAGGCAATGGTGCACAAGACAAATGGGGGCAAAATGTAGCGTATCAGAGCCTTTATTGGGATTTTCAGGGATCTAAACTGTCGCAGCAAGGGTGTGATTCCAAAGCGAAATTCAGCTGAATTAATCCAATTGCCTTTTTAAATCAAAAGGCGTGCCCTAAGCTTTTCTTTTCTACAGGTCAGAGCCACTTTAAAGAGGGGACATTTGGAAATACTGCACCTCTAATTAAATCTGGGATCCAATTCCCTCCCTCAGATGACCTTTCCGGGGATTTGGGCCCAGCTCTGGGGACCACATGGACATAGTCCTTTGCCAATTCCCAACCCAAGGGAATAAGTGACATTTCAGCAGACCAACTATTGCCAGCAAATGGAAGAGCTTACCCTATATTTAAAAAGCCTTTAAAAACTCACTGAGCCCTTCAATATCACTCAGTGCTTCAGGAGTGTTAATGGGAACATGATTTTGGCTCATGGTGCCATTTTTTTTTTTTGCCCTAAGTACCTCCTTTCTGAAAAAGAGACAAAGGAAGTCTAGAAGTAAACAGCTCTTTGCACAACACTGCCACAGGAACCCTGCCAGAGCATTGTAATTTAATTAATAGCACTCGCTTTCTCAATAATAATAATATCAAATACTCCCTTTAAAAGTAATTAATAACCTTCTGCTCAATATGTATTAGTTATAATCCAAATTCACACAACATGTTGTGGTCTAACCAATGATTAACTACTCTGTCTAAACAATGCAAATATATTAGGCACAGAGACACAGCTAATTATTTTTCATCCTTGGAGCAGTTTTGTTTGGAGTAGGGTAGAAAAGGCTGTTTCTTGTATTAATGTTATGGGAAGTGAATGCTGCTGGTGGGACTTGCACAGGGTGGGGAGAGACTGGGAAAGACATGCGGGAGAGACATGAAAGGTCAGCCAGGAAAGGGGTGCCCAACCATTAAATTTAAGGATATTTGGGAGAAAAAGCTGTGTGAATTCTCCCCTCCCTGAGGAGCATATATGTGAACCCCTGTCTCAAGCAGTCACCGTCTCTAAAGGTGTATTTTATTCCGCATTAAATGTCAGAATATGTTTATATACCTGTGGCTGGGTTTAGTTATGCTTGCAGGCTGTCACCGAGGAGGAGGCAGGGAGAATTGATCTGCTGTCAGCTCCCCCGGAGCCAGACTGACAGGTTCTGTTCTCACCCTGGTGCAGATCAGACCGAACCACACTGGAGTCGGCGTCTGTGTGCCGGAGCAGGAGCGCGAGCAAGAGCTCACCCAGGTTTTGCAGCTAGCCATGAGCAAAACAATCCTTCAATTACCAAGTTTCCTGTGGAAAACAGTGCTTATTGTGGTCTTATGGCAGAACCTATGTAAACTATAGCATGTAAACTGCAGGTCATGCTGCACATTATCTACTACTGCTCTTCCTGCAGAAATAAATAAAGACAGTGCTGTAATCAGACTATATTACAAAAATCTTGTTTAGAAAAAAAAAGACCCAAGAAGATACAGTTGAGCCCTGTTGGTTGTTCACCTGAGGGATGGCTGCCTGTACCTTGTGGTGACTGCAGCTCTGCTCCTAATCAGATGAAACCTTCCTCTTCATTTTTAATTCATGACCAAGTCAGACGTAGATTTCATGTTTGTGTACAGTGATGAAGTGCTCAATACCACAATTGTCCCCCCTGTTGTGGGAAACAGTAAAAGTTCACGCTCATGGCTTGTACAGAGTTGCTGTTAGACTGTGGGACGCAGGCTAGATTGCCTCTAAAAGGAAATATTTATTTCTTTACATATGAGAAACCTATAAATGTAATTTAATCACCCAGCTCTATTCCTGTAATTGCATTAAAAAGGCTTATGAGAGCTACGCTGGCTTTTCGGGGCGCTGAGTCCTCATTGTGTTATGACCATTCAGATTTCCGTCAGGAAGGAATTAAACTGCGCAGTGAGATTTTGCTGCTCATGTTCCAGAGTGCTGCTGGAATTAAATGTTGCCCAGAAACTGGTGCTTTAGTCTCTGGCAAAGAGCTTCTTCTTGAATCACCATCAACGGAGGCTGTTGCTAAGACATATAGATTCATTCGCTTTGCTAGACTTAAAGCATATTTTTATTAAACTCAACAATTTTATGCCAACAACTCGATGCAAAGAGACACCGAGCGGCTCCTTTTTGACATAAAACCCAAACAAATAACAATACCTGTTGCAGCAGCACAGTGAAAATGGTGTTTGAATAACTCTGGTCCTGCGGGAAAAATCTGTCTCGGTGGAAGGCAAGAGGAGAGCTGCTGTTAGTGCTGGAGGTCAGGGTTCACCTGATGCTAATGTGTGGGAAGTTGTTATGTGCAAATGAAATGAGGGGCAGCCCGCAGGCTCGCTAGGAAGAGGAGAGCTTCCTGCAAAAGGCAGAAGTGTCCGGAAATACCTGATGGAAAATGAGCAGAGAGTGGATATCTGAATTGGTGTTTCATGACGAAATACCACTGTGGACCTTTAGCTCTTGGCTAAAGGAAACATGAGTATGACCATGGCTGGAGGAAGGCGTGCATGCCAGGGGATCCTGGGGGGCAGCAGCCAGAAGCCTTGGTGGACTGCTCATCATGGTACTGGAGAGGACAGAGGCTCCACAGGGCTCTACCAGGGACCAGCCAAACAAGAGTCTGGAAAAAAGTTTTTAGAGCATTACTTGGTGAAGTTCCTGTCACAGGCTCACACATTTAATACCTGAAACATCCACTGGCTGGGGCTCTTTTCAAACAGGTTGGTAGCTGGATGATCTGCAGGGAGCCAAACCACCCGTGTGCTTCATGGGCAGTAAAGCTGGTAGAAAATATGCTGCTGTGTGGACCACAAGGCATTTGCTAAGGGTCCATCTGTCCCAGCTGATGTTTGTGGCCATGGGAGGAAGGATCAGATGTGTCAGAGAGGGATGCCAGGAAAGTTGGAGCCCCGTGGCTGTAAACTTGAAAGGAAATAATTTACTAAATATTTCCTTTATTTCTAAAGGCAGGTGAGTGTGGGTGTGACAAAACCCTACCTGTCGCTCTTGCTCCCAGTAAATATCAGTGGCTTACGTGGAGGAAGGTTTAAGAAGCTGTGAGATTTTGTTTGTTTACTTTGAATAGCAGCTGCAAATCAAATAATATCAATAAGTGGTGGCAGCTAGAAAACCCTGAAAGACACATAGTCCTCAAGCCTGAGGTCCATGTTTGTTCTGGGCAAAGTGGTGCCAGCCACACAATATATTTAAAGGGCATTCTAAAGCTCTGGGAAATAGCTGGCAGATTGCAAAATAATTTTTGTGTGGAGACTGAATGAAAACCTGGTGACTGATCCGGGTAATGCTGACCAACCGCACCATCTGATGGTGTGCTGCAACTGTTCTGTGACTGGGAAAGATATATTCCCAGATGCAGATTTCTTTCTTGGTCTTGTCCCCCCACATCGTGGGAGCCTGGCTGGAGTGGGCAGCCCACTGACTCTCACTTGGCTTTGCTCAAGGGGTAGCTAGGGAGCTTTTGAAGTATTGACGTTAGAAAATATGCTTGCGTAGGTGTATGTCAGTAAGTGTATGTGTATATGGATGTGTATATAGATATATTTCAAATAGCTTATAAGTATACTCATATGTTTGACATTTGCATGGCATACAGTAAATTTTTGAAGCTCTTCCCTGGCAGATTATCAGATATTCACTTTGTTTCTTACAGTCCATAGTGGTACAAACATTTTCCGGCATGTTTGAATTTCTCTTTTCAGGAAGACTATGAAAGATCTTCATTTGAAAAAAATAAGTCTGAAATGTCTGGATTATTAATCCATACCTCCAAACCGGTCAGAGAGAAAGGATAACTTTGCTTTCTTCACTTTCTCTTTTAGAGACAGAAAGAAACCTCATGGCCAGACACTTCCATGCCTGGTGACTGTACGTCACTGACACACCAAAGCTCATGTGAAAGCTGAAGCTTTCAGTGTGTCAATGCCATCCACTTCCCCATATTATGATTTACCACACATTGAAAGAGTTTGGGCAGAAAATTAAGGCAGATGTTGGGAAAGGGAAATTCTTTCCAAGCTCCTAATGGATGTGTTTGAAATACCTGTAGAAGACTCTGACGCGAGTTTCAGATAACAGTAATTTATTAATAGATTAGGCATTTGTAGCTAGAAAACATCTGACAGTTTACTGAGGATGAAAGTTGCTGCCAACTTTTACCAAAACTTCTAAGATTTTAATGCAATTATTCTGCATGCTGATGACAAAAATTGTATTCCTGAAAACATTCAGAGGCAGAGATTTATTGTGAATGTGATCGCCACATAGAAATGCTTGAACCATGTATGCTCCTCTCTTAGGTAAAACATAATAATTTTATAAAAACCTTGATAGCTAATAAAGCTATTTCCAGATAATTCAGAAGCAGAATAACCTCTTATTGAACTGAAATGATAAGGAAGCACATTGTATAAACAGCATATACACATAATGTCCAGGTCTTGAACAAGTCATAACGCGTTCATAAGACAAAATTGATGGAGATAAATGAACTATTGTGTAAAACGAATGTAATTATAGAAAATTTGACCTAGGAAGAGGCTGAGCACCTGCTGAAAAGAATAAGACATTCTTCATACATATAATTTATACTGAATAACAGAGAGAATTAAGAAGGAAAATCAAGCCAAGCAGGAACATGATTTTCTAGGATTGTGAAGGTTAACACTTCCCCTTAGATATTACACTGGCTTGAAATTACAGCATCTTCTTCTAAGCCAGGGAACCCAACATACAACTAAAGACTCTTTCACACAGGTATGTCTTACAGAGTGAGCACTCTTCTTCCAAGGCAGACTTTGGACTGATCGACTCTAAGGATCTCCTATGTTGGGCCTGAAAGTGTAGCCTGCAACACATCCTCCTGTGGTCCCTGAGTGGGGTCCAAACATCAAGGACAGAGGCAGTGATGTGGGAAGATATCCTTTCCCTTCTTCCCTCAGTACCATGGATGCTCTTTATGATACCCTTGATATTTTGTAGTTAAAGCAAGTGTAATTTCAAGTCTTACTACAGATTGCTCCACCAGACAGGATCAGTGAGTTTATTGCTTAATTCTTAGGGAATTCTTTTTTTTTCTTTTTTTTTTTTTAGTGTACACAGATGATAGCACAGGGCCATGAGAGAAAGTGGAGTTAAAAAAAAATCTACCTACAGTCTCAAGATGTTGTCTCTTTGATGCATCCAAATTTGATTTGCCTGGGAACAAGGTCACCTATCATCCTGGTCTTCTATGAAATAAAGCAATATACTACTGACGAACCAAGGGCCAACGTTCAGTTCCAGAGAAAACAGTTATTTATTCATGCTAGTATCTCTTATCTTGGCTTGCACTGCTATTTTTAACTTGTGGGTTAGAGAGGAAGAATTGATTACATGAAACTTCTCTCCTAGCTTGTGTTTCCCTGGAATTCTTTGCAGAGTAACACACTTTGTATACCTCGCACAGGAGGACACAGATGGAGGCAGACGTGTTTTACACAGGGCCAGAAGAGGTGTCAAGAAGGGCTGACAAAGTAGGTGACAAGAAGGGGTCCCCTGTGAGAAACCTGACCAAAAGCTGAGGAACTTCTCTGCAGTTCAACATGGAGTTTACAGCACTGTCACAGGAGGTGAGCTGAAAAGCACTTTCCTCATTGTTCCATGAATACAGAGACTGAAGGAACCAGCTATTTCTTTTCAAGGACAACAATGCGTATGTGGCCAGCTAACCTGGATGAGCCAAGAAGTTTCCAGCAGATGTGTTGTCCTTTAAAATGTTTCAGTCTTAGGGACTTGCTATTTGGCATCTCTCATTGATGTGAAAGGGAGGACCGTGATCACACAGATAAAAAACAATGGGAGCTGGACAGGACAGGTGAACTCTGTAGTTCCCCTGCTTTGCGAAATACAGCCTCATCTACTGAATGTGCCACTTAGGAAAAGCAACAAAGCCAGATTGTGTCAATTAGTCTATTAAATTTAACCAAGTCTCAACCTGGCTACTTCTGGCTCAGGTTCAGATATAGGAAAGCTGAGCATCTGAATATAGAAATCACTTACTATTGGTGTGTCAGAAGAGAATTAAAAACCTCGTAAATTTCCTGAAGTTATCTTTAAGTTAATGATGATGCCTTTAAGGACTTCTGAGCAATCAATAAAAAGAAAATTATAATTATTGTTATTGATTGGTCTATTTTGCTCTCATCCCTCAGAATGAAAAAGTGAAACAAAATGAAAAGGTTCTTTCTTACCTCCTAATCTCAGTTGAACATACATTTGCAAATGCAGCTTTTCTAAATAGCAGCAGCGAAAACGAACTCACATGTTTTGATTTTAGAACCCACTGGGCTCTATTCAGATGGAAATTTGATTTCCATGGTTTACCCCTTTGAGAGCTGGAGCTGTTTCCATGCCTCAACTGCGACGTAAGCTAATTACAATTTGCGAGCCACACATTTTTCCAGACTGCTCCCATGGCAAAAGCTGAATTTTGGCCACATTTCCCCCCACTTCTTCAATTTAAGTCTGTATGCGAATGATACAGCGCTGGGGAAAGCGTCACCACTAACTTATTGTCAGAGCAACCAGGATGCAGCAGAGACTGGCAGAAAGATAAGGGGACTCCGACTGAAGGCAGCTTAGCGCTGCCAAATGCTGGATCCGTGCTTGTGTCCTGGGTGTGATTTAGTTCCTAATGTATGCGGGGTGATGAGGCAATATTTCCTGCTATTGTTTTGCTATTATTCATGGCTATTATTCATTCCATTCACTGGCACAATGGTGGTTTCGGCAGCCACACGCTCCTCACATGCTTATAATGGGCTTTTCTGTCAGGTTTTTGACATTTAGGAAGAATGGTCTGGTTGCTCTTCTCGTTGGAGTAAGGCTTTAATTTGCTACTGTTCTGTAGGAGTGTACATGGACCTGCTCAACTTCCTTGGAAAGATCTCACCACCTCCCTACCAAAATTCAGATCTTCTTTGACCCTGTCCTCCATCGTCTTGTGGGCTGCCTGCTCATGGAAACTTGCAGAATCTGCAAAAAAAGAACTCTGGCACCCACCAGCTCCCGCTGCTGATGCGAAAACCCTTCTCATGCATTATAGCACTTTGCATGGATTTAAAAATATTAAAATAAAAGGTCATGAGCTAGAAATAGTCATCGGCCTGTCTGGCCAGTGAGATAAGATAAAGCTGTGTACTCCCAGCTGTGGAAGTGTGACATTAAGTCTTAAGAGATTTCTGAAAACTAGGTTTATCAGCAATCCTCACCATTTGTTTCTTCAGCATTCGAAAGATAGGGTTTCTGTACATATAGCCATAATTATCTTCAAAATTAAAATACATTAGAGCCTTCCTCCTGTAGAGACAGGATGGACACAGTTGCAGCCAGAATTTTCCCTCAACTATAGTGATATTTCAGGGGTACCTGGTACCTTTGGTTGCCTCCCATTGCTCATCTATGAGTTGAATGAGATCTGCTGATGCCTATTCATCCCATGAAAGAGAAAGGCTTTCAGTACCTATACATGAAAATCTCCTAATTAATGCATTTGCAATTTTTATTTGGAAGAATTCAGTTCCCATTCACTGTTCCAGCAGATAGTAACTTTCCTTTCTGTTTAAGGTCATCTCTGCTTCTGTTGCTCCCCAGATCTGCTTATTTACCACGAGTAGTAGAAGTGTTCACAAAAATAGTAGGGTTTCAGGAATCTAGAAGGGCTTGAACTATGAGCTGCTTTCTGATGTAAAAGAAAAACCAGTTCATCTGGTATCAGCTGAGTCTTCATTACATTTGCAGCTGCTACCTGAGCAATCTTTTAGGATGTAATTACCATAATAAGAAAAAAACATCTCCGTAATTATATACGTGTAAAGCAAAATGCCTTCCTCTGGCCATCCAGCTAGAGCTGCAGGTACAGATACGCACGCTTACAGAGGACACAGGGGATTAGGGAGGCATAGGAATATAAACACAAGACAATTGTTGCCCCATATGGTGCATATTATAGGCAGATGTGTTTTGATCAGGACCAGCCGTGCAGAAGGTACAGCGACTGATTTTTTTTTTTTTTTTTCCTCATTTACACTGAACTAACTTTGATCACAGGGTAGGTTTGTGTGCTTTAAAATGTATGCTCACTTAAAAATGATTCCAAATGTGCTAGGGAGATCTGTGTCCTCAGAAGGCCTTCTGAAGCAGGAAAGTGGATGGTCAGGCCGTGTATGGGGTTTCCTGTGCAGGGATGGGTTTGGATGGGGATTCCCTCCACCACAATCAGCGTCGTGCTGGTGCTTTTTTTACTGGAGGTGTAGGATCCTCGCTTTCTATCTCTTTGGAAAGTAAATAAAAGAAAATCAGATTGCTGGATGGAGTTTTCTCAATGGGAACCACTCTCTTTACTTTCATAGACACTGATAACGCAGTACAGTTCCTTCTCACCAGATGAGGCCTAGTCATCTTTTATTTCCATGGAGCCATTTCCATGCTGAGCTTTCAATTCTACTCCTCCACCTCCTTCCTGACTGATAACAGTGAGTGCAGATTTTAGCTTATAAAACAGAGCTGTACCTTTTATTGAAAAGGATGGTTTGAAAAAGCCAGCATTACTGAAGGAGGAAGTAACCAGAGCTTAATTCTTTTGCTGAGGAGTAATTCAACAAAAAAAATATTATCTGTGTATCAGCATCCATAGGTAAAACGAGGTGATTATAGGAAGACATGCACTATTTCAGGTTTTCTTCCATCTTGCTGTTATCAAAACCAGACTCAATTTTGCATTCTTACTTGGTAATTGCTAATAACAGTAATTTTCATCTTAAGAAGATAGGCTAGAAACCACTGTTCAGAAAAGCCCTACGACACAACAATTGATCAATTCTTCATTACAGTTGATGCATTCAGTTTACCACAGCCATTTCATTTGCAATTTGAGCTAAAAAAAAAAAAACCAAACAAAAAACAAACAGCAAAAATCTACTCAAGCAATTTCAGATTGAAAAGCCATAACACAAATTAGTACACAAAGAAACAGCAGGCAATCAATTTATCATTTGCTACTTTATTCTTTAGCAATTTGCAGTCATTGCTGAGTTGCTTTTGAAACTTGTAAAATTTGATTACGTGAAACCTGGTGAATGTCAGGCTTTGGTCATTTCTGTGTGGTGTTTTAGGAGTTGTTTAGAGTACATAGAGTTTGTTTAGGGAGATCTGTCTGGCGTCTAACATCCTACACAAGCATGCACTGGTGAAACTTAGCATGGGAGCCCTGGCAGCTCTACTTCTGTGGTCTTCTAGTGCTAACCCAGTTCAGAAAAAGTTCAGTTCCCACTAAAGCAGGCATATCCCACTTCAAAAGACACACTGTAGGCCCACATCCCCAAACCAGCACACAAGTCATCTGTGGTCCCACGTGCAGGGATGACAACTGCATCTCCTCCAGTATCCACCGTGTGGGTGGAATATTACAGAAATGTAATGATGTTTTTAACCCCATGGTGTGAATAACACGCCTGTCAGCCCATTAATAAGAAGGGCTTTGCTTGTGATAGCCTGTGAGCAGTGGTGGTGCCACATGCTGCTGTGCAGACCTTACACCTGCTCACACTTATTCATAGATGACCTTAAGAAGGCTTTCTATTTTTTATCCTCCACAATGTTCCATTTTTCTGCACTCAGAAATGAGGGTCTCATTAACCTTTTTAGCCTTGATGTCAAATTGAGCTATATAAATGTTGTTTGCAAGCAGTGGATATGCTCAGGGGGGCACTGGATGTGCTCAGTGTGTGCAGAATAGACCCAGGGGAAGAGCAACAAAAGGCAAACCAACAGATGACGGGAGGGAGAGTCACTTGCGAGCATCTTCTGCTGGGTTATGGCTCTGCTGGCGGATTTGGAGCTGGCTGGTTTTCCCTGCTGTGGAACCAGATCTGCCATGTGCAGGAGCAATGCCCCAAGTACTTGGGTATCCCACAGCAGATCCCACTCCCACTTTGTTCTGCACTTAGTGAGAGTCTTTACTGGACCCTCAATTGCACCTCACATCATTTAAGTAACATTAGCACTTAAAATCACATTTGATGTAAATAAAGTTCAGAATTGTCTCCTGGTTGAGACAGAGTGGTCAAAAAGTAGTATCATCATGCCTCTCAAAGAATTTCTCTATTCTGTCTGATTCTTAAATCGTTCTGTTTCTTTTGAAGAAAATATAATGTTAAATTACTTTTTTGTGTTTTAGGTTAGGATTTGGTGGGAGGGGTATTTTGTTTGTTTTTTTGGGGTTTTTGGAGTCTCTTGTACTGGACAGACTGATTCTGCAGCTGATGGTGTTTGGCGTGTTTCAGTCTCAGCAGTCCAAACATCAGCTTTTCACGAGCAAAATTATGCAGCACAAGGCTTATTGTCTCTCATTCAATGTACATTGAGGACAGGTCTGTGTTTCTGTTTGATGAACACCAGAAGACCCAACGCCAAGCCCTTCCAGAGTGAATCATATTGGGATGCAGCTATTTTCCCTTTTTTCACTACAGCCCCCACCATTTACCCACCTACCTCCAACTTAACCTCTTGGCAGGAACAGCAGCTTTCTGTTTTACTCAACATATTAATTTCAAATATGGTGTGAAAGAAAAGTCAAGGTCCAAATTTGCTGTGAAGATCTTTGCTAGCTATTTTTTATCCTCTCATTCCTTCTCTGTCATGCCACTGTAAAATTGTAGGCTAAGGACAAGTTTCATTTCATCCTTTCTATTATTTGCTGAAATAAGTGTCTAGTGTAAAGGAAAGCACTAAAATCTAGGTTATTTCCTTACAGAACATGTAGATTCAGCAGCATGGCTCAATATTAATAACAACTGAATGGCTAAATCCCTGCAAACTGGGATAAAAGTTTGCTCCTAGGGATCCAACAAACACACTTAAACCATTGAATTATCTTAATTCTAAAATAGCCTTCCAGCAGTACCATGGGGCCAGGCTTCACTTTGGGTTATTTTGCTGTATCTGGAAATTTGAGGCCATTCCAGGGACAGACAGGCACAATGAAAAGCAGAGTTGGCCAAACATGTGAAGACTTGAGGTATAAAAGGATTAACAGATGCTAATATTCTACATTTTTCTGCTGCAATAATATGAGCACAGGCAGCACCCAGAGCAAAGCAGAAGGAAAAGATTGCATGTAGGAGGGACAGAAAGACACAGCTATAATACTGTGCTGTAGTAAATTTTGAAAAAGGCAACTGTGGAACAGATGTTACCAGCGCATGGAAAATTTAGTAAGTAGATGAATTGCAATTCACCAGTCCAGTGAGGAAAAGAGACTTATTTCAATCTAAAATGAAACCTTTCAATTTTTCCAGAGGAAACAAAAAAAGTCTCTGAAATAAAAAAGAAAGACTGATAATAATTGAAAGTCAGGCTAAACTCCTCTCCAACCTGAAATTAAGTATCCTGGAAACAGGAGGCACAGAATTGTTTCATTTGCAAAGATGGTGAAAGGAAGTATTTCAGCTTTTAGAAAAATATGCCTCTTTTTCTCTAGGCCAAATAGTTTATCACGTTCAAAATGAAGCTATGATAGACCTTGCTGATGTACAGAACAGTGTCGTCAGTGACATTTTAACCCAAGTTCTCTTCGACAGAGAGGCAGTCCTGAGAGCACTTGTATTTGTTGGGTCTGCTCCAAGAAGCACAGCCTCTGTGCTTTTCTTTTTCCTATCTCAGTTGCCTTCATTCACATGAACTGTCCCATATGATGAACCCTTATTTATTGTTCTTTTTATTCTGACTGCCGGGCAGGCATATCAAAAAACACAGGTGTCTTACAAGATGCCCGTCACATTGCAAGCTGGAAGTTACGCAGCTCATATCACTCTGGTGTCAGGAAAGCAATGCGTGTACCCAGCAGAGATATATAGGAGAATGAATTGTGTCTTGGCATGGCACTTATCCCAAGCCTGATTACCCAGCGTAAAGAGCACAGAGGCATTTTGGCATGAGCAGTGCTGAAAAGAGGGTCAGCCTGCTGCTTTACACGGTAATTCTTCCTCTCGCTAAACCATCGCCACAGCGGCTGCATGGGAACATAAGGCAGGGAGATCACTTCAGTCTCTTGGTGGTCCTTCTGTAATAGGTGTATTTTCCTCAAGCAAGGATGTCTATATCTGAGCTATCTCCTGTGCTGTAGTGACCAGCCACATTAATGAATGACTCCTTTAGCTACGCATCTGAAACTCTCTGAGTCCATGTCACCCACAGGATCATTACATTTTTCTTCAACAGAGAGATACAGTCTTCATCCCCATCTGTCCTGAGTGGCAACTACCCTTCTTACATTGCAGCACCCCTTTGGGTTGCAATTCTTCTCAGGCCAGATGCAAACTTGTTCACGTTGCCAGCAAGTCTGATCTGCCATTAGGGTCACAGTCACTGACAAGGGTAATACAGTGTAGGTCTGACTTGAAGTGGTCATCTGAACCTGTTAATTTCTGCATTTCTCTCAAACTAATTTCTTGGTATTTGTTACTTATTCATTATGGCTCCCTGACTACAAAGGGTACATCAAAGCTGAGTATTTCTCTTTAATCAGGGACCAAAAATATTATCACTCTGATCATAGGACTGCAGCGTTCATATTTTCTTCTCAGACTTATTTTTGGAATGTGTCCTATCATTTCAAGTCCTCTTCTAAGGTAGGAAAAATAACCTTTTCTTTTTCAAGGCAAACCTTTTCTTATGATCACCCGTGGACTTCATGGGTATATGCCAAGAATGACACAGATTTTTATACAGATTGAATCTTATTTGCCATAATAATTTGCAGCAATTTTGCACAGCCAAAATCCTTTCAAAGATTTTTTTACAGCAGCAGGTTACTTTGGCTGTGATTTCATGAGAAATGGCAGTCCATCTTTTTTTGCAAACATCTCTGCAAATAGTCATTAAGCTAAGTCTCCTTTCCCATGAGAATAGGATGTAAAGAACTGATATGTGATCATATTTTTGTGTGCATATTGTGTATGTGGAGAGAGGAGGCAGTCTGCTTTTCAGCCTTTCTATAAGATAGGTATGTGTGTATATATATATGTGTTTAATAGCTAAAATAAGAGTTGATTTTTTTTTTTCTGACAGCAAGTAGGAGTTGGAGCTGTTAACAAACAACAAAGAGAATAAACAACCACAACAAAATTCTTCTGGCCAAGTAAAATTAATGCTTTAGTTAGAAGGAAAAAGAGGTAACTACATTGGGGCAAACAAACCACCTGTCCCTGTTGTGGTGAGGTCTAGCCTGACCAGGGGAAAGGAACCATGGAACATCATGGCAATGCAACAGCGGGTCAGAGCAAATAAGGCAGGAAGGATGAGGGGAAGGTTATGAAATCCACCCACATTCAGCAGTGAACACCACGGGTTATACACAATCCCCTTTTTCACACGTGGGATGCTGCTTGTGAACTTGAGAGACACTGCCGGTGCTTGGTCTGCGCTCTTAGCAGAGTGTAATGGTTTGATGCAGAACTTATCTTTGGGAGCAGCTCCCTGAAATTGCCTCTAAACTTTTGGAATACTTTTTCTCAGGGCCTCGGGTGCTGCCCCCGGGCCCGTCTGAGAAGAGGGCTCTGAGCAGGCCCCTGCCGCTCAACAGCAAGGGAGGGCTTGTTCACACCCATGTCTATTTAGGGCTTGGCACGGATATTGCATGCTTGTTTTACTTTCTGTCTGCTAACAACTTGCCCCTGAGTATTTTGAATCAGTATAAAGTGAGTAGAGTGAGATACCATATGTTAATTCCAGTACACTTTTTGGCTGATAAAAGAGAAAAGTATAAGCTCTTTGTGAGATTATTGCATATAAATGAGTTAAGGCAATTGCACGGATAAGCTAGAAAAGCAGTAGCTTTACCCATTAAGATTTTATCTAAATTCTCCAAATGTTATAAAGGAGAAAAAAAAAAGAGAAGTAGAAGGTTAGGGAGTGAGATCAAACCACCTAAAAATCTGATCTCTGGTCATGCAGAGATTTTGAATGTTAAACTTTTTAGTATGTCTGAGAGGTGCTTAGTATGTGCTGGTGCATCAGAGCGGCTGCTTACTCTCTTGCTTGGGTGGATCTGTATAACTCTGCCACTGCACATATTTCTCAGGCAAACAAATATGAGTGGCAAGGGAAAGGATGTTGTTCCTTGATGCAGTTGTTCTCTTGACACATCATACTATGAAATAAACTCCAAATTTCCCAATAGGAAGAGACTGAAATTATGAAGGATACGATTGACTGAAATGGATGACAGTGTTTAGAAAAATGTTGCCTGGTATTGATGTTTCAGAGAAAAAAAACAAACCAAACTCCAAGAATGCTGCCCCGAGGAGGTGATTGATATGGCTGCCGCGGGGGCCTGTGTCATGCTGGATAAGTCACTCCAGCCGTGTCAGAGGTGATCATTACTTTTATGCTCCTCATTTTCTGGGTGCCTGACTGACGAGCCTGATATGCAGAAATATGAGGCACTTAAAGCTTAGCTGCTACTGAAATCTCGATGTCGGAGCTGGCTGTGAACTTTCTGATGAAAAATTCTCCTGTTGGAAAATGTTGACTTGCTGCAGCTGAGATTTTCACACAGAAGTGTGTTTTTCCATTGAAGTTACCATTGTGTGATTTTTAGTACAGAGTAGCTGGAGGAAAAAAAAAAGGGGGAAAAGAAAAGGGAGGAATCTCTGCGCTGAGGAATAATCAAAGCACATGAGACTGCAAAAATGAGAGGCTCAGGCTTCTGCTCTCAGGCTGCCTGAGCAAAACTTCCCAAATTAATGCCGTTATCTCCTGGGCCGACAGCTATTACGGGATTGAGGTGGGGAGGTGGGGGATGGAGAGGACGATCTTTCTCCCTTTCTCTCTCTAAGTGGTTTTACTAAACATTTCAAAGGGGGTTTGATTCTTTCCAGAGTAAAAGAGTGAAAAAAAAAGTCTCAGCTCTTTTCCCAGAACGGGAGAGCAACTCCACACCTGGCAGCTCTGGGCTCAGGCACTTCAGCTGATGGGGCGCTTTCAGCCCTGTTTCCCTGTCTCTAAAACTCTTAACTTGTTGGAGATGGCTGGTGAAGTCAGAACACATCACACTTCACACTTGTCTTTTACTCACTAGACTGGTAATGCTGTCAGAGAAGGAAATGAGCTCATAGAGTACAATTTGTTCTTAGTAATCCATGCCAGCTTTTCCCCACACCTTATTTTCCCCTTCACCGAGGCAGGATTTAATATTGCGAAGCCACTCACCAGTGGGGTTTGCCTATCCCCCTTCTCATAAAACCAGAATCGTAGAATGGCATGGGTTGGAAGGGACCCCAAGGATCATACAGTTCCAACCCCCTGCCATAGGCAGGGACACCAACCTCCAGGCATGATCTAGACAAGGTTGCCTAGGGCCCCATCCAACCTGGCCTTGAACATCCCCAGGGATGGGGCATCCACCCCCTCTCTGGGCAGCCTGTTCCAGCACCTCAACACTCTCTCTGTAAAGAACTTCCCCCTAGTATCTAATCTAACCCTTCCCTCCTTTAGCTTCAATCCATCCCTCTTGTCCTGCCATTCTCATTTCTGGCTGAAGGGGGTTGTGTGGACACCCATCTACCCAGTCAAGATGTCCCACCACTTAACTCTCTGATGGTTCAAAAGTGTCCAGCCTTCAACCATGCCAACACCCAGCTGGTCTCCCTCCTTCTCTGCCGCCCGCAGATATAGGGAATAACCAATGGCTGCCCTCTCTAATGCCCATGTTAGAAGACTAACTGCAACCCCTCTCAGCGCTCTCTTCTCTAAGACAAGCCTTTTTCTTTTAACTTTCCTTGCAGGTCACATTTCCAGGCCCCTTGTTAGCTTTGCTGCTCCCTTTCTGAACTGCTTCTAATTTGTCCAGCTTTATTTCAGGATGATGATCAAAATTAGACATACTATTCCAGCTGTGACCTCTCGAGTCCAAGTGCACAGGTCTAATGGGTTGCTGTGCTTTATGCACACTACCCTCAGTAACAAATTTTATTCCTGTTAATTTTTCCTAATAATTCTTCAAGTTGTGAGCCATTAGGAATCTGCACTGAAGGTTGGCTGGCTGGCTTGTAGGTTCCCAAATTATCCTTTCTTCCCTTTTTAATGTCAAATACTGAATTTGTGCTTCTTTCTTTGTCCTTCTTTGGATCTCAGAGGCTCTCCATAAGCTTTTGAAGATAACTTTTAATGATTCAAATAATGATTTGGCTATTACTCAAGGTGGATTCAGCAGTTGCTGACAACCTGGATATACCCATTTTTAGCTTGTTTTCTTCTTTCCCTGCCTTGTATTCTTATTACCATCTTGAAATTAACTATGCTAAATATCTAATTGCGATTAAATTTCTCTGAGAAGACAGAAGCAACAAAGACTCCGAATACATCTGTATTCCCTATGTCATTTTACCTGCTCTCCTTCCCTGTTAATGGACCTGCACTACTTTCCTTTGCCTCGATAACATTAATAATATTTGCCCTTCACTCCACAAAGGCTGCGAAAGTAAATTAATGACTCTGCATTAAGCACCCAGTTACTCTAATAAAGAAGGAAAAAGCCTATCAGGAAATGAATGGCACTTCCAAGATGGGTTTTGCTGCTTTGTGGTGTACACGCATTAAAGCCACGTGCTCACAAATAGGAGTGACATGAAATACCAGATTGCCACTCCAGAATGGAGTGCCATCTATCCTGGGCACTGAAGAAAGCACCAGACCTCAAGTGTGGTCCTGCCACAGAGACTGGATTGTAAATCACAAGCACAAGGAACAAATTAAGGCAGCACATCCTTAGCTCTGGGGCTTGCTGGTTTGTTGATGGAAGGTGAAATGTTTGCTCTACCCCAGAGCTAGGTAGTGTACAGTCAGGTTCTTCAAGGCACTGAGTGCTTCCTTGCCTCAGAAGGGGATATGCTCTTAGTGATTACGTAGGGATTTCTAGCATGACTGTGCAATGCACCAGGCTGTCTTTTGGAAACACTTGGAGATGGTATCTGTGCCTTGCACAACTCTTTGTAAGTGATGCAATGACCTAAATTGTCAATGGAAGTTAACCTGGAGTGAACTCAGGCCAAAACAGCACCACAGACATCTGAAATAGCACCATGAAGATGAGTGCAAAATGATCTTTGCAGGCTTTCTGTGTTCCCGGCTCATTTCCTTGAGGTTACTGAGGACCAAATGCCAGCCTGACATGATGTGACCCTCAGCAGCCTCTGCACCAAACGGCAGAAGTTTCTAACAAATTTTATGGATCATTTCTTCCTTGGAGAGCACTGTCATGCTGATACCCTTGTTGCCCTGTGGCTCATGTGACTGGTTGTTTTGTGATTTGATTCTAGCATCCCTCTATCCATAGGGAACAAATTAAAACAGACTATGGTGGATTTGTAGCAACCAAGATTTCCAACAATAACGATATCCTTACCTGGTGACTTCTAGCCAAATTAAAACCTTGTTTTCTGTTGAAGAGGTGTGAGCAATCACCAGAGTTGGTCTAGAACTGACCCTGGTTTTCTCTTAAATCCTCTTTTTTTCCCTCCTGTTGTCCAATCTGGCTGCTGGGGATTTTACTCACAGGCTGTCACCCGACCTCTCTGCCCACAACTGTAAAATTAATTAAACATGCCTCTCTCCATGCATGCTTGCTAAACAGACTGTCCATTCCAGCACAGCATTTGCATCCACATTAACAGGAAATCTCTAAATACGGGGCATGAGAGTTTTGCTCTCTGTCTGCTGTACAAATCAGCTCGTTGCACATCATCTCCTTGTCCTATATGTGTAGCCTTTCGTCCCGTGTGTCCTTTTGACTTAATTTTAGTTTGCCCTCTACTTTCACCTCCATTACTGTGTTATACATGGGCAGTTGGCTATGTGACTTAATCATATCAGCCTCCTCCTGCTGTTTTACTTCAATCATCTCCAACCTTTCTCCACTGAGCTGACAAAGATACTTTCTCCTGCACTACGGAAAACATGATCTAAAACAATATGATAGTGTTAGAGTCCTGCATGCATAATTTCAATAACGTCCTATGTAACCAGTCACCTGGCTGGTTTTCTAATGGAATCGCTCTTGTTATCAGCCTGTTTTCATTCAGTTCTCACAAAAGGATTGCTCACAGCGTGAGTCATGCCAGACATTTCAGTATCTCTGTCAGGAAGTCAGTAAAGATAATAAAAAGGGGTACGTGCAGACAGGTCTTTGGAAATAGAACATTTAAGAACAGTCATTTTTGCAGAACAATATGACCAAAAAACCCCCCAACAATCAAACCCAAAAAGCACCATCTTGTTTGTTAGCACTTCTGCATCGCTCCCTGCCATGCATGCTCACACCCATTATGTAACTAAATTTTCCACCTTTATTTTATCATTTTAAGGTCTTCTGCTCTCAGAACTTTCTTCCTGGCAAGAGCAACAGAAAGCTCAGTAAGACAAACGAAGTTGCTCCTCTGAATGTGTGAGGTTGGAGACGAGCCCGGCGCCACGGCTCCAGGGAGGCAGTGCAGAAGGGTGCTGGGAAGCGCGCTCTCCTGCTCCCAAGGCTGCCCTTGGGTTTGAGGGTGCACGCTGGTACCTCTGGCAGGGCAGGGGCTCTCTGGTCTCAGTCCCCTCCAGCGCAAATGAGAAAAGGATCACTACCCCATGCACACAAGCGTACACTGACATCATCTGTTGTTTTTTGCCGACATGCTTCTCTCCTGAAAAGAACATTTTTTTTTTGCAAAGTCAATTGGCAATATCTGCATCATTATGAAGCTTTCCTGGCACCACGTCTGCTGATTGATGGCCGTGAAAATGCAGCATATTTCATTTTCTTTTTCTAGACATGAAGCCAGCTGCTAATGGTTTTCACAGGGTGAAGCTGGCAGCTGCAGGATCAGGTCTCAAAGCTGTAAAATGTACATTTGCAGGAGAGCCACCGGGGCTTTTGGCTGTTTCACTGCTGGTCATTACTGCTCCTAAGAAGCGATCGAGGCAAAATGGGTGCTGAGCCCAACTGTAAATTCTGGGGCTTGATTTGGGAAACCACAGTCATTAACATCAGATGGAAATGATCTCAATGATCTTGGATTTTTTTCTGCAATTAAAACTTCCCTCTCCTGTTTCCAGAAACACATTAAGTCCCATGCTCTAACAGTTGACATTTATTTGGTTTTATTCATCTGCCTCTTCAAGTCAAATACAGAAACTAATACATAAGTATTACCCTCCTCATGTTAATTGTGAACGCTTGCTGAAGACTGAAATAAAGCATGAACGTCAGCATGTCATTAGGCTGAGTGAGAGCGAGACTGTGTCTCTCTGCAAACATCAGACAGACACACGTAATCTTCTCCTGCAGGTCTTGGATAAAATTGGTATCCAAGTACTTTTTCTTTCACTCCAGAAAAAGGTCATTTAATCCAACACATGTAGATCTTGCCTATTTTTCTGTATCTCATGGGCAGCAAGGAGCAGAGGACTGTGGAGGCAGCTGAGGCCATCCAGGCTGTGGGATCACAGAATCAGAGAACATTAGGAGTTGGAAGGGACCTTGAAAGCTCATCTAGTCCAAACCCCCTGCCAGAGCAGGATCACACAGACTAAATCACACAGGAACACACCCAGGTGGGTTTGAATGTCTCCAGAGAAGGAGACTCCACAGCCTCTCTAGGCAGCCTGTGCCAGTGCTCTGTCACCCTCACAGGGAAAAAGTTCCTCCTTATACTCACATGGAACTTCCTCTGCTCCAGCTTGCACCCACTGCCCCTTGCCCTATCACTGGCCATCACTGAGAAGAACCTGGCTCCTACCTCCCTTGCCCTTTACATATTTATAGACATTAATACAGTCACCCCTCAGTCTCCTCTCCTCCAGGACCCACTATTCCAGGTGCAGTCTCACCAGAGCAGAGTAGATAGCTGTGCTGCTATTTTGAGTCCCATGCAGATGCTTGTTTTTTGTAAAAGCCCTGTGTGACTATGAAGAATGAGGTAAGACTGGGTCCCTCATTGGCACATAGATGGTGTGTTTTTCAGGGAGGCAGAAGCAGCAAAAACACATGGGCTTCACCCACCCTGCATGTTATTCACCAGGTTGCCTTGTGGCAAACCAGGATGGATGCATTATCCTTCCTCAAGTCTCACCGGATGCCTCCCTGCCAAAAAAGGCAGCTCTATGAAGACATTCATTTTTGTAAGCTGCTGTCAGGCAGGAAGCAGGCTGATCTTCATTTGCACTTACATTTTTGAGTGTTTCACGACGACTTAAATGGGAAAGAGCAAATGAAGGGTTGTGTGGGGATTCCTGAGAGCAGCAGGAGAATTTCCTAATGACACAAAAGTCATGCAAGCACAAAATTTGCATTGTTGGCTGCTGTATCCTCAGAGAAAATTGACCTTGACATGCACTTGAACAATTTTAAAAAGGAGAAATCAGTTCCAGCAGCAACAATGCTGTAAATCAGAATCTTCCTTCCAAGTAGGAAAGTCCTGTTTGCTTGACTTCTAATCTATATGATCAACAAAAAGCATTCATAATTGTTAAGCGGCTGAAAAGTGGGACTAGAGTGTACATCACTTTCTCCTGTTAGGCTCTGTGGGTCGAATTCTCTCTCATCAACGTGTGCCACAGAGGCTTTAGATAAGGAACTGGTGAAGAATAGCCCAACAGTGAAAGCTATTATCTCCAAAGACTGATATTTACTGGATTACCTGCTTTTTACCTTTCTAGCTGAGTCACAAAATTTCCTTTGTTGCTGCACATTCCTTTTCCTCCTTTCTCTAACAAACACCATTGAATTGGGTATGCACATGTCTTATATACCCTTATCTAGAGTTATCTCCAAACCCCCTTTTAAGTCCTGTTCACATACAAATGAGACTTGAACACTTCCAGGGCAGAGCAGTACATTAGCAAGCCTGAGAATTAACAAGAGAATTGGGTCAATAAAAGAAGGGCATACTATCTGATCATAAGGTGACTATTCCCACCATAATGTGAAAAGCTGCTTTCAGTGCTCGAAATACAGTAGAGCAACAGTTAAATTAACACCGCTGTGTAGACCTCATTTGGATCCCTGTGCACACGTTCAGTTTTGTGTAAGCAGGGGGAATGGCTATTAGGATAATCAGGGGAATGAAGAGCTTGCTCCATTAGCAGAGGCAAAAATTAATTCATTTAGCCCAGCAAAAGGGAGACTGAGGATGCATTTTGTCGTGCTGATTCATACACAGTGGGGAAGGGAAGTCTAGGCTAAGGGAGACCGCTGCTGTGAGTGCATCAGCTATAGGAGCAATGCTTATGGAGATATTTAGGGTGGAAAACAGGGAATTTCTACCTGCTAAAAGCTGAAGATCTACATGGCTTGAGCAAAATATCTATTTCTAGGATGGATCTGATGTCTGCCTCTATAGCAACGTACAGGGACTGAACAAGAGCAGTGACACATCTTGCACAGGAGCAGTTTTTATAACTCTAAGAGTTCTGCATGATGGCATTTGCCAAATCCTCTTTCCAGTGCATCTTCTCAAAACCTGTGTGTGACCCAAACAACTCCTCTGCGTGGCCTGCAAAAAGCCAAAGATAACTCTAGCCATGCTGGCTAGCCTGGACGTTCCAGCAGACACTTCTCTTGTGGATGTGACACCTGAAAAACCTTCTGGAAACTGACAGGGAGTATGATACATAGAATCCCCCCCAGGTTATGTGGGTATATTTGATGAAGGGAATATATCTGAATAGCTACTGAAGCAGCGAAGCTGGAGGGTTCTGGTCCAGGGGATCAGAGAGCTCTGAAAGTTTCAAAATGTTATTCTTGCCCTCAATCCTCACAGATTTGATTTAAACCCTACAGGCCACAATATTGTTTATAATATTTCATTTTTTGATAAAAAGTTTTGGAAGCTATTATCTATTTTGTTATTTTATCATCAATCATTGAATTATTGTTGGGTTTGGGGTTTTTTTTAATACATTCACCATCTTATCATAAATATTCTGGAATATAAAAGTGTCTGATTTGTAGACTCTTTCCATGAATAAATTAAAACTGGATTTATGAGACTTACGGTCTGTTCTTCCCCTGTTCTTTGGAGGGCTTTGTGAATGTGCAATGAGAGCTCTTATTTCTTATTATGGAATTTTATTGCCAGAGTGTAACTGGGTTAATATAAGAAGTATAAATAGGCATATGCATTTGCCTGTGAGATGTTTTAATACGAAGAGCATCTGAAGTTCAAAAAATATGAACTGAAGTACAGACTATATATCTTACTCTGTAAATGGAAAGAGAAACCATTTCAAGTGCTGAAGAAAGAATGGAGCATGTGGGAATGTCTCCTAGAAAGGAGTTCTCTTAGTAGTTCCTCTTCTTTTTTGGTCTAAATGTACTCAGATGATGTTAGTTCATGTAGACTGAGACCCACACAATAACAATGTCCTACTTTTAACAGAAAAAATAATGGAGACACATGAAATACTCTGCTTGGTGAAGAGCACAAGCTAATTCCTGTGAGTCTCTCCTGCACATGAGCAAAAAGTAAATCCTCCCTTGTCCTCGTGCCACCTTCTCATCCCCTGCATACTTCAATGGCATTTTAATAGCATTAAGTCCACGAGGATGCAGGCGATGCCCGTGCACACAAACGAAGGGAAAGCGGATGGGATGGACTCGGTGCAGCCGTGCCTAAAGAGATAGCAGCTGGGAAGCACTGAGGTGGCCACCAAAAGGGAGAACAGCTGGAACACCAGAAAAAGAGGTTTTAAGGCAGGCACACACAAACAGGCTTAACTGAGAGAAGTGGGTGTTGGGTCTGGAGAGGCGAGATTACCTGGCAGGCTGCAGGAGTCCTCGCCCATGGCAGGAACAGGGGTGGAAAAGAGAAGGGGGAGGTTGTGCTTTGTAGGGGTTGGGGGAAACACTCTCCTAGCAGCTCTGCAGCCTTTGGCCTTAGCAAGAAAAAGCCACGGGGAGGGAGATTGACAATAGACTCTTTGGTTTTCCCTTAAAGCAGCTGGAAACTGGCAGGAGATGCTGCTGCAGCTCCCGGAGGACAGTGTGTGTCTCAGCGCCCCCGGGCACATTTCCCTCTGCTGCTGGCAGCAGGGTTTGCTGCGGTTTTCTGTAGGAACGGCGTGGGGACGAGTCCACAGGCAGAAGAGCTGGGCAGCTTGGGGGTTTGGAGTGAGCTTTTATTGCTCTTGGCAAGCTGCTGTAGATGACAACCTTTTATTGTGTATAAAAGGGCAAAAGTCAGGAGGATGGAGCCAGGCTCTTCCCAGTGATGGCCAGTGACAGGACAAGGGGCAGTGGGTGCAAGCTGGAGCAGAGGAAGTTCCATGAGAATGTAGGGAGAAACATTTCCCTGTGGAGCCCTGGGACAGGCTGCCCAGAGAGGTTGTGGAGTCTCCTTCTCTGGAGACAAACCTACATGGATGTGTTCCTGTGTGATTTAGTCTGGGTGATCCTGCTCTGGCAGGGAGTTGGACTAGATGATCTTTCAGGTCCCTTCCAACTCCTAATGTTCTGTGATTCTGTGATTCTCCTTTTCTGACCTAACAGACCCATTTTCATTTGGCCCTAGATGTGAGACTGTGACAGGTATTCTAAGCATAATGGGCAATTTATTTAAAAAATAAATTTATTTATTTTAAAGGTTAAAAAAACCCTCACACCAATACAGAGCAAAATTGAGATTTCCCATTGCCTGTCACCGCTGTAGCCATCTTCTCTGCTCCGTGGTGTCAGACGCAGAGCTAGTGGGTTATTGCTATATTATGTTTCACTGTGAAATCCAGTCAGATTAATGACTTTGGGGTCACTTGAGATTTACATAATTTATATTGATGACTTGCTGTTTAAAGTGTTTTACCAAATCAGGAAATAAATTGTAGGTTTTATAAAAATATCATAATTAAAAATTGACTTGTACTAACTGTTGGCTTCAGGAACGTGCATGAAGTTCAAGTATGATGGATTGTTTTGCTCAATGAAAACTATAAAAAACCAGGAGAGACTTATGATGATAAAAAGCTTTTTTTTTTTTTAGATGGTTACATTATCAATCTTTATATTGAGCCAAATGCCGCTTGCATTTCTTCAGTGCATATTTTATTGACTTCACTGTGACCAGTTGTGAAAGGAGAGGACTATTTGTATTGCAGTGAAGAAATATGATTGCATTCAAAATCAAAATGTGTTCTTGAAACAAGTATAAAACTTCAGCAGGCAGAAATAAAACACTTGTTATAGTTACGTCTTAATTATAACTTAATCAGTCCAGAATTTAGCAAGCTGTGGTAAGTCTTTTTGCTAAAAAAATACTGAAGGGAAATTTTCTTGCCTTTCCTCACATTATCAATCAAAATATTCAGACAGTGAATGTTGTTTGGTTTATTAGATAGTTTGACTTGGGAGAAGCAATGAAAAGGCATGCAACAGGAACCTGTGACATGTAGGCTGGTCTTGATGTTTTTTTAATGAAAATGGGTTTGAGGGCAGCTGTTAACGATGCAAAAATGACCCAAAGTGCTCTCCATATGACTGGTATATTCCTGGTGAAAATCAACAGAGCTGGACAAGACCAACAGCCTTGAATTTAAGACAAAGTACCAGGGCTCCTAACATGAAATCCTTCTGTAAGAAATTAGACACGCTCCCCTATTTTATTTGGTATCAAACCAAATCTCAGTGGTCGCAGGATCCTGAAAAGTGCAAAAGGACTGCTAAAAATGCAAAATTGCTACAATTAGAAATGAAGCAAGAAATGTTTTCCTACCCTATGGAAGAAAGGTGCTGGGGCAGATAAAATGTCCAAGCTCCAACCTCCGCCCAGGAAAAGACTGAGCAGCAGCTGGAGTCTGGAAACAGGAGATGCTGGGACAAAGTGTCCTGGGGCAGTGATGGATGGCACAAAGGCACCAAAACATCTTGCTAAAACTCATCTTATAATCATTAACTCAAGAGGAATGAATCTGGTGGACAAATGTCTCTTATTTGTACAAGACATTACAGAAGCAGTGCAGTGCTAGCTGGAGGCTTGTTCTTTTTAATCCAGACCTCTCCTATAAAGTAGCAGCATGTGCCCAGCAAGGAGCACTCTCTCATGATAAAATTACATGTTCAACAAGCTACGCCTCGCAGTGATATAATATAACGGCCGTGCAAACAGGGAGAAACATCTTTCTGATGCACCTTCATGAAACAGGTTTGAAATCAGTTCTGATGCCTGTTCTAGGTATCTTTGGTAATAAAAATGTAATCTCACCTAATGGCTAATTTTTCCCCTAGATTTGCAGCCCAACCCTCATTTGCTTCATTCTCTTACCTCACTGAGAGCACTAAGAGAAGCCAAAACCAGAGGGGGATTTCTTTGAATGACAAAACGCAGCGCATAAGGCAAAAATAAACCATATAAAGATATATATGTAAAGCTTCTCATGTAGCATGAGCAGGATGTTCAATCCAAGAGACCAGCTTTATGCAGTGGCTGCACTGCACATGCTTCCCTATTCACTGCTGTCTGTTACTGTCGGCTTGCGTGTTCCTCCACAGGTTCACTTGGGTTTCAAATGAACAACCACACATATCTTTTCCAGGCCTTTATTTCCCAGTTCCCTGAATTATGGGCTAGTGGCAAAATCACACTGATAAAATCTTCCAGATGCCTTATCTGAGATTCAGAAATAAATAACTCGTTGGGCTCACTCATGAACTCGCTCACAAAACAGATCACTAGGGGTCACCAGAAAGAAGCAAAACTTTGTATTTAATCAGGAATGCTTATAAATTTATACTGTGGTTTTCAGCTAATCTTTTATAGGGGATAATTTAGTTTTCAAAAACCAAGGCAAATTATTTTTTTCCACAGACGACAGGTATTTCCTGCTAATGAAAATGGCATTATAGAAGGCCCGTGTTAAAAAGAGGAGGAAAAAAGAGAGAAGCTTGTATGTAATTTCTCTTTCACTTAATTGCATGCTGATACTGAAAAGACACTGTGATTTGAAATTTTACTCCATGCTAAAATAAGATGCTTGTTCTTTTAGTTTAGTAACCTGTTAGAATACTAGTTAATATGGCAGTCTGGGTTTTCATTTTTCATCTGTGCTTAAAAAAGCAGAAATTATTTGTTTTCAGTAAAGATCTGCTGCAATATATTTAAGTTTATAACTGTAGAAATATAGATTACAGGTTTTCAGAATTTGTTCCAGCTCCATGCTTGCAAATCTTAGAAAATACATTGCATGAGGTGATGAGAGGTTTATCTAAGGATGCTTGAAAGGACAACCTGCTCAGGTAGAAAGAATATTTAGGTGGAAAAGAACAAAGGTAGCAAGGGTGGGGTTCAGCAGGGATTTGAGGTAGAATTTGTCTCAGCACTATTTTATCACTCTCCTATTCCTTCTCAGTGCTGAGCAAAGGCAAAGTTTCCTTGTGAACATTCAGCCCACAGTCAATCTGGTCTTAAGGAAAACAGAGTAAGTCAAGAAACATCTCATTTGCTAAAATCCATATATTTCTGCGTTTTCCCAGTGGCTTGATGCCCGTCACAGAGGCTGTCTGGATGTAGTGAGAACAGAGATCTGCCTGCGTCCAGCAAAGCAGTTCACACTCCTGGCAGTGCACATAAACACATATTCTCCTGTGCTTTGTCTTGTCCTCCTTCAGTCTAGGTAAAACTGACGTTGTTCTCCCCTCCGTTCTTGAATGTATATATTTTATAGCTAATGAAAAAGCTCAGGAAATATAACTGTCCCTCATATTGATTTTGCTTTTATATATAGTGCCTTTTTCCCAAATGGATGCCAGAATGCACTCTTAAAATCAAACTATATAGAACAATAATTTCTACCAGAATGGAAAAACATGGCAGCAGCTTAACAGCGCACTTTAGTGCTAGACAACACTTTAGGAAATGAAGGTGGCTTTAAAGAGCAGAAATAATCTCGTGGCCTTGAAGATGTTATTAGATACGGGTATGGAGCAAGACCCAGCTCAGGTTTTTTTGCCCCCAGCTGCCTGCTCTGGATGCGGGGGGTGTGAAACACCTTGCCAGGGTTCCCAGGCATACCTTACAGACTGAAATATCATTTAAGCTATGAAGACTCTGAAGATGTCAGATTTCAGCCCACGTAACAAATATTGCAGCAGCCCCCATCCCTTCAGACCCAATATTTACTTAAATATATCCCCAGTCTGGCATTCGCTGTGTGCCATCGGGTACCTGCTGCTCCCAAATTGAGGACTCTCTTACCTTCAATAAAATTATGACTTTTGCAAAGCATAAATTAAGTTCCCTTTATCTTATTTTCTTTATGCAAAATATCCAATTACTTTATGCCCTCTCTTTGGCATAAAACAATAGGGGATACGGGCTACTACTCCATGCCTTTCTTTTTGCAGAAAAGGATGTTTGCTTAAGAAAATGGTTGAAAATCAGTGTGTTAGAACATTGCTTCCCGAGCACAAATGAACATAAATCACTTCTTTCTGCATTGTTGGGGACTTGCAAACAAGTATCATTACCAATATTAGAAATTTACTGCCCCTTTTATTTAGCTTGTTCATTCTTCTGAAAAATGTATGCTTGGCTTAGAGCTGGTCAGGAATTTTATGTGTTGATTATTTTATATGCTGTTTGTCCTGGTTTTGGCCAGGCCAGGGTTAACGTCCCCAATCAGCCAGCACAGGTGAGCCAAGTCAGCCCAGGTGAGCTGAGTTAACCTGGGCTGTTTTCCACACCACCTGACACCACTTCCCCATAAAAGCAGCTGGTTGAGGAAGGGTAGGGGTTGTTTTGCCTCTAGGACAGTTGGAGTGTGGCTGGGATGTTGGGTCTGTCAGCCCTTACCAATGGGCAGCCCTCTGTAATCGTCAGGTCAATGAGGTACTCTGTGTTAGCACTGGGTGTAAGTGTAACTAGTCATTGTTCTGTATTCACTTTGGTATTTGGCAGTAAACTGTCCTTATCCCAACCCACGAAGGCTCTGCCTGTTTCTCCTCTTGGGAGTAAGTGAGCAGCTTGGTGGGCATTTGGCCTCTAGCCAGGGCCAAACCACCACACTGTTAATGCAACTTTTCATAGAAGTGTGCAAGTTTTGGGGCACCTGTGGTTTTTTTTGGTACACGTTGCTTCTTAGGAAGGGAGGCGTCTGGAGGCTCACATGCTAGTGTAGGGATTTGACCAAAAATCTTGTACTGATCAAGTGAATGCTCAGTCTATCTACTTATGTCTGTATTGAAATAGCTTTATTTTTATTTCTTTTTGGTTTTAGTTTTTATATATAACAGAGATATATTACATTATGGAATGTGCAAACCTGTCCATCACAGTTGTGTCCATCTATGTGTACAGTAGACAAAGAGGTGGGAGACTGACACTGAAGCCCTTATTCCAAGAGGTATTTAATCACTAATAGAAAGTGAAGCAGCTCAAATAAGAGATCTAAAGATATTCTCTCCAGCATAATCGATAAACCAGTTCTGAGGGCACTTGTCTGTGACAGAAGAGATTGATTTAGTTCCTGCATCCTAAAACACAACATCCTTCCTGTCAGAAGTGATTAAAAAATTATCAGGCTATCATTTAGCACTTTGGGGTTTTCCCACTTTTGTCTCAGTGGGCAAGTAAATTTTTAATTGTTTTGATTGTTAAAGCAATCAGACAGAAGAAAGAAACCAAACAAACCTTCCTGTGTGGCTCAACTTGACCTGGAGCAGGTTATCTTTGGGAAGCTGTATGGGCTATAAACTGTTACGCTGATGATCACAGAGCAGACTCAGGCTCTGTGAGCCCCTTGATGGAGCGCGGAGGCGGAATGGGTGGATTTGTGCAGTGTGTGGGGTTTGGTTTTTTTTTGTGCTCAGCACAATTTGTCTCGCAGCATTTCTGCAGCGCTAATTTTAGCTATAATTACATGAGGCGGCCGTAACGGTGGCAGCCAAAACGGTGTTTCCTATGCTCACATGGCTGCCCGTGCTACCTTTTACAGGACTACAGTGGTTTAGTTTTATATTCGCTTTAGCTGCATTGAAAGCAACATAAATATTGTTAATAAAAGGTTAAGGTCGTCAAAGGCATACCTTATCCCTACGTGCTGACCAGCTGTAAGGTTTTAACTGAGAACCTCACCAAAGGGTCTTTCAGAAACCCTGTGATTCACTACCACAGAAGAATTTCTCAACAGACCTGATTAAAAGAAGCCAGAATAAAGTTGTCTGCCCCAAGGGTCTTAAATAAAATCCAATACCAACACAAAAAATACCCAGACTTTGGAAGACAGCTTGTTTCCAGCTCATCATTGCATACGCAAGTCCTGTTTAGTGTCTCTGCCACCAGCCTTTCTGAGTGGTAAAGAAAGTCCTTCCAGCAGTTTTATTGACCTTGAGAGGGCTTCTGTGCCGGGGTCCTTGGGAGATGCACAGGGCTGACCAGGCACAGCTCACCAGGTCTCCTTGCATCCCGCCAGCACTTAATGAGGATGTTTGGTATTCTCAGGAGGCAATCTGCAAGCTCAGACCTACGACAGAAGATGAAGCTGTTATGAAGCAGCAGATGAAGAATATTGTCAGCAGTGTATTAATGAGAGAAAGTGTCTACACACCCATGCAAGGAGTATAGGTAACAGCAAACAGAACACGAAATGCGAGTGGATAACAGACATTATCAAGCAGCAGGAATAACAGTGGGAGATTTTCATGACTAAAATATCAGTTATTGAGAAAACATGAAAAAGGAAGTGGTGAATGAATGGGGGGTGAGTAGCAGATTTATGATTTATGTCAAAGCTATTTGTATTGCAAGGCAGCAATTGTGTCAAGAGGAGAAAATAGTTGTAGAATTCCTCTGGGAGATGTGTAGCTTGTGCTGGGATCATAGTCTGCAAGTCGAATCCAGCAATCTTGAAGTACATCAGTATCTCTAAGCCTAATGCCCTCACACAAGCACACGCTAGGGACAAGGATTAAGCCAAACTTCAGTCCTACACATCCGAGTCCAAGTGTTTCTACATGTGGTCTTTGACTATGATATCTTAAGGAAATACCAAACCTTTTTCCCTGTGAGGTGGGTTGCAGTGAGCAGGGCTGTACTGGTGCTGTGCTGGGAGGCACAAGCGAGTCCTGCCTGCTGTTGTTTTGGTAGATGCTGACATGCTGGGCATTATAGGTCGTGTCCCTGCACAATGGTACCCCAGTCAGTGATGAAAGGATGACCAGAATGCATCTTTGCTCCAGACTGGGGATGCTACAAGCTACATCAGCTTTCCCAGTGTAACTGTTTGCAGTGGTTTATTAGAGACTTCTTTTACAAGAACAACTGAAATAACTAGGGCAGGCAAAGGACTGAAAATTATTTGAAACTCGGGGATTCCTTTGTTCAGCAATTATGAGCAAGACTTTTAAAGGATATTATAGAGAAAAGAAGCCCAAATACTTCAAGAATGTAATGGTGTGTGGGTGGCTGAGTCCCATGGGAACTTACAAGACTGTTGCAGCAAAAACCTACCTCTGGGGTGGTTATGAGCTAACTAAGGAAGAAGGATAGTTTTCTTGTACCTCTATTTTTATTGTGTTTTATACACATTCAGAAAATGAAATGTCCACGCATTTTAGTACTTGAAGAATGAGTTGCAAGTACATTGGTGTAGGAAATAGCCTCCTTTTCATTTTTGTTGGATTTCTTGAAAAAGAGAGACATGGAATTAATTAGATTTCACCCTGTTTATGTCTTTGTTGCTTGCTCTAATCTTAATATCTAATAAAAGAACAGAGCAAATGACTTTGTGAATTTTTATATATATATATTTTCTCTATTCCATTAAGAAAAGAACCGAGCTGATAATAAGGTATCCTGAGTGAATCAAAGTATCTATGCTGTGTTACTGAGGGAGGCTGAGTCACAGTCAACTAATTTTATAGCATACCCATAGTTGATTATAAAGCAAATAATTGGGGAAAAAGGACAAAGAGGACTATTACAAATAATCTCTGAAAGATGTTTGCAAATCTGCCCATTCTGGTAGCTGGACCAGACCAACAAATAACATATCTGACTAATGCAGTGAGGTCTAATAATGCTAATTGTAAAGAAATTTTTAATTTTAAGTTATAAATAATAAAACATTAGCACGTTAGCACAGCTATTAAATGAACTAGTGACTGAGTTTTACCTCCCTCGGTGAGATAAAATTCCATGAAAAATTTTCATCATGGTCAAACTTCAGCAAAATACAATTTTAAAGTGAGAACAGAAGCAACCAGGAGCTGATAGAATACAGGCTCCTTTCTGTAAAGGAATGGTCTAGTTCAGATCCCAAGTCATTCCTCACATTTACCATTAAACTCATTATAGAGGTATTCATTCAGGAATTTCCAAGAACCTGTCTCTGTATCATCTTCTAGATGATTTCTGTAGACTTTCACCTTGTAAGACAAATTAAACATTACTTGACCAGCCTTTTTAAAAAATGAAGAGGAAATAGGACTGTGAGTTTGGGATGAGAAGTCTTGTGCAAGGACATGTAATGATAGGACAAGGGGGAATGGCCCTGGAGTGCAGGAGGGGGGATTTTGATTAGACATCCAGAAGAATTTTTCTCTATGAGGGTGGGTAGGCCCTGGCACAGGGTGCCTAGAGAAGCTGTGGGTGCCCCTGGATCCCTGGCAGGGTTCAAGGCCAGGTTGGATAGGGCTTTGGGCACCCTGGGCTAGTGGAGGATGTCCCTGCCCATGGCAGGGGCCAGGGGAGGAGTGCTAGGGGGCCTTTGAGGTCCCTTTCAACCCAAACCAGTCTGGGATTCTGTAATTTGTATTAGCATAAGGAGGAGGAAAAATCGGGGTAGCCACCAGCTTGTGGGAAGAGCAAGAGCTACTGAGCTGATGAGGCATTAGCAAGATGCTACATGAGGGACCGTTTACTGAAACTGTCAACCCACAAAGCTGTCAAGGGACAGTTGAGTTGTAAAATGCTCCAGCTACCACGGGAGATGCATTACATTACTGTGGTATGCAGATAAATTACTATCCAGCTCATGGAAGCTGCTTTGTGAACAAAAGAGGGGAATAAGATAAACTCACTCTCAATCGATGAATTAATATAAAACCAGCAAAAGAAGCAGAGCAGACTACTACAATCCCTCAACTATATTAGGCAATCATTTTTTTTTTTTTCCTTTCAATATGTAGAATATTCCCTTGCGGCTCCCTGTGGATGCCATGCAGTGTGAACACAGCAATCAAAGTAATAGACGTCAGAATAATCAAAATAATATGTGTCAGAAAGAAGCAAATGAGTACATACATTCATTAAGTAAATCTCCTAAGAGCTTAACACACAAAACTCTTTCCAGAAAAGCTGTACAAACAATTGCATTCACTAACACATGGTTTTACTGGTGTTTCAAAGTCAGATGAAAAATATTCTTCAAACTAATCCACTTTTTTTCAGATTTTACCGTGAGTAATCACTACTTAGGGCAAAACACATTGTGTATCTGGCACGATGAAATTAATAAAGGTCATAACTGAAGGCAAAACACAGTGCTTTGGAGAAAATGTAAGAAATCATTAAACAAGCAATATATGCTGCCAAAGAAGCGTTAAACACAATGTACGTATTTGTAGTGGACTGAGCATGAGCAATGTCCAACACTAAACCTCCATATGTGAGGTGACAAGAAAGATGCTTCATCCAGGAAGAATGTAGCCAAAAAGTCAGAACAAACCTACAAATGTCCAAAGAAATAGATTTGTAGGCAAAATAATTCAAACCAGTAATCTGGCAGCTTTGAGACCTTTTATGAAAAAACTATTCAAAGGGGTACAGTACAAAGCCAGCTAAAATAAACAAAATGGTACCTCTCACAAGATTCTCAGCCTTTTTGGAAGCAGCAAGTCTATTGCACAAAAAATTTGATGGAAATGTATGCGAATGAAAGAGCCCATTTCCAAAGCCAGAAATGCATTATTAGGCTACAAAGAGGTCTAGGAAGAAGTAGGAAAAAACCCAACCCAAAACAGAAAAGAGACTCTGTCTCAAAGTTAGTGCAGGAAAGACTTTTCATTCTTTTCTTCAACTATATCTGTATGATAAAGTGGAGAGAGAATTTTTGAAATTACTGGATCATTTCCTGATTGAAATCAAAGGCGACTTGGGTGAAATTTCAAGTTTTGGTCCTCCTAAAATATGTTAAGTGATCTTAAAATATTTAACATGGTCTTAACAGAAGTACTTTGTGTCCCCTTGAGTTTGTGTGTGCAGCCATTTGACTCTAGAGTTTACAAGGAAGATGGAGAAAGGTTCAGCATTTTTATTACACCCCTATTACTATATTGGCTTTCATTTCAGTTATGAGCTGTGCTGCAGTTAACAGGGCTGGGTTGTGACTCGTGAGGCCCTCGGCACAGATCTCAGCTCCACTGAAGGATTTTCTGCATGACCTTGAGCCACCTCACATCTCCATCCCATCTGTAAAACAGAATGATGATGCTTCCTCTCTGCAGCAATTTGTCTTGTCAATTTAGGAACAAACACTGATTTGTCTTGACTACTTGCAGCTTCTATCGATTGCAGAGGAAGGTAGATGTAGACAATACTTCTTTGGCTTTGGCATCTGGAGACAAAATATCTTTGAGGAACTGGACTATTAAAGCAAACATTTTAGCCATGAATGTCCTGTACTGTTATGAGAGGTGCCTGATAGAATGATCCTCCATATTAGTACAGCACAGAGTAATAAATAGATGTTAAGGTGTTCAGAAGTTTAACTGGAGGAAACATTTGGCAGGTCAATGGGAAATAGGCAGATCCCTGAGAACTGCAGTAGAAAGGCAGCTCGCCCTCACACCAAGCACATTTTGTAAGCCTGCATAACTTTGAAAACAGCTATTAATTTCTATTGAAGACTGAAAGGAGAATATGTGAGCTAAAAAATATTTCCCTACCATATTTCAAAGTCCTAAAATCCAGCAGAGACATGCCGATGCTGCTCAGGAGAGTCACTAACACATTCATTATGAGGTGAAAGAGGTTCCCTCACCCCAGACTTCAACAACCACCGAGTTTTGCTTTCCTTATGAAAGAACTATTCCTGCAGCAAGAATAACCTCCTTGTCTTTCAGATAAAAAGGAGAGGAACGAAAAAATTATCAGAGAAGAGAAATAATTGTAAACCCCCAGCTACTAGCTTTGCTTTGACTGCACATAATCAGGTAAGATCAGATTTCTCTCATAGTTGAAACAACACAAACTGGATTAATTCCAGACAATGAGGCTACCGGAGCTACTGGGTGTTGACAAAAACTTAAGTAAGAGGGAAATAACATATTAACCAGTAAAGAGTTTATGATATTTAAAATTTTATTGGAAGAGAAACATGCAGTAAAGGTTGTTCCTCTCCCTTTGGCAGTTGTTATGGTTTGTTTGCCAAAGCCAGGGAGTCTTGCTTTTACTTCTGCAGGAAAGCATTCAGCAGGGTATATTTCTGTTTGCGCAGCGCTATAAATGTCTGCTGTGCTTTCCACAGAGCAAAGAGATGGAGCCAGAATAATCCCACTGTAATTTCTAACGTCACGGGCATGTCCCTGACCAAACTCACCCATGGCCCAAGAACTTGATCCCTGTGAGCTCTTTCCAGACCAAGATACCTTGGGAATACCTTCCCTGGGGGTGTTGGCAGGAGCCCTAGGATTCACGGGGTTTCTGGGGCCTGGGTGGCAAATTTTGAGGTGTGACCAAGGGGCAGAGGGGTTTGGCATCTCCAATAGGTGTGTGAAGTAGGTGGGAAAGCTCCAGAATAGTTTGAATTATTCCCTTTGAAATACTCATGGGGAAATATTTTCTCAGCTATCATGGGGTGTCCATGGCACTCAGGTTTTACAGCAGAAGCTCACAAGTGAGATCATGGGCTGCTTGTGGGTAGCTCACAAAGCAGATCACATATTCCGATATCCATTTCATTCTTCTAGTGAAATCAAGATCAAGGTTTAAAAATTGAAAGACATACAGGATAATTTTTGCCATGCTAGACTATTCTCATTTACGTTCTTAAATCAAATCAGAGCATTTGTTTCATTTGAGAATGCCCTGTCCTTTTCCACTGGCTGTAGGCACCTAGCTGTTCCCTGACACCATCCCGTCTCTTCTCTTTCTTCTCCTCAGGATATGCTCAAATTTTTTCATTTGTGTTTCAGAGCTGTGGAAAATCCACAGGAGTGAACTTGCAAACAATTAATTTCAGCTGATTTTACCGTATATGTAACACTTTACAGTGAAGCTCCAGCAGATTTTGTGAGCTTCAGGGGAGGCTGATGCCTTTGCAAGAGGTTCATGTCCAAATTAAAAACTTCACAATTGTATGTTATAAAAAGGTTCCAGAGGGGATGGGGAGCAATTCCATCTTGATGGTGATGTTACAAGCAACTATTTTAAGATAAATACTTCTGTCTAGAATACCTCTGTAAAAAAAAATAAATCAATCTGTTGTCTTTTTTTCTTTTGATTGACTTATTTACAGAATTTCATCTGAGAAAAGTCTGACAAGCCCTGTGTTGTGTCAGCCCTCCCACATCTATGATTCACTGAGTTGCTTTTGTCCCTGACGCTTTACTTAATCTTTTACCAGAGAGCAGCTACAGATGTTAGTGGTAACACTTTCATGTTTCTCAGTTGCAGGAAATGGTGTAAAACCCCCAAATAATGAGAATATCTTCCTTCACTGGGAGCTTCGTTCCCTAAAACACAACTGCAGAAGATGATAAAGTTCTTCCTTGGACTCCAAAGGACTTTTTTTCATCTTCTACCTCTTAACGAGGCATCTGCAAGAAGCTGTTTGGTCAGACGTTCCCTATTCACAGTTAAATTCTTATGGGATTAGTAGGTTTGTTATACTCAGAGTACAAAAGTAAACAGCATATGGCTCTGTTAATATCCTTATAATGTCACAACACAATCTGTCAGAATGTAAACTTTTTTGAGCAGTTTAATTTACTTCAAGTTCACCCTATGAAAAAAAAAACCCCAACCCAACCCCAAACGAACAAGCCTTAAGTATCCTTTCACATCACCTACGGAGACAGCAAGCTATTTCTTAATTCTTGTTTTGTGCTCCCAGTTTAATAAATATGTCTATACTTATTACCTTCAGTAACAAAAATACAGTGGAAAATACAGTTACTTAGTTACTAGGAGTTAAAAGGTCATTTCCCCTTGATGAAAAGCTTGTTCTATCAGATAAGTAGCCTCTACGCCCCATAATGCTGGCAACCCTTCAAAAGGTTTCAGAAATTAAAGGCATTGTCTGAAGATAAAGGCGATAAGGTCATTTGTCTTGTGTTTAGTCCTGCAGACCTTTCCGGGTGACCCTTTGATATTCAAATGAAGAGTGCTTTAAGTTGCTTTATCTTCACGGAGCTAATGAGCGCTGGCTGACGACCACTTCTAAGGCTGGATGAAACTCTACTGGAATGAATTTTTAGTAAAATATTGCACCGCGTTTCCATCAAGCGGGGTATGGGGGTGAGGGGCGGGTGTCTGCCTGGAGTTTGCCAGAGCTGCATCCGTAATCACTCCCAGCACTACGCTCTCTGGTCCTACGCTCTGGTTTTACTAGTTGAATAATGTCTAACATGATTTCCAGTGTATTCCTGCAGTAGATTAATAAAGCTGCATAAACAAGCTACATATGTAAAATCTATGTCCTCCTCGAACGCTATGCCAAGAGCAATGCGAGCCGTGCATTTAATGTGTACAGTAGGAGAAAAATTGCTCATGAACTTTTTACTGCCAGAGACTGCATACCCATGTATTATTATATCTGTAATTAACTAATCTGTAATGCTGGTCTGATATATGGAATATACACTTCCCTCCTCAGAGGCACAGGTTCTTATTTTAAAGGTTTTTTTCTTCCTTTATGGTTCATTTCATATATTCCATCTATGGGAAAATGGTATGGATGTTCTTTAAATCACTTGATTTTTTTTTTCTAGTAGGAAGTAAGAATCTTCAGAGGTTTATAATTTATTTAATAAAAAAAAGTGAAAGTCCTCTAATAGATGATAAACATTATGTACTGTAAGCACGCTCAGTTATCACTGTGACCTTCTTCATTACCTTAGAAGTTGTTTATTTTAACCTTCCTTCCATTCTATTTTGATGGCTCTTTCTATTAATAGCCCTCTACCACTCTAACCCACATTCACAATTAAATGTAAACAAGATCATCGCAGCTTAAAATACACATGAACTCATTCCCCCAAATGACTGTCAAATAATTGAAAAGTACAAAATCCTTACCTAATGGAGCTGACTCAGTGCTAATGGCCAACAAGGGAATCCAAGAGAGGCAGGCAACAAGTTGGAGATGCTGATGGAAAGGAAAGGGCTGCTGCATGTTGTCCAAGCTAGGCTTTATCCATGCATCTGCAGTTGCTTAGAAGTTAACTTTTGAAGTACTAAACTTTGCAGGAAAAGCCATCAGCCTGCCTGCCTGCTTCTTTTTTTTTCTTTTCTTTTTTTTCTTTTTTTTTTTTTTTTTCTTTTCGTCCTTTGCAATCCACTCCCTTGGAGAGGGTTTAATGTGACATTAATCCCAGAATTTCCAAGAGGGAATCCCTCCAGCTATACACAAACCACGCTCACCCACCCACCCACCCAAAGAGACCAGCGGCGTGCATGTGTCCCTGCAGCTGCTCCGGCTGCAGCTGCTCCGATTTACACACCCAGTAACACACCCGCAGACACGCGGAGGGTGAGAACGGCATGTACCCTCAGCATCCATGGTAGGAGGTGATCCTGGAGAAATTAGGGCTGTAAACAAAAGGAGCCTGCTTGTCAGGGCTTTAATGCAGACAACACTAACTTCAGGTTATCCTGGTCATATCTGACACTGCGTTTTCATGGGGGTTTTGAAAACGCTGAAATACAAGCTTGCAAAAGGTTGGGGGCTGGCTTCGGATTGCTGGAGGCTATCTTTAAGTAAAAGTGTTAGCAAAGGTTTGTGTCTCGGGCTGGTGTGTCGTCATTCAGTGGTGTAGAGAGAAGTGTGGCAGCATTTGCTCTGTCAACCTGTCCTGAAAAATGAGCTGAGCGTTTTCAGAAGGTCGGCTCCCCAGCAATGGCAGCAGAAACAGAAAACACACAACGTTTTCCAAATGTTGGAAGCAAACAGCAGTGAAAGAACTCAATTGCCCATGTTGCTCAGTCACCTTCTTCCATGGCTTTGTCTCATTGGAAAGGGCCACATTGCTGCTGCTTCATGGTTCCGTTGCGCTGCTTCTAGCCAGAGCGAACCATGTCTGTTGTGTGACAATGCAGGTTGCCGGCTTGCCACGTGATATGAAGGGCACTGTGCTGTTAAATCACACGTTATACCTGTATTCATGGCATTTTGCTTAGGAAATATTGTATCCCCACCCACTACTCAGTGTTTGCCATACCTGCCAGCACTTCTTTTCTTTGACTTGTCAAGTTTGATTATTTGTGTCTGCTTGTTTAGGTGAGGATGTTGTGAATTATCTGATAACTGAGTAACAGACAAGTCTGTAAACATTCCACAGATATCACCGGGAGGAGCATTTGATCTAAAAGCATAAACAAAACCATTAACAATATTTTGCAGTACAGCCAAGGAGTTTGTTCATTTGGCTTAACTACATCCCTGGAGGAGTTTTACCAGTGGATTCCTTGAGGAATCCAGGTTATTTAAGAAGAAACTTCACAAACATCTTTCTTAATTTTGATTTTGGATTTCAATGTTGCAAAATCATTGCTTTTAATAGTGTCATTGTATTAGCTATCTCATAGGTCTGACTTTCAGCCCTTTGGGAGCCTTTGGGAGGCTTTCTATTGATTTTACTGACATTGTTCCTTCATGATCATTAAGACTCCAAACACAGTAATTCTGATTTTTTTTTCCTGTGAGATGCTCATCCATTTTTTAAGTACAAATGACAAAATTCCAATGTCTTTTGAATGCAACACAAATTTTACTTTTACCCAGTTTTCTGTTATTGCTTGAATTTATTTGTGGCAGTTTCTACACACCAATAGAGGCACTGTCTTCTTTGACTTCTTTGACTCTAACTTTGGGTCTAAAAGGCATGGCACCAATGTTTAACTTTTGTAATGAAAAAGACCGAAATCTCTCGTAGGTTGAGATTTATCCTTGCCAAAATATTGGCAGTCAAAACCAATTTACAACAAAGCAAGAGAACTTTCCACAAAAAGTCCAGTTTATGTTGGTCTTCAGGATGCAGAAAGCAGAAGTAACCAAGCAAATAGAATAAGTTCTGTGTGTATAAGCTCTCTGTATTCTATAAGTTCTCTGTGTTCTTGCACAAGAAGAGAAAAAGGAGGCTTTTACAGATGTGCTTGTCCCCTGACGTGTTTTCTCCCTAAGCAGGTTTTAACCAGGGGAGCTTTTGAAGGTGATTATTCCTGCTAAAGATGAAATTCAGCTTCCCATTGGTTCAGCCAAGGAGGTTTTGTTAGGTTGGACATGGCTCCCTTCAATTTGGGAGGACAACCAGCTACATATTCCCCATTTCCCATTCTCCCAGACCAAGGCAAGACCTTAGAGAAGTCAGAAACATAAGGAACACCAGCACCTTCCCTCTCCTCCCAAACATTAATCTAAAAAAAAAAAAAGTATGGGAAACTATGGGAAACTAAGTCCATGGAGGACCTGCATAAAAATATTGCAAAATACTCTCACAGTCTCCACGCCACTAACTGCAGTAAGAGGAGAAACTGAAACTCCCCAGAAAGTTGGTGTAGTCAAGTGTGGTTAGTGAACACTTGAAACAATTAGCTTCACCGTCTGCACAAAAAGACAGCACAACGCTGAAGGCCTGACACCAGCCTGTCTGTGTTAAATAAATTTTCCATGGTAGGGGTGGATACAGGGACTTAAAACAAGCCAAAAGTCACAGCTGGAAGCTGGCAGCAGCATTTCAGACTTGGCCAAAAATTATTTGATGGATACGCATGTTAGGCATTCAGATCCCATCACTTTATAAGAAAGAGGCAGTGTTTGCCTGAAACATCCTGCTCGGCGTGTTGGTGCTGCGATGGTGAGGAAGGCCTGGAGGAGCTGTACTGGCTTGGGGTGGGGAGGAGGGGGCAGCCCAGGGGGACGTAGCAGAGGCAGGAGGAAGGCTGTGGTTAGAGTATTAAGAATAACAATTTTTTGCTTTTTTTCTTCAGATGCAGACCCAGACCTTGGGGTGGGACTGAATGATAACACGATGCTAAGAATGCAGATACCCTGAAGGCTTCCAAAGACGTGACTTTTTGACACCTCGTTCCCAGTATGAAATGCTCAGGCTCCTGAGCTAGTGTACAAGATTTGAGAGTTGCATGCAGATGTCTTGAGCAACAGAATAAACAAATCCCATCACGGAGGTTTCTTCTGAAGGTCACGTGGAAGTGTCTGTCTACCTGGATCCCCCGTGAAGGAGAAGAGAGGGTAATCCCACGTTCCTTCTCTCAAAAATTGAGCTGGTCTTTTGCACTTGAGCCAGCAGATAGTGGCACAGATCCTTTTAAGCACTGACAGACTCATTAGAAACTGATCAAAAAATGACAGCCAAGGTTTTTTTCCTTCTGCTTCCTATGAGGAATGTCCTTACTATGAGACCATCCCCTGAGGTGGCTTTCTAGGCATAGAAGAGATTTGTTATTCACAGGTGACAGAGAGATCTTGACCCTGACTGTATACACACCTTCCTAGTGGGACAGAGTCCTTCAGAGAGAAAAGACATCTTCATTAAATAGTATACATTTTTTGAGAGTCTGAATGTAAACATTTACACATGAAAAAACCCTCCTCTGTGCATTTTTGTTTGCTTGTTTTACCTGATCGAAAATACCTGCCAAGTCCAGTGACAAGGAATAAACTTGCTGTGCTCCCAGGGCAATCCCTTCTCTGTTGATATGGGCTGACCGTGTCCATTGACTCCTGCAATCCTTTCTGCAGCTTCAAGGCAGGTGGAAACATTGGCATAATGGATTTTAACCGAGTCCCAGCAGTCTCCAGCATGAACCCCCCCGAAAGGTTTTCCTTAAAGGCTTGTGAAGGGATTCGGGCCTGGGATTCTCTCTCACTGCTGTTGGCTTCTATGTAGTTTAGTCATCCCTGTCCATATATTTTAGAGAAATGCCAAGCACCCTTATTATACCCAAGGTATAGTATTTGCACACCTCATTAGCCCAAACAACTAGTCATTACCTCAGCACTCTTTTTTCAAGATGGCACAGGTGAATGACATTAAATGGAAAGAACTTCATCTGAACTTAAGCCAGTTTGGGGAAATAAACAACGGTCACACAGTGATTAGAGCTTGTGTTCTTCTGTCTTGTGTTCCAGTGCGCAGAACACAGCATTTTTGGTTCTTCAGAAAATAATAGAAGTAATACCTGTAATTTACAGGACCAAACTCTTCATTTAAGTGAGAAATAGTTGTGATTCTTAGTGTAATAATTCATTATACAAAGGCATATCCCCCTTCACAGAGCTCCAGGAGTTTAGAGAGCGATTTGTACCTTCGATCATTTGGTGTGTTTATCTTTCAGCTTCTCATTCCCTTGTGAGAGAACCCTGATGTCTTTCAGTGCATCGCTTCTCCTTAGCCAGTGGGCCAAACTGCAGGAGCTCAAATTCTAAAGCAGAGATAAATTGAGAAAACCTATTCATTGTTTCCACCTTTTTTTTTTTCCCAGGATATACAGAGCATGAGTGCTTGGGCTCTAAGAAGGCATAAGTGAACCTATTAGAGGAATTAAATCAGTTCCTTGCAACTCCACTGCCCCTCAGTGCAGATCACAGTTGGATGTGATCCCTCACCTGACGTAGTGCACCCACAGCTCTGGGTGCACAGGAGGATGAACCTCTCTTTTGTTTTCTTCACTGTTGTGCCACACGGGTTGCCTCAGCAGTCTGCCCTTATTAATTTTGCAGTGCCCTTCATAGATGGACACCTCTGCCAGGGCAAGTGAGCTGTACATGAACCGCCATGTGCTAGGGCATGGTCGTGACTGAGGTGTTACTTTCCTGGAAAGCACCTAACTATTGCAGACATGACAGTATAAATCACATCTGCAATGCACCTCTGTTCCAGCATGCCAGACATAGCTAAGAGAATCATTGCTGTTGCTCAGCAGCTAAAAACCAAGAAGGACTTTTCTATGTGAAGCAAGCAGCAATTAGAGAATACTGATAAAATGAGGACACCCATGTCCAAACCCTGTATTTTGGAACAGGGTGGGGATTTCTCATCAGTATCCATTTTCAGTATCCATTTTCAGACAAGTATATGAATTCCACAAAACCAGTAGGTTTTTTTCCTTAGAGCAGCTTAGTATGTCTTTCATATTATATTTTTTTGCGAGCTGCTCTGGTGCCTGTATCTGTCGTGGTCTTGTCTTTCACAAGGAACTTCTTCCACCTTCTAGGAACATCATTTATTGCACAACTTAGGTGAAATGATAAAAAAAAACTCCTCACACCAAACTGCATTTTGATTGTTCTGCAAAATAATTAAGTATGGAAGTAATAGAATACTCTCATGAAGTGGAAGTTCCCCAAACACTTTTATGTCAGTAAATTGGTCCATTAAGACAGGATAGAGTAGGGAAAAGGAATTGGAGTTTTTCTGAAAAATTTCTTTACCTGCTCTCCCTAGGTCTTGACTTGACTGGATAGTAAAAAGAAAGAGTAAGAAAAATGGCTACTCGTAACCTTGGTTATGGACAGATAACACCAACACAAAAATCACTATTACTCAGAAAAATTGTGGACTGAATTTTCTCATTGAGTGAACTTTCCATTTAGGAAACAGTTTCCTTTGAAATGACAGCAGAAAGACATTTCACAGGAGTTTTTCATCAGTATTAGCAGTGGAAAGGCATGAAGTGGAAAGGTGTAGCTCCTACCTTGAACCATTTTGTTCAGCCTTTTTTCTGGAACTCTCTTTTTGAAGAAATCAAAATCATAAAGAACAACCAGTGTGGTGCTAGATCCCACCCCAGATCTTCCAGCTAGGAGTAATAATCAGAGTAGAATATGTTTAATAACATAAGGTGGGAATTTGTCTTGGGTTAAAACTATCATAAAACCAACAATAAAACTGACTATTCACATATCTGTCTTCTCTTCTTGGATCCTTTTTCCATCTTGGCCATCATAAGTTGATCTCATAAGAGACTCCATGTAAGCAGATGTTGTGTTCAATGAAAGCTTCATGATCGCAAGCAGCCTTGGTTGAGTTCCTCTAGAGTGGACCTGGTGGTTAGTTCTACTTCTTCAAAACAGGTATTAACTCTTAAAGGTGATGAGACTGTTGAAGGAGCAAGGGATGCTAGGAGTAAATAAAAAAAAATAATCATAGTTGTATCAATCATACAATATATGTGGTATCAATATGAATATGTCTAACTAGTTAGACACATTCATTCTACTGCATATATAATTCTTTCTCAGAGGTGATAGGTTAATCTAATTATTAATGGGGATATTCACCAGTATTAGATTAGCTCTAAAGATTAGCTTTAAAGACAGGCAACTGTCCTGGTTTCTGCTGGGATAGTTAATTTTCTTCATAGTAGCTGGTATAGGGCTGTGTTTTGGATTTAGTACTGGAATAATGTTGATAATACACTGATGTTTTAGTTGTTGCTAAGTAGTGCTTACACTTAAGTCAAGGACTTCTCAGCTTCTTGTGCCCTGCCAGCAAGGAGGCATGAGCCTTCTCCAGGAGAAGCCAGGAACCTGGGAGGGGACATGTCCAGGAGAGCTGACCCAAACTGACCAAAGGCATATTGGATACTGTGTGGCATCATGCTCAGGATATAACTGAAGGGGATAATATAGCTGAGTGGGGGGATCACCGCTCAGGAATGGGCTGGGCATCAGTCAGTGGGTAGTGAGCAGTTGCATTGTGCATCACCTTCTTAAGATATTATTACTGATGTTGTTATTGTTTGCAATTATTATATCTTCCTTTGCTGTCCTATAAATCTACCTTTATCTCAACCCACGTGTTTTGGGGTTTTTTCGATTCTGTCCCCCATCCCACTGTGCAGGGTGGAGTGAGTAAGTGACTGTGTGGTATTTAACTGCCCGCTGGGTTAAACCACAACAGCATCCCAGCAGATTTAAGTAGGACAGTTATCCACGGGATGCTCCCCATAGCATATCTCTCAGAAATGCCTTGGAGAAACCTCACTGCATTACTGTAGAGGGACCAAAGACATATCAGCCTGCTTTTAAAATCCCCCTCTTCTTCCTGCCATCAGTACCATACACAAATGAGAAATGAGTTTTAACAACTTTGTTAAAACATTTGCAATGGAACAAATAAGAATTTTATTTCAAGCTCCCAGTAACATATATTTCACTCTATAACCTTATCACAGAGTGGGTTGCTTTGGAAAAGACAGAGATTTATTCTGAAACATTTTTCTTTCATCTCTTTATAGTTCTGTTGATGATTTTAAATGTTTGTGCTATTGGTACTTACATACAGTAAATGATAAATGATATATTACAACAACAACTCCATGAAGCTGAATTGCTTTTTTTTAGTGAATTTAGTGAATTTACTGCCTTGGAAGGTAACAGATTGATAGTACTAGTGAATTAAATCCTCTCTTTATCCCCAGAACCAGTATAATATGGACATCGCAAATATTTTCTAAACCTATAAATCAGCCGTGGCACCTCAACTATCATCCACAGGGACCTACTGCTCCCTGGTTTTCTCTTTTGCTTTTATTCTGAAGCCTCTTCCTCTAGGGATTTTAGAGGATATATCAGTTTCCAGAACAAAAGCGTGATAGTTCATCCCACAAACTTATGTTTTCTGGTCTAAACAATAATCATCAGCTTTTTACATTAGAAATGGTATGTGGGCAGTGTCACGTGGTGGTGGTTAGGTGCCTTGGAAGGTGGAACAGGAGCTGCTTAATTACAGGTCATAAACAGCATGCTTCCAGCCATGGATGGGAAACAGTCCTTCACCTCTTACAGGAACTGTTTTTTCAAAATCTCAGCTTTTTTTACTGCTAATATTGTCATAAACCTCTACGTGGCCACCGGCTTTAGCTCACCTTAAAAATAACTGAAACTACAGAAATGTTGGAAATACGGAGCTGGATTCTCTCAGATATATTTACTCCATTGCTCTCAGTGGAGTTAATCTGATTTATACATATCACCCCAGGGGAAAAGCAAGTTTCCAACAGAGCTCAGAAAGACCTCATGGGAGCTAAGGGCCAATTTATAGCCAGCCCAATAATTTATTTTCCACAAGACTTCCTCTGTTCAGTATTCTCAACCAAACATTTTGCAAATTCCACGTTTTCATCTTTTGAGACAGGTAAAAATCAATTCATTACTGAAGTTTTCTCAAGAAAATTGTGTGGAGGGAAAAGCAGGTGTTAAATAAAACCAGAAGCACTCCAAACACATTATTTCAGCTCTTATAAATAACAGTTGTCTCATAAATTCATCTCTTATGAAGAGATCTCATCTAATTCACCTACCTTTGAAAACCTAGTAATATAAAATTAATAGAATATTATTTATTGCTGCAGAGCAGTAACATTATAGAGAGAATGAAGTTTCTAGAATAGGTTTTATTTTGTGGGGTTTGGTTGTTTTTTTTTTTTTCCACTAAGGTAAGCATTCATTCCAAATATCACATAAATTGGAATCATAACTCTACTTAACAAACCTGTTTGGCTTTCTGGGCAATAGATAATGGGCTGCTTATAAATAATTGCGTTGCTGTCTCACACTATACATAGACCTCTCTCAGGCTATTTTTTGAATGCTTCCTTTGTTTTGGCCCAACTTTTCTGTTGTCATCTGTTTCAACGAGCGTGGACATTTTTATGACCTCATTTTGGATTAGCTGTTCTTAGCCACTTTTTTAAGGGACATTTCACCTTGAGTACAACAGCCCTTGGCTTCCCATATTAATATAATTCAGATCTTGCCTGCGGTCAGTTATTCCCATTGTTCCCTTTTGCAGTTGCTTTTTTATCCTTTCAGTTTTACTGGCAACACGAGATTTGCTGTTAACCACCCAAGAACTCCACAATCACTGCTTCTGAAGGTTCACAAAAACAATACAAACGCAGCAGAGAAAATATTTCATTTTCTGGTTTTATTTTTCATCTTGGCTCGAGCTGGTGCAATGCAGGTACTTAAAATTAGTAGTCTATCGCAGCAAATCTCACACAAGCATTATGGTATCTATTTATATAAAACCAAGAAAAACATTTTTGCTCTATTAGGGGCTTTAATCACATTTACCCATTTGGATTTTAGAACATCAATGTCACATGATAGGTTTTACACGGCTGACTGCCTATTAATTGAATACTCTAATTCAGCCTCTAATTCTACCTTTTAATGGTTGAAAGCCCATTAAAGCAGCTATTTCTCTAATAGCGGTGCAGAAAAGGTGATGTTTGTTGTTTCATCCTGAATGATTCTTCTTCTCATCCTCTGGCTGAGCGGTTTGATGGGGTTTCCCATGCTCTTCGTGTTCGGTGCCGGAGCTGCTTCAGAAGTATGCTGTTGATGAAGATGAGATAGACTGGCTTTGTGTGTATTAGACCCAAGAAGAAACTCCTTTAACTGTTTCCTGTGTAGCAGATATCATTAGTCTAAAATTATTTATTAGCCTAACCTAATGGTCTGCACAACTCTTTTGAGCATTCAGAATTACAAAAATTTGTGTCAAACCTTTCCCCCTACCCAGGTGGGCAGACAGGATGAAGCTAAATACATTCTCAGAGAGCTGCACAGGTGGAAAGAAACTTTTTTTCCCCACCATGCACAGACTTCATAAAACTTTGGACCAAGTTGAAGCAGATGAGGTTACAGGACACTTTTCCTCTTCAGCTATAAAAAAAGAAGCAGGCATTTGCACCTGCCAAATCTGCTTTTGACTTCCATGCTGGGAACCTGTAATCACTGCAGGTAATGGCATCTCACTGAAGAGTTAACCCAGTAAGTAGCATTAAGGGACACGGAGCTTATGATTCATTGTGTTACTGCATTTTGTTATGCATTTAGTAGAACTAAGTATCGATGGCTAAATTATGACTAAATAGCACTGGCAAAGTTATCAAGGTAGATGTTTTTATAACTCTATCTAAATGTGCTTTGCTCTTTTGTAGGCTCTCTAATGTATTACAAATTGTCCATTTTTTTAATTATTCTAGAATATGTCAACTCACATCGTTTCTTGGCCTACAGTCAAATGTAACAAACGCTTTGTAAAATAATTGGTCTAAGACTAGAGAACAAAGTCATCCATCATCAAGTCACAGGTTTTGTTTTGTTTCCAATAAATTGTTTCGCTGCAATTTCCTTTAGTAATAAATCTTAAATCTGTGATATTTAATAGCATTACATAGCGCTGAATTCGCTATGTGTGTTTCAATGCAGGCTAAGTACCTATATGAAAACCAAGAGCTTACAAAGCCCTTTCACAGCATTTTTGAGTGTATAATGGACATAAAATATTTAAGACATAATCCAACCACTGTTCAGCTGAAGAAGAAACTTCTGTTATTCCCTGAGTGCTCATTATCAAGTTTGCTGAACTTTCCTCAGAAGCAGCTGGTGCTGGGCAATGCTCGACACGATGAACAACAGTCTGGCTTGGCGCATCGCAAATAAGTCTCTCAAGTTGGGGGTGGGTCACAGAACAGAAATTGGCTGTTTCATGGTGCAGGAACTGTTGCATCAGCCCTATTTTCAGCCTTTGGATACCAGCCCACAGCCCTTCCCTACCGAGTAAGGCTCCTGGCTTTAGAGAGCCACATGGTAGGTGCCAGGGATGAACAAATGGGAAATAAGTCACCAGTGATGCAAAACAAAATCAACAGCCATTTTGGGAAGGCATGGCCCATTTTGTGTCACAACTCAATAAATCTAAGAACCTAATTCCTATTATAGTACCCTTCTCTAATTTTTTTTAAATCCACTTCAATTTTTTTTGGAAGGTGAGTTGATTAATATAGGATTCCATTTCACAAACTCACAGAGACACAGGAGTCCAAGAGGTTCAGTAAGTCAAACAATAAATGGAAATACCTTTCTATATGTAATGGCTTTTTCTAGGATTTAAGATCTAAGTGAGCCAAAAAGGTAACAAAACCTGTCAATTTTTGCCTAACTTCTGTTTAAATTACTGAGAATTTTCCTAATTCTAAAAGATTTTTGGACCGTTTTATCACAGGTTTCTCTGAGACAGTCTTGACAAAACTGAGTCAAGGTTTATCTGGAAAAAAATTTGGGGATTTTGTCCTAAAATAGCAATATGGAGCCATGTTCCATTGCCTTTAATCCCACTAAGAGTGCTATCAGAATGTGCCAGAGCAGAGAGACAACTCCAGAGACATACATGACCGTCAGCTCCATGGATGAGTGTGCAGACAGCTTCAGGTCTTTCATGACATTTGCTATTATTTTGCAAGGTGAAGACAAGATACACATGGTATCTCATCCATCAGCTCAGGATCCAACAGCACACAAAGGACAGTCAGTAAAAGTATTGGCTGCTCAAAAAGCCTTGTCAGGAATTTCTGGAATACCTGTGGTGTTTCAGCAATGCTTACAAATCTCAAATGTCATTTGGTGATAGACTGCAAATAATTAAAAATGGCTAAATATACTGCTTGCAAATGGGCTTGCTGAAAACTTTGATCACAGGCAGAAAGGAATTCTTTCAAAAAACCTACTGTTAACAGTAGGCAAAAAGTTAATGAGAAACATGTAAATAATTAATTCTTCCTCTAGAGCTAGAAAAGGTTTGTTGTGGCTGCTAATGGACTCACAATATAAGTTGTATTGTCTTTCCTGAAGTAAAGCACTGAATTACTTGATCTCTATACAGAAGAAAATAATTTATTGCACCAATAACTTTATTAGTGTTTGTATTCCCAGTAATGAATATTTTCCTGGGTTAACTAAAGCAACTTTCCTTGATGATATACACAAGGTGGCAGAGATAAATTGACACTTCAAAATAAGCAGCATGCTTTAAATTAAAAAAAAACACCCAAAACTATTGAAGGAAAATATGAAAAAAAATATAATGTCTGGACCTTGGTATTTGCAAGCAAGCAATTGCAAAGCATGCAAAACTATTTCAGATTGTAATACTGCATTAAAACATGTCTCCTTCCTCCATGTGTTGTTCTGTGAAGCAGGACCATTCGGAGAAGAAATACCCTTCCTTTGCTTACACATAGTCATCTCAGCTTGAAGGCAATTCAGGTCAGAAATAGTGGTGTTTTGGTCATCTTGCAACTGAACTGAAAATACATTTGGTACATATTTTTGGCAGTATTACAATAATCTCTTGTTCGACGTGATGATATTAAGTGATGTGATTGCTCTCAGGTTGCCCAGTTGAAAATAACTCCTACATAGTTCTGCTGAACTTATGAATTTCATGCAAGCTTGCTGAGCACATTGTCTGCATAGTATTAGAAACTGTGCTGAGGCAGATCCATCTCAGGGAGAACAGAGATACCCTGGTGTAAACCCACAGATAGCTCGGGGATAGGTAACAGGTTTAAAAACAAAAAAAAAGGTGTAAAAAATTGTCTTCAAAGTTCTTTCTGTATGAGAGAGCCAATCAACTCCTGGTACGGCTTCATTCATGTGTGACAGACACCGATAATATTTAATCATAATAAATGCAGGGGATCTACTGTTGCTTCTGCTACTGACGGAGAAAATGCACCTTGGTTATCTGATGCTATTAATTTTCATTTATATGTAAATATAAGTGAATAAATATATTAGAGTGAAGGATTTTCTTTTTTTTTTTTGAGAAGGAAAGTAGGTTTCTGAGGCTAGGGATTTACCACCATTCAGCTGTAAAAACATACATTAATATTAAAAGATCTAATCTAACAGTCACCCAGAACAAACCCTTAAATGTCCCCAGTGAGTATTTTCAGCTGTGGTTGCACCTATTTTTACATGAGAAAGTCCTGCTAAGGTCCCTGGCAGGGATGCTGCAGCCATACCCATGCCCATTTTGTGGTATGTACAACATGGCCTAAGTTTGTGCCTACCCTCAGCCTTGCATTAATGAATATTTTCCCACTCTCCACATGCCCTGCAACAAAATGACCTAGTTCTTCATCCACCCTCATGATACCCCCTCCCCAGCAACATTTCCCTGTGTGTGGCCCTGCCTCTGGTCAGATCTTTGCAGCTCAAGTAGCAGCTGGCATCTCCTCTGGACATTTCTTCTCAAAAGGGAAAACATGTTAAATTTTGGTAGCACCTACCAGCAGCAAGAGGAGACTTTATGACATAATCTTTGGGCTTTTTTTCCTTATTACCCCCTGGGGGTCTGAAGTAGCTAAAGGCTTTAACAGCTTTTGTAACTGCATACAAACTCAAAGTGCTGATGGGGGAAGGGGTGGGGGCGTGTGTCTTGCATAGCTCCAGCAATTCTTCCTCTGCAGAAGGAGGAAATCTCACTGCCTTTCATGTGAGGGCGGTTACTCAATTTAAGGGACAGTAATAGATTGTGTCCCCATGTTAACGGACATGTGTTTCAGCCTTGTTTCTGACTTCTGTGAAAGCTATTCTCTACTGATCCAATTGTTATCAAGTGTCTGGTCATTGGGTGGTGGGGGGTTGTGTGTCAAAATTTTTCCACTTGATACCAGCCACATCATCCTTGTTTGTGCCTTAGGCTATAGAAAATGATGTGCCTTAACCATGTTGGCAGAGCTGATGGGCTCATGGCTTTGCAGAATGCCACCCTGGCATCACATACACCACCCCACATTGTTACTGGAAATTATTCATATTGGAAATAAGCATGGAAGGTGGCTACATCAGGTCTAATGCACCCAGCAGCAAGAAATATCGCAGCATTTATATTTCCTGCAAGAATAATTTCTGGGTCTTTGTCACATGCTGTTTCCCACATCTGGCCATGGCATGCATCTCAACTTGTCAGTGGACGTGGCTATTTCTAGGTTACTGCTTCACAGGCATGATGTGTGCAGCTGCCTGAGTCCTCGCAACAGATCTGTAAGAGCAAATAATATCAATCCTGATGGGAATCAAATTAATACACCTTTTACAGGGCACAGCTGCTGCACTGGTGCTGCTCTCTGCACAGAAATGCTACGAAAAATGTTCTTCATTTCCCTACCCAGGTACATCCATGCCAGGAAGTCATTTTTTATTACGTGTCTATGTAGCTATGTCTTCAATAGAAAACAGCCTGGAAAAGCATCGCTCAACTGTAATGATAAAAATAGCCAAGAATTGGGTGATGAGGGCTAGCCAGGCATGTTCTGGTGTGTACCGAAGGAGCAGTGGCTGGGAGTGGGACACGCTTTTGTTGCTGTCCAGCCTCTCCGTTCGCTGCCTTAACCGGCTGCCCAGCAGATGGTGGTGTTATTTCAATACTTCGCTCTGCGCTCCCTGGGAAGCAGCCGGCGGCACAGAGCGGCTGTGGGAAAAGTTGGGTTAGGATTCTGCAGCTCCTAGAAGTGCACTTCGAGGTATTTTCCTGCAGCATCACGATATTCCTCCTTGCAGAAATAAGTGCTACTGATGCATATGTATATATGTGTGTGTGTATAATTAAACAGTCCTGCAGCTGTCTCGATGAAAATGCTGGTGACAGGAGCAGAGGCGCCTTCTTATGAGTAGAAAGAAATCTTTCTTTGAAGCCACTCTTCTCCAGAAATTTCAGTCCGTTATAAACTCTGCTCCAGCCCTGGTCCAGCAGTGTAATTACCTCCTTCTGGGATTTGCAGTCTTCTCTGCAGCTTATGTGGGATAACCTAATTACTTGTGCTCTTTACCAGCAATACTCTGTTCCTTTCTTTTTCAGTTCTTGTAATAGTACCATTCTTTGTTCCTGTCCCCTCCTGAGCAGCTGCTTCATTAGATTTTCAGACTTACTTTCATGTTTTTCATGGTCTATGTTGTGTCCTTTTCCTTCTGAGGCTGCTGCCCGCATCTACAGATGCAGTAGCTCAGCATCAGGCTGTTTGGCTAACAGAGAGTAAGATCCCTATCACAGATTTCATGGTGTTCCCCACTTTGGAAGGCAGCTAGATGGAGGGAAAAGCATTTTTAGAGCCAAACATCTCTCCATAAGCAGCAACTAAATTTGTACTTAATATTTTTTGTTAATTTAACAACTCTTACAGCCATTGCCGTGTGACATGTTAGGGAGCCAGTGGTCATCCAAAGGCAGTTTGAGAGATTCAGTTGCTCAGTTGATGATATTCAATCAAATATGGTCTGATGCAGTTATCTGGTTTATGCCTGAGGTATGACATGTTCAGTGCATACTTTCTGAGTTGCCACATATATTTAGTTAGCTGCCACGTATCTTCATGAAGACTTGATATGAACTCAAAGTTTAAAACATGATACAGGCAGTTTTTCTGATGCCAGCAAGAGTGGAAATTTGTAATAGTTGTTTAGGCTCTGTGTTTCCATATTATAATACTAAGAAAGCATAACTGATTATGAATATTACATAGTATCTTGAAAAACCTAAGACCAAGCCTGTTTCTTGGATATGGCAAGACCTAGGAGTCCAAGCAACTTTTGACATGTGTGCTCTTTGTGACACACAGTAAAACAGAGTTCAACACAGCCATATATCTATGTCAAGATACTTCTGATAATGCTATTTGGTCTGCTCTTTGATCATGAATCGAGCTGCTGCACTTTTCACATCCACAGTGGTCACCAGCCCAACCAGACCTGTGGGTTGGAGGCTGGCCACCCTCCAGCCTGCTGCTCCCGTGCTGCTGCTGCTGCTGCACCCTGCTTCTGCTGGGCACCACAGACGTGCTGCACACCAGGCTGTTTGCGGAGCACACCACCAGCTTCTCAGTGTCAATGCACTGCAGACACCAGCTGATCTCTCCCAGAGAGCAGGGCCAGCGCTGCGCAGCTGCCATCCTCAACACCACTGTGCTGTTCCCTTGATCGGTGCCAAAGGCAGGGATTGGCCTTCTCTCATCCTCCTTTGGGAGTCTGACCGCTTCCAGAGAGGAGGGCTCCCCAGCTGCACTGCCCCATAGAGGTCCCTCAACCCTTTATTCCCATTCCCTGCCTCTTCCCACAGAGCGCAGGGATGGCTCCAAATTAGCAGCTCACTTGCAGTGCACTTTGCCCAAGGCTGCATTACCTGCCTCCAGCCCAGTTGAAGCCTCTGTCATTTCAGCCCCCCCCGAAATCTCCAAGTTTCAGGGCACCCACAGCACAGACACAGCTGAAATCTGTGGGCAGGACCCCAAAGTTCTGTTTCCAACATTTTCTCAAGCAGCCACATCCCCTGCTTGATGGAGGGCAGTTGCTGATGCAGCACTGCAGCCTGGGCTGCAGTGATCCCAAGCAGGCAGCCATTCCCATTCCCATTCCCATTCCCATCCTCTTAGCCATGCAGAGAAAGGTATAAAAATGTAGAACACATGAGAATGAGACTGCTTGAGAAGTACAGAATATTTTTTTTGTAATATAAGGCAATTTATATGTAAAACATCTTTAATCACAAAAAAAAAAGGTGCTTTAAATACAATATTCAAATTTCAGAAATAAAAATCCTGTATCTGACAATGATAAATCAGCACATTAAAAACGTGTCACTCAGAGAGCAGATGCTCTTTGCAGGGGAAACAAGGTTTGTAATGCAGAGTTAAAATAGTGGTGACATAAACAGGAACAGTCATGCACAGCTGGTCTGTGTCCCCAGCAGTGCCAGGATGGGAGCTGAGGAGGTGCAGAAAGACTTCACACTGCAGCATGTTGCTATGGACACAATGACTTCTTCAGTGGGACTGCCAGCATTGTGTGTTTACAGGGTCGACCCCATGCTGCCCCAAAAATGATGGGAGCTACTTGCTGGTCAAGTGGTAAATTCTATAAAATTAGCTCTAATAGGAATATTCTAGCTATTTCTTTCTTCTTTTTGTTCCAGGCCCCAAATCACTCCCTTTTCACAAAAGTCTCAAATAATTCATAAGCTAAACAAGTCCTACCTAATTACCTTGGTGTGCCCCAGTGTGAAAATAGCCTTTGGATGGCGTGTGCCCCTGGTCTTTTGGATGACCTTCTACTGCACTTGATTTCTGTGTGGATGATCAGAATGCAGCTTTTCATGTAATCTGAGGGAAAAGAAAAGAAAGCAATCCATTACTGAGAGAAAGAGCACGCAAAAAATTCACCAAAGAGAGCAGAATTATTCCAGAATATGGAGCCACAAGATCAGCCTGAAATGAACTTTAGACAGAGCTACAGGAATGGGGAAATTTCACTCATACAATGCAAAGAACAGGGTCACAAACTAACTTTCCTGGGAATTAGACCTTTAAATATCGGGTCTGTGCTGGATTAGAGCAGTGGACTGAAGTGTAAGATGTTTTCTAATATATATATATATATTTATATATTTGTTTTGTTTTGGGTTTTTTTAGTTAAATCTATTTCTAAAGCAAGAAGGAGGAAGGTTTGTGTTCTGGAAACCAACAATGCCATCAAGCAGTCTCAGTTGCAGAAGATTTAAGCCTGTAACACAGTGTGCAAGTTAACAGGATTATCAGAAAGTAACAGTTAAGGTTTTGTTCTACTGAATGTTCACCCATCCTTTGTCAAGTATATCTAATTACCAGGACTTTAATGGTGATGTTTAACAGCCCCAGAACTCCAGGGTCTTTTAATACCTGCCACAACAGTGTTTTCAATTATCATAATTCTGTCCTTAATTTCCATCATCATAATTATCCTTCATTACAACAACATTCTTAAATCTGACTCGTCAAAGCAAAATTTTTCTTTGTTTTACTTGACTTACAGCTCAAACTGGGATTTAACCTCCCAAACAGTCATTTCACATAGTTTCAATGGATTAAAAAAAAACCCCAATATCTTCTGTTTCCCACATGCAACAGTTGCTGTAACATTGTATGGGGAACATGATACTTTTTGTCAAAACTAAGAACCAAAGGTTGAGTATTTATGCAATTTTGATAATAATAATAACAGTACAGGGGAGAAATCTCTCATATTTGCAAAAGTCACTCACATTAACGCATGGCTGACCTTCAGAGAAGGTTAGAAAATAAGGGTTTGAAGGAGGTAACAGCCATTTCTCTGATAATTCACCTGTCTTAGAAGAGCAATCCATTTGATATGCCATTAATTACTCTAAAAGTACTGGGACACCAATAAGCTACAGATCTTAATTTATTTAAATGGCTTACATGCAATGGGAGGTTTAGGTTGGATGTCAGGAAGAGGTTCTTTACTGAGAGGGTGGTTGGGCACTGGAACAGGCTCCCCAGGGAAGCGGTCACAGCACCGAGCTTGGCTGAGGTCAAGAAGTGTCTGGACGATGTGCTCAGTCCCATGCTCTGACTTGGCTGGCCCTGTGTGGAGCCAGGAGTTGGACTCGATGGTCCTTATGAATCCCTTCCAACTCAATCTATGTTCTATGAACATTTGCACTTGAAAAGGTGAACAACCTACAAAAATGTAATGTCATCTGTGGCACATCTTCTAGCCACCACTGGCTCTGACTCTGATGGCAAAGCCAGGATAGTCTGACTCCCTCAAACAAGAGCTTTCAAACCCACTGAAGGGTTTGCACAACCGCTGGTGCGTCTCTGCATCAAGTCATTCCCCACCTCACCCTGCAGTTATTGAAGTCAATGAGGATTTTATTGCTGGTTTTGTGGGAGCAGACTCCAGTCCTCCCTCTCTCTTTGTCAGCATGCTTTCAAAGTCCCTTGTGCAGTACTTCATCCAAGTAAAGAGCTCACTTTAACAAATTTAGACCAGGAAGACTACAAAACAAATATAGCTCTAACAAGCAGGGCATGATAAAGGGTTAGGTACTTTGTGTTACTTCAAGTACTTCTGTGGTAGTGGCTTTCTTATGTCTGCTCAGAAGCCTTAGCCCAGAAGGTTTCTAAATTAAAACTAGAATATAACAACTACTACATCATAAGGCTTTAGGAGAGAAAAATAACTGGCAATCTCACTGTCATCTTCTGTCATTGCCCTGTGGGAAGCTGTGTGGTGTAAGAAGATTTCGTGGTGTAATGGATTAAGCAAGCCCTGGTAGCCAGCTGAGCCTTGGAGTGGCTGTGTAATTTTGGACCAGTCACTTGACCTTCCTTTGCTTCACTCAAGCCAGCTGGAAAATTTGAGGTAACATAGAGCCAGAGTGAAAACTGGACATTGCTTATTTTCTAGAAAGGTAAATTGCAAAAGCAGAGCTCTGTAATGCCAGTGTTACTCAGCTCTGTGATGTGAATGACACATACAGGCAACAGTTCTACCTATATGCAGAGTGCAATGTAAATTTAAGAGATTTATAAATGCACACCTTCAGTCTTTCGCTGCATGCTATGCACTAAAGAGGACATCTTGAAACTGCCTAAAACCTACACATAATAAAAGTGCAGCCCAAACCCAGCTGCTAATTAATCTAAGACCTTCTCTTTACATTTTTATTAATTTTAACGTGGCTGGTTAGTGGGCAAAAGCCATGATTTATATAAAGGCCACAGTTAGCTCATCACAAGTCCTGCTGAAGTCCTGCACACACCAACAACAACAGATGCTTGGAAACCTGGTTGTTTGGGGTTTTTTTCTCCTCTTGTCTCTGTGCTTTCATTAATCCGGTGTTGTCTACACGATCTCACCAGGAGGGGATAGAGTCGTTCCCATTAGACCACAGGTAATATACTGGTCAGTCAATTGAGGGTCTGTTGAGAGATCTGTCTGGAAGCTGTAAAAGATTTCAGCCTGAGGTGGGCATTAAACTCATTTTTTTCATGTTTTCTTGCAAACCTGGAACTCTTTGGGCATTTTGTGTGTGTTCTTGTGCTAATGTGGCTGATGGCCTCTGGTGACCAGCTCTGCCACCTCCTCTGAGTAGTCTCAAGGGTATGCTGAAATACATTTCTGTTCACTCTCACTTGCCTGCCAGACTGAGCACGGCACTGAGGCTGTCCAGCCATCTCACCCGCCTCTGCAACAGAAGTGGACTGTGGCTGCTATTCCCAAGGTTTTCCAGGACTATGGCCCTGGCAGACCTGGGCTGGCCTTGGTGATCAACCTGCTTCAAGCAGCCCAGAGTGGATAAAATTCAGGTGTTCCTTCAGCGAGCATTTCTAGTCTCCCTTGGTCCTGCCTGCTTGATGGTACCAAATCAGCTGAGACATGTTGTCATCATCTCTGAGCATGGGCAGCAGCTGGGCTTTAGGCACCTCATCAACCTATTTAAGGGGCTGTCTCAAGAACCTGGGGATTCTCAAGAGTTCACTTTGTCTTGTATTTGCTGTAAGCTCTTCCTGTTGTGCAGGTATGGATCTGGGTGTTACTCATAGCTCCCCTCTGATTGCCTTTCATCCCAAATCTGACTCTGATATGAATGGGAGGCATTTATAAAAAGAATTTTGGATGCTATAAAATATTTTTTTCTATTGAAGACAATAGTTGACTATTAATACAGCTTTCTGTCTTGAATAACTGTTCCTGAGCTACTGCCAATGCCAGAGTAGCAGCTTGAGAGCAGTTTTGTTCTTCCTTTTGGGTAAAATTATTTCAGTTGTCAAAATGCAGTGGTAGGATAATATTAATGCTGAGATCTACCTTTATCAGATCAATATGATTTGATTTAATGTCTATGTAGCTACTCCATTCATAACTATATAAATATTTATTTTAGAAAATCAAGTACAGCAAAGAAATATGTCAGTGTAACTGGCAATAAGTGGTATAATGTATGAGGATATCAATAATAGCATGTTTATGTGTGTGACACCAAAGAAATAATTAACAGGCATGGCTTAAATGCTACTACTGTACTGGGAAATCAGTGTTTTTATATTATACTGCACTTGAAAACAAAGATGAGTATCTTTATTTCCTGATGGCACTTTGAGAACCTGCCCCCATAGAAGTTTGTGATCCTTAACTTAATGTTTTTAAAGATTGTGGACATTAATTTATTCACATGGAAGGGTGAGCAAATGCACATGCTGGAATTTACACGCTTCTTTTCAGTGCAGTTTCAGTGTGACTGCTCCTTATGTCCATAAAGTTAAGCAAGATCATGACTTGACTGTTGCTCATTTAAAGTCTTCAGAAGCTATTAGCTACATTATCTAATGAGATGAAGAAATATCATTTGCTGATCTTGGGGTGAGCTTTGTGTTGGAACTCCTCCAATTTGGAGGGAAGTTTAATTAAAATTTAACTTATTAATGCTTTAAAAATATTTAGTGAAAATACTCTTAATGTTTCTTTTTGCTCTTCAACTTAGATTGCTAGTGATGACATGTTGAAATTCAGTGGTGAGCCAGGGGCAGCAGAAAGTAGTGTCCCAAGCTAAAGTAGAGTTATGAAGAAGTTATGTCTGTCCTGGATGCAGTACCCTTGCTAGACATGGCAACATGCTACTCTGGTTATGGACCATCTGCCATTTAACACATTCTACCCAACATCTTCTGTATGATGGCAGTAAAAAAATATCTTGTTCTCTGCTTAGACTCTACTGGAACACGAGCAGTGGCTCATAAAAGCTTATGCCCCGTATGGGGAAAGAATATGAGCTAGCACTTGGAGTCTGCTGTGCTGGAGAATGGTTACATTTCAGAAGTCCTTCACAGCTGGAATTTCTGTTTCATCCGGTGGAACTGAATCAGTTCATTTCATCCAAGCAGTAATTCAAGCCCACAAAAGAGCCAGGCAGGCAAATTCTACCAAAGAATCAAACTTTGGCTGTGCGCAGGGAGTTGACTCTAGGCTTGAGTTACCTTTACAAATACAAGTGTATATTTCAAGCTCTGCAAGCACATATGGTATTTGTTGGCAATTAAGCATCCCCTGACAAGGTTATTTGTCTTCAGAGTCACCAAATACAGTATGATTAACCTTTGACTAGGGAAAGAACAAATATATTGAAGTTCCTTATTTAAAGTTATTTACTCGGTTTATCATAGATAAAAGTCTAACCATGCCATCATTTAATAAAATAAAATTGAAAGACCTGTGGCAGGTAGGTAAAATGAAACAGCAAAAGCTCAACATGATATTTTCTCTGTAGTTTGATTACAGTAAGTTACTGGCCTACCGTAAAAATACTGAGGAGAAAGGAAAATGTTCATCCTGTTCACTATTCTCCTAATCCAAGACTGGTTTGCCTTTTGTTTCCTCAGTGTCTTGTCTGCTCTAGTCTCTGGTATTCCTGACTGTGAGACTTTTGGAATAATTTACCAAGAAAATAGATTACTGTTAAATTTTTGCCTTTGCTGTGTGCTGGTGTTTGCCAGGATCTTATGATGAGCATTACTGATCAAATATAAGCAGTTGCATTTGTAACCTTTGAGCTAACATCCCTTTTCATAAATCACATTTGTGTCTCCCTTCTCCATAATTCTGTCACAGGTAAGAAGTGGCTATCCTGTAATACCAGCAATCAAATCTATTACTCATAGGTATGTTTTCACATGAAGCTATAATAAACGCATTATTTCCAACAGAGCTTTATTTATTGAAATATTAAATACATTTTTGTAAATTAAATCATGTATAAAGCAAATAATTGTCAATAGTCACAGGCTAGCCACTCCTGCCCTTAACTGACTGAAGGAATGCTTTTCTGCTTTGGTAAATATAAAAGTAGAATTTGAAAATTACTAATTAATGTGCACAGCCCTTATTGACTCTCAGAAAGACATGACTTTCAAGGTCACTTAGCCATTTTTAATTATTTCATTCTTAGTCTTTAACAGGAAACTCACATCACCATGGTATTCAAAAAAAAAAATGATGTGTCATATATTGGAAACTACCTTAATGACTGAAAAATCTAATGCTGTTGTAGTTAACTATTTGAAACCTCTTATTAGAAGTTCCTTCAGCAGAGACTTCCCTGATATTTGGACTGAGAGATCCAAATATTCCTTGGATACTTTCCCCTGCTTAGGTGGGGAGAAAGGAATGTATAGTTCCCTCTGATAGTGAATGCAAAACAGCTACTCTTCCTCAGATGCCAAAATATTTTTGCTTAGATGCAAAGTGAACTCTCATTGGGGAAAAAATCATAAATAAAATATGATTTAGCTATACACAGCAAATAATATATATAATATTTTAGTAGCAACAGCAGTCTGAATGACTGCTCATAGAAGAGAAGTACCACTGTTATGATCCTCATCAGAGTCAAAATGAATGTCCAGAACAGATTCCTTTTTGGCTCATTATTGGATGTAAAGAACACTACCTGCCCTTCTCTGGGGAACACTAGCTTGTTTGTTTGTTTTTAAGGGAAAAAACCAAAAGGCAATAAAGAGAAATCATGCAATCTGCCAGCAGTGCAAACAGGGAAAGCTGGACACGTACATCACATAATGCTCTGTAAGCTGACAACTGATACTGACAAATAGCATCAGACCATACCTCTGTCCTCCCACTGCTCATCTTAATCGTGCCTAAAAAAAAAAGGGAGTCTAGTTATGAGAACACAGATATTCCTGTCCTGATGCAGTGGAGACTCAGCAATGGGGAGAAACACTAGCTCTATGTAGGAGATCATAAAGGAAAAAGATTTTTATTATAATTAACATAAGAAGAAAAATTAGTTGTGTGTAGCAGGAGGCTTGTTGCAACTGGAGATACTGAGATTTCGATTCATCTGTAAGATGGAGTCTTGTAAAATTCTGAGGTGGTGACATCTGCTGAAACTAGTAGCCCTGTATCCTGCCTTATAATCAAGACTCAAGGTTGATTTCCAGCTCTGCCACTAGCACCACTGTGACCCAGGGTGAGTCACCCAACTCTCCTGTGTCTTTGTTCCCAGCTATGAAAAATGGGTTAATAACACCTACCTCATGGGCAAGTTGTGAGCTTGCATTTTTCAGTCAGATTGGGGAAAATAAGAAAGCACAAGGAGGTAATTGACTGATACTTGCAAAGTGCTTTGAATGTAAATATCAAGTAACCTTATTTTATTCAGGCTTTCTTATCTTTAATTTCCCATTTACAAACCAGTACACATGTCAGGTTTCTTCATTACAAAAGGCATTTTTTAAGGAAGCTTACAAGCAGTGACATATCAAAAGGTCTGAACAGGGTGGATTTGTTCTGCTTCTTTCAGATTAGCTGGGTACAGCTTTTACCATTG